>OV815280.1:39028573-40228573 GCA_929108145.2 Limnephilus rhombicus
ATGAAAAATGTTAACAAGACTTTTGTTTCCATAAATTACGTTCCGGTTTCAATATATTTTGATATAAGTTTTATCTTGATAATATTTTTTCCACTTGTAATGCATGCAGTCCTGCTGTCACGCAGCAAGCGCCGTATTAATAAAGACAAATATAAGCCAAATAATGCATTTTTTATTTTTTGTTACCAAAAAATGATTCGAAACCATATTTATGAAATACTACGTGAAAACTGTAGGGGGGGGTCTTGGAATATACTACACGTGGTCACCGGGGGGGGGGGGGGGTAAAAAATTACAAAAAGTGTGTCACGTAGTATGGGTACGTTCCCTAACATTTGACGTTTTAGAATTTTTGGAATTCACGCAAACTTCAACTAATACAACATTGCTACAGCTCTTTCAAAAGATTAAAATTCGTTCCATACAAAATGTATGAGGAAATTAATTTTCTTAATAACTTTCTTTTTCGTAAATTTTTGCAATGTTTTAATAGTTATTCAGTTATCCGGGGCGGAGACAAATCCAACAAATCAAAGATCATCAAAATCGGTCCAGCCGATCTCGAGTTATAAATAGTGTAACTAACCCAATTTTGTTTTATATATTGTGTGTCAAATTAACTTTAGTTTTGTGTTGTATTCGGGGTTTACTTTAACAACTTTTAATTTTTTCAGCACCAAGGCGATTTTTGATACACAGATACCATTATATATAGAAACACTCTTCTTTTAAAACGTAATGTTCCGTAAAATTTTTGAATCAATCTTTCGATTACCTCCGAGATTTGCGAACGCAAATATACGGAACCTACATTTTAATATGTATAGTTTGCTGTAAGTATTAAAAACAACTGTCCCAGGTTGAATCGCGCACTATATTTTTTTCAACAATATTTTCATATAATGATAATTTGTATTGTCCCAAAAATATACTAAAATAATAAAGTTACGCTAAATACTCAAAATTACTAACTGTGGCAGTCCCAAAAGATACAAAATCACCCTTCTGATACCTAAAGTCTTATTTAGCGGCATCAAATTCTTTCACATCGGTACTCATTTTTAGAGATTATCTATTCAGTGTTGCGTAGCATTTTCTTTCTGGGATTTATATGAAAAAGCTACGTCATTTTCATAATTAGTACCCGGCAACAGATGTGTAAAAAATCACGATCGCAGACCACTAAAAAATCACGGGTTATTCCGATTTTTTAACAAATCAGTTCAAATTTTCAAGATGATGATTTTTAAAATTTTCTGGTAAAATGTAATCTTATGCTTAGGAAACGTACTTTATTGTTTGCATCAGTTCCTCACACAATCAGTTACAATTTTGAAAATGACACTTAAATTCAAAGCAAATCCAGGTTCATTGAACTGAACCAGAGTTACATCGACAGATAGAGGCGTAACCGAATATTTTTGATGATTAGCATGGAGCTTTGAAATATTCATTTTAAACAATATCAAATATGGTTAGGTACGTAACGCGTTCTCACCGATCGGCGCGGGCGCTGCGGTAGCAAAGCAAATCAACCGGCGGAGGTCAGCGCGCATCCATCATTGTTTCACAAGCCCGCTCGAAGCAATACCTCCAAGGATCTAGGAGGTGGTGCTTGAAGCAAGCCACGTCCAGCACGAAAGGAAGCCATTTTGCGCTGTTTTTGGGTGCTTTCCTTGTGAAATGATCTATCCCGTTTATATACTTGGGGCTAAAGCCAGAGCCATGAGTTCCCTCCATGGAGCCCTGAAGCACCCTGGAGCCTAACACTGCCGTCTCTTACCAATGTGAAAAATATTTCTAAGAAAAGTTGAGACCGGAGTCAAACTGGATAAATCTTTTAATTAGTTAAGAAAACTTAGAAATTAGTTGCAAGTCTCTAGTTATTAGTTCTCATGTAAAAGTTCTTAATTAAAGATGGTTGGTTGTAGACAGATTTAAGTTCGGAGTTAGTTTATAATTTTCTTTGAGCCAATTTGCTAATCGTAAAACACTCTTTTGAGATGATTTTTCGTGGAAACGCGGCGAAATAAATTAACTGATAAAAATAATTAAAGAGACCTAAAAATATCGCGTTTGCGGTAATGCAATTAAATACAGTAAAACGCGAAATTTGCAATTTTCTGGCAAATAATGCGATTTTTCAGGCGCTTGTCATATTTTTAAAAAAGAGTATTATTTTTTTGTTGTTTTTGGGGTGTTATGCCGTGTTGCGCTACCTCCTTCTTTAGCCAACGCTTCGGACAGCGTTGCAGTGTTCATCATCACGGAAGATATGTTTTATTTATATGCTAGCTTTTTCCCGCGGCTTCGCTCGCATGGTATTAGGGATTTCCACTCAGCCTCCTCCATCTTCCCTCTCCCCACTCCACTCCCCCATCAATCTCCCTCCCCCTCAACCCACCCCCCCCCCCCCCCACTCCACTCCAACCCACGTCATCCCCCCTCCCCCCTACCCCTCAACCCACCCCTTCCCTTACTCCTCCCCCCTCCACCTTACCTCTCCCCACACCACTCACCCATCAACCCCCCCTCTCCCTCCCCCCCCTCCAACCCACCCCTCCACCAGCCCACACCCTCCCCACTCCACACCCCTCCACCTTCCTCCACCCTCCCCCTTCCCTTCCTTCCCCCCCCTCTTCCACCCCACTCCGCCTCCTCCACCTTCCCTCTCTCCACTCCACTCCCCCCATCAACTCCCTCCGCCTCTCCCTCCACCCACCACTCCTCTCACCCGCTATCCCTCCACATTCCCTTTCCCCACACCACTCCCCCCCATCAACCTCCTTCTCCCCACCCCCTACCCCTCCCCACATCCTCCTCCATCCTTCCCTTTTCCCCTTCCTTCCCTCCCCCCTCTCCCTCCCTTAACCCCCTCCCCCCACCCTCCTCCCCCTCCCCTTCCCCCCTCCACCAACACCCTCCCAACACCCCCTCCTCCCCTCCCCACTCCCCCCACTCACCTCTCGCATTCGACACATTCATTCCCGATTCATTCAGTTTAACAGCTCGCATGCCACCTATTATAATTTCTTATACAAATTTCATAATGCCAGAACTGAACGTTAGTTTTACACAAAAAAAAAAAATTATACAATTTGGTTCAGTCGTTCAGGTTTATGCACATACATACCTACATTTCGGTGATTCATTTTTAGAGATTGTTATTAAGTACGAATTATTATTCTTCTTTTTTTTTTTTTTTTTTTAAATTTTTACTATATAAAAAAATTTTACATACAAAATGCAATGTGAAATTAAGTACAAAATATTGTATTTCTTAGTCCTCCTCACTAAAGTTATTTAAATATAGTTCATTTGTCTTCTATGTCGTTTTTAGCGTCTTCGCTAGGGTTTTCTCATTGACCTCTTTAAGCCATATTTTTATTCTTGATTTGTATTCAATTGGATTTTTTATTAGTTTTATGTCTTGGGGAGGATGTTATGGAGTTTTGTTGCAAAGTATGTATAGTTTCTCTGTCCAAATGTGGTTTTATAACTTGGAATATTTTTTATATCATTTTTATTCGATCTAGTGTTATGCATACACGGTCTAGTAGAGGATTCATTATTTTTGAAGAGCTTCAATAATATATTTTTGGAATATATTTGTTGTACATTTGGTACGTCAAAGTTATTGAAAATTTCAATTGAAGGCGTTCTTATTGGTACTTTCAATATGGTCTTTATGATTCCTTTTTGAATCGTATTCAGGCTGTGTAGGTACGTATTTGCAGCAGATCCCCATCCTATGATTCCATATTCAATTCGAGAATGACATAACGCATAGTAGACCTTTTTCATATCCTTTTTATTTAGCACGTTTCTTAGATTTTTGAAGAAATATATAAGGCTTGTGAGTTTTTCCGTAATACCTTTGATGTGTAGGTCCCATCTAAGATTTTCGTAAATTATTACTCCGAGATTTTTTATGTTTTGTGTTTTTTCGATGACGGGGCAGTAACATTGTATATTATTTCCATGGCATTCATGTAATTTTAGTTCTAGTGATTTTATTGGTTGGCCCCATGAGTTCATTGAAAATTTTATATTTTTTTTTTGCTTATATTAAGGGTAAGCGAGTTGATTTTAAGCCAATTTTGAAGTGCACTAAGCCCTTTTTCAGCCTCATTAAATGTATCAGTCCAATTTTCTTCTTGAAATAATAAAACAGTATCATCAGCAAAACTGATTATGTTTCCTTTAATGGTAAGGTTAGTTAAATCGTTAATGTAGATAAGCAACAGAATCGGTCCCAGTACACTTCCTTGAGGAACGCCATAGTTTAAAGATAGAAGTTTGCTCTTTTGTTTGCCAATTTGTACTTGTTGTTCTCGCCCTGTTATATATGACTCCAATAAGTTAATTTTTGATTCGGCCATTCCTATTTTTTTTAGTTTAGTTAGTAATATTTTATGGTCTATTGTGTCAAAAGCTTTTTGAAGATCTATGAATAAAGCTAAACATTTTTTCCCATCATCTATGTTTTTTATGGCCATGCTTGTTAGATTTTCTATTGCATCATTGGTGCTCAGATTTTCTCTAAAACCATATTGGGATGGTGATAGTAATTTGTTTTGTTCAAGAAATTGAACAATTTGCTTCTTCATTACAATTTCCAAGATTTTTGAAAAAGAGCTTAAGAGACTTATGGGTCGGTAGTTATATATATCCTTTTTGTTACCACTTTTATGTATGGGTATAACTGTAGCTTTTTTATATTCTACCAAAAAATCCAGTACGGCAGTTTTATACAAAAAATGCGACACCTGTCTTTCCAATTAAACCAATAATTGTTGTGTAATAGAAAATGTCAAAATTTGAGAATGACATTTTGCAAAACAAAGATTCTATAAAAAATCTATTTTAGAAAGTATTTAAATTATTTGAAGTACCTGCTTCCCTAATAATTTAAATCGATTAAAGAATTATAGATATCTTACTAATCGTGCCACCTATTGCAATTTTTTCATACAAATTTCGTAATGCCAGAGCTCTAAGCTAAAGCCTAGTGTTTATATTATTGTAAAGTTTCATTAAAATCCATTCAGTAAAGTAGGAATTAGTATTTTATACATATTTGAATTTTAACATCAAAGGGATGTACATAGTAACCTAATTTAAAAAAAAACATCGTTTCCAAGGCGACAATTGGCGTTTGCGATAAATCGATTTTGTTAGCGACAGAAAACGTATGATAAATAATTTCATAACGCCAGAGATTATTCATAGCGCCAGAGCTTACCAATATAAATAGCCTATAGATCTCGCAAATAATGTAGCTTTCTATTAGTGAAAGAATTTTTAAAAGCTATTCAGTAGTTTTTGCGTGAAAGAGTAACAAACATACATCCATACAAACTTTCACCTTTATAATATTAGTAGGATTCAATTAATTCGATTACACATCTGCCGGGTAAGGTTCGGCAGTATGCTTTTCGAAACGTTGTCTAAAGGAGGCAGCGCAACACGACAAACACCCCAAAAATAAATCATAATAATTATTTTTGCCGTGAAAATCTCAAATCATGTAAACATAATCTCTGTAATTTTAATTTTTTCATTTTTGATTGCGTTAAGTTTAAAATCATTTTATTTAAATAAAAATTAAAAATGTATTAAAATTATTTTATTTATAGGTATATTCTATGCATTCAAAATGTGTATTTATTTTCTCAAAATATTTGATAAACCTAAATCTGTCACTAAAACAATTGACAGATCTAAATCTGAATCATGAATGACTTTAAAGGTTTTATTAACGGTGTTCGTAAAATTTCTGATCTTCTCTTTAATTTTATATTTTCGATTGGCATTGATCCTGAGTCAAATATTTTATAAATACTTTCAGTTTCACGAGTTATAATAGCCCCTGAATTTTCACGGATCTGGGCTAATCTTTTTATAAAAATGAATGTTTCTTTGTATTTTCCTTATGCTTTACTAAACCATTCATCCGATTGCGATGAAACTTTGCGGATTTGATGTGCTCACGTCCGCGATGGTTTATATAATTTTTTTCCCTGATGACCTAGATAAAAAAGTTAACTTTTTGTTATCTAGGTCATCGGGAAGTGGTTCCATCGCTTATAAATGGGACCCTGTCAGAAGTGGAATGCTGCCATCACAAGAGTGTTTTCGCTCGAGGCCAATCGCGTTCGGTGATCCGTTTTTTTATTAGTGTTCGGAATCCGGGAACGCGCCCTTCTTCAAACATCTCGGTGGCACTGCAGTACCAGGACAACACAAAAAGCGTTCGATATTAATTATTGTACTGTATTTCCATTATTTTTAGTGACGCTTTGTTAAAGTTGGTCCACAGCTCCGAGGTATATAGGCTCGTGCAGTACGTGTTAAAAAGTTTCCTTTTTGCAGCTGGGCTGCGCTTGTTAAATCTACGAGAAATCATATTTGCCCTTATGCACAGTGATCTTCTCTGTCGCTCAATATCCGAATCATCACTGAGATCCGCTGCTACAATGTGTCCCAAGTATTTGATCTTGAATTTTTCTGTTATTTTCGTGTCGTTTAGACTGACGGGTAAATACTTTCATGGTGCCTGCACCTGACTTGAATACGAGCAACACAGACTTATTGGGGTTATAATACATTACAATATAATAATGAGCTCTGGCGTTATGAAATTATTTCCTATACTATTCATCCGATTGCAATGAAACTTTTGTGGTTTGTTGTGCGCACATCTGCGAAGGTTTCTATAAGATGATCTCTGATGATTGTGATCTTATGAAATTTGTACAAAAAAATTACAAAAGACATCAAACCTCTAGTTAGTAATAAATTATGAAGATTTTTTTTTTATTTGTACTAGCATGTATTTGTACTACCATATATTTGTACTAGCACGTATTTGTACTCTCATGTATTTTACTAGCATGTATTTGTAATAGCATGTGTTTGTACCAGCATGTATTTGTACTAGCATGTATTTGTACTAGCATGTATTTGTACTAGCATGTTTTTGTACTAGCATGTATTTGTACTAGCATGTATTTGTACTAGCATGTAAAATCACTTCCCAAAACTGCTGCTCTTTACCACTGGGCTCGGACATCATGTATAAGGGTCCTATGTCCTGTAGAGTAGTCTGGTGCCATAGTGGGGTCACACGGTAGGTCAGATGGGTTGTGCAGATTGCAGAGGTCGTAACACTTCCTGAACAGTGATTTATTACACCCCCGAGCAGACAGCCCTTAGATCTCCACCCCTGATTTTATCAAATTGTCCGACAGGAGCTTCCTTCACCTTATTGAATTTCTCCAACATCAACACAATATGAGCAACATTACGTCCCGTGGTGCATGTTGAACACACGTTCATAAACTGCATAATGTTATCGTTGCATTATGATAATTTGATTGCAACTTTCCGGAGCGTGGATGGAGGAAACAATTATGACAGGGAACTCAGTGGCCTTACAACTTTTTTTTCAATTTAAAACTGTTAGGACGTGTTGTTTACAGAATTTGAACAATACATAAAATATCAAAGTGAAAATCAAGTTCTGCCAAAATTGCATTAAAGTTCTATTATTATTTTATAATAGGTCGATTGTTTCACAGTACTTCGGAATAATAACACAACTTTTCTAAAATTTAATTTTAAGAATTGTTTAAATTCTTCTCGAAACAAACCGTCTCTGGTTTATGAACTGACCTTAGTTGGGCAGAATGGAAGGGAAGTTCTATCTCAAAATTCTAACCCAACCAATTTTTTATTTTTTTAATATGTATGAAATTGTAATATTATTTGAGATTTTTCTTAAATATAAAATTACATAGGATTGCCGAAATAATACATTACAATATTATGTAGGTATATACACAGATACTTGAATCATTTTGTTCATTTAATTTCAAAATGAATAATTTTTGAAATGAAAACTTATTTAGCACCGTTGTGATTTGAAACTCGATAAAACTAAAAAGCGACACTAAAAAGAGAATAAGATAGAATAATAGATCTCCTCTTTGTGCGGTACTTCGTAGACTCCCGCTCTTATCTACTTTAGTTTTCTGAAGGTTTCACTTCTACCGTGTGTAAACTGCGCACTGTTTGAAGGAAAACTTCTTTAGCACCGTTGTGATTTGAAACTCATTGAAACAAAAATGACACTAAAAAGAGACAAATACATACATCTATGGGATTTATCCTGCGAGAGAATGAGATAGAATGAAACCTTACTTATTTACAGTACCTACGAAGCGTCAAGCGCTCATTTGCCGCTTTGATTATGAGCTCACATTTCAAGTCTCCTATTGGTTGAGATTGTGTGGGTGAAGTTTCACTTCTACCGCGTGTGGACTGCTCTCAATATATTTTTATTCTCTCAATATATATTTTATTTATTAATTTTCAACGCCCTGATGGGCTTTTACATGACAAGTTTATGATACAGAGACAGTTTTTAAATAAAAAAACATAAACTATAAAAATATAACTAGTAAACATCATATGAAAGCTAGGAATACAGTTAAATTTAAGGAAATATAGTGCATTACAATAAAAGAGAAAGTTTCAAGTTGTAAATGGCATAGAAATAAACTAGTAGGTATGTTAGTAATTACAAAATTTACAGGTAAATTAAATGTGATGAATAATACATGACAAAATGCTAAAAGATACATAAAAAGAAAACGGTAACAAGTTTTTACATTGTAGATTAATATGGAAATACACAAATATATGCAATAGACCCTATGTCAAGCTCCTTAGATATAAAAATATTCTACATAAAAATATTTTTCAGATATTTCTGGATTAATGGTAAACTTGTTTAAAATAAACCTAAACCGCTCTTTTTTAATGTTGTCTGGAAGGCAATCATATAAATTGTTCCACTCGTATCCAATGGATTGCCATATTGCGTATGTATGCTGCTTTAATAATGTCCTCATGTTGTAAAATTAAATTCAAAACAAATCTGAGTTCATTGAACCAGAGTTACAAGTTACAACCACTCCTATTAAACCTTTTTTTTTTACTTTATATGTTACTGATCGTTATCGGTTTCAGCCTGCCATCTTCAGACGGATATAATTTTACATTAATTGTGTAATTCAAACTACAGTACTTAAACCCAATACTTCGGAAGGGGCTATGAGAGGTGGTAAACAATGATATTATTAAAATATAAGGGTTTTTAATTTTTTTGATAGTGGGAAGAAGTTTTAAATTTTTGTAATATTAACAAATAATGAAATTCCACCACGAATTGTAAAAGTATCGAATATGAACTAGTGGGAATGTATGATTAACTTTTTAAAAAACGCATTTCTTTTAAGTTCTGTAGTATTTATGAAAATGTATGAAGTTTCAATGTCTCTTAACAGATGTTGGTAGTATAGATAGTTATTCGTAGTTATGTTTCTCAATAACTTGGATCTCAAGACAACGCGCTTTGTTTACAATTCTATTGTAACTCCGCATTTAAATTATTGTTCTAGTGTTTTATTCCTATGTATCGAAGCCCAAAATAATAAATTACAGGTTATATTTTAAAATGCAACATTTTTACTAGAGTTAAAATTATGTTACAAAATTTAAATATGATGACAACAAAAGAACATATAATTTTTTTTATTGGTGCCCTTTTTTACTCATTTAAAGTACGCTGTAGCGTGTTTAAATCGCACTTTATGGAACGCGCGTTTTTTAAAGTTACCATGGCAACATCAACAAATCAACAAAATGTGAAGTCTAAATGTCAACTTTTAACTATAAATCTGACAGGAATATTTTAAACGTCAAATAAAACATTACAAATGTTTCAAAAATTTTATTCAAAGTTTACATTCTTTTTTACATCGTTTACATTCTAATTATTTAAATGGATGTGAAAAGAGCAGTTCGTATTATTTGAAATATTAATACCTCCGTTTTTTAAATCGGAGGAAATGCTGTTCAAATTAATAGTATTCTCGGAAGTCAATGAGGCTGCACTTCCATTAATGGCAGTTCCAATAATGTTTGAAACATTCTTCTTATTGCTAATGCTCTCTTCCACGTAACCAGTCGCCACAGCTGCCGATTTCCATCCTACTTGTCGTTGGATTTGATCAATTGTCATGCCACTATTTGTCATAATGGTAGCGGATGTACGTCGAAACGCATGTCCTGTATATTTCTCAGGATCGTTTAATTTAAGATAGTGTGCGATTTGTAAGGGGCATGATCCAAATGTGTTAATACCAACCACTTGATTGGTGCACTTACCCTTATCATACCGTAAGAAAACCCTGTCTGTACTTACATTTTGGGGTCGCAATGATAAATATTGCTTCATCAAACGCACATAATTAATTGCACCACTGTCGGCAACAGTAAAACGTCGAGCCTTCACTGTTTTAGATGGTCGGATGGTAATAAGCAATACACTTCCTTCTTCTTTGATATCATATAAGCGTAAATCGCACAATTCACATCTTCTGCAAGAGCCAAAGATTCCGCAAATGGCTACCACCTTCAAAAATAAGTACGTAATGTCCTGTGCTTCCGTGAAAAACTTCCGCAAATCATCTTCTTTGAATACATACGCCTTCTTAGCAACGTCATCCTTGCTAATTGCCTTCATGAATGCATGCACTTTCAAAAATGATTTTAAATCAACCCCTTTATTTATCCTCAACAGACATTGCAATTTCGAATATATGGCCCACATAGTCGATGCTTTGTACTGTTCCGACATTTTCTGAAGGTAAGCAAGCACAACTCGTTCATCTACATCTACTACGTTTTGCTCCTCCATCCATGTTATGAACCTTTCATATTCTTTTTTATAAACGTCTTTGGATTTTTCAGGTATTAACCGCGATTCTGCTTTGGTATTTAAATTATCAATGTTAGAAATCATTTTACAACACACAATAACTAGTAAAAACTGTGATGTCAACTATTAATCTTATGTGACAGATTGCAAATTAATGTTTGTGTTTTTCATTTCCATGACAACAAGATATTGTGATGTCACATCACGAATTCATTAATAGTTCTTTATTTCCAAATTTTTAATAATAATATCAATATTTATGTTTTCAAAAGTGTACCAATAAAAAAAAATAGCGTAAAGTATTCGTGGATAACTGGTCTTTAAAACACTTGCTTTATTTCGAGCACTCGGCTACGCCGTCGTGCTCGAAAAATCGCGCGTGTTTTAAAGACCTGTTTATCCACTTATATTTTAATATACTAATATAATGCATTAACAATGATATACAAACTTAAAAATAATATGCTCCTAAATTATCTTCAGACTAATATTATGTTTCAAGAAAATGTTCGCAATTATCCTACGAGAAGACGCGGAGACTTTAGGCTTTCCAAAACGAAACTTTCGTGCACACAAAATAGCGTGTTTTATAAAGGGCAAAAACTTTATAACAGCCTGCCGAATGCCGTAAAGGGAGCCTCAAGTCTTAGCACTTTTCGTAGGATATGTGCATTATATGTTGATTTGTAACAATCTTACCAATATTATTTTAGTCACATAGTTGTTGTCTGTTTTCCTTCAAATGTTTTTTTTTATGTGGTATTCTTTTTTTCTTCCTCTTAAAATGTAACAGTACATCTAAATTGTATTTGTATATATTTTCTTATAACAAAAACAAACAAAAACAGAGGTCACTACTACTGTTCAATAAGAGTGTAATAAATGTAATAAGAGAAAAAAAACCGTCGCCCGTTCGCATATAATATCCGAACGGTTACAAAGATAGTTTGACCGGTCAGTGGCTGAGTTAGCATCACGTTTGGGTCCCACCCAGGCGTCCCGTGTTCGATTCCTAGGCTGGCTAAGTCCTCCGTCACGACTCAAGCAACATTTTCGGCTTACTGTGGTGGTAATAGGAGATGTTCAAATATTGTCGGGTTATTCGTAGCCCGGGAATGTTTGTCTTTCTTTTAAAAAAAAAATGTTTATTAGATCTACAAGTCACCACCTTCAGTGACCATTTCCCTGGCTCCAGATTATCACACTGCATCGTTTAGAACGGACAAGTTATGTATTCGTTGTAAATAAGACGATAATAAACACGACTCTTTTCTCTGATGAACAATGAAAATTGTATTGTTCATCAGAGAAAACGACAGTACACCACAACTACTAATTCTTCAACCAAATGAAAATCCTATATTTTGCTTATGTCGGCAGCTTACTAGAATACGCGTCACAAGTTTGGAACCCGCAATACAAATCATATGTGGAAAATCTAGAACGTGATTTCCGCGGCTACCGCCCACACCTAAGTCACCAAGATTCAGCCGCGTACTTCAATATACTATCATTAGAAGTTCTAAGAAGCTCGGCGGATGTACTCTTTTTTAAAAAAAATAGCCAGATCCGTCGTAGATTGCCCAGAACTCTTAGAACGAATACAGATACGAGTTCCTAACAGACGAACAAGATCAGACATAATTCTTAGCCTCCCTCGGTGCAACACTAATTCCAAGCAGAACTCTTTCATCTATAGTGCATCCAACACATTCAACACACACTATACACAATTTGACATTTTTAACTCTGCACCATACTCCTTAAAATCACACAGACGCTCTCTCGATACTCTACAATAACAATAATTATAGATAGCCTCTAATACAACCACCACTCTATGAACTTTCTTTTTTTTCTCCTTTAATTTTTTGTCATGCATATTTTTATTACTATACCTCAACTTAACTGATCCCCCCCCCCTATCCTACCCTCTTCCTATTCCAACCTAAATAACTCGTCTCTTGAAATGTATTTTTCATTAGTAAATATCTCTGGAAACACTACACTACTTGTATACAATACCCATGTGGAAACCTGTAAATGGTTCAATTATTATATGCTTTGTTATTAATGTAAACTGTTGGTCTCCCAAATAAATAAAAAGAAAATATTAATCGGTGAATAAAGCTTTCCAACAAAACATTATCCAAAAAATGTATATTAGTTTTTTCGACTATTTTCCAGCAAGTATTTTCCACAAATTTAGCCTCGAAACTTACATTAAAAGGCTTAAGCTGTATTTGTGCGTAATCAACTGTTAACGTAGGACGAATAAAATATGTTTTCATTCGGAACCCGCCCGGGAATTGATTTCGTTTCCTTAGGCCTTATCGCGCACATAAATACCCATCAACAAATCTGGCCGACACTTCCCGCCAGTATCGCGTTTCAGGTTTCTAATTTGGTTTACGGGCTTATTTTTTAAAAGAATAAGCATTATTTTATGCGAAAATTCTGTTAAGATTGTGGCGTTTATTTAGAAACTAGAGGCGTTGTCCAAAGTTGACGGAAAATAGTTTTATTTAACAAATTTTCTAGGAGCTTTTGGTAATTTTTCAATTTTAATTAAATGGGATTTTAGTAGATTTCAATCATAACGACCATATTGAAAGTACCTATTAGAACGCCTTCAATTGAAATTTTAAATAACTTTGACGTACCAAATGTACAACAAATATGCCAAAAATATATTATTGAAGCTCTTCAAAAATAATGAATCCTCTACTAGACCGTGTACGCATAACACTAGATCGAATAAAAATGATATAAAAATATTCCAAGTTATAAAACCACATTTGGACAAAGAAACTATACATACTTTGTAACAAAACATCCTTCCCCAAGACATAAAACTAATAAAAAATCCAATTGAATCAAATCAAGAATAAAAATATGGCTTAAAGAGGTCAATGAGGAAACCCTAGCGAAGACGCTAAAAACGACATAGAAGACAAATGAACTATATTTAAATAACTTTAGTCCGCCTCGACACAGGATCCCCTAGTGAGGAGGACTAAGAAATACAATATTTTGTACTTAATTTCACATTGCATTTTGTATGTAAAAAAGTTTTATATAGTCGCTATAATAAAAATAAAATAAAATAAAATAAAATTGCATCCGTAATTATGCGTGATTGGTGCATTTTGGTTTTTCCCAGAATTCAGAAACAAATCAAAAATGATGGTCTTTTAAAAATGAGTCACATTAAATTATCTTTCAAGTGTATCTTAGTAAATAAGTGACTTTTTTTGTTTTATGTGAATACCGCGCAAGATTCCCAACTGCCCGGAGCCTAAACCTTATGCGGTGTTTTGTGAGGCTGAAGGGTTGGGAAGTACATGGCTGTTCAGATTTTGTCACCAAAAGTCTCGATTTGAATGGGACTTATGAGATACGTCGCAATAGATCAGTGATACCCCCCCCCCCCCCTCCCGTTTTGGGGGCATTTTTTGAGGTTAAAAGCAAGAGTGGAGCGGGTAGTACCTGCCTGGCCATTCAGATATGGTAACTAAATATTTCTAAAGCCATTTTAAGCAACGTTCAGATTCTAAGGGTTCGATTCTTACCAAGACGTTACTGAAGGAGTCTTCTTTGTACCTTAATTATATGTTAATTTTTCTTGTCAAAAATACTTATAATATCGTTTTAACCCCTTGGGCGATGCAGTCTCGAGTTTGGGAGGCGGAAATGGATACCGCCCCCCCCCCCCACCCCCGGGGAACCTTTATTGGACAACCAACACCTCTGTCATAGGTCACCCCAAGTGATTTAACAGGGGTGCCCGGGTTCATGGGGTGAGGTTTGTCTAGGTCTTGGAGGCGGATGACCAGGACACACTGAATCCCAGATTCCTACCCACCCCATTAAACCCTTTTCCTTCCCAGAACTCTCCTCTCCTTCCTTTCCTTAAAAAACCCTCCACACAGCATCCCCAAAGATGACATAGGCCCTGAGGGAAATTATTTTTCTCACGGCCTCGTGTGTGAAGCTAATGTAAAAAAAAAGTGTCATATTAAGTACAAACCCAGGAACCTCTCGTAAAATAAGAAGTAAGAAATCAGAATTGGTAGAGGCGTTTGTCCCGGTAAAACGAGAGGTTCTGGGTTAAAGTCCCAGTTGTGACCGCTATCTTTTTGTTTTTGTGTCTTGTTCTCATATTTTCGTTTATATTATTAGTGTTATCTTCTTCTTCAAATGTAAACAATTTTTTTTATTTAAAAAAAATATTTATCTAGACTTAGCTCACCGCGCTTGTTTAGGTAATTCGCTGTTTCCATCGTCATTCCATCTCTTCACATCCGCAGTGTACCGTAAATAACCTGAAAGACTATAAGAATGTAGCCCGAACAACGTCATTTTAAAGGTGCAAGGAAAGTAAGGAGAATGATGAAATATTTTATTTGTGCATTACCGTTAAACGTATGCCAAGTGGAAATAACTTCCAATTCGCAGCTTCCGGCCGTCAATGCACTTCCGCATTTCCGGTAACCAAATACAGTAGACTCTCGATTTAGCGGTTTGTTCTGAACCGGAAGATCAACAATAATATCTTCTTCTTCTGATGCCCGTTCATATCGGCAGTTAGCTAAAATCAGGGTAATCTTTTTCCTTCTGTACGCTCCAACTCAGAACTAATCACAAGTGGAACTTCACTCGTAGCATTCACACGAGCCTCGAAGATATGAGATGCGACGTTTTTCTCTACCATCCACATTTTTCATTAATATTCCACTGGGGTATCATGCGAATTAGTTAATTCTCGTAATGTTACCAAGATATCGAAGTTTTCTTATTATTATGCAGCAATCTAGTACAATTTCATAATTTTCGTTACACAACTTAACAATAATTCATATTAATTTTCTAAAAAAAACCCTGAGGAAAATAGTAGCCCTCAAGGCCTGTGAGTTGCTGAGTGGGCGGTATTTTTAAGTAGAATATAAGGGAAGGAAGAAGGTTTAAGGATGGGTATAAATCGGGGTCAGTGTGTTGAGGATGTATGAAAGAGTTGGTGAAATCCGGACAATTCTCACTCTCATGAACCCGGTCACCCTTGATTAAAGTCACCAAAAAATCATACTTCGGATACGATTTACTCGAAAACGAAAGCTCAAATCAAAAAGTTATACCCCTGTAATGTATCATAATAGTCTATGCATGATCTTGTACATATTTTACAATAGTAGTCTATGGGCTCTTTGGGTCACATGGTTTCATTGCCGAGGTGCCAATGGTGACCGAAGGTAGTTTTACGAAGTCGTTAGGTTTCAAGACCTCTGCAGATCAGAACAAGCATTTAGCCTGAAAACACGTCTGTTCGCGGAAGTATTATAATATTTACAATACATCAATAAAGCGTCATTGTGTTATAAAGAACCTAAGTCGTTCAATAAGCATGCATATATAAGAACTGGGGAATGCAGTTACGCACCATATTACGATATTCTCTGGAGAGAATAATAAGAGACATTAAAACCACAAAATCGACTTAATTTAATTCCCAAAACCGTGTATATTCTATCATGTCATTTTTGTTACAAGTCATACAGTTAACTGTAATATATCAATAAAAGAGAGCATTTCTCAATATCGTTTAAGGTTTACTTCGATATCTCTTCCACAAAATCGAGATTCCTCTGTAAAAACTGTTCTGTGCCTTAACACATTTGACAGAATTCACTCGGGTGATTTCAAAAATCCACTCAGAGATGTTGTTTGTTTGGAGAGACTTGGTGCGCTCCGCCCAGCGCACACTATCCCGCCCTGGCGACGAACCGATGGCGGAAGCATCTAGCATCTTTGCACTGGATCCATATTGCGTCGTCTCCCGGGGCTGGAGCTAGGGCTGGGGCGGGGACCAACTCTTGCTGATAGATTCGCGATTGAGTTTTATTTTAGACAGTGAAAAATACTACAAGTTGACGAACTTTTCCGCGAATGGTGTAATCTGCTAGCGACGGGCGATCAAATCACCTCATGCAATTTAAAACAAACTTTTGAATGATATTTTGTTTGATGTTAGTATACAGGGTGTAACAGCTTATAGCCAAAGGGTTTTAACCAGCGATTCCTGAGCATATTTGGAGTAAAAATGGAGATTTCGTTTTCAATGGAGATTGAATTTTTTGCAATTAAAAACAATAAAAATGTTTTTCCATCGCTTGTCGCCACATTGCTACTCGTCGTGGCGGAATCGCGTGATACGCGCGCTATTTTGTGTGTTACCAAGCTGGAAGAACGAGACGAGTGCTTATCAGGTGACCCGCTAGTCTATACCCGATTACTCAGTTGGGATATGTGATGGAAAAATATTTTAACTGTATTTAGCACCTATCGCCTTTCAGCGCAGTGGCAGGAATATATAATGCTCTGAGTACTGACATAAAGTCTAGTAATTCTAATTCTCTTTTTATAACACGTGTACAACATTGGATTTTTGAAAGGGGACGAACGTACTTTAAAGAATTAATGAGTTCTAACACTATATTTTATTTATTAATGTTTGCATTTCAAAATTTTAATTTCCATTTTTATTTCTATTTTGCTTTAAAATGTTGTTATTTTTTTCTCTTAGTTTTTCACTAAATTTTATTTATGTTTTAATTTTGATTTATATACTTTTATGTTTTGATTTATTTAGAACACTCGAGTTCTTAACATTTAATCTTTATTATTAATTTTCTTTTTCATAATTTGAATTTTCATTTTTATTTCTACTTTTCTTTAAAATATGTTCTTTTTTTCTCTTTTCTTTTAAGTATTTCTTTTTTTTAATGTTTAATCATCTGTTTTAATTAAATGGTATTTAAAATATTAAATGTTCGACTACTACAACACGGTCATTAGCCTAGTGTGGTAGCCAAAAAAACAAATATCTGTAACTAATAAAAAAATGTAAGTATGAAATAAAAAAATTAAAAAAATTCTGATATTTGTGTTTCAAATTTACGTTTGAGATTCTTTAATATTGTCATCAATGATTAAATCAGAATAAATTATGTACTTGCATATTTTTAACGCAATATTCTTAGTTAACCCGTTTAATCACAGGAGGCCAAATTTGTGCCAGCTCACATAGGTCTCGTATAAATCGCTGTAAGTCCCTTAATAGCATAGTGAAAAATATGTTTTAAACAGTGTTAGAAAGGCAAAGCATCACGCTCTGTAACGCAAATCTAAAAACTAACCACCAATTACAAAAATATACCTTTTATTATTAAGTATTTTTAATTAAGTATTTTATTAAGTATTTTTAGTACCTTTTATTATTAAGTATTTTATTATCAAGTATTAAATCGCAAATTGAAAAAAAATTTGAAACTTTGGGAATTTTTAATTATTTTCACATGGAACGACAAGAATATAAGGTCACAATAACGTTTATAATGCATTTGTCTAATAAAATATGTATCTGCTTTTATTTTTTTTCGTTATCAGTAATTTTAGTTAGAAAAAACGTAAAGTGTGAAATATTTTGACCATCTGCAAAATCAGCCAAATTTCTTTTATTCAGCCAAGTTTGAATTTTTTTATATTAAGTTTGTACTGGCCCTAGTTGTGATTTATTTCATCTGAAAACCAACAAACATACAAATAAATTTAAAAAAGATACAAAATACTACATTTGATGCAGGCAACATAGTGTTTAATAAAAAGGAATCACGCTAAAGGAAAGGCATAAAAGAATATCACAGACAGTTCCAGCGAGCAACGTAATAACGTCTGTGGAACTGAATGCCCGCAGCGCAGTTGTAATACCCGAGTTGCCTCTGCCAACTCTGCCGGGTGATAATTTTTCAACAATTGCTCTGGAAACTTAAGTTGTTCGGCCACGGGGTGGAATTCTCGCATTGTCCGGGCAGAATGCAGCCGAGTGCATTTTTCACACAGTGCCGGGCCGAAGATTTTCCCCGCCAGTGAACAGCTATGAAGTATGCACCGGGCGCTGTGGACTATGCAACTAAAGATGCAGGCCCGCATCAATATTGGTAAAGTCAATTATAATTTAGGGCAATCTTTTGTAAATTATTTACACGCTGCCCTCAGGAAACAAGTATTAAAAAAACCGGTAGGATATAAATATTAGATCCTTACATATGAAATTGGCGTTTTGTATGGGAGGAACATAAAGTCGATTTTTTTTTAATATAATATATTTATTTAATCAAAGTATGTACCATTGCTATCTATGCACTTTGCCATCTCATAGGTAATTCATCGATCCCTTTACTAAAAAAAACCATTCGGACGGAAATCAATAAAATCTTTGAAGGCGGTTTGGACTGCCCCATCGGAGTTGAATTTTTTCCCTTGCAAGAAGTTATCCAAATTTCGAAAAAAATGATAATCTGTTGGGGCAAGGTCCGGAGAGTACGGTGGATGTCCAATTGAATCTCCTCTAATTTGGTAGCCGTCTGTTGTGCAGTGTGTGGACTAGCGTTGTCATGAATCAGCAGTGGCCTAGAGCGATTAACCAGCCTTGGTTGTTTAGCAGCTAGCTTTTCCATCATGGTTTGCAGTTGCTGACAATAGACATCTGTCGTAATCATCTGGCCAGATTTAAGAAAGCTGTAGTGAACAACACAAAAAAAAAAGAGTACTCAACTTTGTTTTCTTTTGCGGCACCGTCGCCATACACTTCATTAATCCTTCGAGCCGTTTGCAGCACTGGTGCCACGGTGGAACTCGTACTCGTAAATAACGCGATATTTCAAGTTTTCCATTTTGTAAACTAAGTGACGCAAAGAAAAAAAACAATGAAGGAAAAAACAAATTAATTATAATTTTCGAAACACAAATACATGATTAAATAGCTGTATATATTTGAATTTGGAATTCCTAACCAAAGAGAAGATATTTGAGATCAAAGTTGCCAGTACGGCAAAACGCCAATTTCATATGTAAGGACCTAATATATTAATTTTTAATTTAATTTTTTTAAAAAGAAAGACAAAAGCAACATTAGCGGGTTACGAATAACCCGAAAATATTTAAATAAATCTCCTACTACAACCACAGTCCACAGTAAGCAGAAAATGCTGCTTGGATGGAGGATTTAGCCAGCCGAGGAATCAAACACGGGACGCCTGGGTTGGATCCAAGCGCGATGCCACTCTGCCACTGACCGGTCATTCAAATCATCAGTGTTGTTCTGGTTATAAAACAGAAGGAAAAGGTTTGTCAAGGTCTTGGTGACGAATTGGGGCAGGATTGGGGGAAACCTAACCTAAACCTCTCAGTCGGGCTGTGAGGGATGGATTCATATGTCTGTCTCTCCTGTACACATCGACCCACATATTCCTTCTTACCCCTCATACTTTTTCCTTCCCAACACTTCCTCTCCTTCCTTTCCCTAAATAGACCCCCCTAAATAGAATAATAGAATAGATGATATATAATGCCATCTTTGGGGCTGGGCTTCCAACCTCTTGTGTGGAGTTGTAAAAAATAAAAATGGTATTATTATCCCGATTTTAGGGCCATTGTGCACCGCACACATTTCGCATAAGACTGATGCGGCCCTGCTCGGATACTTTAAGGTCAAGGAATACACGTACATCGTACAGTACCAGAGCCGGCAGAAGACTGTTTGCTTTTCACTCCAGTAGTTCGGTCCGTGGGAATGGATGCACGAATGGATTTATTCGGATTCGAACATCCTAAATAATCGAATGGGTATTGTACATACTAGAATATGTAGGTGATAAGAATTGGAAAGGTTTATTTGAGCAATGTTAGATTATGTGCCATGAACATTGTTGACTGAACAATCCTCTACACAATGAATAAATTAAACAAAACGTTTTCTTTAATTACTCGTAAATGAAGACAATATTAGCGAAACTCAATCGAGATTTTCGATTAAATATTACAATTTGAGGTTTTACTCGTAAAGTTAAAAATACAAAATAAAAAACTTTTTCTTTTGAGAATACATTCGTCTGAATGAGAAAGAACTTTTTGTTTGGTCTGAGAGAACTGTGGTTTAGTCCGAATGAGAAAGAGCTTTTTGTTTGGTCTGAGAGGACTGCGGTTTAGTCCGAATGAGAGAGAGGTTTTTGTTTGGTCTGAGAGGACTGTGGTTTAGTCCGAATGAGAGAGAGCTTTTTGTTTGGTCTGAGAGGACTGTGGTTTAGTCCGAATGAGAGAGAGGTTTTTTTTTGCTCTGAGAGGACTGTGGTTTAGTCCGAATAAGAGAGAACTTTTTGATCGGTCTGAGAGAACTGTGGTTTAGTCCGAATGAGAGAGAGGTTTTTGTTTGGTCTGAGAGAACTGTGGTTTAGTCCGAATAAGAGAGAACTTTTTGATCAGTCTGAGAGAACTGAGGTTTATTCTGAATGAGAGAGAACTTTTTGTTTGGTCTAAGGGAACTGTGGTTTAGTCCGAATGAGAGAGAGCTTTTTGTTTGGTCTAAGAGGACTGTGGTTTAGTCCGAATGAGAGAGAGCTTTTTGTTTGGTCTGAGAGGACTGTGGTTTAGTTCGAATGGGAGAGAGGTTTTCTTTGGTCTGAGAGGACTGTGGTTTAGTCCGAATGAGAGAGAACTTTTTATTTAGTCTGAGAGAACAGTGGTTTAGTCCGAATGAGAGAGAACCTTTTTAAATTGTAACTGATGACATAACCTTTTGCTCCCTGACGGGAGAAATTTGTTCTCGTCCATAAAACTTCATGTATCTTCTATACGGAAAACAATTCTTTACACATTATTCCTGTCAGATCATTATTGGACATTTTATAGATCGGCAATTATTAAAATTAAAATTTGCCTTACGTTGAAACGTCACATGATACTATACTTCCACCTTACCCGCCTTCCCCCTCTCTCGTCATCCTTCTCGCGAACCCCACCTCCTTCGTTACCCTCCCCCTCCTGCCTTCCCTCCTTACCGTTAAAATATAATACTCACATTTTCGAACCACTCATATATCGCATTTTTTAAACTTTACCATAAAATTTTGGTTTGGTTTTTGTTTTTGTTTTTGTTTTATACAATAGGCCACTTGCATGGATTTCATAAAGACTTGGAAAAAATCGTGTGGATAGATTTTTTTACTAAGATTACGAAAATGTTAGTAAAAAATTTTAGTAATGTACAGTTTTTTTTTATTTTTAAAAAAATAAATCCATTATTTCGGCACTTGACGTCACTACATGAAAATGTCACGTCTCCGAAAATGTTCCTATTAATTTTGTAAAATTCCACACTGATTTATTATTTTTATACGGCAACACTTTGATTTTAGGCGAATTTTTGAATTTGACATTTAACGTTCAGTATGTTTTTTTTGTTCTCTGCGAACTTATCATTTGGTTTGACTTTTTGACAGATGTTATGAAGAGAACCCCGTACATTTTACGATGTCTGTATGTGTTTAAAGGTATGATGGTAGTGGTGCTGATTTTAACAAAATCAAATTTTAAAATATTCTTATTATTATTGTAATTTACAAGTAAAAGTATATTACATTTGTTTTAGTAATATAGAAGTTGAACATTATAATGATTTATGATCAATAAGATGGATCGAGGAAAAAAATATTTATGAGATGTAATATTTTTGGTATGCCTCGTTATTCTCCTGTGCCCTTTTTTGTCGAAAACGTTCCTTTTTTTAAATGATTTTCGGCTATGTAATTATCGTTTTTTCGCACCTATAAAATTATGTCCCGTCTTGCCGGTTTATAAAAAATAGTCTGATTTTTCGGATTGAAATTTTCAAAAAAACGCCAGGGTTTCAAAAATAAGATTAAAAAAAATACAGGATGTCTTAGAATATTTGCCTACACCAGAATTTTTTTTTGAAATTTTATGCAAGCGGCCTATTCTGCTCGGTATTGGTCGTATTTTTGGCATTATGTAATAAAATAATAAAATTTGACAATTGATTTCGCAAAGAATAATAAATAAAATAAGTAAAGAATCACAAACAATACCGGGTTACGAATAACCTGACAATAATTGAAAACTTCTGCTACTTTCATTGCTTGAGCAGAAAATGTTGCTTGTGCGTTGATGGAGGACAGCTGCAGAGGAGTTGAACTAACCGTTCTATTTCGTATCACTTCAGTGAACCACTCTTCAAATTCCATTACACAGGCCTGCGACTGTTTTTTTTCTTTGAAATAAGAGGTAATTCCCATGTATTTTTGGTTGCTGAATTCGGTAAAATTATCAAAAAAATTCCATCACCTAAGGTTTTTCCGGAAAACTCAAAATGCTGTGGGATTGCCTATCTTAAGGCGCAAAACGGAGTTTATTGCCGAAACATATTTTTTTTATTAATTCCAACTTATTATAAGATAATGTTATGTTTTATAGACTGAAACAAAACATTTAGTAGCTCATGACGACAAAATCAGTCAGCGTTGAATCACATATATCGGGATTTTCCATAGTAAGTATGATGAAAGAATGCCGAAATTCCCAAGTTGCCCACTACCTGCCCTTTTATTTATTATTTCTGTTCCAACTTTCCTAAGGTGCGTTTCAAAAATGACTTCAAGAGGTTGTGTAAATTCTTCTGAGAGTTATTGCTATACTTGTGGAGAATTTGTAGTGAAAAAACAATAATGAAATATTACTGATTTTGTTGAAAAAGTGTATTTTGCGTATTTGGTGTAAAGATAGGGGGACCAGGACAAATCTTGGGCCCCGCATGGAGTTTGTTCAGGGTGTGTTGAAGGACTTAGAATGTGGTCAAAAAGTAAAGTTAATCTTTTCGTTTTGGTGTTCCCATGATCTCTGGAGAGAGCCTCGAAACCACAGCGATGACTCCTACTTTTGTTCGTGCAATGTGCAAGGGTATAGTACCAAAAATAAAAAAATAAAACAAATTTGTTACCCAAGCATGGATTCGGCACTCCGCCCAGTCCCTCACGGACCTGGCATTCCTACATCACAAACACCCCCAAAGCCTAGACGATTTGCCATCATCGGAAGAAACTTCTAGTGAGGATTTTCAAGTAGGCGACTCCAGAGGACCTCAACAATTTTAATATATCGTCCCACAAAAGAAAAAGCACAAAAGGAAGCTTTGAAACTAAAAAAAGCAGATTTTATATAGATTTATAATTGTATATAATGTAAATAAAATATTTTATGACTTAAAATTAATTAAATTTGCATATTTTATGTTTTTTTATCTTTTGAACATTCCCTACAGAAGTAGTGTAAGGCGGGTTTTGCCTATATTTTAATTTCCACTTTGCGGAAAATCCTTTTGTGATGGGTTGAAATGGATAGCATACTCGGATTCAACATACCGAAATACATATAATTCACCCATTACAATTTAAAAAAAATAAAAATGTTAATTTGCAGACCTGCGATGCTCCATAGAGAACTTCCAGACATCCCACACAAACGCGAAAGCTCAAAACGGAGTTTTGAGGGAAAAAGATGTAGATATTATGAAAAATTATAAATCCTTATTGCATATACATATTATTTTTATCAAATTGTATTTAAAAATGTAAATAAACCACTAGTAATAGATTTTTTTTTCATTTCAAAATTGCATTTTTACCTAAATGTACTGCGGGTTTTGAATAACTTTCATTTTCATTTTGCGGAAAATCCCTACGTGCTGGAGAAAATTTGGACTCAGCGCACCAAAATACATACGATTCACCCATTACGGTGAAAAAAAAATCAAAAAGTGTCAATTTGCAGGCCTGTGTTATTAATTCACCCTTTTATTTTAGTTTTTATATAGCAATTCAATAGGAAAATTTTCCAATTAAATCTGTTCAAATTACCTTGTCACAAATAATGTTGGCAGAGTAAAGCAAAGTTAATACTGGCAAATCCTTCGCTTGATCGAATCATACCAATTTAACAAATCAATTAAAAATTCTGATCTCATTTCTCTGCGTTCACGTGGCATACATACTAAAAGGTACTGCGCTTTTTCGTCCCGCGTCAAAATATCCCCGACAAAATATCTACTAAAACCTAACCTTATCTAACCTTATTTTAGATTTTACTATTTTTTAACATAATTTATTGTAATACTAGCTGGTCCCCGGCATGCATTGCCATTCAAAGAAATAAATTGATTTTTTTTTTTGTTTATTGAAAATTTTTGATACAATACATATAATAGATACATGAAATAATGAAAAGTATATAAAAAAGCTTAATATAATAAATGTTTGAACAAAAAAGTCCCACAAAGGCAATGCCTGTGCGACAGTTTTTAGAGAAGATTTATAATATTGTTTGCTATTTTATTTTGTTTGTTTTTTATGTTTTTAAATTGCACTTGTAACATCTATTCTTACAAAACTTACAAATACTATAATAACAGTGCAGACTCTTATTATGCTGTAGTTTTTAAATGCATTTATTCAGTTATTTTTTTTTTTAAACCCTAATTTATGTATACTTAAAATATTCACTATAACCATAGAAATAAAAATAAAAATAAAAAATCAATATTATATATTCTCCCTGCATGTGCTTTCCCATCCCCGTTCCCTTCCACCTTCCCCGCCTTCCCCCTCCCTCGTCTCCACCCTCTCCGCGAACGCCACCTCCCCCGTTCCCCTCCCCGCTGCCATTCCTCCCTGCCGCTAAAGTAAATGAAATACACACATTTTCATTTTTACAAATTTCATAACGCCAGAGCTTACCATTATATATAGCCTATATGTTGTTCTGATGTATGAGCTACATTACTGTAAAGTTTCATTAAAATCCATTCAGTTGTTTTTGCGTGAAAGAGTAACAAACACACGTGCATCCATACTAACTTTCGCGTTTATAATATTAGTAAGATATCATTGAATAAGAAGATAACACTTATAATCTAAACGAAAATATGAATGAGAATAAGACACAGAAAAATAAAATAAGATAACGATCGCGATTAGGAATCGAACCCAAAACCTCTCGTCTAACCGGAAAGTGCGCTTTTACCAATTTAGCCATTGTTTATTCTAAAATTTTAAAACATGAGATTGACAATTAAGACGGTTTGATGGAAGGTGGCAATGGCTGAATTGGTAAAAGCGCACGTCTCGGTTAGACGAGAGGTTCTGGGTTCGAGTCCCAGTTGCGACCATCACCTTTTTCTATATTTCTGTGTCTTGTTCTCTTTCATATTTTCGTTTATATTATTAGTGTTATATTCTTATTCAATGATATATTACATTGATGGGAATAACCTCCAAAAGTTATAAAAAGAGAGTTTTTCTTTTAAAATATTTAATAACTAGATTTTGCCCCCGGCTTCGCTCGAATAGTATTACGGGGGTACCCACAGCGCCTCCTCCACCTTCCCTATCCCCACTCCAATCCCACCCCCCTCCTCATCTCCCCCGCCCCCTCTACCCTTGTCCGCCCCCCCCCCCCCCAAATCCTCCCACACTCTTCACCCTCCCCCACCATCCTCCGCCATCCCACCATCCCCCTCCGCCCAGCCCCCACATGTTATTCCCCCCTCACCACCCCTCCATACCCGTTACATTCATTTTTCAAAAATCCTTTCTCATGTGCTTAACATATAGTACTCACTTTGATTTTATACTTGTAACTCTTTTAAATTAAATTATTTTATACTATTTTGTATTCTATTATATTATTTTATGCATATGTATATTTTCTTAATACTCTCACACATTCTTTATATTGCATATGATAATTTACCGTATAAAAAATCGACCACCACAACACGGGCACGTGCCTAGCATGGTGGTCGAAAAATCCCCAACTTTTGTAAAAAAAGATTTTTTCAATGAATAAAGAAAAATTAAAAAAATTAAGCTCGCGTGCCATCTATTGCAATTTTTGTATATAAATTTCATTATGCCAGAGCTCTGAGCTATAGCCTATAGCCTATTCTGATGTATGAGCTATATTATTGTAAAGTTTCATTAAAATCCATTCAGTAGTTTTCGCGTGAAAGAGTAACAAACATACGTCCATACAAACTTTCACCTTTATAATATAAGTAGGATTTATTGTCTTTATAGGATTTCTGTATTATTTTTGTCCCATTTTTTTGTTAGGTTAGGTTAGTGTGATGTATGTATGAAAGTGTACGACCGCAAGCGAGATAGTATGCTTGCAAGATTCTATATAAGGAAATGCAAGCAATATGTGTCTATTTTGCTTACGAGCAACTCCCTAATAAATGCCAGTTCCAGTTTACTTTACACTCTTCATTTGCCGACTACTACCCGTACACACTCCAATAAAGGCACTTACATACACGACACATTTATTTATTTCATTATTTTCATATTACATTATTTGTTTATGATAATGACGTATTGCCCATCACACTAGGTGTGAAACGCCTGTGTTGAGATGGCAATTTACAGAGTGGTTATTATGATTTTGTTTAAGTAATATTATAAAAAATATTGTGAAAATGACAGCTTGATGTAAAATTTTTTTTTCTTTAAATATACCATTTAAGTATGTTACATATATATATATATACACAGAAGATTGCAGTAGGTACATGGTTACATATATACACATTACATTGGCGCAGCCGGTAGGATAGTTAGGTTATGTTAGGTTTTAGAAGATATTTTGTTGGGGGATGTTTTGTCCGTAGGATGTTTTGTCGCGAGTTGAAAAGTCGCGGAGCATACTAAAATACAATATAGATTGAAACCTCAATTGGTTTTAAATCCGTTGGGATCATTGGCTGCGTCCATTTGTGCGTATATTGTAACTTGTTTAAACTGCAGTGAAAATAAATGGATCAGGTCACACGCGCCGCGGGGGAATATTTTAATATACGAGAGGGTAATCAATATTTTAGGACCAACAATACAAACCATTCCGATTGATGATAAAAATTATGATCATTTCTAAACGCGTGCAGGCGTCACTATAAACACATTAAAAAATCAAATGTGTAAAAAAAAATTTTTTTATTATAACAAATGCATTTTAATTTTTTTTGGATTTGACTTGGGATTGAACCATCTTATCCGACTCCAGATACTAATATCTACAGCCTGTATGTCGGACGAATATCTACAGCTCATATGTTGGACTAATATCTACGAACTTCAGAGTGTTGACTAATATCTACAGAGCTAAGGTCGGACGAATATCTATGACGGTCCCAGTGTTGACTAATATCTACAGAGCCGTAGGTTGAATTAATATCTACAGAGCGTAGGTTGGACTAATATCTACAGAGGGCAGCTGAGGTTGTACGGAAAAGAATAAATTACTTCAATTACGTAATTACTAATTACGTAAAGACTTAAACTTTTAAAGTACGTATATGAGATTTTTGCATAATATTACGTATTTTGTTGTTTACGAGGACAATAATTTATTGAACTAACACGGAGGTCATGATACAAAGATATTTATTTATTTCGAAATCCACGGCACCACAACCTAACCTAACCTAACCTAACCTAACCTAACTGACATAGAAATGATCATGGTAACAGACTAAATAATTTAGAAGCACTCGAAATAAAGAAAGCTGTTAAAACAAAAACCCAAATCCTTAATATTCAGCTAAATGTGTCCAATAGTCCGATATTAGGGGTTTTTACATACATAAATTAAGTTTTTTAAAATGCATACGCTATATTACGTTATTCCAATATGCTATACATAATTGCAAATCCAACCTCTGCCAGTGCTGTAGATATTCGTCAACACTTTGTTCTCATAGATATTAGTCAGCAGTTTGAGCTGTAGATATTCGTACGCACTTTGGTTCTCATAGATATTAGTCCGATTTTTTCAGTTTTTGGAGTTCCTGTAGATATTAGTAGACGCCTCCTCCTACACTCCTACTCAACGATTAGTTAATATAAGTGAATGATCGGCGCTAACCGCTGAGCCAAACACCGATTGGAAATGACCGAGATTTATTTCCTGTATTAACTGCTGTAAATTTTAAAATCTAATGTCATCCAATTTCAGGAAAATGTGTGTATCAGCCTCAATGAGAAAAAAATGTCACAAAAAATCTTTGTTTCGTAGGTATAGAAAGCACCAAACTTTAATGCCGACCTGACGTTGATACAGAAATTGTCAAAATAGGCGAGTCTGAATTCCAAACAGCGGCGTGTATGTATATGCGTGATTGCACTGTCATTGACAACGAGTCTATTCAGCTCGATCGGATGTCAGGAAGTGGATTAATTTCCACTTCCAAGATTCCATTTGATTCATTCATCCAATCAGTAAAATAAAATCTAAATTGAAATACTTGATGTCATTAAAAAAAAACTATTTATATGGATAATTTCAACATAATATTGAGGTTTTTGTCAGCTCTAAAACGTTGAGCAACCACTTATGGTTAGCAAGTGCCCTGCCATGTGCCCTGGTTCAATGGATGAGGTTTATTTAGGTCTTGGCGGCGGATGCGTCTGCACACCTACAACATAGCGGGCCGGATCGAGGGAGACCGGTTGAGGGAAGCCTTTGACCTTCTGCAGCCGGACTCTTTCAACAGATTGCCTTGCGCAGCAGTTGGGGGATAACTGTCATTCCTGGACACACTAATTCCCAGATTCCTAAAACACCCCTTATACCTTTTCCTTCCCAGAACTTCCTCTCCTTTCTTTCTTAAAAAAGACTCTCAACAAAGCATCCCCTAAGATGACAACGACCCTGAGAGAGAAAAAAAAATCCTCAAGGTCTCCTGTGTAAAGTTAATGTCTAAAAAAGGTAGATATATTACAAAGGGGAAGTAGTGGTAAGCGTAATACAGCTCAATACTCCAAAGTCCAACAAACTCGATATTTATGTATAGATTGAATTCGGCTATAACCTTGCTAAGGGCACATAAAATCGACTTTACCAGAGGTGAGGTACACATCTTCACCTTGGACCCCCTCACCTTGGCGGGGCCACACCGCGCAGCACACACTGATGTAATCACTTACGCCGTGCCACGTTAAGGTCACGTGGTAACGTAATTGATTACCTCAGGAACCGGAAGTCCCCCTACCCTCCCCCACCCCCTTCCGCCCCTCTTGCCATCTTGCCGTCCGCCGGAACTAAGCCGGCGGTGAACCCTGTTCTTGAGGCCTGGTCTTTCGTGCCGCAGAAACTGTATCTAAAATGGGTATTTTTAAGCTGGAAATGATTAACGGGTGCTTTGTTAAAGATTTTTAGGGGTCAATTTTGGGTGAGTTTAAATATCGTTAAGAATACATTAAACGTGTGTAATACTCGAAAACCATTGTGGGTATGTGTGTAGAGATGAATTAAAGTATTTCGTTTAAATCACTGAATAATTTATTAACGAAAGTTACAAAGTATATTCTTAAACAAATGTGGAACGTAGCACTGAGTTCTGTGTTTCTTTAAAGGTAGGAGAACGTCGCGCCGTATTGACTGACTGGTGTCCGCCGGTTCATCATTTATATAGGCTCTCGCACGGTGCATTATCAATGGAATATTCGAGAAAAATCTCCAGGCTTCTCGAAGGTCGGCACTAATCGCTGAGCGTCTGGAATTTGCTTTATCAGCGCAATTTGATACTCTTGTAGCTTCTAGCAGGTTCGTTCGTCGCTGCGCGCTGCAGGGCTACCACAGATTTATAGGGCTGCCACAGACCCCCTTCCCAGTGACGAAGTCACGATACCGTTACTTGTTCGTCGGAAATGCTGTGGAAGTGGTCCGAGTCCGGAGATATGTGCTCGACGTCCGTTCGTTGATGTCCATCATTATTGATGGATGACTGTAGCCTCTTGTATGAGTTGTTTCTTGATTCTTGCTCTGCACCATCGGTATAATATGTATGTAGAAGCGACTGCAACTATATACAATGAGTATTGCCGTTACTATTGTACATAAATAAATGAATTGTGTGTATTGGTGACACCACAGTTAATAAATACCCCGATAGTTGGTCCCCTGAAATTATAATTATTATAGAATTATAATTTTTTGTGCATTATTTACCTATTTAAAACGTGAAATCGACTTCAAAATCACCCTCCCCCTCCCCCCCCCCCCCCGGCATTCCATACATTAATTCCCGGTACATTCAGTTTTCACACTGCTCGCGTGCCCCCTATTACAAGTAGTTACAACAGTAGTTTAAATACAAAAAACAAGAATTATCCAATTTGGTGCAATCGTTCGGAAGTTATGCGTGTACATACATTTCGGTGATTAATTTTTTGCGATAGATATTAACTACGACGCCAACATCGTTTCCACGGTAACCGTTTGTTTTGCTTTTCTTCTGACGTTTGCAATAACTCGATTTTGTTAGGACAGAAAACGTATGATAAATAATTTCATAACGCCACAACCTACCAATACATACAGACTATATTACTCGCAAATAATGTAGCTTTCTATTAGTGAATGAATTTTTAAAGTCCATTCAGTATTTTTTGCGTGGAAGAGTAACAAACACACAAACATCCATTAATAGGATAGGGTAGTTTTGTTATTCGACGGTACATCCTTTATATGCACACCCCTTTGGGGACACTTGGTTATATTTTGTGTTAGTAGGTATACCGCCCTAAACAACCTAGAAGGCCAACTGTAGTAGAATCAACTGTCATTGTATCGCGTACATTATCATAAACACAATGTCCAGCAAAAACGTATATTTTCAATGCAAACATTATACCTTACGTAAATACTTTAGCAGAATTTTATTTTTAGTCAAAGATACAAATGACATTACTGCAAAATAATTGCATTGAAGAAAACTGGATGAACGAAAGTCAAGGAGTTAAATATCTTGCATTTAAACAAATTATTTTCTTTATTTAAATGAAAACAAATTACTTTTTACAACACCACTACATAATCTTTATTATCGACATGTTTTAAAAATAATGTTTTCTTCGTCAGGAGAGCTCAAATTTGCTCAAGGAGAAACTGAAATGAAACCAGTTGCCGGCGCAATCGCAAAAATTATTCGAAAACGTGACAGTTCGTGAGCCGCTGCCATGGCAACCTGTTAACAATGCAACTGAAACGCGACTGCCGCACGACCAGCTCTGTTGGTGCGTCTGTAACTGGTTTCATTTCAGTTTCTCTATGAGCGAAGGCCCTAAGAGATTAACAAATTAAAATCTCTTTTCCTGGCCAAGAACACTTTGTTTTTGAAACACGTCGATAATATAGACTATATAGTAGAGTAATTCAAAGTAATTTGTTTTTATTAAAAATTACGCCACAAAGTAAATTTGATAAGTTTGAAGAAGAAATTATTTTCTTTTGTACTATTTGTTTAATTCAAAATAAAATTAATGCCGAACTGAATTTCTGAGATAAATTGAAAGCCTTCAGCACAAGTGACAAAGACACGAGATGAGGAAAATAAAACAGATTTGACTTCCCTACAGAAAAAAAAAACTAAATAAAGAGTCTCTTATGTAGGGAGCAAAGAAGATATTTTTGGCAAATTACCAAGGAAACTCGTTCAGAAGAAAAGATAAACAGATTTTAATTTAATTGTTATAAGGTATATTCTTTTCTGTTTAGTACCTTTTTCACCTTTTGCTTTATTTTCTTATATATATAATTGTGTGCCTGCGTGTAATTATCTTTAGTTAATATAATAAGCCATGACGAATCTTGAGCTAAGCGGAAACAGGTTGACTGTTAATTAATAATTCAAATAAAAAGTGTGTATTACAAAGGGCGTTTTTTCATTTACTAAATTTATTTATTTATACTAGGTTTATACAGATGTTCTCAAAGTTTTCAATCCAGTTATAAAAACTCAGTTAATACACAAATAGATACACCAATTACAAAAATATAATCAGACAAAGGATTTCTTTTTATTAAATAACCAACAACTCTGCCATAGGTCACCCCGAGTGGTTCGCTACGTTTGGTGACTTAGCAGGAGTGGCCGGGATCATGCGGGTGAGGTTTGTCCAGGTCTTGGCGGCCGATGCGTCTACTCACCTGCTTGGTGGACATGATCGAGAGAGACTGGTTGAGGGAGGTCTTTTATCCTCTCCATCCATCAATCCATCGCCTTGCACCGCAGTTGGAGGGATGGATTCATACGTCCGTCACTCCTGGACACACTGACCCCCAGTTTCATACCCACCCCTCATACCCGTTTCCTTCCCAGAACTTCCTCTCCTTCGTTTCCTTAAAACAACCCTCCACACATATCTCCTAAGATGACATAGGTCCTGAGGGAAATTATTTTCCTCAGAATTATTTATGAAATTATTTCCCTGTAATTGTGTGGAACTAATGTTAAAAAAAATTGCCTAGGTACATCTAAATATTGATTATAAAACAAAAAATACAAAGTTATATAAAAATGCATTCAAATGGAGACAAGAGACACGAGATATACTAGAGACATAAGTGTTACGTGATATAATTTAGTTCAAACATTTTTTAGCAGCGCTAGAGCATTTTTTCTGAATTCGTATAAATTTATCCATGAAAATATCTATTTTATGTTAACTTCCCGTAACCATGTTAATCAAAACATCAGGTTAAGCATATTGATGCTCGTTTTTGCACGCGAATTATAAAAATATAAAATGATTTTGAATTGTAATTTAACTGCCTCAATTTCCGGATTTAATAAATTAAAACGTTGAAAACATTATGGAGTTCTTCAAAGTAAACAAAAATGAATAAGGTTATTGTTAGCGAGCTAGAATAATGTTGATCTTTCTGAGATATTTGATAAAGGTACATTTCGTAAAAGGCTTCCTTCCAAGTAAATTTTCTGTGAAAATTACCTACTCGTTTCTTATAACATAAGCTTACCGGGATACACTGGAGAATATATTATATTATTACAGCGTATGTGTGGATAACTAAAATGAAAGAAAATCAGAGGATGTTTTAATATTTTCCGTTCGTTTAACCCCTCAGGTCTCGGGCGTATTCTATCAGAAGGTCGAGGAAGGAAGGCCTTTGCAATATAACCAAAAAAAAAATATATATTTCTGAATGTATCCGAAAACTATAAACTCTTTTTGTGCTGAAATACGCTTTCAATTATTAGAAATAAACATACGTTTTATTTGAATACCTCACAAGAGTTCCAGCCGCTCCAGTATGGAGCCAGTGAGTCTATTACATCCCCAATTGGGGTATGGACACATCTAACAAAATGGACACATAATGGACACATCTAACAAATTCACCAAGGAACAAATAGCGAAACTCGCCCCTAAATTCACCGATCTATTGGGTAATGTCGGTCAAATGGGTGTAAAGTTAGGGAGCCTTGAAGGAGAATTGAAGACCTACAAATATATGTCTTCTAATCAAACACCCGAAAATGGGAACAGAACGTATAGTTCGATTACGTCCAACCAAGTCCTCCCGAAATATCCACCGAACACAAGAAACAATGCCCCTATACTTCCTGCGAGACCAGCCGTACTTATCTTCCCCAAAGATGACAAGTCACTTCCTTCCAGCAGTACTCTTGAAACTCTCAAAACCTCAACTAACCCATCATCTTTGGGAATTACAATCACGGGGGTACGAGAAATAAGGAACGGAGGTGTAGTCGTGCATCCAAGTACCGATGCAGAGGCCATAAAACTTGCCAATGCACCGACCCTATCCGATGCTGGTCTGAAAGCAGCAGTTTCTTCACATAAACTTCCTCGGATAGCTATCCATGGTCTACCTCAAGTTGTGCCCCTCGAGAACATCATCTTGGCAATCCACCAGCAAACACACGAAGAAACCGGTCTACAAATTAATGAATTGAAAGATAAATTGCAGTTCTCTCACAAAGTAGGACCTCGTACCGGATCGTGCACTCATGTCTTCAGAGTTCCTCCTTCTGTTCGTCACTCCCTCATTCGCTTCTCTAAACTGGCTATGGACTGGCAAATACACACCGTAAGGGATTGGATCGACAGTCTAAAATGTGGACACTGTCAACTTTACGGCCATACGGCGTCGAAATGTAACGCAGACATGCCTACATGTTCTCACTGTGGAAAACCTGGACACAATCGAGATGCTTGCCCGACTCCTGAAAAGCCACCAGCATGTGCTACCTGCAAGTTCAAAACCGTCCACACACAACACTGGCTCCCCTGACTGTCCTGCCCGCCAAGCCGCTGAGAGACGCGAATTATCTCGAGTCAATTTTTTAGGCTGAATCAGAATCGACACCTTATTAATACTAACTTTTCCACCTATTATCAAAATATTCGTGGTCTCAATACTAAGCTAATCTCCTTTAGATGCTCCATAAATTTATGCCCTTATGATTTTTTATGTTTTACTGAAACATGGCTATCAGACAATATTGCTTCAACAGAACTTGGACTCCATGACTACATTATTTTTCGCTGTGACCGCTCTTCCTCTTCTAACAAGTGTACAGGAGGTGGGGTAATGATATGTATTAAAAAAAATACTCTTGCCACATTCTTGAATCGTCTAATAATGTATCTGAACAATTATTTATTTGTGTTCTACTTGGTTCCAAGAAACTTGTCATTGGTTGTGTATACATTCCCCCCTCCTCTTCAATAGAAATCTATAAGTCACATACTGAAGCAGTTGAGCGTGTTTCCATAAAGGCCGATTCCTTACTTATTTGTGGTGATTATAATCTTCCTAAAATAGTGTGGCTTAATGATAGTCATGGTGTGAAAACTCCTAATAATGTTTCCCTTCATGCTTCCATAATAGTAAATTTCTTTGCCTTCCTGAATATGTACCAATTAAACTCGATCAATAACCGTGGAGGTTACTGTCTTGATCTAATATTTACCAATATGCCTAGCGTTTGTGTATGTGAAGCTACTGACTCAATATTACCAATAGATAAATATCATCCACCACTCGATATTAACTTCACTAATCCTTTCAAAAGTGACACTCTGAAATCAGCAGTTACATTCCACTACAAATTTAACAAAGGTGATTATACTGGCATGAATAGGTACCTTGCCCAATATGACTGGGCAGGTATGTTATCAAACAACAATATTAACGATGCTGTATTTAAATTCAACGAATGTATAACTCATGCTATTTGTTCGTTCCAAGGGGAACTTTTTCCCAGCCTAAATTTCCTATTTGGTTCAGTATGAAACTAAAGCATTTGATTATGGAAAAAAAGAAAACACACAAGTTATTCAAATTAACGAACAACTTAGCGCTTTATCAAAAATTTTCTCAGTTAAGAGAATTATCCAAAATTGAATCTAACTTGTGTTATAAATCTTATATTGAACTCACTGAGACAAAATTAAATCTTAACCCTAAACAATTTTGGAAATTTATTAAACAAAAACGTATTGATAACGATCTCCCTTCAAGTTTATTTTTTAATGATACTCACGCCACCAACGATTTCGATATTGCCAACCTTTTTGCTGAACATTTCTCCTCTGTCTATACTGATAACATATGCACCATCCCTCCACTTAAATATGCTAATACTATTGACCTTAATAATTGCGAAATCACACTTGTAGATGTTTTCGATTACTTAAAAAATCTTCCCAGCAAAACAAGCACTGGTCCTGATGGTATACCTGAAATATTATTGAAAGAATGTAAATCTGTTGTATCTAAGCCAATTTGTTTATTATATAACTTATCATTATCATCTTCCACTTTTCCGGATTCCTGGAAGATTTCCTATATACGACCTATTTTTAAATCGGGTAATAGGTCGAACGTAGAAAACTATAGACCTATATCGATGTTATCTCATATTCCTAAAATCTTTGAATCTATAATCACAAAAAAAATAACACCTATTTTCAAAAATGTGCTGATTGAGGAACAGCATTGCTTTAGATCTGCTAAATCTACCACTACAAACTTACTCTCCTTCACCAACACCGTAGTCAATGGCCTAGAAGATAAATCACAAGTAGATGTTCTATATACCGACTTTTCTAAAGCTTTTGACAAAGTAAAACACGCTATCCTCATGGCCAAGCTATATGCTATAGGTATACGAAACCCATTGCTATCTTTCTTTAATTCTTATTTAAACAATAGAAAACAAAGAGTTAAAATAAATAACATTGAGTCTATTATTATTGAAGTAACATCCGGCGTACCGCAAGGAGCACATTTAGCCCCGCTTCTCTTCAACTTGTTTATAAATGACATTATTCGTATTTTCTCTCACACACGCTTTTGGCTTTTTGCTGATGACAATAAGATCCTAAAAATAATCAAAAACTACCATGACTGCCTTCTTTTCCAATCAGATATTGACTCTTTCAATGACTGGTGTAAAATTAATTGCTTGGAACTAAATGTCGATAAGTGCAAAATTATGTCCTTCTACAGATCTAAAAATCCGATTGTTTTCGAATACAAATTAAATAATAATTGCCTAACAACTGTTCAATCTATTAAAGATCTTGGTGTCTCTCTTGATAGCAAGCTTTCTTTCCGGGAACATATAAACACGATTGTTAATAAATCTCTCAAACTACTTGGTTTTATCACTAGAACCACTTCTGACTTCAAAAACATAAATACCCTAAGAACTCTTTACTGCTCCTTGGTTCGCCCCCATCTTGAATATGCTTGTATTATATGGTCTCCTTTTTATGCTGTCCATATTCGTCATATTGAATCCGTTCAACATCGGTTCCTAAAGGGAATTGCTTGGAGGCTAGGATTAGAGCGAGGCAATTACTCGTATGCTGAAATTGAACAAACTCTAAACCTTTCTCCTTTAGAAGACCGTCGGATAAAATCTGATCTCATTTGTTTCTTCAAAATTATTAACTGTTTAATAGACTCGCCTACATTACTACAACTCATCACATTTAATATACCTTCTCGTAGACTCAGAAATAAAGACCTGCTTTTCCTCAATCAGCACTCGACTAACTATGGTTATAACTCACCACTGTCCAGAATGTGTAGACTGGTCAACTCACGTCAAGACCTTGATTTTTTTGGTATTAGCTTAAATGATTTCTGTCGCTCTTTAAACAAATGAAGATATGTAATATTCACCCTAATTTTTGCAAGGTCTTGACGTGACTTGACACTTATTTTTCTTCTATTTTCACTGTTTGTCTTTGCTTTCATGTACCATCCGAATCCTTACATTGTTCATTTCTATACTTCGTGATACTTTGTTTTAAATTGGACGTAAGTCCGTAAATAAATAAATAAATAAATGTTGTGAGGCTGAAGGTAGTTGGGAAGGGAAGGAGATGTTAGTTATTTAGACGGATACAGTATTAATCCTTATTAACTTCAATACGTTAGTTACCCCAAGCATTTCATGCACATTATTATAATCTTTCACACCATCTCTATCTCTATCTCTACATCTCTAAATATTATAAATTAAAGTCCCCCGCGTCGTCTGTCTGTCTGATCGCGATAAACTCGAAAACTACTGAACACATTTTCATGCGGTTTTCACCAATAGATAGAGTGTTTTGTGAGGAAGGTTTAGGTATGTAATTTGTTAAGGATTTGTGTAAATTGGTTGAAACATAACGATAATTGTTAGAATTGTCGGAAAAAGTCAAGCCGCCTGGTAGCTTTCATTGAAAACGCTGGCTAATCCTTTTGGGATTTAACAAAACAATGCATGGTGGGATATTCCTCTTTTATAGATCAACAAAAAAGTCCGCGAAGGCATATATCTATCTTTTACGGATAGCTTACTATACCCATTCTATCTTCTAAAAAAATGCTCACGTACATTTCGGTAATTGAAAAGTTATTATAATCACATTATTATAATCTTTCACACCATCTACGTATTATAAATTAAAGTCCTCCGCGGCATCTGTCTGTCTCTTTGCGATAAACTCAAAGACGGCGGTGGTTATAAATGTTGGATAACCATCCAGTAGATGACGTTGTTTTATTAGCCACAGCAACGCGTGGCCGGATCAGCTAGTATACTTTATATTATTTTTAATGAATTAATCGTGAAATAACACAAATCTCACGAACGCCGGGATTCAATCCCGCGACTAAAACTTCTTTAGCACCATTGTGATTTGAAACTCGATGAAACGAAAAATAGCAACTCTAAAAAGAAACCAACACATGCATCATCTATATAATTTAATCTGTGAGAGAATTAGATAGTATAAGCGGTCTCCTCTTTGTGCGGTGCTTTGTAGCCTATTGGACTCCTCTTTGTGCGGTGTTTCGTAGCCTCCCCACTGCAAACATTAAAAACGTTTTTAAAATGACTCACCTTACGTTTTTTCTAACTAAAATTACTAAAATAACGAAAAAAAAATATGCCTAAATTTTATTAAAATCACATACTATAATCGTTATTGTATCCTTATTTTTTGGTAAAAATAATTTATAAAAAATAGATGAGGTTTCATATTTTTTTCTCAAATAGCGGTCGAAAATTTTAGTTTCGTAGAGATGCACATTTTATTTTTTTCTGTGGTTTACAGCTAGATTCTAATATAGAGAGAGATATTTTCTCTATCTTAGATGTATTCAACTGCACGGAATGTACGAGTATAAGAATTCTATAATAACAAACCTCAATAACAATAATCAATGTTAGATTAAAATACTACGCTTCTACTTGGGCTCTAATTTTTTTTTTTACAGTGAATACCGCACAAGAATCTCAACTGCTCCCGTCTGGAGCCAGTGAGACTATGGCATCCCCAATTTGGGTATGTTGTGAGGCTGAAGGTAGTGGGGAGGAGAAGGAGGTGGGGAAGAGGAAGGTTGGGAAGTACCTGGCTATTCAGATCTGGTCACCAAACACGGCTATATAATTTAAATGGCACACTTTACTTCATGATTTATGATTTGTGATTAGGTACTTTATTTTATGATAACTTTACTATTCCATCCACAAAATTATCATGTGTATCAAAAAGGTGTTGCAAAACCCCATACAATCTTACAATTAATTTTCGAACATAAAGTTAAACGTCCAGAAACCAGCGGTACAAGCGGAAAACTACATCACGGGAGGATCTATAATATTACGTTTGGAGTTGACTTTGTGGTTTAACTTTTTCAGATTTGGCCTTTCGTTTTCGATTAAATCGAGTACGAAGTTGGAAATTTTTAGGTCAAATTCGAAAAAGACGGTCGCTGGTGGGTTGAAATATCAGCTGTTTACTATAATTTGAAGTGTAAACTTCTTTAGCACCGTTGTAATTTGGAACTCGATGAAACGAAAAATAGCGACACTAAAAAGAGACAAACACATACAATCATAGAATCTATTAGATAGTAAAATCGAAATTCTCTTTGTGCGGTGCTTCGTAGGCTTCCAACTTTTGCCTACTTTTATTTTCTAAAGGTTTCACTTCTAGCGCGTGTGAATTGCATACTCTGATTTTTCTATTATTAAACTAGCTGACCCGACGAACTTTGTACCGCCTCAGAATCAATAACTGTTAAATTAAATTAAGTTTTTTTATTAAGTTAAAAATTACACAATGAAGCAATTATCGATGCCCAACTGTCCGTGTTTAGTTTTTGTCAGTATCAGAGATGGCGTTGTGTATGCATTTATATTTTCTGTGGTTTTCTTACTTTTCCACTTTTTTCCTTTGGATGGGTGCAGACATACGTTCACCATTTGTTTCATTTTCGACTGTTGGCATTTAGTGTGTAAGCGAGAGGGACAGCATTATACATATGTTTAAGAACAAAAGCAAAACAATCGGCGCATTGACATCTGACGTCTTTGAATTTTTGGAATTCACTCACCATTCAATATTATACGTATGACAACTTTCAAAAGTTGAGAATTCGTTCCATACAAAATGTACGAGAAAATGAATTTTCTTCATAATTTTTTTCGTGAATTTTTCCGATGTTTTAATAGTTATTATGCTATTTGGGGCGGAGACAAATCCAACAAATTAAATACTAACGTAACCTGACGTTACTAACCTGACTTTTTGTGTATATTAATATATATATATATATATATATTTTATTATTAGGAAAACCAACAGTTACAATTTTTAATCATGTTTGTTGAAATATGTACAGAAATTTAACCAATAATAGGTTTTAGCTGAAGTATATTAATTCTTTAGTGAGTAGGTATAAAGAAAAATCGATAAAAATAGTTAAATTATGTTATGTGGATGGGATGGTGGAAGGGGGTGGAAAGGGATGGATCTTTTCTGTGTAAATAATGGTATGTATGTGTTAATGTTATTTATTTATTTTAGTTTTGAAAACGTTAGGAACTGTGTTAAATAAGTCGAATTCACTGTATGAAATGTTAAAGGTGTGTGAATCGCGATGAATGAATGTATTTTGTTTGAAGTTAGTGTTGCATTGATGAATGTTTAATGCGTGGTTGAAGATTTTACTTTCATTATTACGTCCGAAAGCACAGTTTTCCCACAGATTTCTGACTGGTTCTGAAAAGAGGTGGAATAAAAAAAAATATCTTCAACAATACACATAATATATTATTTATTTAGTAATATTTCTCTAATATTATTAATTTATCCACACAAACATTAAAGTTGAAGCATAGATATTTTAGAAAAATGTTTTTATTTATAAAGACGGGTCCATAGTTTCTCAACGCCCGTGCATTTATATAATCTGATCCTTAAGGATGTTATTAAATTTAGTTAAAACTCTCATCCTCGTTTTGCCAGGAGCTAACGATGTGCTTGCAAGGAAATTTATACATCATTATACATTTCATCATCCGAATTCTGTCTAATATGTATTGCATACCAGCTCCTAGCTCCTAGCTCCTAGCTACTGGGTACCAGCTGCTCCCGACCTCGCTGCTCGAGTTATGATTGGGAAACCCTGGATATGTAAAGTAACAGAATTATGCATTAGCCTTTTGTAGGTTGTACCCATATAATATATATTTATACATACACAGTTATCCACGCTCATACCGCGAAATGCTCACGGGGGGTTTGATTATACGTGAATTATTTAGCAAAAGATGCAATTTCTGTTAACAGGTATCTTTAGTATTTATTTTATTTTATTTTTTTTAGGGAAAGATATTTTAGGGAAAGTTGACAGCAAATCATAGATTACACAATAATACAATAATAAAGTAGTTAATTATGAACATTCTACTGATGGTAGTGAATGATAAAGTGTGACATTGTAAGTGCGTTTTCTTAATTAGTTTATTTTTTTGTTATAATATGTGAGGGGGGGGGGGGGTTGAGGAGGAGCAACATAGGATTAAGATTAAGAGGCAAAGGACGGGGGGGGGGGTATATTGAACTTTCTAGTCTGAGTCATGTTTTCGTTTTATGTCGCGTAACGTCGAGTTAAAAATGTCAATGTGGTAATAATTTAAGTTAAATGAATGTGTGGATCTGTAGATAAATGAATTCTTTTTGGAGTTGGTCTTGCAGAGAGGGTGATTAAAAGTAAGCGACTGTCTGCAGTTGCGATTTGGAACATGGAATTAAAGGCGTTGAAGCTATGTATAGTTTTTAGGTGTTTCAACGAAGATGTTGGTAAAGTAATACTACAGGAGAGTATCAACTATCGCCGTTCGTGTCTAATACCCGAACGATTATGGAAATAACCAACGATATCCGATCGACAGCTGGGTACCTTCAGTGCCGAGTTCCCTTTCTTCAGAATTACACAGAGCATTCATGTCCCAAATAAAAAAAAAGCATTTTGGTAGAAAGCAGATATTATATGCAGATGTATATTAAACAGTAAAGTTTACTTAGTATAGCACGACTTCGTAATTTGGCTGTTGCGCGCCCAGAACCTAAAGTAGGCCTTGCAATCTTTGATGACACATAATATTATGTATAACACATTTACAAATAAAATGTTATTTCTGGGCTTGGACTTACGTTGTCGAGTAATGAAAACATTTTGATAAATTTGATATTTTTTAATGCAATTTACTTTGAGGTTTCACAAGATCCAACGCGACGCGTTGGAGTTTAGTGCTAAAACTACGAAAATGTAAAAACTACAATTGACTTGTTTTGGGCTTGCATTTTAAGATTTCTATACCGCGTCCAAATATATACATTGTTATGCCATTGCTTCCATGAGTATTCTTTTCATTGTCCAAAAACAACAGCACTCGAACATATTTTCATGCAATGCGTTTCATAATTTAATCAGTGTCCAGCTAGTATTTATTTATTTATTACACGCCCTGATGGGCTTTTACATTATGGTTTATAAGTTGAGTAACAAACAATAAAGAAAATATAATACAATGAGAAAATAAAATACGCAATACAATGTAACAACAAAACAAATAATAAAATAAAAATACATTATTATGTAAAAATGATAAGAAGTCCCATATTCAATATAAACAAAAATTGCAGAAATTATGTAAATCTATTTGTGCCTAGAAGAATAAAAATACTGGTCGGTGGTTGAGTGGGCATAGCGCTTGGATCCCATCCGGGCGTCGCGTGTTCAATTCCTCGGCTGGCTAAGTCCTCCATCACAACACAAGCAACATTTTCGGCTTTCTGTGGTGGTAGTAGGAGATTTTCAAACGTTGTTGGGTTATTCGTAACCCGGGAATGTTTCTTTCTTAAAAAAAAAAATAATATACAACATTTATACTGATTAGTTTTAAGATGAAATATATCACCTAGATTATAATATTTATTTTCGAGACTTTGAAGTCTCGGAAACGAAGAATTTTGATAAGCTAGTGTCCTGGTATTATTGAAGTAGAAGGGTTATAAATGTTGACACGATTTTTGGGGAACATGGATATTGATAAATTGAAGTAATTCAGGACAGTCAATTTTGTAATGCAGTATTTTATGTAATAGTATTAAATCTGTGCTTATTCTTCTTTCTGCAAGTTTCAATGGAGACGTTTTATCCAGGAGGTAATTGTAATCAATGTTTAGTATAGGAATATGCAATTTATAGTTTATAAACCTTAGAAACTTCCGTTGAATCTTTTCAATGTTGTTTGAATGAATGTTGTAAAAGGGAGACCATAACGTAGAGTTGTATTGAAGTTGGCATCTGACAAGGGTTTTATATAACATAATTAGAGAAAGGTAGGCACTGGATAAATAACATTCCGGTAGGAACCAACAATACTCTCACTTCAACCACAATTTCAAAACCGATCACAAAGACTGATTGCATTATAAGTAAATACAACATACGTACTTTATTCATTATTTTACTAAATAATCGGCAGTATTCATAATGATTTGGTCGATTTAAAGCCATGGTTATCGGTTTCCAAAATAGATTAATTAAAACTGTGGTTGAACGAGGGAACTGCAGTTGACAGCATAAGGCCAAATAAACAACCTAATTTTATGCTTCCGCTGTCGAAATTTTCACATTGTTCCAAATTGCACGTTTGCAATTTATTACATTAACGGAGAATTATTATTATTATTTTAGGTGGAATTCAGTTTCAAATCACAATATTATTAACTAGAACTTGACATACTGGTTAAACTAAATGTGGCATATTAATTAAAACTAAAAGTACTACAGTACTAGTGCTAACTTCTACGTCATTAAGGAAGCAATTTAATGATGTAGTCTATTTAATGTTTCAGTTACTTTTTCTTGGAAATAATATTTTTGTTGTTGTTTCAGATCCAGAAGATTATAATCTTCTAGATCTGAAATAGTCAATACGACATATTTGGATGGTCGTTTGTGGAGAATTTAAAAAGTAATCAGTAAATGTTTTTTTCATGTATTTATTTTTATTTTTATTCACCTTGAAAGAAAACAGAGATCTGTGATACGGCACTTCCTAGTACATTTCTTTCATCAAAGGACACGTGTTTTGTTAATTAAATCTTTTTTTTACATTAGCTCCACACAGGAGGCACAGAGGAAAACAATTACCCTAGGGGCCTATGTCATCTTTGAGGATGCTGTGTGGAGGGTTTTTTAAGGGAAAGGAAGGAGAAGAAGATATGGGAAGGAAGAAGATATGAGGGATGGCAGGAATCTGGGGGTCAGTGTGGCCAGGAGTGACGGACGTATGAATCTATTCCTCACACTGCGGTGCAAGGCAAAGGGTGGGGAGAATCCGGCTGGAGAGGTCAAAAGGCCTCCCTCAATCAGTCTCCTCCGATCCAGCCCGCCACGCAGTGGTTGAGCAAACGTATCCGCCACCAAGACCTAGACAAACCTCATCCCATGAAACTGGGCACCCGTGCTAAGTCACCAAACGTAGCGAACCACTTGGGATGACCTGTAGCAGGGGTGTTGGTTATCCAATAAATGGTTCCCGGGGCGGCGGTACCCATACCCGGCTCCCAAATTGTAAAATGTCTTAAAAACAGAAAACTTATTTTGCGGCACCATTTTAATTCTGAATTAATAGACAAGTTTTTTAAATGAAACCCAATAATATTACAATGTTTTAACTCAATTTCATTATTAAGGTCTAAAGTATGATTCGTTCCCAATAAATTATTTATAAACTCCGAAAAAGTAGTATTGTTTGAACACCTGATACGTTCCTTTATCCTAATTTCTTAGTTTGCAGTTAATTGAGTTACTAAATTGTAATATTAATGATTTTCATTTAGACAAATTAGAAATCTTAGAAATTAGATAGATCGTAAATATGAATTTAAATATTATAAATAATCCAAAAATATATAACACAATTTTGTTCTTATTCGTCATCCACTCTCAAAGTTGAAAAACAGTTGCGGTCTAAAAAAATCCTTACTGGTGGTTCCTCAAAGGATGAATATGAACAGCGTAAAAGAAAAAATGAAAAAAAATTCATGAAAAAATGCATTACTCATCAGTCTCATCACATTTTATTATATAGGACTATCGCTATTTTCTTTCTCTTTTCTTACATTTTTTATATTTTTTATTGAATGTCTATTAGAGTGGTTTATTTATAGTCCTCACTAGGGATTTCTGTTCGAAGACGGACAGTAAATAAAAGTTGTGTTGGTGTTACATCATGATTTCCTTCATGTTTGTTAACTGTAGATTGGTTGTGTTGGTGTTAATTCACAATTTTTATGATTTCATCATCTTTAATTTTAATAAACACAATTAAATAACTTTGTTTCAATTTCCACTTTATTATTTTTTAATCCAACCGGTTTCGGTTCGCACTGAACCTTCCTCAGGGGTGAATAAAATTTAGCATATATTTTTATTCACCCCTGAGGAAGGTTCAGTACGAACCGAAACCGGTTGGATTAAAAAATAATAAAGTGGAAATTGAAACAAAGTTATTTAATTGTGTTTATTATAATTATGTATTCCCACAAAGTGTTTGCTACATATCAAGATTCAATCTTTAATTTTACTTAGCCAAATTCTGATATTATTTTTTGTAGCATTTATCTCCGTGGTATTTTTTTTTTTTTAATTTTCTTATACATTTTGTTTTTTACAGATTTTTTTAACGTGGTTTTTTTGACTACCAAGCTAAGCAAATGCCCGTATTATGGTAGTCGAGATTCATAAGATGTTGTAGTAAGGATAGAATATTAAGTAATTATACTTAATATTCCATGTATGTAGATGAAAGTACAAACATATAGCATACATATTAAGGAAAATATTTATACTAGTATTAGGTACATGATCACATACAGGAAAGGAGTTAAACTAGGTGAATCTTGTATAAATAAAAATAAAATAGAATAACAAATAAAAATAAAAGTAACAAAAATAGTATTTTAAGGATAATAGAAATAAAAATAAGAATAAATATATAAATCATTTATACAGATGAACATGAACAATGATAGTATAATAATGGTGGGTTTCTTCATTTACCGAGAATGCTAAATGCAATGCTAATTGTAAAAGTAAACGGTTAAATTTCGGTCGTTTATTTTTCAATTAGCATTGCATTTAGCATTCTCGGTAAATGAAGAAACCCACCCAGACCCCAAAAAACAAAAGCAGGTAATCCTAGGCAGCGTATGAAATGGACGAACCATGTCAAAAAATATGTAAAAAGCATCAGCGTAATATAAAGTTTTGGTTGAAAATTAATTTAGAGATAAGATTTTTTTCTTGAGAAATATGAAAAAATAAGAACAGTTTTAAAGATGTAAGGCATTCTTTATAATATTTCCTTCCTTGAGTAAATAACCAGTTCTGTATATTAATGGCATAAAGATCATCAGTTTTCGATGTCTTAATATCAATACTCAGTAAGTTGAACATTTTAGGCGCGATGTAAGAGAACTGTCGTTGGGCGAAAGCTGTTTTTGTTGGAGGAATTTTGCATTTTTGGTGTGATGAATAGCGGGTGTAAGTATTTTGTTGAGTTTTGAGTGTTAAATCATTTTTCCTTACGTGTATGAGAATTGTCTAACGTATAATTGTCTAATGTCTAGGATTTTTTTTAAAGTGGCTCTGAATAGCTGTAGCATAGAATTCATAGTTTTTCTGGACAAAATATGTATTTAATTTTGGAATGTTCAGTAGATTTGAGGTTTTTGTCCTTGTAGTGTAGTTGTGTGGGTCAGTAAGGTACTATTTTTTTCCTTTAAATTGGAGTAGAGCTTTTTTGAGTAAAGTTTTATAATAAATTCTAAAAACATTATTGTTTTAAAAACTTACTTTTGATTTTCGGGGCTATCTTTATTACTATTTTTGTGTTTGATTTTTTATATATTATTTTAATCTGCTTCATGGGTGTACTTGTGGCAGATCCCCACTAAAAATCACATATTTGAAAGGCATCATTCGTTTTCACATCAAAGCAAACACTCCTTTCGTTATTTTAGCTGGTAATGCTCGTTTTCATCCCGCGACAAAATATCCACCACAAAATATCCTACGGATAAAACATCCCCCAACAAAATATTTACTAAAACTTAACCTAACCTAACCTAACAAAAAAATGGGACATAAATAATACAGACATCCTGTAAAGACAATAAATTATTGTTATATGTTCAAAAATGGTAAAATGGGACCAAAATAATGCAGGCATCCTGTAAAGACAATAAATTATTGTTATATGTATTATTTTTGTCTCATTTTTTAACAAAAATAATACAGGCATCCTGTAAAGACAATACATTATTGTTATATGTATTATATTTGTCCCATTTTACCATTTTTGAACAAAAATAATACAGACATCCTGTAAAGACAATAAATTATTGTTATATGTCACAATTTGGGAGGCGGGAATGGGTACCGCCGCCCCGGGAACCTTTATTGGATAACCAACACCTCTGCCATAGGTCGCCCCAAGTGGTTCGCTACGTTTGGTGATTTAGCAGGGGTGCCCGGGTTCATGGGGTGAGGTTTGTCTAGGTATTGGAGGCGGACGACCAGGACACACTGAACCCCAGATTTCTAACCACCCCTTAAACCCTTTTCCTTCCCAGAACTCTCCTCTCCTTCCTTTCCTTAAAAAACCCTCTACACAGCACCCCAGAGATGACATAGGCCCTGAGGGAAATTATTTTCCTCAGGGCCTCCTGTGTGGAGCTTATGTAAAAAATATATATATATATATATGTGTATTATTTTTGTCCCATTTTACCATTTTTGAACAATAAATTAATGTCTTTACAGGATGTCCGTATTATTTTTGTCCCATTTTTTTGTTAGGTTAGGTTAGGTTTTAGTAGATATTTTGTTGGGGGATGTTTTGTCCGTATGATATTTTGTCGCGGAATGAAAAGTCACGGAACCATTTTAGCCATCTTTCCAACCATATTTCTATTAAAACTGCATTCGCATCTGGCGCCTAAATCAATATACGACACTGTTCTATTTCGTCACCGTCTTTAGTCCACGTCACCACCGTTTGCAGTGGCCGATAATGTCTGGCAATGGCTAACAATGGCCGGCAATGGCTGGGAACGGCAAGCCCCGACCACAACGTGACGGCAAATCCCCTGATGGATGTGCCGGAATGAGGAAGGACGCTAACAAAGCGACGGGGATTTGTCAGTGCGATAGTGTAAAATTGAGATTTGTCAAAGGACATGATGTGGAAGTAGCAAACAACCCTAGCCCTTGCTCTAGCCTGGTATCTTTAACCTATTATTATTACTGTACAGATAAGGTTGTTCCAGAAAGGAATAATTTTAGCGAGGTAATTTATTTTATTTTATTTTTTTACCAAAAACGAAACCAAACATTCCTACTAATTTCGGTTGAATGTTTGTAATTGTAACTCTAGATCATCATTTTCGAAATTGGAAGTGTTTGATTTTTTTTACAATGGATCCACACAAAAAGACTCTCCACACAACATCCCCAAAGATGACATTGGCTCTGAGGGATTTTTCCTCAGAGCCTCCTGTCATCTTTGGGAATGCAGTGGAGAGTCTTTTTAAGGAAGGAAGGAGAGGAAGTTCTGGGAAGAAAAAAGGTATGAGGGATGGGTAGGAATCTAGGGATCAATGTGTCCAGGAGTGAGAGACAAATGAATCCGCCCATCCCACTGCGGTGCAAGGCGATGGGTTGAGAAAGTCCGGCTGATAGGTCTAGATTATGTCTGCCTCAAGCAGTCTATCGAGGAAACGCATTCGCTCCCAAGACCTACATAAACCTCACTCCAAGAACCCGGGCACCCATGCTAAATCAGCAAACGTAGCGAACCACTGGCAGGGGTGTTGGTTATCCAATAAATGGTTCCCGGGGCGGCGGTACCCGTACCCGCCTCCCAAATTGAGTTTGGAGAACTCAAACAACTAATGGTGGGTTTCTTCATTTACCGAGAATGCTAAATGCAATGCTAATTGTAAAAGTAAACGGTCAAATGCATAGAAATTTTTAAATTTCGACCGTTTATTTTTACAATTAGCATTGCATTTAGCAGTCTCGGTAAATGAAGAAACCCACCCTAAAAGTACATACATATTTATCGCAATGATGTTACAATATATAGATGCGTAGTAGAAATCTTAAAGTGGCAAGCCAAAAACAAGGCAATTGTATTGTCTTGTTTTTGGTTTGCCATTATTTCGTAGTTTTAGTACTAGACTGCCGCGCGTCGCGTTAAGTCGTATCCTGTGATGAAAAGCCAAGGAATAATATTTCATTTGTAAATACACGCAAATTACTTATTATTATTGATTTTAATAAATAATACAATTGCTTTTCGTCCAAATATTTATTATTATTAGAGAATGCAAGGCCAACTAAATTATCTGGTCTGGGCGCGCAACAGCCAAATTACGAAGTTAGCGCTGTCGCTAAGTAAACTTTACTATTTAAAATAGTCTAATCACTTTGTTTATTTATGTGCTTGCGGTAAAACAATATACAAATCATCAGTAACAACGAGTATAATAACAATCAACGCCATTTGCAAAACCTTGTTGCTCTTTTATAGAGTGATCTTTTGATACCTCAAATCAGTTTGTCAAATAGTGTTATAATGTTTCCTCCAATAGTCGGCCTTGAGGCAGTATTCGACAGAACTTTTGAATACGATAACGCCGCCCGGTCCTACCATTTATTTCGTCCATACGCATACATTTTGACGACATCCGTAGTCCAGTGGGTAAGAATCTTGACTCACAATCCGAAGGTAGCGGGTTGGAACCCGGCATGCGCAAATAAATTTTATTTGATTAATTTGTGTTATTTTACAATTAATTCATTTAAAATAATATATAGTATATTTGCGGCATGTTCCAGAGTGGAAGATACTATCAGTATCGCCCTGGTGTAAGACCACCAATCAGAGTTGAAACGTTGCTTGAAAATGGCTTTAGCCGTGTTTGGTGACCAGATCTGAATAGCCAAGTACTTCCCAACCTTCCTCTTCCCCACTTCCTTCCCCTCCCCACTACCTTCAGCCTCACAACATACCCCAATTGGGGATGCCATAGTCTCACTGGCTCCAGACGGGAGCAGTTGAGATTCTTGTGCGGTATTCACTGTAAAAAAAAAAAACATTATTTAAATGTCTATCTTTGTCATACATGAACAACGTTTGAATTGAGTATTTACTCGAAACATAAGAGTGTTGAGTTTGTGAGAAAATAGCAAGTCTAGATGTATATTTAACGCAATTGAAAACATATTGAAATGCCGTTTTTTACATTGTGAACTAAGTTTTTTTTTTTTTTTTTACATAAGCTCCACACAGGAGGCCCTGAGGCAAATAATTTCCCTGAGGGCCTATGTCATCTTTAGGGATGCTGTGTGGAGGGTCTTTTAGGGAAAGGAAGGAGAGGAGGGTTCTGGGAAGGAAAAGGGTTTAAGGGGTGGGTAGGAATCTGGGGTTCAGTGTGTCCTGGTCATCAGACCTAAACACACCTCATCCCATGAACCCGGGCACCTCTGCTAAATCACCAAACGTAGCGAACCACTTGGGGTGACCTATGGCAGAGGTGTTGGTTATCCAATAAAGGTTCCCGGGGCGGCGGTACCCATTCCCGCCTCCCAAATTGAAGTTGTCGAAAATTCAGCGATTTTTCACGTTGCGCTAGTTATTAATAAAATGCAAATGAATATTAGTGAAGCGACAGCACGCCCTGACGTTTAAATGGATTAATTATTTAACACATTTATTATTAAATCGTTCATTATTAATATTAATGTACGGGATGTGAGTTTTTATTAAAAAAAACGGGAACTATAAAATTGTCAGTCGTAATTAATGTTTTTATCACCAAAACGAGTGCTTATGCTTCATGCATATTAATGACTTCTACATTTACACAAAAAGCATGTTAACACGAGGGAAAATCCGTGAAAAATCACGGGATCATTTGAATTCTTGCCACATCAGTTTGAAAATGACAATTAAAATTATTTTCTGTTAAAATGTGGTTTCAGTGATAACTCAAAATCAGGCAAATTTTAAACACCCCTTAGAAAGCCATTAAAAGTTATAAAAAACTATATAAAAATAGCGCTTAAACTAACATAACCTATTTTTAAACATTTTTTCATCACTTTTAATGACTTTTAAAAGGAGGTGTTGAAGTTGTGTGAATCTGAGTTGTCCGGTCACCTAAAATATATAGGCAGGTAGGTATTTCGCTTCTCTGAATTCTTCACACAATCAGTTCCAATTTTGAAAAGACAATTAAGGCTCAAGTTTCGAGACTCCGTTGAAGTCAGAATAAATCTGGCTTCCAAGAAACTGGGCGTCTTGCACAATGTAGATAGCAGATTCTTCAATAGTACCAACACTGTCCAAAAGTCGACAATTGAATTTGGTAGACACCACTGAGGTAGAGCCCCGTAATACTTGATTTTTAATGACAGAAAATAGTATTTTAATAGATTTTTTAATTTAAAACAACAATTTGGGAGGCGGGAATGGGTACCGCCGTCCCGGGAACCTTTATTGGATAACCAACACCTCTGCCATAGGTCCCTCCAAGTGGAGTGGTGATTTAGCAGAGGTGCCCTGGTTCATGGGGTGAGGACTTGGAGGAGGACTTGTCTAGGACTTGGAGGCGGATGACCAGGACACACTGAACCCCAGATTCCTACCCACCCGTTAAACCCTCTTCCTTCCCAATACTCTCTTCTCCTTCTTTTTCTTAAAAAACCCTCCACACAGCATCCCTAAAGATGACATAGGCCCTGAAGGAAACTATTTTCCTCAGGGCCTCCTGTGTGGAGCTCGTGTAAAAAAAAACAAAGGTTTTTAATTTGAATTAAATGGTTTTAAATTAAAATGAATTTGGTTGTGAAAATTAATTTGAAATAAAACGAAGTAAAAATAAAAATAACTGAACTACATTTATGAGTGCAAAGAAATGGTCAAATATTTTTGCATTGGATTTTTCATTTATTTGTTTTGCCTGTTCAATATTTATTTTTTTAATTACAACGCGTGTTTATTTTATTTTTAGGTACATGGTAGAAGTCTTCGTTTCTGGAACGTAAAAAATGCGTGAGATCTTCCACGAGTATACTTGCATGGATAAGTTAACCTCTTTCAATGTAGGTGGGTTAAGAATAGTTCCCGGGATTAACTTTAAAAAATGTTTACCTGCTTAAAAATATTATGTGCATATTTAGTAAGATTGTACTGTAGTGGGCATACAGAAAATAGCGTTGACTCTGTGGCAGAAACGGGGGGTCCGAAAGGTAGATTCCCCTGTCTCAGGGGTCGGCAAACTTTCAAGTGAGAAGAGCCAATTTGTCAAAAAAACCGGAAAGGTTATAACCGTACTGTGGTAAATGTGGTGGAATGATAATTACGATCCACTTTGTGATATCTTCATTCTTATTTTAATATCACACTTTTGCCCATTTTAATATCACAAGTTTTTATATATAAACAGACTCGCTTTTGATTCCTTATTAAATTAAAACCAGTTTTGTGTTCGGAATTCAAAAATAAGGCTGGTTGAGTAGAGGTGAAATTGCAATTGATGTCTAAAGAGCCGCTAATTCCGACCCCTGCCCTATCTTAACAAACATATTGTAATCTTTAGAGCACAGTTATCAAATATATATGCTGTCCTTGCTCTAACGGTAATACAAAGGAAGATGCTACAAGAAACTGGCGTCATCGATCCCTTCGGCACCGGTGCATTCGGCCAACATATGTACACGGTTGACATATGTCACATGAGAAAGGGTCACATCCAATATTCTTGAAAGGAACAGCTCAACTGTGGAACGATTTGCCGGCCTTCAAGGACCCATGTTCACTCCTTCCTCCCTCTAAAAGACTCAGGAAAATTATTTTAATCCCCCGCATTCCTGATTTCTTCCGACCTGTGAAACATTTCCTTTGAAAACAAAAAGATGTATGTTATGTTTTAAGATTATGTCTTTACGTAATTATATGAAATTCCCTCGAAAGAAAAAAAATTCAAAGTATGCTCCGAAAATTATTAAAAACACATTTCGTTCTGTTATTAAACGTGTTACAGTTATGAAAAAAATCACAGTGTATCTTTAAATGTCCGTTAGACATTTTGTCGAGAGATTTTTGCTCTATTTTAAATGAGTCGTATTGTATTAACCCTAGAAAGATAATCGTATTTTGATGTACGTTAAAGATAATCATACGTAAAATTGGCGCATGAGTTTTAACTAGCTGTAATATTTTATTTTGTTAATTGATTTGAATAAACCAATCGGTATTATATTTTTACAAACAAATGGCATAAGAAATACAACAATTTTTGAATATGTATTTATTTGCTAAATGAAAAAAAAAAACGAAGCGTGAAACTTCTTCAATGATCAACAAAACTTAAAATAACATGTAGTTATATGAAAATCAATCAGATACAGCTTTGGAACATATCAATATTTTGCTTTTTGACTCATGCGGTCGTCAAAACTGGTGACACCTACCTCAGCGATGCGCGCGCCCCACGGAAGGTCCAAGCGGCGAGTGAGATGTCTGAAAAGCAGAACGACGGATTCGCACTAATTAAAATGAGATAGGTACGTTTTTAGATTTTCACAGCCAAAAGTATTTTCGTTATTTGTTTTTGAGGTGTTATGCCTTGTTGCGCTACCTTTTCTTTAGCCAACGTTTCGATTGCTATCCGAAACGTTGGCTAAAGAAGGAGGAAGCGCAACACGGCATAACACCCCAAAAACAAATAACGAAAAAAAGAATGAGAGAGCAATAATTCTAACACATGCGTAACTTTTATGTAGACTATCTTTCCAGGTTTAAATATTTTCATAATTTTCGCTTAATTATAATCTTTTTTTTATATTAGCGTGCTCCCTCCAACATTCGTACGTACACATCTCCCTTTCAAACCATATTCTTCTTCTTTTCGGACGCTTACTATGTAAAAAATGATAAATTTGTAATTTTTACTTGTTACTCGCTGAAAATTGCTTTGAAAGTGACACAAATCTCTCAAAAAATTTTCAGATTTAAGATATGTCATTCAATTTTTCATTGTGTATCAGATTGTGATCGCATTGCCACGCTCCCGGCAGGCTGGGTGGTGGGTTTTTATAGCGCCGTAATGGCGATAAAAACATTTTTCACAGTATTACGGGAAGATCGCTCGATTGTGGTTCATAATACAAGGCCGGGTGAAAACCCGTCAACAATGATGGAGAAAAACAAGATTCATATTCAAGTAACAAAGCTGACAACCCTGTAATAAATCTATGAAAGTTCACCAAATTGATCTCAGAAATTTGTAATGTACTTCCACACCCTTTAATATCTTCCCGTCAAAACTTCACAAGACTGGGGTGTTTAAACCTCCATCACATTTGATGTCTAAAATCGATGATCAGCGCAATTTTCGTTTATATTTCGCCTGCATTTTATCTCACCATCTGTGGGTCCCTTGGAACAAGTATGTCGATGACAAAAATAATATTAGCGAATTATTCCTAAGCACGAATGTAGACAGCCAAAGAATAGGCCACTTGCATCACATTTTTAAAAAAAAATTCCGGTTTAGGCAAATATTCTAAGACATTGTGTATTTTTTTATTTTTTTTATTCCTATTTTTGAAACCGTGGCAATTTTTTGAAAATTTCGATCCGAAAAATCAGACCATTTTTTATAAACCGGAAAGACGGGACATAATTTTATAGGTGCGAAAAAACGATAATTACATAGCCGAAAATCATTTAAAAAAAAAAACGTTTTCCACACGAATAACACAGGAGAATAACGAGGCATACCAAAAATATTAAATCTCATAAATATTTTTTTCTTTGATCCATTTTATTGATCATAAATCATTATAATGTTCAACGTCTATATTACTAAATCAAATGTAAATACTTGTACTTGTAAATTATAATAATAATAAGAATATTATAAAATTTGATTTTGTTAAAATCAGCACCATAACCATTATACCTCTAAAATACTTACCGACTTCTAAAATGTACGGGGTTCTCTTCAGAACATCTGTCAAAAACTCAAACCAAATGATAAGTTCTAAAATAAATAACAAACAATAAATCTAGTGAACGAATTAAAAAATTCGCCTGAAATCAAAGTGATGCCATATTAAAAAAAAAATCAGTGTGGAATTTTTCAAATTTAATAGCAACATTTTCGGAGACGGAACATTTTCATGTAGTGACGTCACGAGCCCAAATAATGGATTTATTTATTTAAAAGTAAAAAAACTATACATTTCTAAAAAAAAATTCTAACATTTTCGCAATCTTAATAAAAAGATCTATCCACACGATTTTTCGTTATGAATTCAATGCAAGTGGCCTATTAACAACAGTTAGAACACGTCGACCATAGGTGCTTGATTTTACGACGGGATCTGTTGTTTGTTCGTTGGCGATGCAGCGTGTGCAGAAATGCTAATAATTAGCCGATGTTATCTATAAAACATTTATGCATGGGCTAGTAAAAGAGGCACTAAAGCTTATTGACACCAATCAACCAAGTGAATAAATTCAAGTTAGGACTCTAAAATTTCATAATCTTCTAGGACCCTTAAAATAAATTTAAAAAACGCAGACGAAAACAGAACACAAACTTTTTAAAGTCTTTCTTGTCCACAAATCTCCGTAAATAAAAAAAGGAAATAAATTTCAAATATTTTGTATTTTTTGCGATATAAATTTTAATGAGTCAATGGAGAAGAAATACTTTCCTAATATTTTAAAGACATTCCTTGGGCAAATCCTTAGAACCTCTCATTTCTTAAAACTTCCTCTCCCTTACTCAAAGATATTGAAATATAAATATCTTTGCCCCTACTCCAACTTTCACTTCCTTCAACTTTCTACCACTTCCTTCAACTTCCTCCCGCTTCCTCTCACTTCATAAAACTTCCTTCAACTTCCTTCCTATTCTCCTCACTTCTTCACATTTCCTTCTACTTCCTCCAACTTCAATATAATTCTTGCAACTTCCTCGATACTTCCCCTCCACTTCCTCCCACTTCCTTCCACTTCTTCCAACTTCCTCCCCCTTCCTCCTACTTTCTCAAACATCCTCCCTTCTCCTTACACTTCCTAAAAGTTCCTTCCACTTCCTCGAACTTCCTCCCACATCTTCTCACTTCCCACAACTTATTTCCTACTCTCCACACTTCCTTCCACTACCTCCCAGTACATCCCACTTTCTTCTTAATCAACGGCCACACATCTAGGTCAAAAATTTAAACACATGTACAAGAATCTCATGCTCGGGACATACGTTTTTTCGAGTAAGTCGCACAAACGTGAATACGGTGGGCTTAAATTCGATGTATTTTTCGAAACCTACAATGTTGCATTGTTTTTATCACTTTATACTCACTATATCAATAGTTGCAAATATATTTATTAGATAAAATAAGTGACTGATTTTCCACAAAAATAAAATAAGTATCAAAAGACTACATGTCACTGCCCATTTTGTATAACAGAAATAACATGTCGTGTAAGAAAATGTTGAATAATTTACGAACAACTTTGAATCTACAAGTTTACTAAACAACATAATATATTGTGTGAACGTTTTGTGGTCTAAACTGAGAAGTTTACCAACACTCCCCCTTGAATAATTCCGCTTGCAGGAGCAGGAGCGGTCTGTGCTGTGTTGAAATGTGTTGCTAAGTTCTATAGAATGTTTATTAAGCCGTTTCGGATCCACAATCCGTCTGGATCGAGATGTTCTTGGAGCGATACTAAAAGGTGAATGGGCCTGAGCTGAAGCTACCGACTATCTATTATTATTCAGGGTGAATCGGACGGTTCGGATGATGTTTTGGGTGTATTCATGCAAAATGCGAAGTCGTAATAGTATTTACGTAATAGGAGATTTTTAAAAATTGGCATCACGAGGAATTTCTTGGTTGTCGATTTTATCGATAAGTGAAAAGGTTTACTTTAATTTCTCATTATTTTTTTCCATTTTTTTAAGTTTTCTTTATTTATTTCATTGATGGTTACTTAATTTGTGGATTTTTCGACCAGCATGCTATGCACATGCTATAGTGCTAGCATTATGTTATAGTGCTAGCATTACATTAGCTCCACGCAGGAGATCCTGAGGAAAATAATTCCTCTCTGGGCGTATTTCATCGTTGGGGATGCTGTGCGAAGGGTCTTTGGAGGAAGGAAAGGGGTATGTGGGTCGGTGTCTCCAGGAGTGATGGTCGTATGAATCCATCCCTCCACTACGGTGAAAGCCGATGTTTCGAGAAAGTCCTGCTGGAAAAGGGATTGCAGTTGGTGGGAAGACGCATCCTCCATCAAGATCCGGATAAACCTCACCCCATGATTCCGGGTTACTAAACGTAGCAAACCACTTGGGGTGGCCAATGGCATAGGTGTTGGTTATTCAATAAATGGTTAGTTTACGTGTGTTTGATGTGTGGTAAATCAAATAAGCAGATCGAAGATACAATACTCACAGATTTATTCAACAAATTACATACGAGTGAACATAACGCACCATAATTTAATATTTAAATATGAATAATTGTATATGAAAGTGGAGAGCGAACAAGTACGATTTACAATATTCCGGCAGTTTAAGGTAGAATCTTTTGGGTGATCTTCGTTGCAGCGCGAGAGAGTAACTTGTGTTAAGGATTGATTCCTATTGGTGTATGGGGACCAAAGATATTCAAATACAAAAGAGATATGCTATGGTGTCCGCGCCATTGTCGGCGGACTACGCCCTAATTAGAGTAGTTTGCATACGAAAATAATTTGTTCATTTCGTAGATTTTTTTGAAGATGTGCATTAGTATTGGTTAACAATAAAGTATGAATACGGAAAGAATTCCTTCATTTAGTTTAACGTTCTTTGGTTTATTTGTTAATTATTCGTTTATTTAGTTTATTTGTTAATTGGTAAACAATATCGGCGACACCCGGAGCGCAGTCCCACATAGTAAAAACTGCAGATAGCATATCTTCTTAAATTTCAATATCTTTGATGGGGACCAATCGGATTGCCGTGCAACTGCAGATCGGTGCCCTTGTTCGTCCTCCACACATCTAACAAATCTAAAAAGTATTTTTATTCATTTAAATCGATCAGGATATAATATATCTTAGACCTTTAGTTATTTAACAAATTTTGGTTTTGATTAAAAAATTAAACCTAATTAAAAGGTACATTTGTCAGGACAATTTTCATATATTTATTTTAATATATTTACTACCGTACTTATAAACCTGTTCTATAAACAACAATTTAGTATCCAATGATTTTTGTTGATCAGTTGTATAAAATTTAAACCAAGTTAGACTGTTAATATTTAAAATATTAAAAAGTATCAAGTTGGGATGAAATTTGATATAATTTGATATTCATTAGTCCGCCTACCTCGGTTGTGTGTGGACGTATCTAAAAAATTTCGTCTTTACAATATAAGAGGTTTTATTGTTACACCGCTACTAGCATTTGCCGCGAGTGAGGTGACCGCGGTCACTAAACCCAACCCATTATGGACGTGCTGCAACTAATAGAGAACATAAAACTTGAAATCTCAAATATATCGACCAAACAAGACTCCAAGGCCAAAACAAATCTAGAAACAAACATAAAACTTCTAGAAGAAAAATGGATGCACGAAAAAACTTCATTTCTAAACGAGATCGCTTCTCTGCAAAACAAACTAATAGAAAAATTAGAAAAAAAAATTGAAAATGTGAGTAATATGGAAAAAAAAACCTATGCAAGTCGACTAAAAGAAATACCAGAATCGAAATATTCATTGATTATAAAAAGTGAAAACACGAATATGACATCAGACGCGATAAAAGATCAAATCGTCAAAAAAATAAAAATAGCAAATCTAGGTATTGCAGTGAATGGAGTTCGCAAAGCCGCTCAAAATAAACTGATAATATCTTGCCCTACTAAAATCCACGCAGAAAAATTGACGGATGAAATAAATAAATTGCTCAAAAAAAATATGGTTGCCGAAGAATTAAAAAAGAAAAACCCCAAAATTTTCGTAAGAAATGTACAGGCAGATCTGACAGAAGAAGATATAATCGAGGCTTTAAAAACCCAAAATGATGGTATCAAAGATATTATGGATTATGATACAAAAAACACTATAAAACTAATAAAAATGTTTAAACCTAAATCACAAAATGGACTAACAAATTATATACTGGAAACCAGCGGAGCACTGAGGTCTTACCTCATTGAAAAGGAAAAAATAAATATAGGATTCAGCAGAGTACGAGTGGTAGACGCCAACCCCCTGATGCAGTGCTACCACTGCTTGAATTTTGGACACACTGCACTGAAATGTTTGAGTAAAGATAAAAGCGCGACCTGCTTACATTGTGCTAAGGATCACGAATGGAAGGAATGCCCGAACAAAAACTCAGAAGAAAAATGTAGCAACTGTATATATCAAAACACTACTTTCAAGATGACCCTTAACACTAATCATAAAGCAAACGACACAAACTGCACTTACTTTAAAAAGATGATGTATATCGCGCAAAGTCGCATCGATTATGATTAGGTATGTTTTGTATGTATTTTCATTCTAAAAAACAAAATTCAATGCTATTAACCAAAACTCTATTTAAATACTTAACCTCTTTTTCTGTTAAGCTCAATAATATATGTCTTCTACTTAGGAAATATGAGTATCTCATATCCTTGCAATTTTTTTCTTCTCTAACTTTATTATATTCTGAATTATTGTCCGGTAACCACAGTGTTAACACGCTAGTATTGAAATGTATGTTGATGTTAGTCTATCCTTTGTTAACTTGTACATGCAGAAAAAATATTTATTGTTGTCAATTATTAAACCAAATATGTTCTGATCAAAACCAAAATCTAACTATGAATATATTGTTAATGCTTACTGCTATAAAAACATTGATATTTATAATTTGCCTTTATAAATCTTCATACATGTTTACATACTATTCCCGCATATTTAAATATTATTCAGTATGGGTGATTTGAACGGAGATTTTGACATATCAGAAATTGATTATGAACGTACTCACAACTTTGAAAATTGGTCAAATAAACATGTATTAGGAATTAATAATATAACTGCCATTAACCTTAACATTCGATCCTTATCAAAACATTTTGATACTTTCCTCCTAACTATTTCTAGTTCTTTGCGAAATATTGACATAATAACGCTATGTGAAACGTCGATAAATGAAAATAATGTAAATCTATACAAAATATCGGGTTTCAACTCTTACTATTTTTGTCGTATAAAAAGATCGGGTGGCGGAATTATTGTATACGTGAAGGATCATCTTACATTCGAAAAAATAAATATAGTAACAACTAATTTTGAATGCGTTTACGGCACTGTTTCTATTTACAAACATAAACGTATACATCTATTGGCAATGTATAGACCTCCAAACACAAATAAAAAATTATTTCTCCATGAACTGGATACAGTATTGGGCAGTATTGACATTAAAGAATCCATTTTATTACTTGGCGATACCAACATAAACATTTTAAATGAACTCGAACCGATTGTAATCCAATACGAAAACCTAATGGCCAACTTCGGATTGGTCAAAACTATTAACGATGTGACACGAGAAGCAGTTTTGTCAAACTATATAACGGCTACTTGTCTAGACCATATCTATATAAGAGAGAGAGAGACCATAGAAATCAGTTCGTGCGTATGTGAAACAATAATAGCTGACCACTACCTAATTGCAACGACGATTTATTTCCCTACCTACGGCAAACACACTTCTGACATATCGCACACTGAGTACTATACTGCACTCTCTGAAAAAAAAGTTAATCTATTTATCTCAATCACTGATTGGAATGAAATGCTACAATTATCTGAACCAAATGTATTGTACGAAGAAATGAAATCGAAATTTAAAAATATTTATGGACTAAGTTACATCACAAAATTTAATAAAAAATATCGCAATTATCAAAAAACTTGGATGAATGATAGCCTCATTGAAAATATACAAACACGAGATACTCTTTGGAGGAAATGGAAAAACTCACCTAACAACAAAAAATATGAAATCGATTTCAAAAAATACAGAAATAAATTAAATAAACAAATAATAAACACAAAAAAATTATACTATAACTATAAATTTAATCACTGTTTCAAAGACATTAAAAAAACCTGGAATGAAATTAATAAAACTTTAGGAAGGAAAGATAAATCTAGTTGTGATGAAGTCATATCAAAATATTTCTTAAAATCCAAATCGAAAGATGCAGTGGCAGAAAATTTTGCAGACTTTTTTGATGAGGGGGTAAATAAGTTATTACATGTATGTGATGTCCGAGCGTCAGAATACACGCCGGAATATTTAAATCACACAATGTATCTACCACGAGCAAATACAAAACAAATCGAATTAATTATCGGTGGTATGAAAAATTCCAAGACACCAGGCATAGATTTAATTCGTATGTATGATTTGAAAAAACATGTTAAATTACTTAGTCCTATAATCGCCCACTTAATTAACAGAATAATTGATACGGGCCATATTCCCGATGAACTAAAATATAGTATTGTAAGGCCTATCTTTAAAAATGGAAATCACTCTTTAATAAACAATTACAGGCCGATTTCCTTACTTCCTGCATTAGAAAAAATATTAGAAAAATATATATCAATAAATTTAGATAAATACTTAAATAATCTGAGTATTATTGATGAATGCCAGTATGGCTTTCAAAAAAATAAAAGTTGCGATAAATTGCTCGAAAAATTTTCTAATCATATAAATTCACAACTAAACTGTAAACAACATGTATTGGTTCTATTTATTGATTTCTCAAAAGCTTTCGACACACTTAGCCATATACAAATAATTAAAGTACTTGAATTTATAGGTATCCGGGGTAAACTCCTCTTATTCTTTAAAAACTATTTGACAAATAGAAAAATGAGTGTGAAGATTTTAAATATAATTAGTAAATCAAGATACATCAAATCGGGAGTACCGCAAGGGTCAATTCTAGGTCCAAAATTATATATTATATATGTAATTGCTATGTGTAAGATTTTCAAAAAAGCTCGTCGATTCATTTTTGCTGATGATACTGCTCTTGTTGTATCAAATGAAAATCCTGAAATAGCTATACAAGAATTACAAAGAGATTTTAACGAGCTTCTCAAATGGGCTCATGATGTAGGATTAGTTATTAATGTAAAAAAAACCAAATGCATGTACATAAAATCACCAAGTTTGAAAATGTGGAATGTTCCTAAAATAACCGCTCATAGCTTTGACTGTATACATAGAGGAATTATTAATGTTTGTGACTGTGAAAAAATAGATTTCACAAATGAATATACTTATCTGGGTATAATTGTAGATAATAATTTTAAGTGGGATAAACAAGTGGCTAAAATTTGTAACCAGCTCAGATCCTTAGCTAGTAACTTTTACAAATTAAAATTTATTTTGCCTCATTGTACTCTTAAACTCATATATTTTTCTATGGTAGAATCCATCCTTAGATATGGTATTCGAACTTGGGGACATGCAAGCACTACTTACATTAAATATATTGAAAATTTACAAACTGCCATAATAAAAAAAATTGTCACAACAAATATTTACAAACAGAGACATAACTTAAAACTACTGTATGGCTCAGAGAGCTTACTTACAATAAAAGGTCTCCACTGGTTCACTACTATTATGGATAATATGGGGGAAAGCCCTTACAAACACCTACTTGTACACAAACATACCACAAGATTTAGAGAAGGAAAGGGCCTAAAAACTCCTCGAATATTAAATAAATATGGAAGCCGTACTCTTGAATATCTAATACCAGTGATTTTCAATAAAATCAATAAAAACATAAAACTTGAAAAAAATGAGAGACTATGTCCTAAAATGATAAAACTATGGTTAATGAGTGAAAACTCCATGTATCTTTGAATATCTTAATATAGCTGCCTACATATATTGTTATTAGGCAGGTATATTGAAATATCTTATATATTTATGATTGTAAGTTAAATTATCTAATATTACTATGTGATCTATTCTAATGTTTCCTTAAAACTATAAATGTATTTACAAATATTTTTTTAGATATAATATTAAGAATGTTTAAATTGTTAGAACCTGCAGACAAGCTGTCATATGACAGCTTTGTGGGTCTACTCAAATTTTCTGTACAAAATGTATTCTGTAATTAAATAAATAATAAAAAAAAAAAAAAAAAAAAAAAAAAAAAAAAAAAACACAAACAATTTTAATTAAGAACTCTAATTTCCTACGTACCGCCCACAATTTTTTTTCAGATTTCGGAAAATGACGGTCAAATAATTGTTAAATTAATGCGGGGGCGTTTTTGAATTGTTGTCCAAGGTACCCAACTACTTTTGCTTCCTGCAATTTATGAGGAATAAACAAACCAAAAGTGTGCATAGTCTTTAATGTGCCTTGTATCATAACGATTGGCATAAAAATCTCTTGCCAAACAGAATCTACAAATTTTCCTTATTTGTTTTTGGGGTTTTGAAACGTTGGCTAAAGAAGGAGGTAGCGCAACATGGCAAAACACCCCAAAAACAAATAACGAAAATACTTTTGGCCGTAAAAATCTTAAAACGTATCAGAATCTAGAAATTATTGATTTTAGCGAAAAAGTGGTATTTATATACCTACTTTGTGAATAATTTTGTACAAAGGAAAAAAATTATTCATGGGAAACGATCGCAGCTAATCTCGGTCATAAAATGTATTTTTTTTAAAACCATGAAATATGAGAAATTATATTATTATGCTTATTTTTTTAATGAAGTAATTACTAATTTTATTTTTTTTAAAAGAAAAACTCTCTGTTATAACTTATAAAGGTTATTCCCATCAACGTAATATATCATTGAAGAAGAAGATAACAATAAAACGAAAATATGAAAGAGAACAAGACATCGAAAACAAAAAAAAAACCAATGGTCGCAATTGGGACTCGAACCCACCCCTAATACAAACCAATTCTTAGAATGATTGTTTCCAATAAAAAAATGACATTTGCCCATAATATGGAAAAATAATTAGTTGAAGATGATATTGTTAATTCTAAAATTTTAAATATGAGATTGACTTTTATGACGGCTTGACAGAAGGTGGCAATAGCGAAATTGCTTAACGCGCACGTCCCGGTTAGACGAGAGGTCTGGGTTCGAGTCCCAGTTGCGACCATTGCCTGTTTTCTGTGTCTTGTTCTCTTTCATATTTTTGTTTAGATTATTATTCTTATCTTCTTCCTCAATAATAATTTTATTTTAATTCTATTTATGGGAAACGACAGAAAAAGACTTTAATTTATTTCCTTATAATGTGAACTGAATTGTACTAGTGATTAACCGAAAACAGTAATTTCACATTAAACTTCACCGTAAACAAAAAATAAATTAAAAGAGCAAGCCTTTATCTAGCAAAAATAAATAAACAAAATGAACGGCTTCCCACGCCCATAGACGTCGGAGGCGGCTTGAATAATAGAGCAGGAACTTTGACATTTCCAGCTTTATCTTGAGTCAAACACGCGATAAACGGACGGGATGAATATGTCATTGTAGCGAGAGCTAGTGAGGTGAAGCAGTGAGCAGGAGTGGGCAGGAAGCCGGCTAGATACAGAGCTAGTAGATACTGCCAAATGGCGGGGGATAAATCACCCCAAAGTAGGCTGCATCACTACTCACTACTCACTGGCGAGGTTAAATACATACATTATGTCGCTCAGAGGTACCTCCCATCTACAATCTACAACCTATATGGAGGTGTTGCTACTCTTCGTGTTGTATTTTACATATGATTACATAAAGCACACGACCATCGAGCTAAAGTGCCTGGGATAAATAAGTGTTTTCTTAAAGTTTTTGGCGGTTTTTCTTTTGATGTAGGGAAAAAGAATTGCAAATTTAGTGATTGTGAATCTATAGAAATTCACCTGTGATAATATTGACGGCCTCCGCAGTCCAGTGGGTAAGACTCTTGACTCACAATCCGGAGGTCGCGTGTTCGAACTCGGCATGCGCAAATAAATTTTATTTGATTAATTTGTGTTATTTCACAATTAATTTAAAATAATATGTAGTATATTTGCGGCATGTTCCAGAGTGGAAGATACTATCAGTATCGCCCTGGTGTAAGACCACCATTCAGAATTGAAACGTTGCTTGAAAATGGCTTTAGCCGTGTTTAGTGACCAGATCTGAATAGCCAGGTACTTCCCAACCTTCCTCTTCCCCACCTCCTTCCCCTCCCCACTACCTTAAGCCTCACAACATACCCCAATTGGGGATGCCATAGTCTCACTGGCTCCAGACGGGAGCAGTTGAGATTCTTGTGCGGGATTCACTGTAAAAAAAAATATATATATATATATATAGTAATAAGGAATTCCAGCCCCTTTTTATCTTATTTTATCGATAATAATCTTATAACCTTCGATCAATAAAGGCTACGTCAATGCTTCTAACATAAATACCAGTATATTTTTTTTATTGTTATAATTAGTTTTAATAATTAAATAATTTTCAAGTTTTAATTTTTAGGATCTCTCGAAATTGCACCAAATCTGTAGTTGTTTATGTGACGTCACCTGTCACAAAATTTCTACGTTTTATTTCAACAGGAACTGTATTTGTATGGTAGCGTCAACAGTCGAAGAGTGAGAAGTTGAAAGTTGGAAAGTGAGAGAAAACTGAGGGAAGTAGGAAGAAATTTGAGGAATTTGGGAAAGTGGGAGGAAGTGAGAGGAAGTGGGAAGAAGTCAAAGGAAGTGTGAAGAAATGGGGAGAAGTTGGATGAAGCGGAACGACGTAGAGGAAGTGGGGGAAGACGAAAAAGTGGGAGGAAGATGTAGGAACTGGGGGAAGCTGGAAGAAGGGGAAGGAATTGAATAAAAGTGAGGAGGAATTTGGTGGAAATGGAAAGAAGTTATAGGAAGTGGTATAAACTAGAAGGAATTGGGAAATCGATGGAAGTTGGAGAAAGGAAGGAAGTGGAGAGAAGTTGGAATGTGTGAAAGGAATTTGAGGGAAGTGGTATTAAGTGGAGGGAACTGGAAGGAAGCGAAAGCAAGCAAGAGGAAGTGAAAGGAAGTTGAAGTATTTTGGAGGACATGAGAAGAGGTGGCAGGAAGTTGGAGGATGTGGGAGGAAGTGAGAAGAAGAAGAGGTAATTTAAATCCTCGCAACCTCCAATATAATGCCTTCAGAAGGCAAAACAGCTGTCACGCTTAATAATAATTACATAGCAGAACTGGTTTAAAAATACGAGTAAATGGTTTTATAAATTGAATAATAATATTATTGAATATATAAAAGAAAACATAAAAAAATAAAACAAAACAAAACATAAAAATAACTACATGTATGCAGTTCACACGCGGAATGAAACCTTCAGAAAACTAAAGTACCTAGACAAGAGTGGGGAGGCTACAAAACACCGCACAAATAGGAGACCGATTATTCTATCTCATTCTCTCGCAGGCTAAATCCCATAGATGTATATTCTCTATTAAGTGTCGCTTTTTCGTTTCTTCTTCTTCAATGGCGCTACACCCATTTCGAGCCTTGGCCTCCTTCAAAATAAGCCTCCACCGCCCTCTGTCCTCGGCCGTCGTCTTCCAATCTGCAACATGGAGTAATCCTCTTGCATCCTTCCTGACATCACACTCCTTTTTCTTTTCATCGAGTTTCAAATCACAACGGTGCTAAAGAAGTTTTCACTTCAAAAAACCCATAAATATTAATAGGGACGCGCCGACGCGCAAAATTCAAACTGCATTGCGCTATAAGCGAAGGAATTAATAATTGTGAATAATATTTATTTTCCTGGAATCAGTGCACTGAAATTATTGCTAACCGCTGAAAACAAACTCTTCGTACATTGGAATAAATTGAGTATCTATATCAATTAATATCATCAACCTTTATATTTCAGTTTGATTTTATCATCGAGGTCAATACTGACAATATTAGACAATTTACGTAAAGTTCTTCGAGATGAAGGTGTGCAATTATTTAGGTAAATGTCAAATTTAACACGTGTCACTGCCAGCGCTTTGACGTCTAACACTACTACTTTGAACTTATCAAGGTTTGGAACTACGAGTACTTTGCGGCTTATCAAGGATTGAGCGGCCGATTTAGCCCGCTTAAATTTGAGCACGGAGTAACTGATACACCGGGCATTAGTAAATAAGGGGTAACAAGAGTTTAGTTTATCGCTTGGTTATTGCATTGTGCGCCGCGGTCGCTAGCGAAGAGGTGGAAGTGGCTGTACCACTGGCCCTTTACCCGACCCCGCATTAGTCATCCCGCGATCGGAGAAAAGCTGGAGGAAATGAATGGTTGGGGGTTACCTTCAGTACGTCTTAGACCTGTATTGTACAACTGTAGAACACAGTGAATCTATGAATAGTGCTACTTACGAGTAATTATGTTGCCTCCAATTTGTTGCACAACGATTGAACACTTGTTTGTCGTTTTTGATAATTATAGGTTATTATTTATTATTAAATACATTTACTGGTTGTCCATATTTGGAAGTCCGTGTGTAATTTTCCATCGGTTGTGGATAAGAGATTTCAATGTCTTCTCAGGGGAGTTTTCGGTTTGGTTTTGAAACGAGAATATGCTAGGATCCTACCGGGATGTCATTTATTAAGTTTCTACCTCTCCAACACTTTGCTGGAAAAGTATTTGAAATTTAGAACAATGGCAAGAAAAATAGTGAAAATTGGAGTGCATTTGTTTTGAAAGATAAAGACAAATTGGGACTTCCTTGGAAGCAAGTTGTTGGTGTTTTTCGTGTAGCTACATAATCCGGTTTATAAATAAAAGAAGGAATTTGACCATTCAGAAATACATAATATTGTTTTATACTCATTTGTTTTGTTGTGGCGATAATTACCTCGGGGTATCGCGGTGAAACTACGTAACTATATTGTCGTGTGGTCCTTTGCAGAGATACAGTGGTAAGTGATTGATTATTTCTTTTTCCTTGCGTAATTTTGTTTTTCCTTCACATGTTATCACCCAATTCCACCAAACACCATTTCGTCTGCAGTTCGTGAGTAATTTTGGATGCAATACATCGGGTATCTACAATCTACAATCTACAATCGGTGGCAAGAATGGAAAACATATTGTAACAGAATTTATAAGTCAATTTTGTGTAGGGATTTTAAGAGCGCCGCACGATTATATAAAACATTTTCGGCTTTCCGATTTAAAAATTTTTTGTTAGAAATTTATGTTAGAAATTATGATTCGAGATTTTCAATGCCGAAAGTATTGTCGTGATTAATTTTTGGGTTATCATGCCGTCTTGCACTTTCTTCTTATTTAGCAAACGTTGAGGACAACGTTACAGGGTACATTATTGGGGCAGATGTGTAAATTGTGTCGAAGTGTGTGTAAATAACATAAACAGAGGTGTATGTGTCATGTGTGTATGTGTAGGTGTCGTCTCTATTTATATTAACAGTTTTTTGTGAATTTAATTGCCTCGTTGATTAGGTATGCTGGATTTGTTTAGGGTCTTCCCGGGACTTTAGCAACAAATCCAAGTAATGGCCGGTGTCGAATTGAAATCTGACAATCAAATTGACATCTATTGAAGGACGTTGAAACTACAGGACAAAGCCTTAAACCACAGATTCGTTTGATTAGAGACAAGCGTAACACAGCCACGGAAGTTTATTCCATCTCTAGAGACAGGTGGATGAGTATAATTAAGTTGGCCGCCAAGAAGTTAATTAACAAGGTCAGCCTCCCGAATAACATCCCTTGTTTCCAGAATTAACCCCGCGCAGATTTGTGGACGACAGGGAAGAATCCGACAATACCCGGGACTCGGAGGGATGAATTAAGATTCTACATTCATTTATCTCGGGCATTTGCATGCAGACTCTCTGGACCACCGCGGGGGTGACTGATAGCTGCGGTGTCTTATTTTAATTGACAATTATTATATATATTCTCTTTCTGTATTTCTCTGAGCTCCCTATCAAGTTTCCTAAAATTTTGAAGGGTTTAATAATTGTACATAGCGTGAACGGTGAGGACCTATCTTACAAATTCGGTATCGAAACTTTTACAGTAGGGGATTTAAAGCCAAGCATTTTTGCTACAAGCTCGCTATTAGTTTGAAGATATAACTTTATATACCCGTACACGACTTTAACTCAGTTACGCCTCATACGTCATACGTACGTCTAGTAATGTAACATTGTCGTGTAAACTAGCTTATGGGTCCGAGTGGTTATTTCATATGAAAGCCACCATCGTACACTACCATCCCTATCATAAAACTTCACTGAGAACACTTTCATAAATCTTTCACTAAAATTAAAGTAAGTAATTGCTTGCGTTGAGGACTAAAATAACTGCGTGTTAGAACTTTTTCTAATTGTCTTTATTTTGGGAGGGTTACCGCCGCCCGGGGAACCATTTATTGGATAATCAACACCTCTGCCGTAGGCCACACCAAATGATTCGCTACGTTTGGTGACTTAGCAGAGGTGTCCAGATTTATGGGGAGAGGTTTGTTTAGGTCTTGGTGGCGAATGCGTTCGCCCACACACTGCATGGCGGTCCGGATCGGGAGAGGCTTTTAAGGGAGACATTTTGACTTTTCCGGCCAGACTCTTGCGACCTATCGCTTTGCATCGCAGTTGGAGGGACAGATTCATACATTCGTCACTCCTGGACATACTGACCCCCAGATTCCTACCTAACCCTCATACCTTTTTTCTTCCCAGTACTTCCTCTCCTTCGTTTCCTAAAAAGACCATCCAAATAGCATCCCCAATGTCACAGGCCCTGAGGAAAAAAAATTCTATGGGGAAATGTTTTTTGTAGGGAGCTAATGAAAAAAAAAGTCCTGCATCACGACACAAGCAATATTTTTCCGCTTACTGTGGTGATTTTAGGAGCTTTTCAAATTATTCGTAGCACATGTTACTTCTTTTTCGTTTTCAGGTTATTTCTTTTTTTTTTAAAGTGAATTTTTAAACTAAATTTAATTAGACAATTAATATCAATATTTGACCATTTTAGATGCCAATAGAGAAGATGTGTAATAATGTAATCACATGAAATCATCCATTTTAGTTTTTTCTAATATAACTAAATTTACACTGCATGTTTTAACATTATTGCATTTCACAGATCAGTCTACCTTTTTTTCCTTTAACCTCAAGTTCACCGCAGGTTGATCCTGTTTTTTTAATCTACGAAAGCGTTTGAACCGGAGTAAAGCCGTTTTGGAGCATTTTTAATTACTTTTAGAGATGAATGGAAATTCTTGGAGGAAAAAGAGCTGCGGCTGCCTTTATTTGAAAGCTCTGCTCTTTGATACAGCTTTTTAATTTATTCGGAATTAACAAGTCTTAAGTTCCCTGATCGGCCGAGCGATTCTACATCTATTGTGGGATCGTTATTGAGATAACGGACGTGATCTACTGTCATATTTGTGTGATTTTTACATATTTACTGTCACAAATTTTGGTTTTAAATCATTTTAAATACGAATTCCTGCAAGTATGCATGATTATTTATTCATTTAATGTGCGTTGCACACAGAAAAAGTAAATAAATTACACATAGGCAGTGCATAGTTGAAGTACGGGTGATGATTTACAACGTTTACAAAAGTAGTTCTCTTTTCTTTTCAACACTCAGGTACGTACCTACTTAAGGTATGTACCTGTGCAATACGGTGACATCGCCGCCTGGTACAACTGAGAACGTAATACAAAGAAGTACTTACCTACCTGCGCTGAAATATTTGGCATGTCGTCGCACTTTATGGAAAGTACCGGAGCATTCAAATTCCCTGTACATTAGGCGTTAGAACCATCGAGAAACGTATCGTATTCTCTCGATATTACCAGCCGAATTATTAAACCGTTACCTCCGCCACGGCATTATAAAAGCCGGAGTAATGGTTTGACCCAGTTAGTCGATAGAATAGCAAGCCAAACAACTTGTCCCGTTATTCACTACTGTCGCGCTCCGTATAATATTGTGAATTTTAATTCTTAATAAAATAACGATCAACAGTTAATTCCAGTGTTTTCTTTTACGCGTTTACGTAGCACGTCCGATTGCTACATAATGAATCATTTAAATTACTGAATTTAAATCTACAGTTCTTTATAGAAATAGAACGGCGTCATTGCGCCTCGCAATTTCTACCTCATGTGGGTATTCAAAATATTAACTGGCTATTATAGACTTGTATTTAATAATATATACATACGTCTCTGTTTGTGTTATGTTGAGAGTGGGAAAGAGTCAGTCGTATCCTTTTGTTTCGGAATTCATCCGCATTTGCCTTTAGAAATAAGGAAACCCACGAAAAACCTTATTCGAGAAGAGGCGGCTGTCTGTCAGTATAAAACAGGGTCGGCCTTCAGTGATATCAGTATATGATGTTCTGCATTATGAGGTGTGTGTTTGAAGAACAACAACAGTAGTTGTCTGAAAACAGTCAAAATAATTCGTAAAAGTTATATCGTGTTGCATGCGTCAATCACCTTGATGTGGTGTTCAGAGTTTTGGTGCAGCCCTATCCTGATTAAAGAAAGCTGAAGCACAATACGGCATAAACTTAATAACATAATCAGTGAGTGTATTGATGTCAAATTCGGGGTGCCCCAAGGAAGTATTCTGGGTCCGATTCTGTTCCTTATTTACATTAATGACCTATGCCACAATGTGAAGGAGAAATCATCAGTTTTGCGGATGATACTGTTCTCCTAATAAATGGGAATAATTGGACAGAAACATTTAAGAAATCAGAAGACACATTTAATAGGATTAAAAAATGGCTAGACTACTATTCACTTACACTTAATGCTATTAAAACCAAATTCATCACTTTCAAAATAAAAAATAAGAAAAACTCTGAAGAAAACCTGAACTTGAAAATCCATAGCCCGCATCACTTAAATGAAAATTGTAATTGTTCCTCATTAGAAAACGTTGACCATATAACGTATCTGGGTTTAAAAATTGACCAAAACTTAAAATGGACCGAACACATTACGTATTTAAATAATAAAATTAAAAAACTAAGTTATTTTTTCAAAACTATCAGGAATGTCCTCATTAAAAAAGACTTAATCAAGATTTACATGGCTCTCTGCCAATCTGTTAGAATACGGTATTATCGGATGGGGCAGTGCAAATAAAAACATACTAAATCCACTAATTAAAACTCAAAAAGCCATAATGAAAATTATACTGAAAGTTCCTGTAAGAACTAGCACTGACGAAATCTTCAACAATCTTAACATCATGTCAATTAAACAACTATATTCTAAAACTATACTCATTTACATACATTCATAAGTACAAAACCCAAGAAATAACTAATACGTACATTAGAAACACTAGATCTCATGGTCAAAAACTTATCCAAAAACTTATTTGATACCAAATATACTGATATCAAATACAGACTAAAACCAAATCTAGTAAACTGAATTATAAAAAAAACCACTATCTTATTAACTTTATTTACTATTACTATTAATTATTTTTAAAAAAATACTACATGATATATGTTATGTCTAATTCACATTAATTTCTTATAATTAAATTATAATATGTAAATGAAATCCTCAGCACGGGAGATCCCAGTGAGGATATCATTATCTCTACTGTTACTAAGTGAAGATAATAAATCATTATTATTATTATTATTATTAAACAAAAAATAATCGCAATAATATGGGGTCTTAGCTTTTTGTATTTCTTGGGCTATGAACAATTTCCAGACATTTTGTTTTGAAGAGTTTTATATCACATGTTCATTTATTACTTAATTATTATTTATTTACCTAACGTTTTGGACACATTGATTGGATCGAGTGAATGCCACGGATGTGTCAAAACCGGTAGCAGATAAATAAAAATTAAGTATCAAGTGTACATCATCATCATTACATAGTATAAAATGAAGTCGCTCAAAATGTATGTGCGCGTTAATCTTTTAAACTACGCAACGGATTTTCATACGGTTTTCACCAATAGATAGAGTGATTGAAGAGGAATGTTTATATGTATAATACATGTAAATTATACTAGAGAAAAGCCGAGAAATTTAAAGAAAACATATTTTTGTGCGATTTAAAACGGCTGGCGGGACGTACTATAGTCACTTTTGAAATTCGTTCTACGGAAGAAATTGGAAAATAGATGTCCTAGAGTAAGTAGGTATTTGATTTGAATTATTTTATTTGATGAATTCGCTCAAAATGCATGTACGCATAGATCTTTTAAAGTACGCAACGGATATTCATGCGGTTTTCACCAATAGATAGAGTGATTCAAGAGGAAGGTTTATTTGTATAACAACATGCTTATTATAGTAGAGAAAAGTCGAGAAATTCAAATATTCAATTCAGGCAGCGGGCAGCTGGCAAGCGGGTGGTGTGGATTTTATAAAAGTTGGGTAATGGCTTTGTGTTTCGTTAGCCACAACAACGTGTGGCTGGATCTGCTAGTGTGAAATAAAACTCTTCAAACAAAATGTCTTAAAATATTTTTGGCAATTAGGTACTTGGATATTTCAAAGTTCTGGCGTACGATGAAATAAGGTTTAAAGCTGACAAAAGCTGAGCTAAAGAGTTGATAAAATTTACAGATTTTCTTGAAATATGTTTTTTATATTAACTCCACAATGGAGCATCCGAGGAAAATATTATCCATCATGGCCTATGTCATGTTTGGGGATGATTTGGGTAAGTTTTTTTAACAAAATCGAGAAAAGGAAGTTCTGGAAAGGAAAGGGGTAAGAGGGGTGGCTAAGAATCAGGGAGTCAGTGTGTCCAGAAGTGACAGACGTATGAATCATCTCTCCCGCTATGATGCAAGGCAATGGGTCGAGAGGCTGCAAAGAGAGAGAGGTCAAAGGGTCTCCTGCGACTAGCCTCTTCCGATCCCTTGGTGGACAGACGCATCCGCCGCCAATTCCTGGACAAACGTCATCCCTTGAACCCGGGCGCCCTTGCTGAATCACCAAACGTAGTGAACCACTTTGAAAGATCTATGGCATAGATGTTGGTTATCCAATGAATGAATCCCGGAGCGACCGGCGGTACCCATACCCGCCTCCAAAATGGTTGCTTCAGAAATCAGTTAACTCCCAAAAATTTGTATGCAGTAACTTGTATTTCGCATTTCCACAGGGTTGACTTTTCAATTTCTGTTAAATTCAAAACAATTTATTCATTAAAAAAACATTACAAAATTAATATTTCAATTCGTTTTTAAAAGATACACAAGGAAAACAATAATTGACATAAAAATAAAATACAACAAGAAATGCGCTCCAAATCCTCAAGTAGAACTGACAAGTAACCATTAATCTCATGCAGTCGCGTCGTGCCAAATCTTAAACATACACATCAGTGTCATCAGCAATGTGTAAACGTATAAAAGCAGATTAATTCTACCAGCAACAAAGCTTGTCTTCTAAACTCTGCTTCGTTGATGTTAAACATATGAATATTCGAAGTGTAATTATTTAACACCAAGATAGCTCTCCATAACCATTGGCAAGTTAGTTCTGCAGGCCTGGCCCCCTAGCATGGTCGATCGATATAGGTTTTATCGAAAATGTCGGTAACTTGAAATCGCTCCCGAGCACGACTGCAGGACGCTAACGAAGAAATAACAGTTTACGTCAAATAAATTAGGAACCCTTAGTCGATGTGAACTGTTGTTTGTTCGTTAGCGGCCTACAGTCGTGCTCGGGAGCGATGTCTAGTTACCGACATTTTCGATAAAACCTATATCGATCGACCATGCTAGGACCCCTGGAGCCGTTGCATGGTGAAATCGAACATTTTACAATGTCGGATCGACAGGCGTAACTTCCGATGATTTTATATCGATATCCCTAGCACAGTGTCTCTACATCTAGATGTAGAAACTAATCTCTCTCTAATTTGTCAACAAAAAATGTTATTATGTTAAGCCTCAATTACATTGAGCGAGTTTACAAGCTATTATCAGGGAAATTCACTATCTGTTAGTAAACTCGCTCAGTGTAATCGTAATACTTGCTAACTAGCAGATTGTTGACTATCTACGAAAAAAGTTGAAAAGTCGTCAACTTCACTTACTAGTCGCTTACCTCCTCGTGATTGGTTTATTTATGTTTTCAATATGGCGGCAAATAAACAGCTGATTTCGACTGTCAAACATCAGACAGAATCAACCCAAAATAATAATAAAAACCAGGTCATTAACAAATATAACCCTGAACATACCAATAACACACACCACACACGGACAAAGACATTTTCAGTATTATGCAACCAAACTTTTTAATTATATGCCCATTACTCTGAAACAACAACTAATTGCAAATACATCTACAAACATCCACAAAAAACATATCACAGCCTGGATCAAAAATCAAGATATTCACTTTATTCTAAATACTTTAATCCCTAACCAAACATAACCAAACTATAACAAGTGTAAAATAAATAAACACGTCTATCAAGAATTTACCAACTATTCATATGTACATATAATATACATATATACCTTATATATATTTTTTTTTCTTCTAAGTAATCTATGTACAATTACCATTAAAATGTAAAAAAAAAGAAAAAATCTAACTTTCTACTACAACACATAAATACCTGTACCTGTCACACTTAATCATAAACACGTAAACACCTCAGCACAGGTTCTCCTAGTGAGGTGTTCACGAAACATACAATGTTACCAACCAACAGTTTCACCTTCTCAAACCTACCTAACACACAACATAATGAAATGTAATATTAATATGTAAAAATGTTTTCAAAATATATTACATATGTAAAAATGTTAACAATAAGGTGTAAACTGTAATATATAGATATAAATAAATAAATAAATTAGCTCACGCAGGCGTCGTTAGGTAGTTCGCTACTGAGCGAGTGGACAGTTTTGTGTGTCATCATGACATTCTCACTCGCCAATTCACCCGCTTTTAAACTTATAGGATAGTAGCTTGTGAACTCGCTCAATGTAATTAGGGCTTTATACATAAATTGACAAAATTTGTTTTTAAAAGTCAGTGCTTAATAATGTAATTTAATTGAATAAAACTTGCTTGCACACGCCGTGGTTTGTAGCTGAAGACCTAACCTTTTGTCCACGGAGGCAGTCAAAGCCGTCAATGGGACTGCATATTATATACGTCATAATATCGACGGGCGATTGTTTTAAGGCGAAAGGAAAAAGGAGAGAGGAAGGAAATTATTGGCAAGGACCTGGCTATTCAGACGTAGTTACTGTGCTAGGCGTGTAGCCGAACCGATATTGAAAGGAAATAAATAAGAACTCGATACAGTACGCTGGCAACACTGGCGGATCTGTCCATGAACTTACATTCCGAAACGTTATGGTACTTCCACACCAAAGCCAACCTTCCAACTCCGAACTTAGTTTGGAGTTGGAAGGTTGGCCGATCGTGTGGTGGCTGCGACCAACCCTCCAACCCCGAATTCCGAACCCAAAATGGCGGACATTGAACAGCTGTAGCTACGCTGTATCTTATACCAGTTGCCTATAATTATTACGCACGTATAATTATATACTTATATACACGACATGTTTTCAAACAATTGTTATACCACTCTCCGTAATAATATTGTCATTTTAATAGTACGCGGCCGCGCGTCTTGATCGCCTGCCGTTCGCAGACTGATGTGTGGACTGTGGACAGCTGCGGCAGGCTGGTTCATGTGAGTTGGCCGTCGGGATCGCCTCGAGGGCGATCCCGGGCTAACTCGAACTCCAACCTTCCAACTCGAACTTCCAACGCACAAACACCCCTCCACACGATCGTCCAAACGTTTGAAGTTGGAACGTTGGCCGCTGTGTGGGCTTACCATTAAACGCCAATCGATTACGTAAAAATATTAATAAAATTTGGCAATGTTGAATTGAAATACTAATAATAATATGCATTGGCAGTCCGCATTTACTTTGTGATACGAAACGGGGGTTAATTTGTTCACTAACAGTTAAAAACCCGCTCAGCAGGTTTTTGCTGCTAGGCCCTGCGTGCGGCTTTTCCTTCGGATTCGCCCAGTTTGAGTGTTGGTGACCGTTTTATAAATCCGATAAGAACTGGTTCCAAAAATAGCCGGTTCCTCGGATCCACTGTGATCCAGTGACCGCTAGTCACCGGACAGGCAATAACGTCATATGCAATACTATTATTATATATATGATACTATTATTGATAACACGATACTATTATTAACACGATATGATACTATTATTACCACACTATTATTTTATTTCATTTTATTTTTATTTTGCAGAAACAAACATTACATTATTACATAATGGAAAATAGTTACAAAGTTATAGAATTAATACAATAATTGGTATCAATGACATGTCGCTGTTATCTACTTATATTTTTGTGAGATAAATAATACAATATTCCTAAATTAAGTTAGTAACTTATTAAAGGAGAGGGGTGTGTGAGAGTGTTTGTATGTGTGTAAATGCGCGTGTGAGGGTGTGGATGTGTGTGTTATGTGTGCGAATTCAGTGTGCTAAAAATGTTTTTCTTAAATAGAGGGAGGGAATCAAACAATATATCGGTATTTGTGGATTTTTGAATTGAGTTGAAACTTTGAAGGATGCGGGAAATGGGGGAGTTGGCTGCAGCGTTCGTATTATTACTGGTTGTGTAAAAAAGGTTGGTGTGGCAAGTTCTTTTAGATGGGATTTTAAAATTTATTTGGGATAGAAGTTCTGGGCAGTCTATTTCGTTATGTATAATTTTATGGAGAAATGTCATGTCAGCTACCGTTCGCCTGGATTTCAGGGATTGGAGAGTGCAGATGTAATTATTGTTGTATTTATAACCGAGATACTTAATAAATTTATTTTGTATGCGCTCTATGTTGTTGACGTATTGGGTGTATTTGGGATTCCAGACAGGCGATGCAAATTCCAGTGTACTTCTGACTAGTGAGGAGTAAAGCATTACTAGAGTATGTGGATTTCTAAATAATTTACTCAGACGTAGTATAAAACCCAACATTTTGTAAGATCTATCAGTGATTGAATCAATGTGCGTTTTAAATATAAGTTTACTGTCTAAATAGACTCCAAGGTCCTTACATTCATTTTTTGAGATCACGGGTTTATCGCAGAGTGAATATGAAAAGTTAATTAGATGCTTGTTTCTAGTAAAGGACATAGTGTGGCATTTAGAAACATTGAGGTCTAAATAATTAGCTGTGCAATAGTTGCAGAGCCTATCTAAGTCACTTTGTAGCTCTTTACAGTCCGATAGAGAGCGAACCGTTTTGTAAATTTTCATATCATCTGCAAACAATAAAAATTTAGAGTATTGGAAACATGAGCCTATATCGTTTAAGTATATATTAAAGAAGAGCGGACCAAGGTGGGAACCCAGAGGGACACCCGAGGTTACGTTGATTATTTTAGATTAAACTCCATTTATTGAGATAACTTGGCTACGATTGCTAATGTATGATTTAATCCATCTAAACAAGTCACCGTGTATTCCTAGACGAGTGAGTTTATTTAACAGAATTGAGTGGATAACGCGGTCGAAGGCCTTTGAGAAGTCGGTATACATAGCATCGACCTGCACCCTTTCGTCCATATTGCTCTGCAAATAGTTGACAAATAGGGCAACGTTAGATGTTGTAGAACGATTTTTCATGAATCCGTATTGGTTCTGTGAAATTGTGTAGTGATAGTCGGGTTAAGTTGGTCGTAAACAATTTTTTCAAGAATTTTACTTAAGATGGGAAGTTGAGAGATAAGTCTGTAGTTTGTTACGTCATGTTTGTCACCCTTTTTAAAAATGGGAGTTATTACGGCAGACTTCCACTTATGAGGAAACGTACCTTCATTTAATGATTTTTTGAAAATTGCACTGACTGGAGGAGTGATTTATTTACTACAGTTACGTATGAAGATATCAGGCATACTATTATGATACTATTATTATGATACTATTATTATTATGATACTATTATGCTGATATGATATTATGATACTATTATATACTATTATGATACTATTATTACCACGTGATACTATTATTCACATCTCTAAGTATTACGGTCAATCTTTTCATATTTCATTCATACCTGCCAGGGGAACGTCCTCATGAGAACTGCTAACGTAAGAGGTCTGGGAAGGAAAAGGGTTTAAGGGGTGGGTAGGAATCTGGGGTTCAGTGTGTCCTGGTCATCAGACCTAAACACACCTCATCCCATGAACCCGGGCACCCCTGCTAAATCACCAAACGTAGCGAACTACTTGGGGTGACCTATGGCAGAGGTGTTGGTTATCCAATAAAGGTTCCCGGGGTGGCGGTACCCATTCCCGCCTCCCAAATTGAAAATACTTATAATCAAAAAATTATTACAAAAAGTACATTAGGGAACGAACCCATACTACGTGACCTGTTCAGGGGGGGGGGTCATCAACATACCACGCTTGGTCACAACGGGGGGGGGCTTAGGTTTTTATCACGTAGTCAATCTGGAAATCTCGCGTTTTTTTTCGAGCTACGAGGGGGGAAGTTTTTAAGTTCTCGTAATGGGAAGGTAAGTGATTAATGGGGGTACCGCTGAATTAGGTACTAATTGAACAACTCATTTTTAGGATAAACACCGGGTTTTATCGTAATTAGGACATTAGTCTTTGAGCTATCGTCGACCAAACACTTCAATCGGGAAGAAATTGTGATGTGGAGAAAATTGAGTTCCGTGCTGTTATAAAGTTCCTTTAAGTAAATTTAAAGATCATAAAAATGTATTAGGGTAGTAGGTGAATATGTTGAAAAGGAAAAGGTTTTTATTTCCACTCCTTACCCAATCCGCAAACTTAAAAACCCACCCTCGTACATTCAAATAAGTGAAAAAGTTCAGGGAACGTGTTCCGGATGGGACGACGAGGGAAAGACGATTCCCTTCAGGACGTCTTCTTCTTCTATTTCAAAATTAAATACATGTCTTTGCAAACGAAGACGAGGATGAGTTCCCTCACAGGCCGTCCTCGTCTTCTTAAATAACTTAGGTTTAAGGATTGGGAACGAAGGTGATATGATGATAATTATGTTGTATACTATAATGTACCCCTTTTGATTTAATAAAGATAAGTTTTTTTTATTAAAACGGGCCCTCTAGAGAGGTCGAAGGCGGGAGCGGGGTTTTGCTGGGTCAACTCTCGTTTTCGATCTCTCCGCAGCCACTGGTGCCCACCACCCGGGGCTTTGACAAGCATCTTGGCGGCTAACCAGGACTACCCAGCCCCTATTCTACAGTCTATGTGAGTGGCGGAAACGTCGCTTACATAACGTGTTTGTTGAAGATGATTGAGATGAAAAATGTTTATAAAAATAACAAGACTTTCGTTTCCATAAATTACGTTCCGGTTTCAATATATTTTGACATAAGTTTTATCTTGATAATATTTTTTCCACTTGTAATGCATGCACTCTTGCTGTCACGCAGCAAGCGCCGTATTAATAAAGACAAATACAAGCCAAATAATGCTTTTTTTTTTCTTTTTTTGTTAGCAAAAAATGATTCGAAACCATATTTATGAAATACTACGTGAAAACTGTAGGGGGGGGGTCTTGGAATATACTACACGCGGTCACCGGGGGGGGGTAAAAAATTGTAAAAAGTGTGTCACGTAGTACGGGTACGTTCCCTTATTTTAATTATTTTATCATCACGCCTTTCAACATTTTTGGATGTAGGTATAAATTAAAGCAAATTTGGAATGAAATTTTTTTATGATTTTACATGAGCTCCACAATAAAATATAGAATCTGAGGGAAAATAATTTCCCTCAGGTTCTATGTCATCTTTGGGGATGCTGTGTGAAGGGTTTTTTTTAGGAAAAGAAGGATAGGAGAGTTCTGGGAAGGAAAAGGGTTTAAGGGGTGGGTAGGAATCTGGAGTTCAGTGTGTCCAGGTCATCCACCTCCAATACCGAGACAAACCTCACCCATGAACCCGGGCACCCCTGCTTAATCACCAAACGTAGCGAACCACTTGGGGTGACCTATGGAAGAGGTGTTGGTTATCCAATAAAGGTTCCCGGGGCGGCGGTACCCAATCCCGCCTCCCAAATTGAAATCGATATTGAGTTATAATTTTAAAAAGCTGATACGGAGAGTAATTAATCTTTCTCATTGTAACCGCCCTGCACGGTCGTAAGAAAACTTTCGACGAAATGTGGATTTTCGGCCGCTGGCTGGTTAAACGCTCTTAACCACTTCTTTAATGGTTTGTGTTAATTAAATAAGCCAATCATTTTGCATAACGAAAACAATTCAAATAAAGCTTATATTGACAGTTAATCGAAACTTATACGTATATCTAAAATAATGGAGCCTGGGTTATTCTTAGACATTCTGTATTTTTTTTTAATCGTATTTTTGAAACCCTGGCGATTTTTTTGAAAATTTCAATCCGAAAAATCAGACCATTTTTTGTAAACGGAAAGACGGGACATAATTTTACGGGTGCGAAAAAACGATAACAACATAGCCGAAAATCATTTTAAAAAATAACGTTTTCCACACGAATGGCACAGGAGAATAACGAGGCATACCAAAAATATTACATCTCATAAATATTTTTTTCCTTGATCCATCTTATTGATCATAAATCATTATAATGTTCAACGTCTATATTACTAAATCCAATGTAATATACTTGTACTTGTTAATTATTACAATAAAATCAGCACTATTACCTTTATACCTCTAAAATATAAAATGACAATATAAAATGTACGGGGTTCTATTCATAACATCTGTCAAAAAGTCAAACCAAATGATAAGTTCGCAGAGAACAAATAATAAATCTAGTGAACGTTAAATGTCAAATTCAAAAATTCGCCTGAAATCAAAGTAATGCCGTATAAAAAAAAAATCAGTGTGGAATTTTACAAAATGAATAGGAACATTTTCGGAGTCGGGACATTTTCATGTAGTGACGTCACGAGTACAAATAATGGATTTACTTATTTTAAAATAAATATAAAAAAAAACTGTACATTTGTAAAAAAATTTACTAACATTTTCGTAATCTTAGTAAAAAAAATCTATCCACACGATTTTTTCCAAGTCGTTATGAAATCCATGCAAGTGGCCTATTTACCAATTGACGTGATTGCAAATATTGGTAGCTTCTTTTTCAATCTCACGTCGAGCACATCACGTCTAAGGTTTTGAAAATGCTAGGATTTTTACTTAGAGTAAGTTCTGTTTTCAAAAATCCACAAACATTTAAGATTCTCTACATGTCATACGTCAGGAGCCACCTAGAGTATGCTTCAACAGTATGGAACCCTCATTGTTCTACATATAAATCAAATATAGAAAAAGCCAAGAAAAAGTTTTTGAAATATGTTTCGTTTCGCATGCGAAATGATGTAAATTATGTCTCTATGAACCTCAAAACCCTTGATCTACGCAGAGATATCAGAGACCTACTAATGGTTTATAAGATAATCCACAATTTTATTGATAGCCCTTATCTATTACAAAATATTAATTTCAGATGTCCAATAAGAGTCACTCGATCTCCAGACATATTTTATATTCCTAAGAGCAATGCTAATTATCTTCAAAATGTGTTTATAAGAAGTAGCTGTAACACTTTCAATAGATTATGCACAGACATTGACATGTTTAACACGAACCTTGCTAACTTCATAAAATTCGTAAAAAGTAATATTCAACGGAAAACTTAATGTTTCATTAATTCCTTATCTTTCTTTCTCATTTTTCATTTTCATTTTTCTTCATTTTCATTACATTTTCTTTTTTGATTTCAGCAGTTTGCATTAAATAACCTCTTCAAAAATGTTACAGTATATGTTACCCTTGAAAATACATTTTTTGTAGATGTAAGTGAGTAGATGCACTTTTTCAGAACTGTTTATATTACATACATATATTGTTTTGTTTGTTTTTCTTTTTATTATGGTCTCAAATTTTTATGTCGTTATTTTATTGGTCAATGATATGACTATCTCTAACACCGTTATATATGAACTTGTAATGACTGTTTATAACGCTATTTGGTCAATATCTATTTATTTAATATAAACGGCATTTATATACCATAAACACCAATTACATGTCACAAAATCATAGGAAAAATATTAGTAATAATAAAAAAGTGGATGTATAATAGTTAATTGTGGCGTTACATTGGGAAGTGACACCGGAGATGCATTTACATGCAAAAATCCATAATACAAATAAAATTAATATTGATTTTAAAAATGTGATAGCTTAGCCTTCTTGTGCCTACCTTCCATGCAGTTAAATAGATCTGCCACATCTGCATTTGTATTAATAACTTCATGCAACCTAGGTACAAGCGAGTGTTTCGTATACTCAGTCCGGGTATTGTTGCATTTAAACAGGATTTCAGAACGAGTGGGTTCTATTGGGTATATGGTATTCAATGAGGTTAATTAAATCAGGACTGTCTATTTATTCTACCATTTACAATTGTACCGATACAGGATTAAATTAAAACAATCGACCATGCTAAGTATCCAGGAGATAAAAGAGTCCATGCTGTCGGTGACTGAGACAACCATCGGGAACATAGAAACTTGTGGTCTCCATGATAGTCGAGTTTACGAACCATCCACGCATCAGTCTGAAGAAATGTGATACAATATGCACATCATGACGACACTTCAGTGATCGTTTTCATAAAGGTTTGAACAAAACCAAATATTCACTCGCAGAAATATAATATAATATCTATTATATAGTACAATTTTACCCGGGTAGTCATTTTGCATACTCTCCTCCAACTCCCAACGACGAAATGAAGTTGGATTACGTCACTCTGTGCCCTTGTTACGCATGCAATAATAAAATTCCCCATACAACTCTAGAGGAATGTCTTGTATTTTGCAATTTTATGAGGGTCTTTGAGAATTGTCGAGAAATTTCATTGCATTTTTCATAATTTTTCAAACGAGAATTCTCAAACCGTGTCTGTATAATGCTTTATTCCGGGTGATCTCTATTTAGTGAGAAATAATTTTTAAATATTAGAAAACAAAGCATAACTGGTACAATCGTTTAGTAATGTATTCTTTTCTGCGAAGCAATTTTAGAAAATTATAATTCTCGGATATTTTTATAGTGCGTTTTAAGTGAAATGTCATTTCGTGAGTGCTTTACAAAGTTTGAAGGTAACTAAATATTAACGTATCGAAGAAACCAAAAAATTTTGGCGTAACATACAAAATGAAACAAGTTCTTTTTTTAAGGTATATATCCCTAATAATTGTTGTTTGCTCAAAACTCACATTTTAATCATTTCCGACGAATCCGTAACTATAATAACCTTTTTATTTCCATGCCGCACAAGAAATGTGAGTTATTTATATTTTAGATTAATAAAAACAGTACCTTACCATTAATATATTTTACGTACAACGATTTCAAAACATTATAACCCGTTTTTCGAGTATAAAGTTAGTGGTAATCACTAGCGATGTGTCGGTTCAGCTGGAATGGGCTCTTGTACTCAGGTCCTTTGCGGGAAGCGGTTCCTACTCCTACTCCTTTTTAAAATCGACTACTCCAAGAGAACCCGGTCGCGGAACTCGGGATCGGTCACAAACCCGAAACTCCGAGTCGGAACTGGAACCCGAATACCTACACCGGCCGGCGCGCGCGGCGTTCCCGTGTTCGCGCTCCGCTCAACTCGCGACCCGCGAGTTCTCCCAGTGAGTAGTGAGTAGTGTGAGTATGAACCCGAATGCCTCCACCGGCTGGCGTCCCCGTTTTCTCGCTCCGCTCCACTTTTTTTTTTTTTTTTACATTAACTCCACACAGGAGGCCCTGAGGAAAATAATTTCCCTCAGGGCCTATGTCATCTGGGATGCTGTGTGGAGGGTCTTTTTGAGGAGAGGAAGGAATGAACATTGGTCTTGAAGAGACCCATGTTGTAGGAAGGAGGAAACACAGAGGCCGGCAAATCATTCCACAGCCGAGCTGTTGAACACAAGAACGAGTCGAAGAAACAACCCGTTCTCATGTGACAAATGTCAACTGTGTACAAATGTTGGGCACGCGTTTGGCGTGTTTCCCGACTATGCACCGGTGCCGAACGGATCAATGATGCTAGTTCCTCGGAGCATCTTCCATTGTAATACCGGTAGAACAAGGATAGCATTCCCACCCGACGCCTGTGCTCTAAAGATTGCAATCCGTCTGTTAAGATGGGAGAATCTATCAAACGGACCGTCCACTAGCGAGTCGCGAATTCTCCTGGTACTAGTAACTAGTGAGTAGTAAGTCCTGATGACACATCACATCAGCCTTTGCTTTTCTAGCGGTTGATTCTGTTTACAAACTTTAGGTTGTTTTTGGGTAACGTTGGATTTCTTTTCCGTACCGACGAGTTAAATACTTAAATCATAATATCCACTGTCACGCACTAATAATTCAATCTAGCAATACATTATTTGAGTGATTTTAAAAAACATGTACTTTGTGATGTACTCTCTTCCTCTTATTGTTGTCTGTATTTTATTTACTCCTGGGCACTTGGCACCAGTCGTAAATTTTTCGTTTTCTCTTGGCTCTGATCGATATTTAAATTCTTAAGGCTTTGCATATGTGTGGTAGGGATGGAAAATTCCTCCCCTACGTCACACAAGCCTTTATGAAATTGGACCCTTATTTCCTCTGATAACTACAGAAAGCTACTTAAAGCTCCCTTGTACTACATACCTTTAGAGATATATGTACTTAACTAATAAATACGTTATTTACGACTTTGAACGTAAATATTTTCGTATTTAGGTTGTAATTAAACTTCATCAAACGTTGTGTAATTTTTTGATTTATGATATAGGACTTTAATTACTTTCATTTTTGTGGTAACCCTTTTGATTCTAAATGGAGCGTTGAATTTCAAACTGTATTGGTCTCTCTCTTGCAAATCTAACCTTAAGTAATTTCTTTTAATGAGCTAACCTCCCTTTGACGTTTATTATGATTCCCTACATCCTAATGAATTCATGAATAAACAATACTAATCGAAACTACACATGACTAATTGAACAGATAATTAAATATAACTCAAATGGTTAAATGTTAGTAAATTTGATTATGATTGTTTCTTGTATCTGCTGGGCGCCCCTCCATTTTGATTCAGCTGCTATAAGGTACATATAAAGATGGATTTAGTAGGTTAATGTAATTAGTTAATTGCATATTTGACGAACTCAGAATAACCCTTTTCTGGCAAAATTTGGCTCCTGCCTCCATCAAGTAAGCAAGGTGATCAGGTGTCAACCCAAAATTCGCACAATCTTTTGGCACGGTTCGATTGATTGATATCTAAGTTATAGCGTCCCAACCGAACCTTCCTTTCGCCATCATGCACTGCCTTCAGGTCTTCCCCCGAGCCTAGATACTTCCAAATTCCTACTCCTCCAAAGTTTACTATTTACTTAGGGCGAACCGGTTTCGTCCTATATGCAATCATATACTCACGGGGTTGTGTGGAGTTACGGGTCGTGAATCCTCCCTCCACGTTCAAGAAATGAGACGAGAGTGACCCGACAGGCCTAAAGCACTAATTGTAAGTGAGTTCGTTTCATCCAATGAACAGTACATAAAAAGATATATATGTAAACATACTTTTTGGGAAGGTTTATAACTTGCAATACGAAACTACTTGCATCGCATTTCAAGCTCGGATCTCGTCCATCGAATTCTGCGAAATTCTAAGGTTGATACCGAATACATACGTAACAATAGTGGGGGATATAAATAGATACTAGTATATTAAGATCTTATCTGGCGATGTGTTCTGGAGATTCGCCAAAACTCCAAGCTTTTGTTTGGTTTTTTGACGGTTTTGTTTGAGAGATCCGTCATCTCTATGGTTTGGTTAATGGTCCTTGTTATAGAAGCGACCACTGCCTTCTGTTGGTTGAACTGTATTTTTTTTTTCTTTCCCTCCCCTCCAAGGTTCAACTTTTTGATAAATTCTTACTATCCCGTGATTCTCAATTGATTCATGTAAATCTTCATTACCCCTTATTAAGCTATCCCGTGATTTATCAACTGCTTCATTTAAATCTTCAATACACCTTATTAAACTATCCCGTGATTTATCAACTGCTTCATGTAAATCTTCAATACACCTTATTTTTGATTTGCTATAATAAATCTGTTTATTTTCAATGGTTTAGTTCTGTAGATATCTCTTTACGTTCAAATTAAAGATTGTGTTTAATTTTTTTTCTTTTTGTTTCTAATAACTGCGCAATATCATAATTTTATCCCGTTCCTAGAAGTTAATACCTAAGTACGATATCCACTAATCAAGGTCATTTTTTTTCTCCTTTTTACCGTATTCGAACTAGTGTCCCAGTGACCGACTTATTTTGTAAACAATTTGAATTATGTAAACATTCCCGACGGCCTCGTGACCTAGATTCAAAGCGTATGATGTGTTTACTTTAGACATTCCCGAAGACGTGTGAGATGGCTCTAATTTTTTTTTTTTGTTTGATAATGATGTACTTAGCGCAATTGTCTAGTCTGATACCCGATTACGTATACATATTTATTCATTTATATATACTTTGTCTCAATAAATAATTTATAATATACTGGTATATACTACTATATTATGATTTAAATAATTTCCAATATCATAACTTATTTCAAATGTTCTGGATTTTCTGAAGTTATATTAATACATATATAAAATTAAATACAAAACATTGACTTGGAAATTTCAACTATTTTTAACAGTTATTGATGAATTCAGAGGTAGGAATCGATACCCCTTTTTCCTCTTTTTATATAAGTGTTTTTCTTTTTGATTAAAATTTTTCTTGGGAACAATAAAATTATATATATACATATATATATATATATATAATAGGTATATTTTATATATATATATATATATATATATATATATAAAATATACCTATTATATTTATAACATTTTAATATAGTTACATATCACATATTAAGCGAGTAATATTTTATTATAATAATTAATTCAAATACCAACGTTTGCTGCATTCCGCTTTCTCCTTGGAATCTGAAAAATTCTCATAACGGGAAAAACTTACCCCTACCAGGTTTTCCGACCGGGAAATACACGGTTAAACCTTGCTGCAATTTTCCTAAATTATTTTTTTTATTTTCCTAAATTTAAATAAATTTTTTGACTTGAAATTTTTTTTTTTTTTTTGTTTAATCTAATTAATTTAAATGATGTATAAACTCTATCGTTCTAAACTGTATTTTATTTCAAAACTCGTTGGTTAAATAATACTTTAAATGATAGTTACTTCACGATTAAATTCGAGATGGTGAATTGTTGTTAAATTAAATCTTTATCCCTCCGAACTTTTATGTATTAATAAACTATTATTTTGTTTTATTATTATTATTTAAGATAATTAATTTAAATATTTATTATTTGTTAGAACACTTTTCACTTAGATTGGACACACGTATTTAATTACAACTTCTTCACACTTAATTATAAATTTTTATCCCTCCGAACTTTTATGTATTAATAAAATATTATTTTGTTTTATTATTATTATTTTAGATAATTATTTGTTAGAACACTTTTCATTTAGGTTGGACACACGTATTTAATTATAACTTCTTCACACTTAATTATAAATTTTTATCCCTCCGAACTTTTATGTATTAATAAAATATTATTTTGTTTTATTATTATTATTTTAGATAATTAATTTAAATATTTATTATTTGTTAGAACACTTTTCATTTAGGTTGGACACACGTATTTAATTATAACTTCTTCACACTTAATTATCACATCACTTCAGTTATTTATTTCACTAATATTAAACGCTAAATTTCTAAACGCTAAATTTATAAGTTTAAAAATACGATATTAAGTGATTATAAAATCCGAATTTTCCACTAAAATAAATTGTATTTATCACGAGCACTTTTATTTTTCACAAGTAATTAATGCGTTGACTTTATTTTTATTTTCACTGACTCTAACTGCAAAGTATTTTTTTTGTAGATCACTGGCTAGAATGTGAAAATTTTCCTAAGTCTTACAATAATTATCACTTAGAATTTTTCAACTTTAAATTACCAAACGTTTTGTCACGACTCGCGAACTTTTAACCCTTTCAACAACGACCGTAGACTGTCTCCAACTGGCATTTGTCTCGTCTTTTATACCCCTCTCAGGTCCAAAAGAGCGTATCTGAATTTCCTGTAATAAACCAATCTAATTTCTATCAACTCGTAATTTCTTGAAATCTCCTCATTATTGTCGAATGCTGTCCATTAATCCCTTCCGCAATTGATCCTTTGATTTCTGTCCCGTACTTTCATACTTATAAGATCCGGATTTAGTAAGATCCATGTTTAATCGCCCAACTTCCTTTGTCCTGGTGTTCATACAAAATTGGCTTGAATTTAATAATTTTAAAGTTCTATTTTCATCTATTTCGCAACATGTCCATGCGTACGGCATCTACCATATGTTCCAAATCTGTCCCCAAATTCGCCTATCAGAGATATCTTGATGTCGAAGTCTTTCTCGCAAATTGTTCATTTTTATTTTATTATTTTTCCTCAAGTTTTTCTGTATTCTATATGAACCTTTCCATTTAAAACCGAATTTTCTCTATTTACGTCGTATATTTGAATTTTTCCATTTTTTCTCGAATTTTCTTTTATTCACGACACTCTTTCCATGAATTTCCTTATTTATTCTCACGCTATTGTTCATATCTCTATAAATTTTTTATGTTTCAAGCCGTATTTATTTTATTCACTGTTAATCTAAGATTTCCTTTGTTTTTCTCTGTCGTATCTACTCTCTCCTCGTTTCCCCGTACTCCCCCTTATATAACCATATCGTTTTTTGATGTTTGCTGCCTCTTTGTTATTAATTAATATATCATTTTTTACATTTTTATAGCAGATACCCCCACTTCGGCCCTTAAATTTCTGTCATTTTTATTGCTTCATAGAGAACGTCCTACAAATTTCGTCTCGCTCTTACCCAAAATCCCATAAACCATATGCTTTGACAGTTGTATACGTTAATTTCTGTACCCACCTGGCAATAAATTCACTTTTATTTCAGTGTCGTTAACTTTTATGTGAATTCTATAATCTAAATATTACGTAAGACCCATGATAATTTTTATAGCTCTTTTAACGACTAATTGCTCTTATCTAAACAATTTTCATGTTCGAATATTCCTTGTTTATCACAACAAAATACATCTGAGATCGACAACCATCGTAATGTCTCATTTTTCCCTACAGTCGCGTACTATGTTACACTATAATCTCCATTTTAATTACGTAAAATGACTCCTTTTCCTGAGTTAAACCTATCGCAATGTTTTCAGCATTTTCCACTCCCCCCCGTACTCTACTCTATTTTCCTTTCAAACACTTGTTACTGCACTAAACCTCTGAAATGTACCCTCGTCTACTCTTTAAAACTCTCATTTTTTTGACGTTTTCTCCCTAAACATTTCATCGTAATATCCTCGCTCCGTCTAGAATTGATAACAATAATTTTCCATTGTTTTTTCAACATTTCCATTTCCTTTAGCACGTTTTCCCTCGAATCGATAATCTCCGGTCGTCACAAACAATCGTATTATAGATGGAAATCTCCCGCAGACGTGCCTCTCGATCCCTGCATTTTCTACTCAATATATTACTGATAAAAATTTTCCATCATTATTCAAGTGTGTTTTTTTCGCACCTTAAATGCTTCAATGCATTCGAGAACTAAGGTTTCCGATCTCTGGAATGTACCCGTTCTTCATAACATTTCTCGGGTTCATCGTACTTATGTCCCTGAATCAACTATTGTTTCCCATGGAGTTTATTCACCTCTCGGTCCGATGAAAACGAAAGGATAATTAATTACATTCTTAATTGCCGAGTCCAAAGGTCGATCCTTTGTTCTAAAAATGGGCTCGGCCCTCTTCTTGCTGATAGGCTGACTTGATTTTTAATCGCTTTTGCTGCAATCCAATTGGCTGTCAAGATATCACGGCCTAAAATAAATTGGGAAGTCCCTGCTTCTGATTATTTGTTGATACCATCTGTGATTTTTTTAATCAATACTCGTCTCACTTTGTCTAATTATAGATCCCTACCGTAAATATGAATTCACTTTACTCTAATCCGATAGATGTCGTAGATGTGTCCGTTTTATAAGTAATTGATATTTTCTTTTTAAATTAGAGTGGGAAGCTACGATATTTTCTAATTTTCACTGTTGATCAATGCAATTCATCACAACTTTTGTTAGTAACTTTACGGTGAGTGGAAGTTTTATTTTTGTCAATATCAGATTTGGGAGGCGGGAATGGGTACCGCCGCCCCGGGAACCTTTATTGGATAACCAACGCCTCTTCCATAGGTCACCCCAAGTGGTTCGCTACGTTTGGTGATTTAGCAGGGGTGCCCGGGTTCATGGGGTGAGATTTGTCTAGGTCTTGGAGGCGGATGACCAGGACACGCTGAACCCCAGATTCCTAACCACCCCTTTAACCCTTTTCCTTCCTAGAACTCTCCTCTCCTTCCTTTCCTTAAAAAAACTCTCCACACAGCATTCCCAAAGACGACATATGCTCTAAGGGAAATTATTTTACTGTGTGGAGCTCAGGTAAAAAAAGATGCGTTAATTAGTTAAATAATAATATCTAATCTCCAGTCTTCTAATCTCCAGTAACCGGCGCACCAAAACTATTATAAAATATGTAATGGATCAAAAGCATAAACAAACACATCAAATGCGTGTACCGACACAGGCATCCACGGCGTAGATAAGAGATTTAAAATAATAATTAAAATCTCCGAAAGTGATGAACATTAACTTTATCTAAATACATCCGTTATGGCTGGTCAGCCGGGCCACCGGGACCACGACAAAACACGAATGGATTTCGTTGAACTTCACCAAAATTTACATTCCGAGCTACGGTCGGGAGCAGATCGCGCGTTCGAGTTCAAGAGCCAACTGAGTTCTTTCCGTCTCAGTCCGAGCAACTCGCGAGTCGAGAGCAGTAATCGCGCGTTCGAGTTCTTTTGCGCACTCTGGCATCGAGGTACGGCTCCGTTTGAACTTGTGCGTCTCGATTCGAGTGATTCGCGAGTCGGGAGTGGCTCCAAGGACTCAAGTACTTTTAAAAGGAAGCATGTCTCGGAGGCCTCCGGCAAAATGCAGAACTTACCCATCTCTAGTAAACACCAGATTTTATTTTTCTAGACCATGAATAAATAACTTCAGGAGGACAACATGGAGACACATTTTAAATATTTGTAACACGTTCTTCAGAATTAATTCAAATGAATGCGGCACAAAGGTCGAATCTCCAGGCCTGCTAGGTGAATTCGACCGTACGTTCGTACAATACGCCGTGCCGCGGCGTATATTTTTTTACACGCTTTCTTTGCTTACGTCGTTAAGATTTCCACATTATTTATCTTCTTCTTCTTTTCTTTGATACGGCAAATTCGACAGTAGGTCCGTTCAGTGCACGGGTCGTGAGTCGCAATTTGTATACTCGGCTTCTTTACTTACGTCGTTAAGATTCTGAATATATTTTAGGGTATATTGTCGTCCTAAAACTAGTTTATTTATTTTTGTATTCGTCGATCAGTTTTGGTTGTACTTACAACTTGTGTTCTTTTGTGAAGATAACTTTTTAGCCATTTTATCCCACAACCTTTAATATTTGTATTAATATGACATGAGATATGCTGTCGAAAGCTTTTTGGAGATCAACAAATATGCCAACACATTTTAATCTAAAGCGTTTTGTATAATATTAGATAATTTAACAATAGCTTCTTTTGTGTTTTTGTTTTCTATTAAACCAAAATGGTTTTCGTGAATTACGTCATTGATCTTAATGAACTGAGTTATTCTTTTTTTAGCAATTTTTTCACGTATTTTTGCAATATTTTGTTCCCATTTTATTTCAAAGGGCAAGAATAAACACTATTTTTGGCACATGTTGTCAAAATATAAACGAGATTATATTATATTAGCATATTTATACGATTTTTTTTCCATATCGCTTTAAACTCCTACCAAAATTTTTTGTGCTAGACATCTATAAACTTCCGCCGGTTACATTCGACCACGTAGATGTAACCACTCTTTTGAAAGAAATAACCATATTAAAAAGCGATATGCGTAATATGAAACTAAACGCTCTTAACGATAACTTCGCAACATGTAAAGATGTTACAAAAATTCGGAATTAACTACAAGAATTTAAAACATTATATTCATTGAATATTAATTCTAATATTTCCGATATAAACAAAGGAGATTCAACGACATCTAGTAATAATGCGCCAAAGTTTACTGCTGCCTGCGGTAAATCAAATCAGCAGATGATCAACAAACAAACGATGCCATCTATCGATGACATCGCAAACAATTTTAATTCAATTGAGTCCACCGATAATAACAATGTGTGGTTTAAATCCTATAGAGCTGCAAATATACCGGATAAAACCGACCCGACTACAGCTATGGCGCTCTCAACAGAAAAAAATATTTATCTGAAGTCAAATCTTATTAACCAAACAAAACCTACTGGTGATTGGAAAGAAATCACATATAAAAAAAAAAGAAAAAACTCTCGTATTTTAATAAAAGGTAAAAACGAGACATCTGGTTTAAAAGTCCTTCCAAAACAGAGATACATAATTGCCTCACGATTCGATCCAGAAACAACTCCTGATGAGATAAATGGGTTATTAATCTCCCACAATTTATACTGCAAAATAGATAAATTTATGGCAAAATCTGGTGAGTTTGCCACTTTTGAAATCGGAATAAATAGTGAAAATTTTTCAGAAATAATTAAAGAGGAAATATGGCCTCCAGGCATCATCGTCAGAAATTTCATTTTAAAAAAACCTTTCTCCACGCTAAATAGAGAAGATAAGACCTCTAATAATTGATCCTCATAAAAATAAAAATAAAAATCATCTACGGATTTTATCTCAGAACTGTAGATCGATTCGACGAACCAAGCATTTCATAAAAGATTTATGTGAAACTAATGACATTATCCTGCTCCAGGAAACATGGGTTCTACCAACTGAAACAAATATATTTTCAAAAATTCACCCTTAATTTTCAGGATATGGAACTTCAGCGGTCAATCTAAATTATGGCCCTCTAATTGGACGACCATATGGTGGAGTTGCTATCCTATGGCGGGATTCACTTTCTGTCGACATAGTGGAATGCTCTGAACCAAGACTTGCGGCAATACAATTGACTGTCAACAGTGGCAAAATATTAATTTTCTCACTTTATATGCCGACAAATAAACCGGAGAATCTTGAGGAATTCACGAACTGTATGAGTAAGGTAAACGTAATAATCAATGAAAGGAATTCGTCGAGTGCGATTATTCTAGGTGATTTCAATGCAGATCCTAAAAGCCTTTTTGGCCGAGAACAGAAAAATTTTGCAATGAGTTTAGCTGTGTTTGCGCAGATACTAAGTTAATGAATTGCGATACATTTACATTAGTACTGTATTAAAATATAACTAGCCGTTAGAAACAAAAGTTATATTGCTTCAACGTCCAACGCTGTTGAAAATAATTAGCGCCAACAGCTGAAATATAATACCTACATGCGAATATTATTCAACGCAGTCAACGATTCAACTGCCTAGTTAAGAGTTTGTACTTCGTGAACAACATTACTCGATATTTTAAATGGTCTTTTGGAAAAGCCAGGAGACAATCAAATTTATCAACGACAAGCAAAAAAATAACCTATTGATAATTGTCAATGTCGGTCGCCTAACAGCTAAGTTTTGTACCTATTGTTTTCAACGGTGTTGGAATGATATAATCAAAAGGGTCAAGAGATCACACTTCGTGAACGATATTATACCCAATTACACGAGGTTTTTTGGTAATGAACGTACCTACTGAACGTTTTTGTTTATTTTCCCATCCAATATGGCCGATACGCAGCGCCAGGGAACAATCAAATTTATCAACGACGAGCAAAAAATAACCTATTGATAATTATCAACGCCGGTGGCCTAACAGCTAAGTTTTGTACCTATTTTTTTCAACGGTGTTGGAATGATATAATCAAAAGGGTCAAGAGATCACACTTCGTGAACGGTATTATACCCAATTAGACATGGTCTTTTGGTAATGTACGTACCTACTACACGTTTTTTTATTATTTTCCCGTCCAATACGGCCGATCCGTAGCGCCAAGCAACAAGCGAATTTATCAGTGACCAGCAAAATATATCATCAACGTCTTAATATTTCAACAGGGCAATATTTTCAAGACCGAAACCAACGTCTTCCAACAGTTTCAACTTTCAACGTTATTATAGGATTATTATTACGTGTGTGGGGCGTGGGGCATAGAAATAATAATAATTAATAATACATCAATGATTCGGGGAACCATCCGTTAAAAGGGATTCCTTAATACGATTTTGATATATTTTTTGTATGTTTTTTTGTTAGTATCGTGTCGATCTCCTATTATAGTTGCGTCAACGTCGACGTTATTTTCAACAGCTATTTTCAACAGTTGAAAATTGCCAACGATAACGACGTTGGCGTTGGATAGAATTATCGCCAACGCCTAGTACTAATTTACATACGTAAGTGATGCCCATAGTACCACAAGTTGGTTAGATCATTGTGTCGACACAAAAGTACTGGAAAATGCTATTACCAGCGCAATATGACGCAGTATGGTCTGATCACTTGCCAATGATTGTAAATCTCAACATTCAATTTTTGCCAGCCTTTGTGGAATCGTGTAATGACATCATATTTGATTCTTCTAGATGGAATCCGAAATCTAATGTTGAAATAATGAAATTCGATGAAACTATCAACAACAAACTTCTAAATATAATTCAAGATTTCTCCCAATTAGAACCTGACAAAAAATCTGCAAATTCAAACGAAAGCCAAATAAATTCCCTGTACAAAAATGTTGTGGAAGCACTGCGAAGCGCTGCCTCCACCACATTTAATAACAAGAATCGAAAAAATAGAAACATTCCGAGGTGGAATGACATGGTTGCAGCCAAATACGCAGAATCAAGAAGCGCCTTTCTCTCATGGCTTCAAGCCGGAAAACCACTCTCAGGGCCGGTTGCCGAAGACAGGAAGAAATACCGAACAATCTTCAAAGTAGCTCTGAAAAAATGTCAACAGTCAGAAATTCAGAAACAAATGGATGGTATCGCCGCATCACTAATAAATAAAGATTTCCATAAATTTTGGCAAAAAACCTCCTCAGAATTGAAAACTAATATGAAAACTCCTCTCTGTGTCAATGGAATAAGAAGCAAGGAAAATATCGCCAATGAGTTTCGTAACTTCCTCTCTATGGCGGGTGAAGAAGCAGCAGAAAAATCTCAGAATATAAATTTTAGTTTAAAAACCGTATGTAATACTACCGCTCTCAGCATTACTTCGCATATGGCAGAAAGAGCTGTCAGAGAAATGGCAACAGGAAAAGCCACAAGACATGACTCAATAGCTCTTGAACACATTAAGTATGCTGAACCAGCGATTTATATTATCCTAGCAAAGCTATTTTCAAATATTGTACGTTACAGGCACATCCCGAATGAAATGACGAAAGCGGTAATTATTCCCATAATTTAATCAACAAATCTTGATCCATCCGTGATCAATAGCTACCGACCAATTTCACTCTCAACCACAGTGGCAAGATTATTTGAAAATATTTTATCTGCTGTCGTAATAGATCAGCTAAAAACAGAGGATAACCAGTTCGGATTCAAACCTGCACTGTCAACATCTATGGCAATATATTCTCTAAAATAAACCATCAGTTATTATAAACTAAGAAAAACGCTAATCTATACCTGCTTTCTAGATTTAAGCATAGCATTTGACCGTGTATGTCATAATAAACTGTGGGAAAAACTAAGGAAAAGAGCAGTTTCAGAATATATAATAGCTATTCTTTCAATTTGGCACACGCAACAAGAAAATATTGTTAAATGGTCTGGGGAATTTCCCAAACCATTCTTTTTGAAAAGTGGTGTAAGGCAAGGAGGAAGCATGTCTCCGGTTCTGTTCAATCTATACACCGATGAGCTTATTCAACTTAATACCACGAAAATAGGCTGCCATTTAAATAGAGTGTTTCATAACGCTGATGAATTTCATACGTATTTGTGTTCCAATTTACCATGCAGATCGGAAGAACCCAGATTTTGGACTTCCGCACGGAAGTGCCTATACGGTGGACTAAGTCAAGTACCACAATATCGTCAGTCTATCAACAACCATCGTAACAAATAGTAACGTGACATTTCGCTCGACGTTGAAATGTTATTTTCTATCAATCGGAAGCGTGTAATGTGAAGTATTATCTCGCCGTCTTTATCGAATGATTTGCGTGAACCGCTTCATCGTATCGTGACTCAAACTCTATCGTGGTTCTAATAACCGAACAATCTTATCGTACGCCTTGGATATACCTATGACCGTTGCCGAATGAAGATCAAGCTACGAGACACAACAGTGAGTATTGCTTAATTGTGTATTCCGGATCTTGTTTGGTGATTGGGCATAATTCTTATCGAAATCCATAAGCGTTTTATTTAGCAAGGAATAACCACAGGTTATTCTAAACCCCCGTGCCCTGTGCACGATTCATTGGTGCCGGAAACCAGCAAACCTTTAGATAAAAAATTTATTTCTTTGACAAAACGAAAGAATGCTATGAAATATTACGTAAATTGAAATGTCATTTCAAAGAACGAATTCAAACAGTGAATCGTAGAACTAGGTTACTTAGTTCTTAATTATTAACGACCTACCGTGTATTTAAATTATAACGAATTCTATTTTTTAATTCATAACGTTTTCCTGATTATTTCTTTTGTATGTTTGTTTATTTTAAAAAAATGGCTAGGACTTTACAAGGCTTGCGTCGTATACGGAACGTAGCGTTTACTAGAATAAACAAAATGTTTGAAGTCGGTCAAAGCGTTTTGCAAGATGCAACCAATTATCCATTATTTTTAGCGTATTATACGAAGTTGCAAAACATTGCTAATGATTTTGAAACCGTTCACGCTGACATCTTAGCTTTAGATGAGGTAAACAAGGACATCGAAAATCAAGTTCGCGAAGCTTTTGATAATGTTTATTTCAAAATCGTCGTAATTCACAAGGAATTAACGAATCAATTTTTCGAATCGGAGCCCGCGAACATTATCGTACCAAACTTTTCAACATTTCATAATCAAGCTGTCATAAAACAAACGTCATCGCTTACTTGTGACATGAATAATGAAAACCTGGTATTCACCATATCGCTAAGTGCAAATTATTTGCACTCAAATCAGTTCAGGAACGTGCTCAATTCGCCAAGGCACACCGTTGGTGCCTGAATTGTCTCACGCCTTCTCAATCTCTCACGAATTGCAAATCTGTGTTTGATTGTCAGAAATGTCATCGTAATCACCACACTCTTCTTCATAGGGAAGACAAAATTTCTGCTGAAGAGGAGTACCAACGACCCACCACGTTTGCCATTCAAGGAGCTTCTATTTCTGATCCTCCAGTTCTTTTCCTCGCTAACTTCGGTGTCAGCTCCATCGTACGTTTGCCTACTGTACATATTAGCAATCGTGATCCCTCCGGCAGTTTTCAAACGTTTCGTGGGTTGACCGGTTCAGACAGTCAAGCACACTTCGTATCTAATCGCACTGCCGAGCGTCCAGTCAGCTCTCAGAAAATCCGTGGCTTAGGCCAATCTTCTACAACCGTGTCAGGCGTCACTAATTTCGATGTCGATGTTAAGGGACAAACTACCTTCAACACGAAGTTACTTCCATCGCCAACGATTCAATTCGACCAGTTATCTTGTCATCTGTTCCAAGACATACTTCATGCCGACTGTGACTGTCACAAACTGACAACTGACACAGGAGCGACTGACCTACTTCGAGATGTTGAGATCTTGCCATCTCTACCGAGACTCCAATTAACGGGTGATCTTCACCAGCCTTCAGCTATCAATTCGGTTGGCTTCCTCTGGATTCAGTTGGTTTTGCTACCGATCGTCAAACAAACTCCTTCATCGAAACCAACCAGTATCGTCTTCCAGAAGAAGTCAAGAAACTGAGGGAGTTGGGCATATTTCCTCAGTCTTCACAGCCCACCAAACAACGTCGTGAACAAGTGTATCGCATTTATCGCTCACGTGACTTTTCTAGTCAATTTATCGAAACCAACCAGTACCGTCTTCCTGAAAAGGTCAAGAAACTGAGGGAGTTGGACACATTCCCTCAGTCTTCACATCTCACCCCTGAAGAACAACGTGATGAGCAGGTCCATCACACTAATCACTTACGTGACCCTTCGGGACAATTCATCGTAGCCTTACCTTTTGGTGAAAAGGATAAGGATATCGCTTCCCCAGGTTCGCGCGAAGTCTTTTCGCGCATCATCCTTTCACTCGAACGTAAACAGACATTAAAGCTCAGTTTACGTGAACCGTACTTCGCTTTCATGACTGACTACTTGCACAATGGTCACATGACACGTGTTCCTGGAAAAGATTTACTCAAGGAAATGCATCACATACTTATCATATATTATATATTTATTTATTATATATTATAAAGTGGCGATTCACAGGCCGTTCTTATCCGTAACGTGTTATGGTGGGCGGAGCCCTCCGGGTTTGTCCAGCCAAACGACTCTTGGCCCATTTTAGATGGCCATGTTAACAAAACTGAACTCCACTCTAAGGAACGAGTTCAATCGTCATTAGTCCAACATGATGATATTCTGCTGGACTTTTATTAAAAAAAAATTATATCATTTTCGGAAACTCCAACGCCTTATCGGTTCTTGTTATCTATTCGTACACAACTTTCATAACAAAGCCTCTCGTCGTTCGGATTTTCTATTTAATCATTTCGAAATTCGTATTCTATCTTTAACCAAACATTGGACATCACTCTCTACGGATGAGGTGATTAGAATCGTGATTAAAAATCTTGTGCTTATCGTTACGTTTCGTATTTTGAATGGATCTTCTCTTACAAGACCATTCACCAAATCGTGTCCATTGCCTAGGCAATGCGACTAATCATCATCGTTTCGCGGTTCGTTTTATTCTTTTTTACGTCTGTGTTAATCGTATCATTTAGTTTCGTATCGTCAAGTTATCCAGATTTAGTTATCGTTTAAATATAGTTTAAAATTTTGCTTCGTCTTTTTTTCATCTACGTCACGTTTCATGGCATTCTGCGTTTCGCTTAACGTTCAACTTTTCTTTAAAATACAATTTGCTGTATTTTGGTGGGCGGAATGTTTCATAACGCTGATGAATTTCATACGTATTTGTGTTCCAATTTACCATGCAGATCGGAGGAACCCAGATTTTGAACTTCTGCACGTTAAGTGTACTTACCTATACGGTGGACTAAGTCAAGTACCACAATATCGTCAGTCTATCAACAACCATCGTAACGAATAGTAACGTGACATTTCGCTCGACGTTGAAATGTTATTTTCTATCAATCGGAAGCGTGTAATGTGAAGTATTATCTCGCCGTCTTTATCGAATGCTTTGCGTGAACCGCTTCATCGTATCGTGACTCAAACTCCATCGTGGTTCTAATAACCGAACAATCTTATCGTACGCCTTGGATATACCTATGACCGTCGCCGAATGAAGATCAAGCTACGAGACACAACAGTGAGTATTGCTTAATTGTGTATACCGGATCTTGTTTGGTGATTGGGCATAATTCTTATCGAAATCCATAAGCGTTTTATTTAGCAAGGAATAACCACAGGTTATTCTAAACCCCCGTGCCCTGTGCACGATTCATAGAGTGTGTGTAAATAACATTAATTACGCAGATGACATGGTTCTTCTTGCACCGTCACTAAGCGCTTTAGAGAAATTACTAAAAATTTGTGAAGACTTTGCAAAAAACCATAACCTTTTGTATAATACCACCAAGTCAATAGTTATGGTCTTTAAACCGAAAAACGAAATCATCCTAACACCCTCAGTATGGCTAGATGAGAGGAAAATGAATGTTAATCACAGCGTTAATACCTGGGACATGTCATCACAGACGACCTAAAGGATATCGAGGACATGAAAAGGCAGAGAAGAGCAATATCAATTAGAGCGGGTATGCTGTCAAGACGTTTTTACTCCTGCAGCCCCAAAGTAAAAAGAATACTGTTCAACGCTTTCTGTACCTCGCTGTACACATCAGAACTGTGGGTTGACTGCACTGCAACCCAATGGCATAAGTTAAAGGTTGCTTACAATAACGCTTATCGCCAACTTTTCCGACTACCGAGATACTACAGTGCTACGGAAATGTTCCTGGAGGGACGAGTACATACTTTCCGTGCACTTCTCCGCCACCGCATGGGAAGTTTATGGCGCAGACTGCGCCATTCGAGGAATGCGATCATCAACGCCATGACTGCCTGGATGGAATCTCCCCTGATGACCCTCTGGAGACGGGAGACGATGAAATACCCTCCGTAAACGGCTATTTACGTTTATTTTAGTGTTTGATATATACATCTTTTTTTTCAGTTTCATTTTTCATGCTTATTCGTTTATATTTCAATACATTTAAAGAGAGCGAATGAGCCAAGAAAGTAGTGTAAAAAGAATATATGATGCAAATGTGAATGGTAGAAGAAGTCGGGGACGCCCGAGGAAGACATGGCATGATCAAATCAGATACTTGAGACGGGCCATGTCAAAAGTCAGAATAATAGAAGAGTATGTATGAGACGATGTATGAATGTGAGTGAGGCAAAGAGTGTGTGCCAAGACCGAATTGTTTGGCGGTCCGCCCTCTCTGCCTACCCCTGCGGGGAAACGGCGTGATGGTTGGTTAGTTAGTTAGTTAGTTAGTTGTTATTTACTTTTTACCTTAACTTATTATTTATCATTTTTTGTTATTTTAAAATATGGATTCTATTGCATTGCACTTCCCCTGCATACATTCTGGAATAAACTTATATTATTATTATTATTAAGGTTGTATTTTAGTCTAGAGGCATGAAATGTAGGTATTTTTTCAGGTGCAATAAAAAAACGAGTGTGCTTTAGACCACACGACTGAGGTAAAACTTCACTAACTTATATCTCCCTCTCAACTTCCGTTCGCCTCGCCCGACCGTTCGCCTGGCCCGATCACACTTTTCATAACGCTCTAGTCACGCATTCACCAGCTTTCTCCTCAAATCAAGCGTGCGTAAAGGCCCGACCGTTCGCCTCGCCCGATCACACTTTTCATAACGCTCTCGTCACGCAATCACCAGCTTACTCCCCAAGTCCATTATGTGACCATTATGGTACAGACGTACCCTTTTAATAACTTTCGATTTTTTCTTATCGAGTTCTTGTCAAGAAAACACAAATGTAATTTTTTAAGGATGAGCAACGCCCGAGTGGGATTCAAATAATTTATACCACGCTACTAACTGGTTGGTCGTGATATTTCAATACATGTAAAGACCACTTTAAAAAATGTGCTATCGTATATTAAACATATATATAAACAAATAATCTCGGAATGCTAAAAATCCACTTCCATGATTATAGATCGAATCAGCAACGCCCGAGCTTCAACCGCCACGCTGTCAACCATTCGATCGAAATATGTAATTTTCACTTTTTTTCTCGGTATCGGTGCGCGAAGTAAATTTTCATTTTACGCAATAGAAATTTTAAAGGCATTATTTTCCATCGCCCTAGAATTGTCTTTTACAGTAATTAAGCTGAATCTGAAGGTTTTTTCTAAAAAATATTCGTATTAAGTCAGCTCAATTAAAAGTTCACCATGACTTTTTTTAATAATTTTTGATCTTTTCATAAATAAATTATTAAAAACATAATTTTATTCGCTTCTAACATTTAAAAAAGTTAACGCGTGGCAACATCGCAATTGTTTATTTCACAAAGAAATTTACGGAGAATAATAATATTTTATGTAAAATTCTTCCAATCTGATTGCTCCATGTTTTTGACGTGTTTTATCAGGCCGCCTCATCTTATATGAATTTCCTTGAATATGTTGTCTCAACTCATTTTAGGGAGGCTCGTAAGCCATCTGCGCACACTCGTCCGAAAGGCAAATGTACATGACCAAATACGCGATTTTGATTGTGGTAAAATTATATAAAAATCTTTATATTTCGTTGAAGGATATTAAATATCACATCGAAGCTTCATATACGGGATACCGCCGCCCCGGGAACCTTTTATTGAATTTGGAATACTTCTGCCACAGGTCACCCAAGTAGTTCGCTACGTTTGGTAACTTAGCAAGGATACCCGGATTCATGGGGTGAGGCAGGCCTGATCAGGAGAGATTGGTTGAGGAAGACCTTTTGATCTCTCCAGAAGGACTCTCTCGGAACATCGCCGTTCAACGCAGAGCGACCGACGCGACGGTTGGATTCGTACTGACATTACTCCTGAACACAATGACCCCCAGATTCCTACCCACCCCTCAAATCTTTTTTCTTTCCCAGATTACAACTTCATTTTCTAAAAATGCCGGCCACACAGCATCCCCAAAGATGACCGGCCGCTAGGGAAATTATTTTCCTCAAGGCCTCCTGTGTGGAGCAAATATGAAAAAATACAGCATTTCTCTGCAGCCGGCAGATTTTAGAATTTGTGCATCTCCAATAACCAATAACCGATAGTGTACTTAGCTCAATTTAAGTAGTGTGGTTCATTTTTGGTGCAAAACCAACCATAAAGGTATGTTCTTGTATATATTTTTACTTAATTTGAGTGATTTTTTTTCAAGAAAACTAACCGTAATTTTGGAGAGATGAAAATATAAACCAATCAAACCTTATTCTACTTTCATTAGGCCTGCAAATGAGGTGTGTAGAAGCAAAGATTGCAATCTCCCACCTTTGTGTTTTTAAGAAAAAGGCAAAAAACTTGTAGATAATTATTAAATGGGATTTTGTGAGAAGCTAAAAAAATTACATCGGATTTTGACGGAAGGAAACTGAGTTTGCAACTAACCATAAAATTATTAGATTTACATTTGATTCTCTATGAAACTGAATTCTTTTGATATTTTGGAGATTGCTGCCTTTGCTTTTATACAGAATAAATAATTTTCAGCCATGTTTGGTCATAAAATGAATTAATAAACATATATGTACTTATCTAAGATACAAACGAATGCGAAAAAAAAAATATGTTTATACACTCACCACATGCAAATGGTCAGGATAAGGAATTCCACATAAAAAGTCATTCATATGATTGTTTGCACACAAAAAACCAATCCCTGCAGTGTAATTGCCCGAATGTAGAAAAATTGTACCAATATACATACCTTGGTCTTACAATATATGTCAATTTTAACTGGTCAATTCATATTGAAAATGTATGTATAGATTAAGATCCATATTAGGGAAATTTTACCACCTAAAAAACTTTGTTAATAAAAATATTTATAATACGGAAATAAATAGTTACGGATTAAACGTACTTAAATAAAATAGAACAACCACAAATCCGTTTACTAAAATTGATAACAGGCAAAAAAAAAGTTCAATTATGTGATGGCGATTATAAAAAAATGTTCTCCTTGTGCAATGTGCTCTCTACACATAGAAGGGTAGATTACCAATTAACGCCAGATGAATTCTGGAATACAGAATTCAAAAAACCTGTAAACCACAACTCTCCTACTAGGCATAGAGAAGCAGAAATGTTTATTATTAATAAATCTCAAAATGTATACGGTGATAGAACAAAAAGGCAAAAAATTCCAGAAATATTTAACGCTGTTACATAAAAATAATGTAACAAGTGAACTATCTGTGTATGGGTACTTTTGGTGTGAAATTTGTTAACATTTAACATCATTATATTGGTAGCATTGAAATGCTTACCTTTGCTCAGTTGGTGCTACTGAGGATCTGCACAGAGAGGTTCACTAGGCAGGAATGGCCTTGAGCTCCTCATTCTTTGAGCAGCCACAGGTGACCATGGCCACCGTCCCTGTGGCGGGTCGACGTAATCAAATATTAATAGTTCGCCATTATTTTAACATGTGAAGATTGATAAATCCGCGCCCACCAGCGGCATCCATTATTGAAGACCATCAGGACAATCATTAAAATCCTGGATCAGCAGCGGAGTACCATGGGAGCACATTATTTCTGCTGGATTAAAACCACATCTAGCATCTGCAGACACAGTCATGACAAGACCTTCCGACTATACCAGGAGCCAGAGGTGCTCGCAGGGATGCGGCCGAAGATCGCCCACCTTGGCCGCCATCAACATAGTCGGCTGGCTGGCAACCGCCCTTGGACGGGACGTCGCTGGGAAACCGCGGGACTGGAGGCCTGTTCGTCGCTCCAGCCTGCCGTTCAGCACATGTCAGCAGCGGAGGGAGCTAACCGCCCATCTCCGAAGGCAGCAAGCAGCAGCATGGATCGCCACATATGGCTTTCACCCATTCATCAACTCCTCAAGATTAAACGGTACTAACGCTCCATAATATGCCCATTCAGAATTTAGTCTAGCCCTGATTATTATTTGTAATAATTAATAAATTAATTTAACTGTGTCAAAGCACAATACTATTTCATTTAAATAACCTATCCTCATACAAAGTATTACACAGCCGCCTACTTAAGGTCCACGCCTGAGAAATTCTAGTAATAATCACACTTGTCTCTTGCTCTCAATGTATTATATTCCTAACATTTTAGCTTCCAATGTGAAAGTTAAATATCTTCATAACATTTTGACGTCCTACGCAAATATTTTCATAACATTTTGGCGCTCCAACGTTTGTTGGGCTCGATTGGCTAATACTTTGTGTGAGAGGGTTATTTTTTAATAATCTCTGAAAAAAATAACTTCGATAGATGTGTAAATCATTGTAAAAATATCATATATTATCTTCACAGTTAATCTCAGTTTATTGTAACATTTTTTTGCAAATCTACAATGCTAATTTCTGTTAAATCTACCTACCTACCTTGCCATCTAATTAAAGTTCAAATTCTGATAGAGTAATATTCAAATTCAACTTCTTACAAATAATAATGTTACATATTTGCTACCTGCTATTCTTTATTATTTTGCAATTTATTTTTCTGCTAATTATCAATTCTGTCGTATTTTCAATAATAATGCATCATGTATTTTACGCAGTCAATATTAAGAATTATTTTCGACAATAATTTTTTTCGTTGTAGGTACTCAATAACATTATGGCGCTCAACTTAAATTTGATATATTCTATTGGGATAATATAGTCATAAAACTTTTTTTACTTGATGGTAAATTTCTTGTTCGACACTATGTCACATTTCAATTGTACCTAAAGATTCCCGCATGGTTTCTTTTGTAAAGATGGATTTTCAATTCATATGTAACAATCATATTGTTGTTTGCGATTATGGCGATTTTATTTCATACATACTATTGGTAAATTTTACGGTTGTGTTAATGCTTTTTTAAATTTTCGTGTGCGTCGCTTTATTATCAATTGTCGATTCGCGTATGTTATTTTTAATCCCAAAGAAGTTGATATCAAAGTCATTGTGTGCATTATAAAATGTCTTAATTTTACACAGGTATTTCAAATTGATTTAATGTCATTACTATCGCGACGTACATTGCTTATCAAAAGGTCTTACATTATATTATAATTATTGAGGTTATATTATGCAGTGAAGTTACAAAGGTGAATACCAACTTAAAAATATAAAAAAATTGCAATACTATTATTTCATCGGGTTAATAAAAATGTGAAACTTTTCAATATCGTGCAAAAGTTTTTAAAAACTATTATATTATATTCAAATATCTTTTATGGTATTATTATTACGATTCTATATTATTATTCGCTTTAAATATTTTCGGTTTGATTTCAAAGCAACAGCTGTTACCTGTCAAAATAATACACTGTTGACATTTTAAAATTTCAATCTGACATTTCATAGATAATGTTGTTTACAATCTCAACGTGACAGTTCTGTTATAATATGTTTTGTGAATTATTTTGTTTACTTTTCACTTTTATTCTAAATAATTATTCTTTGCTAAATAGAAAACGGTCTTACATTCTATTTCATTAGCTACGAAATATTATGTGACAATTGTTACTATATCTCATCAAAGCAACAAATTTACAAACATTTTTTTTAAATAGTCAACGCGAAGAGAACATTCATTTATAAATGACGTAAGAATGCAGGAATTTTTAAACCGTCATAACATTATTCAAATAATTTTAAATCCAGGTTTGGCACAAATTAATACATTTTCTTCAATATCATTTAACAACAACATCAATTATCAACAATAACAAAGCTGTGTTATTTCTACATTAAGAGGATTATAACAACAATTCGGAAAATTGTTTTGGATGAAATTAACATCTGGTTTCTGTCAATCGTGACATTTTCATAAATTTGATAATTATTTCAATTAAGGGCATAATGTTTTAGTAATTTTGTGGACTTAGAGAATTAAAAAAAAAAAAAAAAAAAATTATATATTTTTTTTATGGACGTCGATGTTGTTTAACCAGGGTTTTTGTTTTCCTGCCGTGCTTGAAGTACCGCGAGAAACATGTTTACACTCAGTAAACACATCATTATAAAATTATGGGAGTACAATTCCGGAGATTGATACTTTTCCATGTTTTGTTTACAAGTTCCGAAGAGATGAGAGTAGTGTATGCCGCTACCTACTCGTAACGTTTCGAATTCTTCGATCGTTCATCTTCATTCCAGGAGACGGAGTAACTATGGACAGATTGATATGAGAGTCTGTGCCATAGCAGGGCCGTTGCCTGACGTTTCGGAACCGATCAGAGTGAAGACGGAGGATCTATTGTCTGCGGATGTTTTCCCTGCAGAAGGTAGAAGGGCCGTTGTCACGCTGATCATTAATGGACGTACCAAAGTAACAGCGTGTAATGTCTAGAGTTTGTTCGGTTTTTTTTCGACTTAAAGTATTGTCCATCCTAACAACTCGCTCTTATCATATTACTCTATTAAAAATCGAGTTATGTATGCATACCGCGTTACAACTAAAAGTGATAAATAAATCACTTCACAATTCTCACATCAAGTCACAATATACAAAATCAATCCTTTTACATTATCTTATATTGAGCTCTTGGAAAGAGACAGATAATGTTTTTGAGCCCCATACATTCAGCAAACATGCTTTTACCTAATACTTAAAATAAAAAAAAAAAATAAAATAAATAAAAAAAAAACAATAATAGTCATAAACTCAATATTTATTGTCTAACTAATCAATCGTAACCAAATTTTATAATATTCTAGATTCAAAACTTTGTTTGTTCGCATTAATTTACACTTGCTTCTCATCCGTAAGATTTTACAATAGTATGTCTAGTTTAGTATGTCTAGTAAAGTATGTCTCCTATAGTATGTTTAGTATATTTTACAATAGTATATATTTTACAACAGTATTTACAAGTAAATTTAGTATGTGTACAATAATATTTTTACAAAAGAATGTTTATTTTATGATTAATTCATACTTTTATTTTTGTGTTCTCAAATTTAGAATACATTTATGATTATGTAAAAATACAATCTTGCCTTTTGGATTACTTGATTCTGTTTTGAATTTGTTTTTTAAATTTTTCTTTTGCAAATACCTACAGAATTGTTTTGGTGTTTTTCAGGGGTCGCTGTGACAGAGTTGGGTGCTTCAATTCCATTGAAGACGTTCGCCTCTAGCTTCGCGAAAACCTCGAGAGTTCGTCCAGATGGCATTGGATCGTCCATTTCTTCACACGCGGGCACCCATCTACTATGGTTTATAATACATCATCTGATATTGTATAGTTTTTACATGTGCTTATTTTTGCTTGGAGTTTAGCTTAGATTTCTAGTGGGCTTGTTTTTTTTTAGGGAGTGTTTTAAAAAAAAATTATGGATAATTTTTTTTTTTGTGTGGGAAGGGCGGAAATGTTACATAAAAATAATGTAACAAGTGAACTATCTGTGTATGGGTACTTTTGGTGTGAAATTTGTTAACATTTAACATCATTATATTGGTAGCATTGAAATGCTTACCTTTGCTCAGTTGGTGCTACTGAGGATCTGCACAGAGAGGTTCACTAGGCAGGAATGGCCTTGAGCTCCTCATTCTTTGAGCAGCCACAGGTGACCATGGCCACCGTCCCTGTGGCGGGTCGACGTAATCAAATATTAATAGTTCGCCATTATTTTAACATGTGAAGATTGATAAATCCGCGCCCACCAGCGGCATCCATTATTGAAGACCATCAGGACAATCATTAAAATCCTGGATCAGCAGCGGAGTACCATGGGAGCACATTATTTCTGCTGGATTAAAACCACATCTAGCATCTGCAGACACAGTCATGACAAGACCTTCCGACTATACCAGGAGCCAGAGGTGCTCGCAGGGATGCGGCCGAAGATCGCCCACCTTGGCCGCCATCAACATAGTCGGCTGGCTGGCAACCGCCCTTGGACGGGACGTCGCTGGGAAACCGCGGGACTGGAGGCCTGTTCGTCGCTCCAGCCTGCCGTTCAGCACATGTCAGCAGCGGAGGGAGCTAACCGCCCATCTCCGAAGGCAGCAAGCAGCAGCATGGATCGCCTACATATGGCTTTCACCCATTCATCAACTCCTCAAGATTAAACGGTACTAACGCTCCATAATATGCCCATTCAGAATTTAGTCTAGCCCTGATTATTATTTGTAATAATTAATAAATTAATTTAACTGTGTCAAAGCACAATACTATTTCATTTAAATAACCTATCCTCATACAAAGTATTACACAGCCGCCTACTTAAGGTCCACGCCTGAGAAATTCTAGTAATAATCACACTTGTCTCTTGCTCTCAATGTATTATATTCCTAACATTTTAGCTTCCAATGTGAAAGTTAAATATCTTCATAACATTTTGACGTCCTACGCAAATATTTTCATAACAACGCATTACCTGAAAATATTAAAAATGAGACATCCTATTCAAAAAAAAAAAAAGTAAGACCATTCTACTTCAGTAGAACATGAAAACAAAAAATATTGTGTACAAATACCTAGATCTATGACAAATAATATTGAAAACAAAAACAAATAATATTGTGAACGAATCTTTTAACCATTGTTCAAAATAAAATTAATATTATAATAATTAGTTAAGTATTTTAATATTAAGTATTATATTATTAATTAATTACTAGATATGTATTACGCACCAAAATATCAAAAAATTTATTATATTGTAAGTAAATGAATAGGAAAAATGAGAGATTTCTTACAATCAAACTGATTGATCAGTTTTGTAAGATAAATTATTGTTCAATTAATAACTAAATAAACATTAAAATAAAACGTGATTTAACGTATTCACCTGCTTTAAACAAAACTCCTTTAAAAAAACGAAAACGAGACCTGAATGAACAACCGTGTTTAAAAAAATACTGACATTTTTTTTTTTTTTTATTAGTAATAGAAGGTAAATAAATTACAAATAAATTTTATACAGTAATTAATTACATAGTAGATATATTTGATGTACCCCCATAATTAAGCAAGGCTTGTGGGTATGGGGGGGTTTTATTGTATTGCTTTTTTTATATCATTCAGTTTATTTATATCACATTTAAATTACCATTTAAACGAAGTTTTCAGTATAATTTTTAAGGTGAGTTTTAAAATTTTTTATATTGGTATTCATGTTTCTAATTTTTTCTGGTAATGAATTAAAAAATTTTGCTCCGAGATATTTATGACTCAATAAGGAACTCCAGTGAAAAATATTATGGCTTTAAAAAAATATGTTCATATAGACCAAGAAACGCTGATTCTGAATATATAAGTTTTATTTCATAATATTAAACGCAGAGTTTTTAAAAAAATATTAAAAAGTGCATTTTTAAACCTCTTTCAAAACACAGCGTTAAGTTGGCATTACTGAAATGGTTAACTGTGACGTCACATTTAACCTGTCACCTGGTGATAGTGTGTTGACATTTGAAATGACTTGAAGTGCACACGTACCTATGCAATTCAACATTTCGTGTGTTTGGTTTATTTTCATACTGTTTATAGAGATTTAGATAAATAATAGTTATTGTGTTTATTGAAACATAATTTAGGCCCTCAACAATTTACGAAAAGGGCTATATTTGCGGACAATCTGCAATAAATTTTGTCTATTTGAGGTTAAAGTCGTCCTATTTTGACATTTTGTTATGTATTTTCAAATTGTTTTTAGTATAGGGCTTTTTATACAAGTTGTTACACACTCGTCATGATCAGTGTATTATAAATACCAGTGTTTCTGTATGTATTATACATAAAACAATGTATCTACAAAGTAACGCCTGACACAAAACACGATGTCACATATATTTGCAATGAAAGAGATGATTTATTGTTTTTATATTGCACTTTGATTAAATACAATAACAGTAGCGGTGAAATGTGGACATTTTACCAATGTTTTTCTATATTAAAAGCAGTTAATCTTAAATAAAAACGCCTCAATTTCTCACACAAAAGTCATTGAGTCATCCTATATTAATTTTATTCCGCCATTTTCTTAAATTCAAAATCAGGGATGCTCAGCCCAAGAAAATTATTTCCCTAGATTTCGAAGTGAAATTTCACATTTACGCAATTACCTACGTAGCCACCCGATTGTGTAACACTAATCCTGTTATATGTTAATTAATATGATAATTAATTGGAAAGATATCGGAACTTGGTAAATATACTAATAATACCGTGATTTTCCAAATAAAACACTTTTTGCTACGTGAAGTAATAATTTAAAAGTACGAATACACTCACCACTGAATTAGAAACTGAATTCCAAATTAAAAAAAACACTTTGCAAAATAAAAATCATAAGCAACCCGCCGCTCATTTGTACCAAGCGTGGTATTTTGAAGACCCCCCCCCCCCCCCCCGAACGTGTCACGTAGTATGGGTACGTTCCATAATATCATTTTGATTTGTCAGTGTTAAAAATAACATTGCATGTAAGTACATGAACAATAATTAAGATTCATAGGAATTCCAAAAAATATATATACGTATATATATATATATATAAATATTACCAGTAATATTGTCATATGTAATAAAAATTTTGCCAGAGTTCGAAATTTCCCTAGATTTTGTCCTGATTTCCCTTATCCCTAAAAAATATTTTTCTCCCCTAGATCTAGGGAAATTTCCCTCGACATGACATCACTGATTCAAAATGACAACTTAAAAAGTAAAAAACTATGGGTGGATGAAGACCACCATAGATACGGTGCGTTTCTGGGAGTCTTTAAAAATTAAAACTTTGACAATTATTTTAACTATTAAAACTAACTATAAAAATAAAAATAAAAATGCAGTTATTTAAGTTTGAAGGTCTTTATTCATTAAAAAAAATAAAAAAATTGGACTGGAGTTCTCTATTGTCCAATTTTTTTTTTACATTTTGGAGTGGGAAGTATTGATGTTTGTCTAAGACTTCTATTATTTTTAAATGGTGCAACTTGATTTTTAATATTATCTTTATAAATTTGTAATGTTGCATGATAAAAGTATAATGCACTTAATTTTCTGACTTTAAATTGTTTGAATAAAAGTTCTGACGAATATGAGAACATAAATATTATATCTCTGAATTAATTCCAATGGACGCAAAAGCTAAAAGTGTTCGCGTATTCTGATAATACTAAAAAAAGTTTGTTTTTTCACAAATATTTTTGACCTGCTAAAATTGAGATTTGTGCCTCTGTGCTTCGTCCCGAGGAAGTTGATTTAAAATGTGAAATTGCGTACTACGGTACCTACATACTCCCATTTACATAACTTTTGTGGCCAAAACAAAGACTTTTATAAGAAAAACAAAATTCATTGTATCTAATCTTGAGTGGCAGATGAAGAAACTTCTGCCACGTTTTGAATAATCACACACCTTGTTCGTCTACAATATTATTTTAAAGTGCCGTAAAAACACAATGAATTTGTCATACGTTAAATGTTTTAAAGTAAATAGTGATAACGAATTTAATTTTAATGAAACAATAATCGTATAACTTCGACAAGTCTATGTATAGTCGTACGAATAACTTTGATTAATCTATCAATTTTATGTAAACTATTGTGTTACCCTGCGCTATGCTAAATAGAGGTATAACGAATTTTATTTTGACGATAAAAATTAATCCATCAATAATCGTATAACTTTTATAAATATATATTGTACATATAAGCTCAATTAATCTATCAATTTTATGTAAAATATTATGTTGCACTGGTATGCCAAAAATAATATACGGTATTAAAGCTAAAAAGTGATAAAATGAATTTTTTTTTTACGATATAATGATTAATTCATCAATAATCGTATAACTTTTATAAATCTATAAATAGTCGTACGTATAACCTCGATTGATCTATCGATTTTGTGTAAAATATTATGTTAAACTGTCGTATCAACACGCGTGAATTCGTCACAGGTAAAATGTATTAATGCCAAATAATGCTAAATAGCAATAATCGTATAACTTCTATAAATCTGTATATGTATAGTCGTACGTGTAACCTCGATTAATCTATCAATTTTGTATAAAATATTATGTTAAACTGACGTAACAGCATGTATGAATTTGTAATTTCATAATAATTTGTAAGCAAAATGTATTAATGCTCAATAATTATGTAAAGAATGAATGTTGATGATAATGATTAATCCATCAATAATCGTATAACTTCTATAAATCCTCTATTAATCTATCAATTTTGTATGTAATATTATGTTAAACTGACGTAACTACACGTATGAATTTGTCACAAAAAATATTTTAATGCTAAATAGTGATGTAACGTATCAATGTTGACGATAGTGATTAATCCATCAATAATCAATAATCGTACAATTTTTATAAATCTACAAATAGTAGTACGTATAACCTGGATTAATATATAAAATTTGGTGCAAAATATTATGTTAAACTGACGTAACAAAACGTTTGAACTTTTCACAAGAAAAGTGATAAATAGTGATATAATGAACTTTATTTCGACGATAACGATTAATCTTAACTTCGTACGTATAACCTCGATTAATTTCTCAATTTTAAGTTAAATATTATTTTAAACTACGAAACGAGACGCATAAATACGTAACACAAGTAAAATGTATTAATGCTAAAAAGTAATGTAACGTATTTTATTTTGATCATAATAATCGTATAACTTCTACAAATCTATATAATAGTCATACGTATAAATTAGTCTAACTCTAACCTATCAATTTTTCAAAGAATGAAGTTATTTTTATAATCGCGATAGTGGGATTAATTTATTAGTCTATTCTATCAATACTTTCAACCGTACGATTATGATAAATTAATTCATTGTCAAACAATTTATGTCAGCCCCTCAAAAAGTCTTCTGCTACGAAAATTTGATTTATCGTCGTGAGATTATGAATAATCCATAATTTTGATTATGATTATAGCTAATAACATAAATGAGAAAATAAATCAAAATCATTCAAACGGAGATTAAAAATACTACGTTCCAATCAAATGTGTTGTTCCATGACAACTTAGAATCGAATGCAATTTCAACACCCCTTTGAAAAATCATTGGAAGTTACGAAAAAAAATTTGAAACACAGTCCGTAACCTAACCTATTTCACTATTTTTTTTAATATTTTTTTCGTAATGATTGTCTCCAAGTATCAAACTTTGTACATCCAGATATGATGGGCGCAGTTTATATCTTTTTTAAATCTTATCATGTATTTTGTATGTAAACATCTTGTATTAGGTCTGTATATTTTTGAGCCCGTACCTTTTGTTGTATTTTCTTGATTTTGTTTTTTTATGCATTTCTATAGTCCATCGTAGAGGATACTTTATTTTAACTTTTTGATACCAACAGTACATAAATCAAATGAGTAGTTACAATAATTCATAAAATCTGATAAGATATGTTTATGTGAAATATTTGTAAAGTGATTATTCATATGTTGTGTCTGTATGTTGCTTCTGTGAAATGTTTTGTAAAATTTTTCTTCATATATTGTGTCTGCATATTGGGTTGGGTTGGGTTTAACTTTTCAAAAGTACCAATTGGCGATCCCTTAATGAGTTTTGATAACTCATGGGAATGCAACATCGTTGTATGTTTTATTTAAATTAAAAATTAAAAATTAAAAAAATACTTTTAAAAGCTTTTCAGATGAGGTTTTGAAGTTGCATGATTCTGAGTTTTCCGGTCAAAAAAAAATTGTATATTTTGTAGTTAGTTATATTTTAAGAAAAAATTAAATAGAAACCTAATTGAAAGTAAAATAATTTTAAAACCTGAAATCTTTTGAAAACCTCAAGCTTTATTGTTTTGATCTAATTTTTTTCTGTTATTTTTTTTTTGTTATTTCGAAGTAAGTTTGAAAATTTTATTAATTTCTAATATTGTTCATAAAACATCAGACAGAAAATTATTATATTATTTGAATAACTATATTCTTCTGTTTTCTCGTGATAGGAATGGCAAATTTTTTTTTTACTAATTATGTGTTTTTTCTTCACCCACCTTCTCCAAATATTAGCTATTAAAATAAATTAAAACCTCTTATTAGAAAACATAATACAATAAAGCTGTACGTCCCATAAAAAGCTTTCACTTTTTATATTAAAATTGTTTGAAATGTATCTACCCACGTACGTTTAACCCCTTAGTGTAATTTGTTCGTTTTTGGGAACAACTCATACACGAGTAGATTTCATAGAAATCGTTGTTTCTCCCTTACTATCATAGTAAGACATGTGATCTAAACGGTGTTAGAAAGCAAAAACACAATGCTTTATATTCAAATCTAAAAGTTATCCACAAAAGATTTAAAATATACACCATTATGAAACCCAACTTTCCGACAGCAATTTGAATTGCTGTCGGAAAGTAATGTTGTGAGATTGAAAGATAGAGTGGAGTGGGTGGTACCTACCTGGCTATTCAGATATGGTTACTAAATATTTCTAAAGCCATTTTAAACGACGTTCAGATTCTATGGATTCTATTTTTACCATAACGTTAATAAAGGAGTTTTCTATGTACCTTTGTTATATCTTAATTTATCTTATCAAAAAGACTCCTAGTGTCGTTTTAAACCCTCTGGTGATGTAGTGTCGAGTTTGGGAGGCGGGAATGGGCACCGCCGCCCCGAGAGCCTTTATTGGATAACCAACACCTCTGTCATAGGTTACCCCAAGTAATTTTCTACGTTTAGTGATTTAGCAGGGGTGTTCGGGTTCATGGGGTGAGGTTTGTCTAGGTCTTGGAGGCGGTTGACCAGGACACACTGAACCCCAGTTTCCTACCCACCCCTTAAACCCTTTTCCTTCCCAGAACTCTCCTCTCCTTCCTTTCCTACCCTCCACACAGCATCCCCAAAGATGACATAGGCCCTGAGGGAAATTATTTTTCTCAGGGCCTCCGGTGTGGAGCACGGTTCCATGCCAACTCAGAATGAAACCAACTCAGAAACACCTCAGAAAGGTCATTAAAAGCTATGAAAAAATAATTTTAAAATAGCCGGTAACCCTAACCTAACTTAACCTATTTAACCATTTTTTTTATATTTTTTTATCAAAACTCTTAATGACCTTTCTGAGGTGCTTCTGAGTTGGTTTCTTTCTGAGTTGTCCGGTCACCGTGGAGAACATGTAAAAAAAAAACGCAGGTGGCCCCGAGGAAAATAATTTCCCTAAGGCTAATGTCATCTTGGAAGTTCTGGGAAGGAAAAAGGTATGAGGGATGAGTAGAACTGGGGGTCAGTATGTCCAGGAGAGACGGACGTATGACTCCATCTCTCTAAATGCGGTTGCAAGGCGATGGGTCGAGAAAGTCCGACTTGAAAGGTCAAAAGGCCTCCCTCGATCAGTCTCTCTCGATCCGGCCTGCCACGCAGTAGATTGGCAGACGCATCCGCCGCTAAGACCAAACTCACCCGTTGAACTCGAGCACCCCTGCTAAGTCACCAAACGGAGCGAACCACTATGGCAGAGATGTTGGTTATCCAATAAATGTTTAACACCCGCCTCCTGATTAGTTTTTTTTTTACATTATCTCCACACAGGAGGCCTTGAGGAAAATAATTTCCCTCAAGGCCTATGTCATCTGGGATGCTGTATGGAGGGTCTTTTTGAGGAGAGGAAGGAATGAACATTGGTCTTGAAGAGACCCATGTTGTAGGAAGGAGGAAACACAGAGGCCGGCAAATCATTCCACAGCCGAGCTGTTGAACATAAGAACGAGTTGAAGAAACGACCCGTTCTCATGTGACAAATGTCAACCGTGTACAAATGTTGGGCACGCGTTTGGCGTGTTTCCCGACTACGCACCGGTGCCGAAGGGATCAATGATGCTAGTTCCTCGGAGCATCTTCCATTGTAATACCGGTAGAACAAGGATAGCATTCCCACCCAACGCCTATGCTCTAAAGATTGCAATCCGTCTGTTATGATGGGAGAATCTATCAAACGGACCGCCCGTTTCTGCACAGAGTCGAGGGTATTTTTCAGGTATTTTGGAGCTCCAAACCAGAGGTGGCTGCCAAATTCAACCGTGGGGCGTACTTGTGATTTGTACAGGGTTAGCAGTTGTGCACTATTAAAGTATCTGCGGGCCCTATACAGTACGCCCAGTTTCTGGGAGGCTAACAATCAAGGATGCGGGAAGTCCGTAAGAAGGCAGTTTGTTGACAAGTCCTCGGTGCCAAACCTGGTCAAAGGCCTTGGAAATGTCCAGTGCAACCGTTTGAGTCTCACCGAAACGTTCCAGGCATCGCCCCCAAACATGCGTCAGATACGCGAGAAGATCACCGCACGTGCGGTTCCGCCGGAATCCGTATTGACGGTCGTTAGTTTTTACATGAAACGACAAAAAGTAGGGTGATGGTAAAGTTTTTAATACATTTGTGGAATACAATGTATGTGTATTTATATTTTTAGATATCTAAAACGTAAGATGAGCCATTTAAAAAAAAATACATTTTGCATTCATAAATTTTATGTTTAAAAAAAATACATGATCAATTCTCGTACGAAAATTTAAAAGCGTATTCTATTACTTTTCCAAAGCCGTTTTTAGTTTTCAGATACGTTCAGAAATATTCTGTTTATTTGGAAATCGGAATTATTTCTCACAGAACATGCCCCAGGCCTGAGGGGTTAAATAAAATCATATTATTTTATATTAGAATTAATTTAATTTATGTGTAATAGGTATGTTTTAACAGAAAACAATCTGGTAGGCATTTTCTATAAATTTTCTGGGGTAATTTCGTTCAGCCAACGCAGATTTTACAAGATTAACATGGTTTCGTTTTTCCGTGAATGAGTAGGTTTTCAAATTTTCATTAAAGCTTTCGTATGTCATAAATACATGTAAAAAAACACATCTGATTTCACCTGAAAATGCTTAAAATGCTGAGAGTGGGCGACCCAACAGTTGATCCCCCGGTAGTTGGCCCCCCGAAATTGTAATTATTGTAAAATGAGTAGGTTTTCAAATTTTCATAAAAGTTTTCAAATGTCATAAATATAACGTAAAAACAACATCTGATTTCATCTGCATGTTTTTGCATTATTTATCAACTTCAAACCTAAAACCGACTTCAAAGTACCATTAATAAATATATACTCGGGTATATACAGTGTGTTATAGACAAGTAGTTTTATTGAAGATGCATTTGAATTAAAATACTTCTATACTTTTGTTTTTCGGCGGTACATTCTATCTGCACACATGCCGGGCGAATTTGGCGTCCTTCCGCCCCCCCTTATCGCCCGCCCATAAATCATCGGGGTCTTCGGGTACGTCCCCCTACATCCCACTCACTATCGTCAAGGCATAACCGAGAAACCGGCTAAAGGACGCGGGCGTTGAGATTCGTTCACGGCCAGTCCGACAGACATACACATTCTCGCTGGTACTGCGTTCTTCACCATTCTTGTTTTTATTACCATTTCTCGCAGATTCTTGCAGCATACGCAAGATGCAAATACCTTGCGAGCAGCAGCCTTTTAGCTTTATGTTTTTAATGGCTTTATGCTTGAACTACTTTATATTATTGATCATATATTATTTGCATTTTGTGTATTATGTAAGCACTTGCATACTGCTTCCTAACACCGATGCAGGGTTACTGGAGGTCTGGATTCGTTCAAACTTACATGCAGATTCGTTATTTCAAAAAAATGAGTCTTTGCGAGAGCCTTGAAGGAGTAACCACCTGTTACTTATACCAGGGCGGGTAAGTGGTGGATAACCTCCAATGATTATTTCACAAATTATCATTTCACAGTTGTGTTTTTACACAAATTATTAATTTAAAGTAATAAATAGTTTTTTTGCGGCACGTTCCAGAGTGGTGGATACTCTCAGTATCGCTTTGGTTTAAAACCACCATTCAGAATTGAAACGTTTCTTGAAATGGGTTTAGCCGCGTTTAGTGACTAGATCTGAATAGCCAGGTGCTCTTCCCCATTCTCCTCTCTCCTTTTCTCCTTCCCCTCCCCACTACCTTCAGCCTCAAAACATACCCCAACTAGGAATGCCATAGTCTCAATGGCTCCAGAAGGTTGGGAGCATTTGAGACTATTGTGAAGTTTCACAATAAAAAAAAATAATAATAATAAAAAAATAAAAATGAAAAAACATCTTATTCTCTCTTTCTTATTCTTATTTATGACGTTTATAAATCTCCACATATTTATCACGGTCATACATGGTTTCTTACCACACATACTGCCGCAGGGGACTCATTTCTAAATCATTCGGACTACCTTCACCCTTCGTATGACATTTCCATGCCTCACACTGCCATACATCACTATACAACAAATATAAAGTCAATAGATTTCGCACGTTAAAATAAAAATGGAAATTTTTATCCAAGACACTATCTAGGTTGCATTTAGTTCGGGAAGAATCTTTCAATTATACATAAAGATAGCAGCCAATAAAAATATGCAGTTAACGTTTAATGATAAATAAAACATTGTTCTTCAAATATTACAAAATCACATTTTATGCAAATAAACTTTGGTCATATAGCTATAACATTCCATAGAATAAATATTAATATTTGGCTAATTTGAAAAATCACCTCAAAAGCGAGCTAAAAAATGCTAAAAGATATTTTTAAAAGTTATAAAAGGTGTAATTAAATAAAACTATAATTTGCCCCGTCTAGCCCCACCAGGAGGGTAAGACGGGGTAGACCGCCGGGCAAGTATGGTTCACACTTGGGGCAAATAAGTCTTCGATAAATAAGTCAAATAAGACTCCTAGTCTTCGTCTTCGACACTTGTACAGGAACAGTGAGCCCACTCTTGACACATTTGGCTGGCAATCCATCCTCCTACTGACTCCAAATACCTCCCTTTACAATAAAGGCAACATGTATTTTTAATGCCTTCAGAAAACAGAAGTTTTTGACCGCTTGACTTATCTCAGTTTTTTTTTGCAGTTTGCAGCTTTCCGTTTCGTATTTTAAATAATTAATAAATAAATAAAATAATCGTAAGGAAGGGGCCCTCTGATGGCATTACCCCATCATGCCTCCAGTGGTGTTTTTTTTTAAACATTAATAAATATGTAATTCAATAACCTAATTTAAAACTCTGACTTTAAGGACAATAAGGGAACGTACCTATACCACGTGACCCGTTCAGGGGGGGGTCTTCAAAATACCACGCTTGGTACAAATGAGCGGCGGGGGGCTTAGGTTTTTAGTCACCGGGGGGGGGGGGTTAAAAACTGCAAAAAGTTGAGGTGCACTCGTAATATTATAAACCTTTAACTAGTGTCGTGCATTTTTTGTAACGTTAGTACTGACGTGAGGCCTGACAGGCCGCGTATATTATGCAGTGTTTTATAAAGAAAATGATGATTTAAATATCTGTCTTTGCATTAGGATGTTAAATGAAGTGTTTTAACAAAAACTATGTATAGAAAGAAAATAAAATTTATTAAATTTTTAAATATAAGACTACAATAAAAATTTGCTTGAATTTTGGGGAAAAATCCGAGTATTAGATATAAATGATCAAAACACAAAAAAAAACTCTTCTCAGAATAACAAAAAAATGTATTTCTTACTTAAGACTAATATAAATTTTAGAAAAAAAATAGAGTAGGTACATACACCTTCTGAAAAAAAAAATGTCCACAGTCGAACTACACCTTAAATTCTAAGCACAGTCAGGGCACACTTGTTTCGCGCACTGTAAACAAACGTGTTTTTTGCACGAATAGCATCTATACGTGGATTTTCTTTTGAGTTTGGGTTGACATGAATGACAAGTCCTTCGTGTCGTGACTTCTTCAGCTTGATCTTCAGATGTTTCTGGCTTATCAGAACCAAGTACTCTTGCCAAACTCATCCTAAGTTCACGGGGCAGCCTTATGTTACAAAATCTTCGCTTCATGTGCTCTAATACCAACTGTCGCGCTAATGTTTTTATAAAGGTTCCTCTATCAGTTTGTCTTCCCACATGTACATCATGTAAAATATGAGAATTGACGGAACTTATATCCAAAATCCGGTAAAAAATTGTCATAGGCCAGCGTCTTGATCGGCGGCTGCAAGTGTATATAGAGCACTTTTTATCTATTTCATCTACACCACCTTTCGTAGAATTATAAAACTTTATAATTTCTGGCTTCCCTGAGTCCGTGTCGTTTCCTTCATTATGATGCACTGACGAAGCCAAAATGACAGCTTTTCCCTTCTTGGGAACATGAGACAATAGCGTTGTGTCTTTTGTAAAACCATATAAGGTTGATTTTTCAGGTCTAGTTTTAGCAGGCAAGAACTCTGGGGGTATTTCCCTTTTATTTTTTTTTACCGTACCTACACAGGTCAATCCTCTCTGTTTCAATGCATCAATTAGTTGTATTGATGTGAACCAATTGTCACACGTTATATTTTTGTTACTACCATGTAATGGTTTACTCAAACGGATCACAGCCTGCGTAGGAACTAAAAAAATTTTTTCTGCATCTGTTAATGTTTCTCCATCTGAACCTTTTCCACAATAAACATAACAATTGTAAAAATACCCATTTTCGGCATCACATAGGCACATTAGTTTTAGCCCATACTTAGCGGGCTTCTTTGGCATGTATATCATCAAAAACGATCGCCCTCTAAATGGAAATAGCATTTCATCAACTGTAGCATATTGACGTATATTATATACCCTCTGACAATTTGATACGAATTTATTGAAAATATTCGATATCGCAGCCAATTTATTAGTCTCCTTTCTCTGTGCTCTGTCCAGTGCATTGTCAAACCGAAGACAGTGAAGCAAGAACAGAAATCTATGTTTAGACATAACACATCTAAAAATGTCTCTTCCGGTACCATCAGTAGCAAATATTAAATTTGCGTCTTCGTGGTTAGACTTGAATACAGCTGTGTACATCAATAGTCCAATAAAAGCCTGCAACTCGATTATATCGATATCTTTTAGTTCCGATCGGTTCTGCTTCATAAATTTAGATCTATATTCAGCTAGCTTCTCGTTGGTCCTTATCAAAATCTCCGATAACATCTCGTCATTTATATATTGTTTCCATAAAGAATAAGGATCCTTTCCGTCATTCTCGGTCAACTTGGATGTGGGTACTTGGGTAATAATATTGTGTTGCGGTGTTCTAACTGATGATCTGTTTGAAGATGATTTAGACCACTTATATTTATTCTTCCCTCTAAAATAACCCATCCTTGAGAGGGGAACATCTTCATCTGATGACGATGACGGCGCGTCAAGGTGTTCAGGTTGAGTTTCTTCGGTATCAGAAATATCAGTGATAGTATCCGTATCATGCTCAATGTGCTCCGGACAAAAATCTTCGCCAACGTCGTCAACCTCGGATCCGCTAGAATCTTCATCCGCGATCCAGTTCTCAATCACTTGCGCAAAATTTGGATTGGATTCATTTACACATATCCGAGATCTCTTTGGATGCGGTAAATCTGTCGCAGAACTATTTATTTTACTTCCTGAAGTCCCTGGTACATCCATAGTTAACAATATCTGTAAAAATAAAAATTTACTCTAACAATAAAATAAAACAAAAAAATTACGTAACTACTGACGTGAGGCCGCTTCAGAATTTCAAATCGTAATTACTCACCAAATGCGCGCATGAAGACACTACTTTCTGCTCCCACGTCAATGTGCGTACTGAACTTGCAGCTACTTAAAAGTGGGGATCGGTGTTACGCGGGGAAAGGGGTAAACTAGCAAGTCAAGTACCTGCCGGGGCCTGTAAGACCGCACGACAGTAGTTAAAGGTTAACGTGAAAAAACAAATTTCGCTCAGCGTTTACGACATTAACACGGGATGACTGCAGTCGCAGTACTAAAGGCACGAAAGGCACAGGGCGTGGTGGGCACATATGGACGAATTATCAGGATCGTAGCAGGTTTGGACAAAGCAAAGTAGCAAAAACTCCATCTGGTCCCCCACTCGTCTTGCCCCACCCTCCCCTATTTGAAAAACAAGTTATAATACAGCACTACTCAAACAGTTGTGTGTAAAAATAAAGTATATCTATTAATAGATATAGGATTTTTACGGCTACGCTATTTTAACCCGGCCTAACGTAAGTTTGGTGTGATACACCCAGACCAAGATAAATCTGTCAATATTTTAATAGCGAATTATTATTATGCTCTGCGCGCCTGAGAAGCTGCGCGGGGGACGTAAGGAAGCGACAAGAAATAAGAATTTAGTCATCCGCCGGTCAGTTAGAGGACGTCAAAGTCGTCGGCGGGAGTGTTATACCCACCAGGCGCTCAACGTTACTATTTTTCACAAGTATCTACTAAGATTAGTTGTAGAAGAATTATAATTTTAATAATTTGTGTTCGTTATGATTAAAACTTTAGAAGATGTTAGTTTTTTGTGATTATATTTAGTTTTATATGAAAATGGACAAATAAGTGCCGTTAGTTGAATTCTGATAATAAAAATGATTAAAGTACTTATTATAACACTTTTATACCTAGTTTCTAATAACAAGTACTTGTTACTTATTAATTTACATTTGTTATACTTAATTTACCTGTTTTGCTAAGTACTTAGAAAAACAGGTAAATTAAGTTTACTATCGAATTAAAAATAGTAATAAGTCGAGAATTATTATTTATATTGAGGAATCAGTAAGATTTCCAATTAGGAGTTCCACCAAGCCGAACCCTCTGATATGAAAACATCTGGAGTCGGTGAATTATTTTCCCATTTGGTCTCTTTGACGTGTTGTTCTTGTATTATTTTGTATTTATTATACTTATATAGTACAAGTGCATAACGTGGATTGACTAGGTGATCATTTGTGGAAAAGTGCGTGAAAGGGTTAAGCTTTTCCTGCGGGAACTATTTAACCCGGACATAACATCTGAAGCGTATAAAAAACAATTTCGGGTGTAAAATACCCCACCTTACGCTCGATGTTACAAATTTGAACCTTTCGCTCGCCGGGTTAAACATCGTATCAAGTTCTCAGTTTTTTTTTTAGCCGTGTAACAAAGTCCTGCCAAACATTTTGTTTGAAATGTATCTACTAACATTTTATATAACATGTATCTACTAAACTAAACTCTTGAGAAGCTAGCGAATCACGTTTACTCAAAAATCGCTGGAACAGTAGAAATCCTAAAATAGATACAGATTAAACAATTGTAATAATAAGATATCTCCGTATATGAATTCTTGAAATTCATAAAACATTATTAATAATTTGTTTCGCGAAAAAGAAGTCATTCTACTTCAATTATTTACATTTACATACGTCTCTTTGAAACTGTATGTGAACTGACATTAATTGAAATTATGAACAAATATAATTAATTTCAAAATATCACTGTGAACTGTTTCGTAGAAAAACACATTTTTTAAATTATTAGATGTTCAAATAAATAAATACCTAATATTTTTAAAGATCTTCCAGGAATGTGTATTTTTACGGGTTACAATGTTACAAGCAAATAAATACAAGATTATAAAAATACAAGAAACGTTAAGTATGTTCATACTAATCGAACAAAAAATGTAGCTAATGAAAAGATTGCTAACTATCCTAGGTTGTCCTTATATTTAATTGTTGCTTCGTTTGCCATCTCATTTTCTCTAATGGCGCTAAAAATATTCGGAAAACAATTGAAATAATTGTATTTTTTTGTAATCCTACTAATATAATAAAGGCGAAAGTTTGTACGGATGTATGGATGTATGTATGTTTGTTCCTCTTTCACGCAAAAACTACTGAATGGATTTTAAGAGATACTTTACAATAATATAGCTCATACATCAGAATAACACACAGGCTTACTTATGAATCCATTTTCTATTATGGTTTTATTGTATAATGTGACAAATTAAGTTCTTTATATCATAAACATTTAAATATTTGTTACTGAACTTCGCAAAATAAAATAATCCACACTATTTGGCGTAATATAATAAAACACGTTTAAAACTTATTTCCATAGCTCAGAGCTCTGGCATTATGAAATTTGTATTAAAAAAAATTGCAATATATTGCACGCGTGGGTGGGGAGGGGGGGAGTGAGGCGGAGTGGAAACCCCCCTAATACTATGCGAGCGAAGCCGGGGGCAAAAGCTAGTAATAAATAATTTGCCTGTGTTTACGAATGTTATTCCTTGGCTTTGACTAGTGTTTGCCGTGTAATGGAAACATTACATTACTTACTAGTAGGACACGACCTTGCGCGACGCTCGGCAGTTGAGTACTAAACTGGGTTATAATGGGATACCACAACGAAGGGGGCGTAATGGGATAGGAAAAAAATATTTTTGTGGCAGTCGCATGTGTCGCATGTGACGTCACAAAGCTGATGACTCCCCCCCCCCCCCCTCCACCCGCCCATCCCCCTTGCCACACAATGTCACACTTCTCTACTCCCCTCTCCACTTCCCATTAAGGTGTGACGTAATTTATGGATGGCCCCTTGTGAAAAGGATAGCCATTAGTGTACAAATGAAATTTCGATATAAACATCCCGTAAAGTGGGTCCACTGGACCTAGTTCACTCTGTTGGACAACCCGCGTTGTCTTAGTATCTTGTATCTCCTCTCTATTAATTAATCTAAGGTTACAAACAAAAAAATGGTTTATTACTTTTAGCCGTTTGTGTGTTTTTATGAAGAGTGGAACTTTTAATATATTCTTAAAAGCTTTTAAATTTATGGGATTGGAAATAAATGTAAATTGTATTTGCGTAGATAACTAATGGAACAAAAAAACTGTAAATGTTGCCTGTAAAAAAATGCGAGATAGAAGGAGATTGGAGGGATGAAAAACTTAAACTTTGTATATGTACTTAGTAACTAAACGATTCCATGACAGTTGATCGCCGACAGTTGGTCCCCCTGCATTTTTTTACATGAGCTCCACACAGGAGGACATGAGGAAAATAATTTTCCTCAGGGCCTACGTCATCTTTGGGGATGCTGTGTGGAGGGTTTTTTAAGGAAAGGAAGGAGAGTTCTGGGAAGGAAAAGGGTTTAAGGGGTGGGTAGGAATCTGGGGTCAGTGTTTCCTGGTCATCCGCCTCCAATACCTAGACAAACCTCACCGCATGAACCCGGGCACCCCTGCTAAATCACCAAACACCTCTGTCATAGGTCACTTGGAGTGACCTACGACAGAGGTGTTGGTTATCCGATAAAGGTTCCCGGGGCGGCGGTACCCATTCCCGCCTCCCAAATTAATACTCACATACATAGATGCAATATGCAGTAGGTTTAGGGAAAATACTTTATTCCTACTTACACAACATATAACTAAATAAAGAGGATATATAGCTCAAAAACAAAAATATGAAACATATTTTAAATCAAATGCATCAAGGAAAAAAACTGTCTGTATACTGTATACGCCAGCGTGTAAGTACAAAAATCCACACTGTAAATAAATTCTTTTGTTATTCGTACCAACTTATTGTTGACTAGCAGACCCGGCCACACGTTGCTGTGGCTAACGAAACACAACGCCATTACCAAACCTTTATAAAATCCACACCACCCGCTTGCCAGCTGCCCGCTGCCTGAATTTAATATTTGAATTTCTCGGCTTTTCTCTACTATAAAAAGCGTGTATTATACATATAAACCTTCCCCTTGAATCACTCTATCTATTGGTGAAAACCGCATGAAAATCTGTTTTGTAGTTTAAAAGATCTATGCGTACATACATTTTGAGCGACTTCAATTTATACTACGTAATGCAATTCGAGCGATCGCCACTAATTATACAATGCTTGCAATGCAACACTGGATATTTGAAAAGGGAAAATCAAATACCTACTTACTCTAGGAGATCTATTTTCCAATTTCTTCCGTAGAACGAATTTCTAAAGTGACTATAGTACGGCCCGCCAGCCGTTTTAAATCGCACAAAAATATGTTTTCTTTGAATTTCTTGGCTTTGCTCTAATATAATTTATAAACATTCCTCTTCAATCACTCTATCTACTGGTGAAAACCGCATGAAATTCCGTTGCGTAGTTTAAAAGATTATCGCGCACATACATTTTGAGCGACTTCATTTTATACTATGTAATGATGGTATTTTTTAAGTATATTTTACGTTTGAAATTGGTAAATAACAACTGTCGGGGAATCTTTCGGGTCTCCTAACTAAATATAGGTTTGAGGGATTATAAAACTTTGTTAGCGGCAAATATATATTTTGTTAACTTTCAAATATAAGCAACTGAAATTTCCCATTCATCAAAAGCCTTTACGCAAAGCTGGTTGGACTGCAAACAGCTTCTAACAACGCAACTATTTCATTACATGCCTCGTGCAAGGTTCACTCGTACAAATTGAATATCAACAGACATCAGACAGGCGGCGCGGCGCTACAAAGGTCCCGCTGTTAGCTATCTGCAGTCTGAAGGTACAAACTACAAACTAACCTACAAAACTGCATAAACTCTACAAAGAAACAAATAAATTGTCTCTGGCAAAAAGGCACCACACGAGCAACGGGCACTCTACACAGTAGAATCGTTCAGCAATGAGCTTTGCAGTTTCATATTGTTACAATGGGACGAGACTAGAGGAAATAGTTTACGAGTTGCAATCATTTATAGGTGTCACCGTGAGAGAAACAAGAGGTGACGCTGTAACTAATTGTTAAACTCCAAACCGGCTTAGTTATACGTAAACAGTAAACGTAAACAATGAACAACAAACAATAAACAACAATCATTAACGATAAAATGGATACCATAACGATAAAATATACCATTACTTAAGTAATATCTGCAAACGTCGAAGAGCTATAGCTATCGCGGGGCGAATTTATAAAATTAAATATTATTATTTTTTTTACATGAGCTTCACACAGGAGGAAAATAATTTCCCTCAGGGCCTACGTCATCTTTGGGGATTCTGTGTGGAGGGTTTTTTCAAAGGAAAGGAAGGAGGGGAGAGTTCTGGGAAAGAAGAGGGTTTAAGGGGTGGGTAGGAATCTGGGGTTCAGTGTGTCCTGGTCATCCGCCTCCAAGACCTAGACAAACCTCACCCCATGAACACAAACCGCACCCCTGCTAAATCACCAAACGTAGCGAACCACTTTGGGTGACCTACGGCAGACTATGCAGTTGGTTCCGCGCGTTTTCATCCCACGACAAAACATCCCCCGACAAAATATCCCCAACCAAATATCCTACGGACAAAATATCCCCCCAATAAAATATCTACTAAGACCTAACCTAACCTAACAAAAAATGGGACAAAAATAATACAAGACATCCTGTAAAGACAATAAATTATTGTTTAAAAATAGTAAAATGGGACAAAAATAAAAAAAAAAGACATCCTATAAAGCAGTGGTGCTCAAACGGTCGATCGCGATCGACCGGTTGATCACGAGTGCTTTTTGAGTCGATCTCGAGAAAAGTTTGCCGATGTACTCGTAAATAGATCTATTCACAGTTTTTGTTTTACTTGATCCTCAATTAGGCCTTAGACCTCCCATTTTCATGCCTTTTTGTTTATTATTTATTTGTAGCTTATATTATCAATGGTTGCGCATTTTTATTGTTTCTTTACTCTATCCTCGTCTATGGTATAAGATGTCACAAGTCCACATAGAAAAAAAAATTGTCTAATATTGCATACTCATGGTGAAATATTGTCGAAAATTGCCTCCTTCAAAAACTCGAAGTTATCGATCTAGTATTTAGTGTGTGGTTTGGTTTATTTATGAGTCAGTCAGTCCGAGTTGTAACTTGAAGGCGATACGAAGTTTATTAATAAATAATACAAAATGAGTGCGGTGAATAGAAGTAAAACGTATTATTTTAATAACGATTGTTAGGAAGAATTCTTATTTTTTATGATGAATGATAAGTGCATTTGTCTCATTTGCCGTGCATCAGTTGCAATACCTAAGCCTGGGAACTTAGAGAACCCATTATAAAACCATTCATAAAAATTATGAAAAGGATTTCCCGCCACAGAGTAAATTAAAAAAAACGAAAAGTATGTGATTTGATCATTTATTTTAAAAAAGAACAAACCTTGACCGGCCAAACAATCAAAAACTGCAACGATCTCATATTATATTGGCGAAACACAAGAAACTATTTATTTATTTTTAAAGAAAGACAAACATTCCCGGGTTACGAATAACCCAATAATGTTTGAAAATCTCCTACTACCACCACAGAAAGCCGAAAATGTTGCTTGTGTTGTGATGGAGGACTTAGCCAGCCGAGGAATCGAACACGCCCAGATGAAACCCAAGCGCTATGCCCACTCAACAACTGACCGGTCAAATGGTTGTGAAGGAAGCATTTATTGAAGCTGGTGAACCTTTATTTAGAAATTTTCATGTGTTAAACCGTCCATGAGTTCTAAGTACAAAAATAACAGGAAAACTATTTTCGTGTTTTAAGCGTAGTATCAATTAAATATAAATAAATATAAAACTAATTGGGTGTAGTATAAATTAAATCCGATGACTCGCGTGCAGATTAAGTCTTACCTTAAAACCAGTTTCATGTTCCGAATGATCTGTCAAAATTTCAGTAGTGGATTAATCTGCTGACGCATTTCGAAGAAAATCGTTATAATATTTAGAGTTAAATTTTATTTTAAACCATGTTATGAAAGTAATAGTAATTAAAGCTGGGGAGCAACAAGATTCAATCTTAATTTAAAACCAGTTTTGTGATCAGAATGTAAAATTCCAGTTGCGGATTAATCAGCTGACACATTTCGAAGAAAAGCAATCTCTTATTCGGCAGTTATAAAATTCTTGTTGCAGACTATGTATGTTCAGCCAGAATCAAAGAGATACCATTTTCATGTTCTGAGTTTTAATTTTTTAATTCGCCGCACACAGGTTTAATTTAAACCTGTTTTGTGTTCAAAATGTAAAATCCCTGGTGTGGATTTATCTGCTGACACATTTCGAAAGAAAAACATTCTTGCATTCAACATTGCAGACTATTCATGTACTGACAAAATCAAAGAAGAACCATTTTCATGTTCTGCGTATAGTTTTAATTCACCGCATGCATATTTAATTTAAACCAGTTTTTTGTTCACAAAATAGCGATATATTAAATAACAAGTTGCCAATTCTTCGTACACCGAGTGAAGCTTTACAATTGAGTTGCATGTCATGTGCTGCAAAATTCTGAGAAAAACCTGCCTTGTTGTTATGAGGTGAGTTAAAACCTGCCTTGTGTTGTTATGAAGATGTGAAAACCTATTACATACCATTCTCGACTTCCGAAAGCAGTTATAAGTTTGTAGTAGAATTTATAAACATGGTTTATCGCAAGAACACTCGTCACATGTGATAAAAAAAAATCGGCATAATAACCCTTTATTAAACAAGATGAGTTATTGTGAGAAGCTATTCGAACATTTTTTGTAGAATCCATAAGATTGATAAACCAACATAATATTATGGGTTGAGAGTTGAGATCTAAGTGATTTATTTGTAATGTCGAGAGCAAGTGGAATTATTAAATGGGAAATACCAGACACGATCAAAGCCCCACACATCTGCTGGTGATGATACCAAGGAGAGCTGAGCTTTACTCTTTACAGACAAAATTATTAACCGTCAAACCAGACTAGTTTTAATCTCTAATCTTTGTTTTTAAGATGTGAATATCTCAATGTGGGACTATGACATCCCCTTTTATTGCGAAGCTGAAGGGAGTTGTCAAAAGAAGTTGTGTATTTTGTATTAGGACCCACTTTTTCAATAATTTGTGTAAGTTTTAAGTCACTAATTATATATGTCTTAGTGGTAAGTCACTATTCACAGTCCCAGCAGGTATTTAGTTGCTAACTAAAGACTTAGTTGCAACTCTACGCATTTTTCCACTCGGCTACTAATAAATGAAATCATATCCTCAATCGTATCATTCAAACAGAATCGGTGACTTGATGCATCCTTAACCTTAAGGTGATTTTTCACGAAAACGGCGCTATATAAATCATCCAAATATTATTATTATTATGTACACCAATGAAGTAAATAAACAAAGGCAACGCTCATAAAGCTCAGCTCTACTGCCTAAGAGTACGTAGATATCATGGTTCCATGACTACTGCAAATAGATTCTACGTTACAAAATTGCATTTTTTTCGTTTTGTCTTCATACATTTCAAAAATAACTTTTTACATCATTTACGTCGTCAAGATGAAAACATAAGACAAAAGAATGTACAAGTTAGCAAAAATAAAATATATAAAAATAAGACAAATAGGTAAAGGGAACCTACTAGGTCTGTGAAGTAACGCTATAAAATATATATATTTTTGAAAACATTGTATTAAAAATGTGAAACTTAAAAGTTTTTTATTATTGTTATTAAAATTTGTTTTTAAATACTTATTTTTTTTTTAAGAAAGAAACATTCCGGGTTAGGAATAACCCAACAATATTTGAAAATCTCCTACTACCACCGCACTAATCGGAAAATGTTGCTTGTGAAGTGATGAAGGACTTAGCTAGCCGAGGAATCGAACACGTGACGTTCGGTTGAGACCCAAATGCGGTGCCCACTCAGCCACTGACCAGTTTCAAGTGAGTCAATAATGTTAAATTACGTTACAGATGTATTGAAAACTGAAATGAAGATTTATAGGAAAAGTGTTGCAACATCAGCGTCATTCAGTTATAATTTTAATTATTTTATCCACTGGGTGGATTTTTTGGTGACCATTTTGAATATTATCCGCCCACATTAAAAAATCAGTGACCGGACAACTCAGAATGAAACCAACTCAGAAGCACCTCAGAAAGGTCATTAAAAGTAATGATAAAAATATCAAAAAATTGGTTAAATAGGTTAAGTTAGATTAGGGTTACCGGCTATTTTAAAATTATTTTTTTCATAGCTTTTAATGACCTTTCTGAGGTGTTTCTGAGTTGGCATGGAACCGGAAAAGTTTTATTCTTTAAATCAAACCCAAGTGAGCTAAATAACATCTTTAAAAATTTTCTTTTCTCGATACTAAATATGAATATTAGAATAAAATGAAACAATGCAACTTTGTATAAACCACTTATAAAATGTGCAAATCCGACCGGTTTCGGAACAAACGTTCCTTCGTCAGGGAAAGCTTATACTAATTTGACAGTTTAGAACAATGTTTTATTAGGTTTATACAAAGTTGCATTGTTTCATTTTATTATAATGGATAACCACAAAGTAATAGCTACATTCAAAAATATGAATATTAGAAGTTTAAGGAAACACTTCGATGACCACAATAATCATTTTGTATGTCTTCATGTTAAAATTCGGAAGTATGATTTTTTAGGTTCCGTGCTAATCAGAACATGTTATTTAGTTCACTTGGGATTGATTTAAAGAATAAAACTTTTCGTACGTTTTCCAACATATTACGCAGATATATTTCGCGCCACATTTCTTCACGCATTGAAATATCAGGCCGAACATAGCCGGCACATTTATCAATCCATTTGTGCTGATACCGCCGGAAAAACATTTGTTTGTTTAAATTTTTTGCGCATTTATCTGTCCCGGATTAAGCGGGAGATTCCCATTCAAGACACGTAAGGGCGTAAACTGAATATCTTCCTCCGCCGATAAATATCTTCCCTTGGGTCTGCCGCCCAGTTTCCACAATAAGGAACAACTACATTGACGCGCAACAGAAAAACATACCTACACATTTATTTTATTTTCCGTACGTTTTGTACATATTGTTGATTCGTGGCTTAGATTCTCTTGAGAGCAATCGTCACTTCAGTTGAACAGGGTTCTAACTGACATGTTTTCTAAAATGAGCTTTGAATGCAAAACCATTTTTTTGTTCATTTTTACAACCAAAATTATTTTCAGAGCTATCTATGTTGTATTTCCGTAGATAGACTGCCTTGAGAGCAATCGTCACCTCAGTTGGACAAGGTTCAAACTTTAATTTTTCAAAAATGAGCTTTGAATGCAAATCCATTTCTTTTGCTCATATTTATAACCAAAATAATTTTCAGAGCTAAAATAATTTTCAGAGATTTTCAGACAGTCTATCTACGGAAATACAACATCTATTTCCGTAGATAGACTGTCTTGAATCGTCACCTCAGTTGGACAAGGTTCTAACTGACATTTTTCAAAAATAATCTTTGAATGCAAAACCATTTCGTGCAGCGCAGTGTAGTTCGTCACTTTAGTTAGATAGGGTTTTAACTTTGCCTTATATGTTTTGAGGTGTCAACATTTGCAATGGCGAATTCTCGTGATCTATTCAACAATTTATGATTTTGAGGCTTAATCTAAAGTGTTGTTTAACATATTTTAAAGGAATAATTAAATAATTAGAGAGCGGCCCTATCTTAGAATTCCATTGGGAAAATGTGTTTGAATCTTGTGCAAAGATTTATTATGCCCTGGCTGATTGCATATGGTTCTATCTGCAAGTTTAGGTACGTTCTAAAATGGTAAGTACATGTCCTAAATATTTTCCTTTAAAATATATAAAACAAAAATACTACGCACACGATTCAACCCAAAATCACAAATCGGGACACAGATTTTGAGAAATGGTCTTTGCAAACTTTGAAACCTCATTTCTCGGAAAGTGAAGTTAGAACCCTCTCCAATCAAAGTGACACAATGTCCTGTATAATAATAGGAACTATGCAATGGAATACTTACTACAGTTTATTAGGAATTTAAACCTTCAATAAACCCATGAGCACTTTATTGCATACGGAAACTAGCGTCCAGGAATTCTATCAACCTAGAGAAACCAGTCTCTCCCGATCCGACCTGCCACGCAGTTTGTGGGCAGACACGTCCGCCGCCAAGACCTGGACAAATCCGTGAACCCCTGCACCCCTGCTAAGTCACCAAACGCAGGAGTTATGCAATAAATGGTTCCCGGGGCGGCGGTACCCATACCCGCCTGCCAAATTGTTTAAATACTGTATACTACGCATTTCTTTCCGCTTAAATTTTTAGCCCTTTTCTTACAGTTATTGAAAGTTGACATAGCGGAAATGACAGAAACTATAGAATTCAATTTTGTTTATTTAAAAATAATATTGATTAAAACAAGATAAAAAGCTAATAATGTTTAATTAAAACTGTTATCGGCGGTTTTTTTTCCTGAGGACTAACATCTAATAATTATTTGCTTGGATATTAATATCCGCACGTCTGTACTTCTATTGTGCACTTTTTTTATCTAGTGATTATAGTTCTATTGTAAGCCCTCGCTGACACTGGTTCCACGGGGACCAGCGATAAGTGGCGAGGGTTGTAGAGAACTAAGAAGAAAGGGAGAAGAGAACGGAGCATCTGATGAGGTATTTGTCAGGAAACAAGATGCAGCCTTGAAACTTCTATCTGCCAGGAAACTGCTCATAGTCAGCGTACGTATTGCTAACTAACACACTTTAAATTCATTCAACGCAACAAAACCACAATGAATATTTAAGGTTTTTTTAGGTAAAAATAAGAATTGGTTACACATTCTCGCAGAGGTATCTTTACTTATTTTGTGTTTTGAAAGAATCAACATCAAAATCTTTGATCGAAATTACGATAATATATATAATTAATTATAAAATAATTAAAATTTTATAATTAAATAATAATTAATATTTAAAAAACTGTTTCTGAAAAAATTAGAAAATACACAAATTTAGGAAATGAGATTAAAAGAATTTGGCATTCTCGGACTATAAAAATATTACCATTTGTTATTTCGGCTACTGGCATTATACCTAGGTCTCTGATTCAAAGTTTAGGCGTATTAGATTTGTCAAAGAATTTATATATAAAAATGCAAAAATCGGTAATTTTAAATACATGTAGGATTACAAAAGATTTTTTAAATATTTATATTGAGGGATCAGTAGGATTTATAGGTTCAATTAGGAATTCCACCATCTAATATGAAAATATCTGGAGTCGGTGAATTATTTTCCCATCTGGCCCCCTAGCATGGTCGATCGATATAATTTTTATCGAAAATGTCGGTAACTTGTCATCGCTCCCGAGCACGATTGCAGGCCGCTAATGAATAAATAACAGTTTACGTCAAATAAATTAGGAACCCCTAGTGATCGCGAACTATTTTTTGTTCGTCAGCGGCCTGCAGTCGTGCTCGGGAGCGATGGCAAGTTACCGACATTTTCGATAAAACCTATATCGATCGACCATGCTAGGACCCCAGGTCTCTGGTAGGTTGACATGTTGTTCTTGTATTGTTTTGTAATCATAATACTTATATAGTGCAATTGCATAACGTGGATTGACCAGATGATCATTTGGGAAGTGTGTGAAAGGGTTTAGTTTTTCCTGTGTGGAAAATTAAACCCAGACATTTAAATCTGGTGCGTAAAATAATGATATTTTCCTTGTGATTTGGACGACACAATCAATTACTCCGTAAGGAAAGAGGAGGTTTATATTGTAAATCTCACAAGATTTACATAAAGAAAAGTATCTACATAGTAAGAAAACATTACATGTAAGGAAAGAAACGAAATTTAATGTTATCAATTATAATGTCGATTCCTTAATCACAATCACATTTAAATTAATCTTAACAATTTGCTTTATCATAGCTCATAGATTATTTTCACTAAAGTTTTAATTATCGTAATTATAGTTTTATTAATATAGTTTTAATTTTTTGAAGGGCGTGCCGCGGCACACCAACAAATGACCGTACCGTGATCATTTGTTGGTGTGCCGCGGTAATAATATATGGCTCAAAAATAATCGAAATAAAAATATCAACACGGTACGGTCATTTGTTGGTGTGCCTCACAGACCTGTTGAAAAAAATATCGATCCATCGATATAAATATGTACTGATATTTTTGAGCCAAATATTTAATGTTTCAATGTATCGATTTAAAATTCCAAGTAAATATCAAAAGTGTATACAAACTAAAAAAAAATCATACCACTTTATTTCAGATAATAATTATTTAATTTATTAGAAATAATGTCTGTTGATTGGGATTAACTTAGTAATGTGAGATGATTAGGCTAAATATGATAGATTTTTAGAGCGCCAATATCCTCTGTCAATATTTGCGAAAACTATCGATATAGATCTATTTTAATTACAAATAAATAGCCCATAATACTTGTCCATAATGGATAAATTCATTAAACGTACCTCAAGGGTCTCGAGTGAAACTAATGATTCCCAAGAAGAAGCAGAGTCAACGAAGAAAAAACCTAAGCTAGTTAATCGAAAATATGTTCAGAATTTAAAAAAGAAGAATGGGTAGCAAAATTTGCATACTTGGCGGATATATTTATTTTTCTCATTTAAATATTAAGTGAACATTGTTTTTTTCTTTGGTGTACGTCTAAAATTTCTTGATTTGGTAGGTGTACCTTGATCACGAAAAGTTTGCGGAACACTGTCCTAGACAGTGGTATGGGATGGGGTGTTAATCATATGGCTCTTGGAACAGTAACGTGGAGCTGTCGATAATGCAGAGAATACGAGACGGATAAATACGATTACTACCAAGGTCAAGACCCACAATTATTACCACCACCTGCTAATTAAGGACACTGGCCTAATGGCTGTCCAAGCTCATTATAATCTCACAATAAAAGTTCACAGTGTTTTGTTGATCTCGGAGTTTTAAACACCGGGAGTCACAACAAAAACAAATACATCTAATATGTAAAATTGTAAAAGTGAACCCTCTATCTCGTACAATATTCAGATTACTCATAAACACCATCAATTCAGAAAAACTTGCAGTGAAAAGTGAAATAAACAACAAATTGACATTTTCTGAGGTACTGATAGGAAATTTCAAAATATCACACTAATGTACCGGACTGTTATGATTCCCGGTGTTATTTTATAGCATTTTAATATTGAAAACATAGACGCATGCGTTGCAATGCCACATTGACAGTTTCGCAAGAGTTTTTGTAATGATTAAAAAACTTTTCAGATGTATTGTTATGTGGTTGTAATAATCCAGAAACTTTCGCGGGGGTGGAAAGAAGGTATTTTGAAAGTTTTGGACATTTCTTATGCTTAATATAACATTACATGGACAACTCACTTATTTACATATTTATAAGCAAGCCTTTTTTAATTTATATATATAGATATTTGATTTATGGCAAGCATCGAATTTTGCTTTCCTCGTTATCTCAAAACTTAGTATTTGGAGATGTTTGACTAATCAACTGGACGATCGACATATGTACATATCGTCGGTCTATTGGCAAAGTCCATTAAGTCACATTTATCATGCAATGACTTAAGTATGAGATCTTAGGTATGTAAATAATTCGTCCTTTTTCGACTGGCATACTCCATTAAGTCATATATTTAATCGTTTTACATTTAAACGTGTTTTTAAATTCACCATAAGTCATAAATCCGATATTATTGTCGAGCAAAATACATAACAAAGTCAATAATACATCGATTTAGACCGTTAAAACCCAAAATTCACTAAGTCAGCTTTAAAATAATCTTAAAGCCATTTTGCGGCTTTACAGTCAACAATTCAACGGGAATCTTAACAAGCAAAGCACACTAAGTCATTATTAACTGGTAAAATCCCACAGATTAAAATCCACTAAGTCGGGCTCATTTTTTTTTTTTATATTTGATTAAAGGTTGCTGTTATAGCGATCAACTAATATTGTGTATTGATAAGGTACTTAATGGTTCATTCTAAATAATAAAATACTAGCTGATTCCCGACATGCGTTGCTATGCCATTTAATAAAGAAATTGTTTCTCCCTGCGTGTCCTTTCCCATTCGCCCCGTTCCCCTTCCGCATGCCCTTCCTCTCCCGCATCCCCTTACCCTCTTGCGTTCCCACTCTGCCTCCTCTACCTTCCTTCTCCCCACTCCACTCCCCTCCTTCCCCCGTCCCGCGAATCCTCCTCCCGAGTTCCCCTCCCCCTTCTCAGGTTCCCCTCCTCACTCCCCCCTCCCGGGTTCCACTTCCCCCTCCCGCATACCCCCTACCCGAATTACCCAACCCTCCGCCCCATCCCCCCTCCCGCATTCCATACATTCAGTCCCATACATTCAGTTTTCAAACAGCTCGCGTGCCACCTATTGCAATTTTTTTATACAAATTTCATAATGTCAGAGCTCATAGATAGTTTTATATAAACCTTGTCCTGACAATAACGAACACAAAAAAAAGAGAATTATCCATTTTGGTGCAGTCATTCGGAAGTTATGCGCGTACATACATTTGGCGATTCATTTTTATTTATTTAGATTTAGATTTTTTTTAAAACATTTCAAAATTGTTAAATATTGAAATGCGATTATCTCAGGATTGTGTTTTAGTGACTTAGTGGACTTTGCCAGTAGACCGACGATATTATGACACATAATACATTAAGTAGGTAGGAACCTGACCTATTTAACCAAAATAAATAAATACGTTTAAAGAACTTTAAAGGGATTCGTTTGTGACTAAACTCAATATGTTGGATAAGTACCCATTCAGATTTGAAAGTCTGAGAAGTTTCCATCTAAACGCGCATTACACTTAAACACGCCTTTTCCGTGCCTTTCTTAAATGTTGGGAAATGTTTAAATCGGATTATGCTTGTTTATGCGTCTATCGAAAGCCTAGAACCTTAAGTTTAGCAATGTTCACTGGCTTTTCCTCCCGTTCCGAGCGGCTTAGAGGGAAAATATATCAAAGTTGATCGCTGACCCAAAAATGCTATCAAACGAAATCCAACGCTTACAAATCGAATAATCGGCATTGCTCTGTTGGCGGGTAGGAGAAGTAACGTTTAAATTTAGGCACTGCTTTTGTAGGATAGATTATTTGTAGGTGTAATATTCTGATTGTGCTAGTTTTAGGCGTAACATTATTAACTAGGATTAGGTCGAAATTAGATCTGATATGGGCTCATTTTTCGTTTTGTATTATTTTAATGTTTAACCGTGAAATACGGGTATATTTTGGGTAATGTTTTTGAAGTAAAAACTTCTATAGCACCGTTGTGATTTGAAACTAGATGAAACGAAGAAGTGACACTAAAAAGAGACAAACATAAATGTACATCTATAGGATTTAGCCTGCGACAGAATGAGATAGAATAATCGGTCTCCTCTTTGTGCGGTGCTTCGTAGCCTCCCCACTCTTGTCTACTTTAGCTTTCTGAAGGTTGCACTTCTACCGCATGTGAACTATATCCTTGCTTTTTTTTCTTAGTTTGCTCATTTTTATTGATTTTCATTATTTGAAGAGTAAAGTAAAGTTTTCAAAAATTTGATTATGCCGAATTTAGCGCAATTTTTGCATATTTGTTAAGGCTCCGCAACCGGTCTCTAAAAGAAGAAGATGGAGAGATACGAAATTACGAATGTTAGATGAGAGCGCTGACATTCACAGCGACAAAATCGATGCGAAAATTGCGAAAATGTTTAATAAAACACGACTCGCTTAAATTAGAGCAAAAATCTCGCGAGCATTAAACAGCATTTAAAGAAACACTGTGAATTTTTTCATACATATAACTTGTAAAATAACTGAAACAAACGTGTTAATAATAATTTTTGGAGCACACTTTGCGATTTTTTTCTATCGAGGGAATTTTATATAATTTGCGTTTCGGCGCGGGCAAAGTCTAGATATTATCTTCAAGAATAACATATATATATATTTAAGAGCTTTAAAACTTACCGTGTTTAAGGGAAATATGTAATAAATCGGTACAAATCCGGATTGCGGGCCTTTAACTGACGGCCTCCGTGGTAAAAGAGTAAGGCTCTCGATTGTAATCCGAAGGTCGCGGATTCAAATGAAGTGAGCGAATAAATTTTATTTGATCAATTTGTATTATTTCAAAATTATCATTTAAAGTAATATACGGTACATTTGCAGCACGTTCCAGAGTGGAAGATACTTTCAATATCGCCCTGGTGTAAGACCACCATTCAGAACTGAAACGTTACTTGAAATGACTTTATCTGTGTTTTATGGCCAGATCTGAGTAGCCTATTAATTTCCCACTCTCCTTCCTCTCCCCACTACATTCAGCCTCACAATACACCCCAATTAGTGAAGCCTTGCGCGATATTTACATTTCAAAAATAGTCAAGGAAGGTAATTTATTAATATATATATTCATATAGCCCAATCATGGATTTGTTCCCCTACCCACCCACTCTACACTAATACCTACCCACCCAATCTACATTATTAACTAACAACGGCTCCACCCCCTACCATAATAAAACATTGTTCGAAACTGTCAAATTAGTATAAGCTTTCCCTGACGAAGGAACGTTTGTTCCGAAACCGGTCGGATTTGCACATTATATAAGTGGTTTTTACAAAGTTGTATTGTTTCATTTTTCTATAATGGATAACCACAAAGTAATAGCTACATTCGAAAATGTAATTTATTAAGTTTATAAACTTATTTTGTTGAATTGTGCTAGTTTTAGTAAAATTTTAACAATTTTCGACAAATTTAGCGAATATTTTTATTTTAGCTAATTGTATTTTTAAAGTCTAAAAGATTTTTCATATTTTTTCGGGAGTAGGTTGAGCTATCTACTTAAAACCTGACATTTATGTTGTTTATTTGTAAGCGTGGCATAATTTATAATTATACTAAAAATTAAGCACATTTTTGTAACTCTATTTTTATGAAAGGTTCATACTTGAACCTATACTGTTTATACTTCCAAATAATTTGTTCGCTCTCTGCTTTGAATAATAAAGCAGAACAGAACAGATTGTCCTAAGAGGAAACTCGGTCGCTGAGAAATTTGAACAATAGGATTTTTTTCTCCTTAAAATACATCAAATTTATTTTGTGGTACAATTTTACAATTTGACGACTGTTGGTACAATTTGACGACCTCCGTAGTTCAGTGGGTATGACTCTTGACTCACAATCCGGAGATCGCGGGTTCGAACCCGGCATGCGCAAATAAATTTTATTTTGATTAATTTGTGTTATTTCACAATTAATTCATTTAAAATAATATATAGTATATTTGCGGCATGTTCCAGAGTGGAAGATACTATCAGTATCGCCCTGGTGTAAGACCACCATTCAGAATTGAAACGTTGCTTGAAAATGGCTTTAGCCGTGTTTGGTGACCAGAAATAGCCAGGTACTTCCCAACCTTTTTCTTCCCCACCTCCTTCCCCTCCCCACTACCTTCAGCCCCACAACATACCCCAATTGGGGATGCCATAGTCTCACTGGCTCCAGACGGGAGCAGTTGAGATTCTTGTGCGGCATTCACTTAAAAAAAAAAAAAAAAAAAAAGTCGCCGCATCCCGAATTTTTACCGATTTCTTACATATCTCCCTTAAATATTTACAGCCTTACTAAAAAAAAAACACAGCGCGACCGATTAACTGTGTTATTGCAATAACATAAATAGAGCTCGTATACACTAAAAGACGTTTTATTACCAATAACGTTTCTTTCGTGGTCACGCTGTTAAAACGCATTGAAGATGTGGCAACGTTGTATATGGTTTTAATTTACTAGGAAACAATGTTGTTTTAATTCTTCTCCGCTAGGGGCATTATTGGTGCACCTGTGCATATCGGCCCGCGATGACAAAACAGTTCGGTGTGTTTATGGTGGGATATGGAAAATTTTGTTAGTGCCTAAATGTTGTGATTTTACTAAATAATTTCTATTGTAGTGACGAATTTACTCTTCTCTTCACATAATTGATATATTTACCATATTATTTGTGTGGGTTACATCAGTTTAATCAAGTTATTGTACAAACGCCGTACTTTCAAAGTTGAATTGTCAGAATATTGTTTTTTTATAGGTTAATACATGTGTTCGTAAACGTATCAAAAAAATTAACGTCTTTAGAGATGCAAGAAATCTGTTTTAAATTTCGGTATTATTTCTAAGTTATTTTTTTGGCAATAAAAAAAACTTTGAAATTTTTTATTATATTTTTATTGTATACACGATAAAAAAAAGTGAGGTGATAGTTTCCTTCCAAATTTATTAGATAAAAGGACTGTGTTTTTTAAATTTTGATTTTATTTAAATTTCTCTACATTTTGGTCAAAAATGTTGTGGGAGGAAATTTTTTTCCATGTTTTTCCGAGTTTGAATCATAAAATATGGCAGTTTTTGAAAGCTAAAGTGTATTTCAAATACTCAAATCTAAAAGGTAATTTTATCTAGTTTTCATAAATGGTATTTGTTTTTACGACACCTTCAAAAATAAGAAATATATAGAACATTCAAAATACTATGGAAAAATTACAAATATCGTTCGGACATCAATGGTTAAAACAGAGATAAACTACCCTCTCAGGCCGTGGAAACCATGTGTATTTCTTTCAAAGAACAATTTTTTAATTAGTAATGTTTTCACATCCGCGGCCGTTTGTCAATTGAATAAAATTTTCACTGGGTTTTTTAGTAAGGCTGTCGAAGTTTTTAAGCTCTTAAAAAAATATTTATTATGTTTTAAGATAATATCTAGAAACCCACACCGAAACGCAAATTATATGAAATTCCCTCGATAGAAAAACACTTCATTTCAATTATTTTAGAAGTTATACTTATGAAAATTTTCACAGGGTTTCTTTAAATGCTATTTTAGAGAGATTTGAGCACCACGAGATTTTTGTTCGATTTTAAACGAGTCGTGTTTTATTAAACATTTTCACAATTTTCGCTTCAATTTTATCGTTTTAAATATTAGCTCGCTCTCTCCAACATTCATAATTACACACCTCTCGAACTTCTTCGTTTTGACCGGGTATACGGCGCCTTAATATGTATAAAATTAAAAGGTTATTTGTTTTAACGACTTTTAATATCTTTTAAACCGATGCTCTCTTCCTCAGGGTTTACTAAAAACTATATGTACGGTCCCTTGGTGGTCTCTGGATAGTCTACCGTCAGTTGTAGGTTGACCAAGAATGCTTTGACTTTCTTCCTTTCCAAAGCGCCACTCCTGAGTGAGCGATGGCCCCGAGCTCACTCAAGACCACGCCCTGCATAATAATGCATTATTTATTTTTATTATTATTAATTATTTTTTGTATTCATGTTCTTGCTTATTTACTGTATAAATATATAAATTTGTATAATTATGCGGGACGTATGGGATTGCACTATCCTCCCCACATTATGGAATAAATAATGAAACGTATCATGTTCGTATGAAATGTAGCCTTGCGGCAGAGCAGAGACCAGGGCTCAGGATAATGGGCCAAGTAGTTATCTGTCATGTAGGTAGGGTTTTCAGTCAAATAAAAAGAAGATGAATTTTACAAAACTATATTGTAGCCAATCAAAAAAAAACAAACATGAGAGTGCAAATTTCATACCAATGAAAGGTTAGCATTAAATTTATACCAATGAAATATAAGAATACAAAACATAAACATACCAGATGGACTCCGGAAACACTCTAACCTAACTAAAAGAAATCACGACGGATGACGTCCGCGACGATGCTTAGTGGAGAGAAGACAATTCCAGGCTCATTAACCGGGGACGTCGCGCCATCCCGAAATCCAAGGTCATCCTTCTTAGGAAGAAGGCTGCTACGCCTCCAAGGAGTGCACCCAGCCCCGGGCCACCCCAACACGCTCCATAAAGGAAACACGCGGTCCCAACCGATCTCCAAGACCTGCGTCTCTCGGCAAATCCGTCATCCGTCCGTGTCTCCACGACGCGGGGTCACAAAGGCATATTCTGCCAGCTCAAGGACCAATCCTTTTTTTTAAAGTTTGTTTCCAGAACACAATTGCACAAAATGGCCAACTGCCAACCACGGAAAAGGTGGGAATCACATAACCACTCAAAAATACTGCCGTACACGAACTTCTCGTGTTACGCAAAATACACCCCGCGTCTTTATAAGATAGGATCGACTTCGATTTACATGATATAATCCAATTCAAACACTTTTACAGTGAGTGACTCATTCACGCACAGCTAGCCCAAAGCTGCCCGGGAGGAAGTGCCCATAAACAAAAGAGCTCCTGTCTTTTCAAAAAAAAATTACCAGTCTCAAAAAAAACACCATAGACAAAAAAAACAAATAGGCAAGAACTGCACTAGTCACATAATTATTTATGTGACAATTCCCCCCTTCCCACGAAAATGTTTGCCCTCAAACATGAAAAACTAAGTCCACAAACTAACTAAACTATGAGTCCATCAGGTATCTAAAAATTGATAACATAACATTAATTAGTAATTAAAATAACAACTTAGAACTAAATTTCTTAAAAGTAAATTTCTTAATAATAAAGAACAAATAAGAAAAGAAAGGCACGAAAACAAGGAGTCAACCAACATCTACTAAATTAAACAAAGTTTTGAATTTACTTAAAAAAGAAGACCTGTTGTTTTCGTGTCAATTTAACAAGATTTATACTTATAAAATACTCAACATTTTATATTTTAAGAAAAAACACAACCAAATAAATTGTAGAAAAGAAAAAAAAATTTGATCACTTTTCCTTATACAGGAAATAAAGGCCAATTTGGCTTCACTTTTTAGGGTTAAACAGCCCTCACTCGCACTGAATTTACGCTATATTTGAATAGCAAAAAAAGTAACCTATCTAACTAAGTCCATCCGGTTTAACATTCTTAAGATAAAACTTAAAAATAAACAAATACTTAAAATTAAAGAAGCCTAAATTAAGAAAATAACTATATAAATATACATTTTTCAATCAGAACAATGGAGTTCAATGTTGGCAGAACTAGGACACAAGAAAATACTTTTCTGTGTTATAAGTAATATAGAATCAGTATACAAACTGTCTATCAGACGTGGGCAGAGTAGGGATCTTACATTGGATCATCTAACTGTCATTATTGAACCAGGATTTACAATTCCGAAGAAATACCTATATGTAAAAAGGTCGTCAAACTAGAATAATATTTAAATTATCCAATTTTCAAAAATCAAATCAGGTCAGGTTTTATAAAACAATAAATACCTGCCAATCAAGGTGGTCAGATTAGGATTTACATAACACAATACCTATCTATCAGATCATGACAAAAGTCAATTGGTACTTAACAGCAAAACATAAAGTTAAGCTCGCAGCTTAGGATATCCAAAAATCCATTAAACAGCCTGCATCAAAAACTCAAAAGAGTGACATTGTTTGTAAAAAAATGAGACCACGGTAATACCCAAGCTGGCATCCCTTAAAAAAAACACTCCACGAGTGCACAAAAGTCAGCATTTCTTGTACAAACAAAACAAAATGTGTGATCAACTATGGCTTTCAGTGAGTTGACACTATTCGAGGTGTGATCAATTCAAAATTTTAATGAATGACACTAGTAATACTTAATTTAAAGTTTAATAATGATACTAACAGTAAGATATTAATGTTTATATTATTTAGAGTTAAAACTATACAGAACAGACTTAGACTTAAAAAACTATACAGAACACACTTTCCTGTATTAGAGGCAAAGCGATAATTCCAAAGGAATTAATTATTAGTTAAGCACGCCGAAGCAGTACTAACTTTGTTAGAGACAAAACAACTTTCTTATGAACTAAGGTTTATATAAAGAACTTTTAGGAAAGCTATACCATACTTAAACTTATGAAATACAAAATATCAATAATAAAACTAATAGAACTTTTGTGCATCAGAAAGGTGCTCAAGTCTCTGAAACACAAAATTCCAAAATATTCCTTCTCAAGTTCTCTGGAGGTTCCATGGGCAATGGGCAATAAAAGAGCCTCCAGTGGACTAAAGAAAGAAGGGCATAAACTTAAAAATAATAGCATTACAACTAAATCCGTTAAACAGACGGAACAAGGTATGAAATCAGTGTGTGTGTACTCATGTGAACAAGTATATTATTACCAAAATAATCATACGTTTAATAATACAAAAAAAAAACTCGAAACTAGTGCATGTTATTATTAACAGAAAAGCATATTAACAGAGGAAAGAAAGACTTAACTAACAAAATTTGGGCGCCAGTGACCACAAGGATCACATTCCAGTTTACCGAGGGTAAATAAACGGTTTATCGTCAATGAACTAGAATTAAGTGTCTGTACTGAGCACAAGATTTGGAGGTACCAAACTCCAAATCATGAGACCAGAACAATCACAAAAGAAACAAATGTAATAATGTGAAGGGTTGGTAGGCCTGCACACTACAACATTGGCCTCCTTAAAGAAAAAAAACTAATCTATCCGAACAATATCTTTCACGTGAAAATTACCTACAGTTCTACCTTGCATATCTGCCAATGTGTACACTAAATCCGAGACTCTATTTTTTATAACATTACGAACGAATCTAGGTGCCAACTTATGGGAAAAGTAATCCGGACCACTGGATTGAACAAAATTCTTCCTCCAAATGACATCACCTACATTATAAACCACGGATTTACGGCGTAAATTATAATGTTGGGCATTCTTTTTAAAGGCCTGTATTAATGCATTTGAAACTTGTTCGTAAATAGGAACTAAGTCTTCCAACTTTTTTGCAAATTCAGCTCTAGACTGATCCAAAGGTACGTCCACGACACTAGAAGAAACATTAATTTTGTGTAAATTGCCGTCAACAATTTGTTCCCTGCCGTGCATAAGGAAAAAAGGCGTGAAACCTGTTGCAAAATTAACAGTATTATTCAAGGCTGACTGAATCTGAGGCAGAAATCTGGACCAATTACGATGGTCAGACTCGGTCAAGATAGACAAGGCAGTCCCGATAGTTTGGTTATACCGCTCAACTACATTATTTTGCGGGGTGTAATAGGCGTTATAAAAAGGCATTGGGACATTATAATCAGCCAACAATTGTTTGAACTCTTTTGAAACAAATTGTTTACCATTATCACACACCAGGGTTTGTGGAACACCGTGGACTAGAAAAATAAATTGTTCAACATTTTTTACAATGCTTTTAGTAGTAGCATTTCTGAGTGGAAAAATCCATGTATATTTGGAAAAAACGTCAACAACCGATAAAATGTACATAAAACCCGCGTAACTACGTGGAAGAGGTCCAACAAGGTCGATAGACAACATTTGCATCGGTCTGTTGACTATTTTTGGGTTCGTAGAAATACCAGCCGGCGCAGATGTATTTATTTTATGTGCCTTGCACGTTTTACACTTATTAACAAACTTTTTGACGTCATTATACATACCCGGCCAAAAGTAACGGAGTTGAACTTTCTTATACGTTCTGAATACACCGGGGTGGCAAGAGTTAATAGATTCGTGTTCTTTACTTAGAATAGCGTTGCGGTCTTCAAAAGGCACAACCAGCTTCCAGGCTGTATCCTCTTGCAAAGCGAAACGAGATTTAGAATGTCGAAATAAACAATTATCTTTAATTTGGAAGTTATTGAAACGTTGGGGATTATTCATACAATTGGAAAACAAATTATTATACCAACTATCCGAAGTTGTAGGCGAAGAATCTATGGCAGCAACAGTAAAATCGTCTTTACGAGAAAGAACATCTGGAACAGTATTTAATTTACCCTTTCTGTGCACCACATCAAAAGAATATTGGGAAAGACGCGTAGACCAACGTGCAAGCCTACCAGTTGGATTGGACAACGAAACCAACCACTGCAAACTGGAGTGATCCGTCACTACTGTGAAATGAACTCTTCTACGTAAGGCCTGAAATGATTGACTGATTCTAATACCGCAAGGAGTTCGCGCTCCGTAACGCCGTAATTTCGTTCGTGAACATTTAAGCACCTAGAGAAAAAAGAAACAGGATGTTCTTCACCGTCAAACACCTGAATAAGCACGCCGCCGATCCCAACGTTGCTCGCGTCCGAATGGATAGTAAAGGGCAAAGAAAAATCAGGGCAACTAATAACGGGAGCAGAAGTTAGGGCTTTTTTTAATTTTTTAAACGCGTCTTCCGCTTCTGGAGTCCAAGAAAAATTACTTATTCCCATTCTAGAACCAGTGAGTTTTGTCAACGGGGCTGCAATAGTAGAGAAATCTTTGATAAAACGCCTATAATAACCGCAAAGACCTATAAAAGCTTTAATTTGCTTCGAATTCTTAGGGGTAGGGTAAGTACGAATACATTCTAATTTAACGGGGTCTGTACGAAGACCCTTCGCGTCTACGATATAACCTAGATATTTTAACTCTTCTTTACAAAACTCGCATTTTTTGAGGTTAACTGTTAGACCCGCATCTCTTAATCGTTCATAAATTTTATTCAAAATCTTCAAATGTGACTCAAAATCTTCCGAAATAACAATCAAATCATCGAGATAACAAAAGACGTTCTCGTCGAACTCAGGACCAAAAAGAGCATCCACAAGACGCTGCAATTCGCTAGGAGCATTCTTAAGACCGAACGGCATCCTCACAAATTCAAACAGACCATGGCCTGGTACAACGAAAGCCGTTTTAGGACAGGATTCCTTATCTAAGGGAATCTGCCAAAATGATTTGCTCAAATCTATCGATGAAATAAAACGAGCACCCCTTAGTTTATCTAAAATACGTGAAATGTAAGGGAGGGGGTAGGAATCTGCCAATGTGACGCTGTTCAAGCGCCTCGAGTCCAAACAAAACCTGACAGAACCATCCTTCTTAGGAACAATCAAAACTGGGTTTGACCAAGCTGAACGGGAACGGCGGACAACACCTAAATCCAACATTTCTTTTAATTGTGCTTCTAATTGTTTCTGGCGAGTTTGAGATAAAGGATAGTAACGCTGTTTAATAGGATCCCCTGTTGTATTTATTTTATGACGTACTAAATGGGTTTTACCTAAACCACGTTCTTCGAAAGAAATTGACTTAAACTTAACTATAACTGAATTTAATTTGAGATTGTCTTGGGGGGACAGCAAGGAAGCTGATGTTAATTTGCGAACCTCACCGACAACCTTCCCAAAATTAACATTGCTGTCAACTTTTGGAAACAACTGAGGGGCCACGTCGAATTGCTTCCAAAAGTCTACTCCCAAAACAATTGAAGAGGACAGCGACGGTATAACGAAAAACTTAATATATTTCTTAATATTATTATACAATACTAGTACTCGCATAGTACCAATTATATCCTGACGTTTGCCATCCGCGGTGGTAACGTAGGAATCTAACTTATTTAACTTATACCCTAAACTTATGAAAAAATTATAAACAGAACCCCCGAAACAACTGACAGATGCTCCACTGTCTAAAAGTCCTGAAAAAACCAAATCCTTAATTTTAATATTAACATGTGGTCTAACATCTCGTCCACAATCAGCTAACGGCACACATGCGTCCATGTTGCGCGTGGTAAACTTAGATATATTACTAGGAACTGACGACGATCTTCTGTCATCCTTGTGCACAGAACGCAAAAGATCGTCGGCTAGTTTTTTGAATTATATTTATTTGATTCATTATGTTTAAAATTATCCTTTTTCCATTTTTGACAAAATTGTTTCGTATGCCCCTGTTCCTTACAGTAGAAACAATTAAAAGTTTTCTTACTATTGAAAGCAGAACTAGAAGAAGACGCTCGTGGAGAATAGGAAGCCTGATTATAACTACCACGTTGAGAATACGAGCCTTGAGCTTGTGGCTGGTGCGACGGTTGCGGGCTCCGATGAGGATACGAGGTTTTAGGAAAAGTAACTCGCGAAGAAGAATTAAAGTGTGGTGCTGGTTTGTCTACTGAAAGCTTTTCAAATTTACTGCACACACTTACTAAGGCTGAAAGATTCTTTTCCGAGAAATAAGCAATGGCTAAGGCGTATTTAGATTGGAGACTGTCACAGACTAAGTCCACCAATTGTTCTTCAGAGAGTGGAACATCCAATCTTAGGTTTGCTAACTGAACATCTTCAACATATTCCACTATAGGTTGATTAAACTTTTGCTTCATAGCAAACAAAGCTTTTAAAACTTCTGTTTGATTGGTACAAACGTCAAAACGAGAAATGAGGAGCTTCTTCAAGGTTGACCAAGACAAAGAATCATCAAAAATAGTTCTATACCAGGAAAGAGCTCTTCCCTCCAGGAGGTCAGGGAAAGAGGTAACAACTGAGGACAACTCCACCTTCCGGCATCTGGATAATTCTTCTATGCGTAAAATGAAATCCCTGACATCCGAAGACCCAGAAAATTTTAAACCCCAAGAATGGACGGACGAAGAAGAAGTTGGAGGAGAAGACGATTGGTAATAATTATTAATTACGGTTGTAGTCTTTTCTAAACTAACTGTATTATCGTTACCTATATTCATATTGGAAGCACTCCCCTCTTTCAAACTTTTATTAAAAGAGCGAGCCTGTTCGCGCATACTTGATAATGTAGCTTCCGGAACGATGTTACGATCCGTTAACAATTTTATCATTTCTTCCTTGGTTACCCCATTAATGTCGGAAATCGCCATTTTTAAAGAATAAATAAAAATTTTAATTTAATTTATAATTAAATTATTATTCTCAAATAATTATATGAAAATAAATGTAATAATAGGATTAACCAAACTGTTATAATTAATTATTTATTTGTAACACGTCAATTACCAAACACCCTGTACGTATGAACTCGAAAAATAGTCATTGATTTTCAATAACGACAAAGCCATTTATAATTTATTTAAAACCACCTTAGAATGCAGTAAATATTTAAAATAATAATTATTTTTATAACATACGTTCCACGAATTCCCTTTATAAGTATGAAGGTATAAACGGACACAAATTCGAACAAGAATAGTGCCGTTACTATATTCTCCCAATATTTTAGTAACCGCAAGCTTATAATAAACAATTATTTATGATAAATGTCTGTCACAAGTCGTCCTATGTTTAAAAAACAAAAGTAATGTATTTAATAATGAACTACCGCGGCTTTGTAAGTAAACAATGCACATAACCTGACAAATGTTGACAAGAATTGACAGCTCGGCTCCGATAAAGCATAACATAGATGAAAAATAGACAGCTGACAGTTAAAACAGAATTGCCAGTAAACAGAAAAAATGTTCCCAACAATATTTCGGTTATCACCTCTAGAGATATTATGAATGAATTTTGTGTTTAACATTATCTTAATGGCAACACTTAAAGTTGGTGTCATTATAATTACATGCCTTACGAAAAGGTAAACAAACAATAATATTCAACAGAAAAAAGAACATAACTTAATGAAATGTAATTTCAGAATTTAATTCTCTTAATAGCAATCAAGTGACACAACAAAATGATCATAACACAATGAGGTGTATTTTCAGAATGACACACAGAATCTCTGCAGAACGGTTAATGTTAGATATAAGACCAAATAAATGCACACACACCGAATCATCTCTGATTTCACTAAAATTATCAGCAAAAGAACTGAAAATCCACCCCACATGACAGAAAAGTACGTTTCGGGCACCGAAAATAACTGATTTTACACGTTGGAAGCGCCACTGAAACGTATCATGTTCGTATGAAATGTAGCCTTGCGGCAGAGCAGAGACCAGGGCTCAGGATAATGGGCCAAGTAGTTATCTGTCATGTAGGTAGGGTTTTCAGTCAAATAAAAAGAAGATGAATTTTACAAAACTATATTGTAGCCAATCAAAAAAAAACAAACATGAGAGTGCAAATTTCATACCAATGAAAGGTTAGCATTAAATTTATACCAATGAAATATAAGAATACAAAACATAAACATACCAGATGGACTCCGGAAACACTCTAACCTAACTAAAAGAAATCACGACGGATGACGTCCGCGACGATGCTTAGTGGAGAGAAGACAATTCCAGGCTCATTAACCGGGGACGTCGCGCCATCCCGAAATCCAAGGTCATCCTTCTTAGGAAGAAGGCTGCTACGCCTCCAAGGAGTGCACCCAGCCCCGGGCCACCCCAACACGCTCCATAAAGGAAACACGCGGTCCCAACCGATCTCCAAGACCTGCGTCTCTCGGCAAATCCGTCATCCGTCCGTGTCTCCACGACGCGGGGTCACAAAGGCATATTCTGCCAGCTCAAGGACCAATCCTTTTTTTTAAAGTTTGTTTCCAGAACACAATTGCACAAAATGGCCAACTGCCAACCACGGAAAAGGTGGGAATCACATAACCACTCAAAAATACTGCCGTACACGAACTTCTCGTGTTACGCAAAATACACCCCGCGTCTTTATAAGATAGGATCGACTTCGATTTACATGATATAATCCAATTCAAACACTTTTACAGTGAGTGACTCATTCACGCACAGCTAGCCCAAAGCTGCCCGGGAGGAAGTGCCCATAAACAAAAGAGCTCCTGTCTTTTCAAAAAAAAATTACCAGTCTCAAAAAAAACACCATAGACAAAAAAAACAAATAGGCAAGAACTGCACTAGTCACATAATTATTTATGTGACAATAATAATAATTATTATTATTTACGTTTGTAATAAAAACAGTTATGTTTTAGTATTGTATATTGTTGTAAATTATTACGTACAAGAATTCAGATGATTTGCAATTTTAGTGAGTTGATTTAAGGGGGCGTTCAAGTATTACGTAAAGCAAATTTTTGAAGATTTTTTGCCCCCCCCCCCCCCCTCCCCCCCAACGGGCCGTAGCGTTTTTCCGTACCCCCCCCCCCCCCCTAAACGTTACGTAACGTCCAAGTGACAATTTTAACCTGAAAGTCACTATTAAGTTGCGCAAAGTACTGGAAACTCGCTTAAATACCTTTTATCTTGTTTTAATCGCGTTTGCGGTAATAAATAAAGCAAGAGATTTCGAGAACAAAAATGATTGCCAACTTGGAAGATTTTAATAACCTAGTTTTTTTTAATCTAAATATAGAAAAACATGTTACGTAACGCGTTGTTCGAACCCCCCCCCCCCCCCCCCCCCTCGTAACGCACAGTAACGTTTCACACACAATACACCCCCCCCCCCTCAAGTGCGTTACATAATACTTGAACGGCCCCTAATTTGCGAGCTCTTGGGCTCTAGAATGTCGGAAAAAAGCAAAAAATCACAATAATACGATAGAGAGTATTGACGTAAAGTTCTTAGTAAACCCTGATTAAGAGAGCATCGCTCTCGAAACATGTCGGTTTTATAAACAGTGATAGTGGTTAACAAAGAATCTTTTAATTTTGAATACGTATTTTACCAAACTGTTGATGTCCATATGGCTCTTGTATAAATACTGAGGCGGAAAGAGACAACTGTACCTCAGGCTGATAATACCTAAATAAGATCGTAAAAATTTAGGTTTTGTATTCCTCATTTTTCTCCTCCAAAACTGAACCAATTTTTAAATTTTTTGTACTAACAAGATAATACTCTGTATCTGTATGTTTTGATTTTTTTAAATACGTTGTCTGGTTTTTCGTTATTTGTTTTTGGGGTGTTATGCCGTGTTGCGCTACCTCCTTCTTTAGCCAACGTTTCGGACACGTTGGCTTAAGAAGGAGGTAGTGCAACACGGCGTAACAGCCCAAAAACAAATAACGAAAATGCTTTTGGCCGTGAAAATCTTAAAACTTACTTTGTCTGGTTTACATATGAACGTCTGTTGATGGTATTCAAACCAGGCGATTTTAACGATTTTTGGAAGGTCCTAACTCCTATAAGAAGTAACATATGTCACGCTAGTGGTCGATATCCACATTGTATTTTTAAAAAATGTGTGCAGTTCACACGCGGTAGAAATGAAACCTTCAGAAAACTATGGTAGACAAGAGTGGGGAGGCTACGAAGTATTGCACAAAGTGGAGACCGAAAGGCTACGAAGCACCGCACAAAGAGAATACCGATTATTCTGTCTCATTCTCCCGCAGGCTAAATATATGTATATGTTTTTTTTTCTTTTTAGTGTCTCTTTTTCGTTTTATCGAGTTTCAAATCACGACGGTGTTTAAGAAGTTTTTACTTCTAAATATTTGCAGTACCTAGTGTCAAAATCCAAAGATCAAATTGGGGGAAAAGGTTTGTATGGACAAAACGCCGCCCGGTTTCCTTTTAATGTCTGACCTAGAATGTGGTTTAATCAGTGTTATTAATACCCGAATCTCTGTGAATTCATCAGTCGGCCGTCAGAATCTGTGCCGGGCCCTTCCATCATTACACGCCTGGACAAACATCCCTGCTTCCTTCCTTATCCTCCTGCCCTCCCTAGTCCTAGCAGGGCCGCCGCAAGGGGTACCACCGCCCGTGTGCTTCTAGCATTATAAATTTTCATGGTACAGACAACTACAACGAATTTCCAAGATCTGGAAATGCCTTCACGTACAAAAATTGGGTTTTTAACAGTAACTGTATTATTGAAATATTTTTCAAATATTTTTGACTGATTTGGTACTAAGGAGATAGGTCTGTAATTGTCTAATTTATGCGTTTCATTAGATTTATAAATTGATATTTTACTGCAGATTTTAAATTGTTCTGGAAAATGTCCTTCTTTAATGTATCTTTACGTTTTGTAACGCATTCGTCCTTGATTGGCCTGTTATGCTTCCCGCCAATGATGAAGCCATGATTCGATCAGTGAGGTTGCATCTGCATAATGCGTACAATCGCCGCCTGCGTCAGTCTCCACGGTATTTATTAGTCTAAGATCCGAACTAGAAACTACCTTCACCCATCTGTTTAATGGATGAAAAGTATATTATATCAAATTTAATATATTAGAAAATATGTCTCGAGTGGGTTTTCTAAAAAATTCCTGGAAAGGCTATGATTAATTAAAAATTGAAAAATTACGTTTTATTAAATATTGCACTCCAGGGTTTAACGAATAAATTTAAACCAACCGAAAGTATGAAGTCTATAGTATAGAATATACAAAAGTTGGGTTGTCTATTTTTTCCTGGCATAACTACTGTGTTGGCAGGTTTAAACAGGTAAATCGATAATAGTTATTTTCACCTATTTATTTAATAAATATATCTTATATCAAAATGAGCACTATTTAATTGTGAGTACGATGATACAGGGTTGTCTGTAAAAAATCTGCCATGAATGACGGTTGTCGAGTTTTGAAAGGTGAAAATTTTATGCCTGTGGAAACAGATGAAAGAGAGCGCGTATGCTTTTTATTCGTGCAACAGAGAAGGATAGTGACACATTAGTAAATACTGAGCATTATTTTGGAGTAGTTAATAACCTAAAATATTGGGAACACGTGTTACTACGTATCGTTGTTTATTGACAATATATTTTATTGAAAAATGACAGCGTTATGTACTTATTTTGAAATTTTATTGTTATTTCAAGAAATTAAATAAAAATGAACAAAGTTTACCGTCAAAAAAATAAAATGAAATGAAATGGTAAAACACATACTCTAAGGATCTTCTTTTACAAAAAATAATAATTTTACATTAATACAAAAAATTTATTAATTTAAAATATTAATAATTTATAATTTATTGTAATTATAATACATATAGTGCAATTGCATAACGTGGATTGACCAGATGATCATTTGGGAAGTGTGTGAAAGGGTTTAGTTTTTCCTGTGGGGAAAATTAAACCCGGACATTTAAATCTGGTACGTATAAAAAAAAACTATGATCAATAATTATTACTCCGTCTCTGATTCATAAGAAGTGAAATGTTGATCCTCGAACTCGGTACATTTTCTCTACTTTCGACAATGTCTCGTATTTTCATTGGCGTCAAAATGCCAACCGCAGTTTTCAGGCTGGAATTTCACAATTTTTTGTTGTTGTGGGGATATCCAGCATGGTGGTAAGTATTCAAGTCGAAACTTTAAATTTTTTTTAAGAACTGTTCACTGTCTTCTTTCGCAGCATAATTTTTCAAAAAAAATCGTTTTCTAGCGTCATTTCAAAACTCGACAACCGTCATTCATGCCAGATTTTTACAGACAACCCTATATCATCGTATTTGCAATTAAATAGCTCAAATAAATTATTATCAAACAAAAAGGTGAAAATAACTATTATCGATGTACCTATTTATACCTGCCAACCCAGCAGTTATGCCAGAAAAAAATAAACAACCCAACGTTTGTACATTCTATAGGCTTTATACTTTCAGTTAGTATTAAAATTATTCGTTAAACTCATGAGTGCAATCTTCTTACATATAAAAATGAATCGCTGAATGTTTAAGCGCAAATCTCGAGAGCAGCTGAACCGATTTCGCTAATTCTTTTTTAGAATATTCATTGATTTACGCGGATGGTTCTTACGGAGAGAAAAATTAAGAACATTGCGCAGAAAATTGGATAATTTTAGAAAACCTAACGACTATCGCACGTTTGACAGTTCGCCTGTTTGAGAATAACATTTTGCAAAACAATGATTGTTATATCAGGATTCTATTTTTGAAAATCTTCAAGTTGATAAATTTATTTAAAGTAGGTACTCCCCTAATAGTTTGAATCGAATCAAGAATTTTAGATATTCTAAAATTTAAAATACATGAAAAATGGAAATTTTAATAAAAAATGTAAAAGGTGGCACGCGGGAATATATGGAACGCGGGAGAAGGGTTGGCGGGACGAGGGAGTGGGAAAGGGAAGGAAGGCGGAGAAGGTGGAAGGGGAACGCTGGAGGGAAAGAGGACGTGTGAGGGGGGAGGGGAACTCGGGAGGGGGGTTCGCGGGACGGGGAAGGGGGGGGAGTGGAGTGGGGAGAGGGAAGGTGGAGGTGACGGAGTGGGAACGCGAGAGGGGAAGAGGACGCAGGAGAAGAAGGGGAGGCGGAAGGGGAACGGGACGAATGGGAAAGGACACTCAGGGAGAAACAATTTCTTTATTAAATGGCATAGCAACGCATGCCGGGACCAGCTAGTAGATATATATTAGGTCCTTACTTTGCCGTACTGGCAATTTTGATCTCAAATATCTTCTCTTTGGTTAGGAATTCCAAATTCAAATTTATACAACTATTTACTCATGTATTTGTGGTTCGAAAATTATAATCCATTTGTTTTCTCCTCAATCTTTTTTTTTCTTTGCGTCACTTATTTTACAAAATGGAAAACTTGAAATATCGCGTTATTTACGAGTACGAGTTCCACCATGGCACCAGTGCTGCAGAAACGGCTCGAAGAATTAATAATGTGTATGGCGACGGTGCCGCAAAAGAAAACACAGTTGTGTTTTCTTTTTTTCGTTTCGTTCACTACAGCTTTCTTAAATCTGGCCAGACGATTACGGCAGATGTCTATTGTCAGCACCTGCAAACCATGATGGAAATGCTAGCTGCTAAACAACCGATGCTGGTTAATCGATCTAGGCCACTGCTGCTTCATGACAACGCTAGACCACACACTGCACAACAGACGGCTACCAAATTAGAGGAGCTTCAATTGGACATCCACCGTACTCTCCGGACCTTGCCCCAACAGATTACCATTTTTTCGAAATTTGGATAACTTCTTGCAAGGGGAAAAATTCAACTCCGATGGGGCAGTCCAAAACGCCTTAAAAGATTTTATTGATTCCCGTCCGAATGGTTTTTTTAGTAAAGGGATCGATGAACTACCTGTGAGATGGTAAAAGTGCATAGATAGCAATGGTACATACTTTGATTAAATAAATATATTATATTTAAAAAAATCGACTTTATGTTCCTCCCATACAAAACGCCAATTTCATATGTGAGGACCTAATATATAATTCTCGTGTCACGGTGTTTGTGGTCGCACTCTACCGAAATGGCTTGACCGATTTTTTATGAATTTTTTTATGTATATTTGGTAGGTATGAGAATAGGTCGTACCCATACCGCTGGGTGATTAGGGTGTCCCTATCCAGATTTTTTTTTTCTATTTTTTTTTGACAATTTTTTTTTGCATTTTTTTTTATTTGGCATCAAAAATACCTATAACCCTAAATTTTCACCCTCCTAACCCCACCCTCCCATTTTTTAATCGTGACCCTCCCATTTCTAATTGCGATTTTAGTATTTTTGTATGAACAAATTTAACCGTCGCGACGGTTACGACGACGCGTCGTTCGTAACAAAATTATTTATGTTGTTAAATGACAGCGCTACGTCCGCCTCATCGAACTTTCATGCCCACACGCGCAAGTCATTTACGGGAAGCGTCGCGTCATTATGTCCATTACATGAATAACATTGAATTGAGAAAACGAATGGTCGGTGTTTTTTTGTTTTTTATTCGCGCTTCATTCCTCTTTCTGTCGTAGATCCCTTCCCACACACTTACAATTCATTTGTTATTTTTATTTAACAACCAAAATATTCACTAGAAATAATTTATATCGCAGAACAACGTTTTCCGGGTCAGCTAGTATTTAATAAAAAGTCATTTTTAATTAATCATAGTATTGCCAGGAATTTTTATTAGACAACCCACTCGAGATATATTTTCTAATATATTAAATTTGATATAAAAAGCTTTTCATCCATTAAACAGAAGGGTTGGTTGTTTCTAGTGCGGACTGCGGATCCTCTACTATACAGGGTGCCCGGGGGTAAAGTGCATTAACTTCAGGAGGTGATTCTACATGATGGTAGGAGTAAAAGGATGAACAACTTTTTCCGAAATTCCAACATTATTTTTCCCATACAAAAAGACGTACCTACTAAAAATCCTTAGTGTGGGGTACGATCTTACTTGCTGAGAGCCCGCCGGGACTCGACTCGATTGTGATTGGCCCGTATGGTAACAGAGGAAAATAATAAATCTGGCCGCACACGCCGGATGAATTTTATCGTTTTACCTCAAAACTACCCCTAAAAGTTGGAATTTCGAAAAAAAGTTATTTATCTTTTTTACTTGTACTATCATGTAGAATCACCTCCCGAAGTTAATGCACTTTACCCTCGGACACCCTGTATATCGCCGATTGTTTTCATCGTTAAAAGTACCTTCATTACTCGGTCTTAACAACCTCGTGTTATATTCGATTACTCTACGTAACAGTATGTATAGATATGTTAAAAATATGTTGAGAAGGAATTAAAATACCAGACCATCAGTTCCCTTAGAATTGTATTATTTTAGACTACCAATGTGCATCCACTACGGGCAAACGTGGAAAATAAAATGAACATTTCTACCGACTTTATTTTAATTATCGATCAGCCCTGATAGTTAGAACGTGAAGGGAATCTAAATATAGGAAGAAGACTGGACTTGGAAAAGCAGACTTCTTGATGTCTATAGCCCAAATAATGGAACCAAAGGTATTGATATACGTATAAAATGGAACGAAGATTTCGAATAATCATTATTTTTGTTGTAGCCGGTATTAGGTTTTTTTTAACGCTTCAGATTTTATGTCCGGGTTAAACGTTCCCGCAGGAAAAACTTAACCCTTTCACGCACTTTTCCACAAATGATCATTAGTCAATTCACGCTACGCAATTGCACTATATAAGTATAATAAATACAAAATAATTCAAGAACAACATGTCAACCTACCAGAGACCAAATGGGAAAATAATTCACCGACTCCAGATATTTTCATATCAGAGGGTTGAGTGGAACTCCTAATTGGACCTATAAATCCTACTGATCCCTCAATATTAATATTTAAAAAATCTTTTGTAATTCTACATGTGTTTAAAATGACTGATTTTTGCATTTTTATATCTCAATTCTTTGACAAATCTAATAGGCCTAAATTTTTTATGAGAGAGCTAGGTATAATGCCAGTAGCCGAAATAAGAAATGATAACATTTTATAGTCTGAGAATTCCAAATTCTTTTAATCTCATATCCTAAATATTTTCTTATTTTTTCAGAAACAGATTTTTGAATATTGCAGGAATTTGGAATAGCTACATCAACGATATTTAGTTGTTTTTTTTTAAATTTTGTCATGTAAAACTATATCAGGTATATTATGACTAATTGTCCTGTCTGTTAGTATAGTTTTATCATAATATATTTTATAAAATTCATTTTCTAGAAATGAATTTGGTTCATATTCATAATATGGTACTATATTACGGCAGTCAATCAAGTTGTGTTTAACTTAAACTTTGGTGGATTATTTTTAAAACCTGATTGTGCCTAAATGTATACTCGGACGGCGCTAATACAGAACATCCCGATATAGTATGTTCTATAGTTTCCGGAAAAACCAAACATTTTCTACATAAATCATCAATTTGATTTATATATTTGATTATATGCTTCCTATAATTTTTTTTATTAAATTATATGCTTACTTTTATTTTTAGTATTAATATTAATTATACCGTTAATTAATTTTATTAGTTTTACTGTTATACTTTTTTTTATTTTACAATTTCATTGTATTTTTGTCATTTTATATATATTATTCTCACTTGTACTACGTTACCACCATAATACTAGCATTTGCCTCGTTTGGGGTACTTTTAATAATAAATAACTAAATTTATTTTGAATTGCATTTATTACGACAGATGAAAAATATTAAATAAAAATATATTTATTCTTTATTTTTAATTTATAAACTAATGTTTAAGACAAGATTTTTATGCATAGCACAAAGGGTAATAATTATTATAATCAATAATTGTCAGCCTGAAACACTCATTTACACGGGTTCAAGTCCCGTTGGCGGCAAGTATCTTTTCTCGGAAGATTTTTCAATGTAAATGAGTGTTTCAGGCTGACAATTATTGATTATAATAAAAATATATTTAATTGAACCGTTATTTGAATCTAATTTTTTTCTTTTCAACTTCTTATCAGCCTATTTATTAAGTTACTGTACATTATGTATTTTTGTTTTCATAAAAATTCAGCCGTCCTTTGTTCCAGCCGCCCTTAGGTCCAGCCGCCCTTGGGTCCTGCCGCCCGAGTGCGCAGCGCACACGGCACACGGTGATGCGAAGTCCTAGTTCTTTAGCTCTCTTCTCCCTTCCCTTCCTTCATATCTTTGCATTAGAATCGTATCAATCAGACATCATATCACTGGCTTTCCGGGTGGATGCCCGCGGAACATCTTATTGGGATTTTTCTTCCACTTCTTCTTCTTCTTTCGCTTGGTGGCATCTCCAACTGGGGTATGTCGTGAGACTGAAGGGGAGTTGGGAAGACAAGAAGTTGGAAAAGAGAAGGGTCGGAAAGTATCTGACTATTCAGATCTGGTCTCCAAACACAGCTAAAGCCATTGCAAGCAACTTTTCAATTCTGAATGATGGTGAGTTGTCGGTGTGTATTTTACTATCATTAATAATATTTTTTAATATTACGTTTTTATGCTGGAACGCTTGCAACTCATTCGAGGTTCGTGCACCAAATAGACTTACTTAAGGCAACAAAGCCAATTTTCAATTTGGGAGGCGGGTATGGGTACCGCCGCCCCAGGAACCATTTATTGGGCAAACAACACCCCTGCCACAGGTCACCCCAAGTGGTTCACTACGTTTGGTGACTTAGAAGGGGTGCCCGGGTTCATGGGATGAGGTTTGTCTAGGTCTTGGTGACGGATACGTTTGCCCAACCACTGCGTGGCGGGCTGGATCGGAGGGGGCTGATTGCCTTGCACCGCAGTGTGTGGAATAGATTCATACGTCCGTCACTCCTGGCCACACGGACCCCCAGATTCCTACCCACCCCTCATACCTTTTTCCTTCCCATATCTTCTTCTCCTTCCTTTCCCTTAAAAACCCTCCACACAGCATCCTCAAAGATGACATAGGCCCCTAGGGAAATCGTTTCCTCGGGGGCTCCTGTGTGGAGCTAATGTTAAAAAAAACGTGACGTTGTGTAAATCGTTATGACGTTGTGTAAACGTTGTGACGTTGTGTAAATCATTGCAAAAATTCAAAAGGATACGTATACGCGGGCGCTTGCAATTTATTCGAGGTTCGATGACCAAAAAGACTTACTTGAGGCAACCTGCAATACTATTTAATACAATGTATAACTCTTTTGATAATCTATTCCTCTCGGAATGCTTTTTTACATTTTTAGGCCCTGAAGAAAATAAATTCTCTCAGGGCCTATGTCATCTTTGGAGTTTGAGTGAAGGGTCTTCTTAGGGGCCGTTCAAGTATTACGTAACGCACTTGGGGGGAGGGGGGGTCTTGTGAAACGTTACTGTGCGTTACGGGGGGGGGGGGAGGGGGGTTCGAACAACGCGTTACGGAACATGTTTTTCTTTATTTAGATAAAAAAAACTAGGGAATTAAAATCTTCCAAGTTCGCAATCCTTTTCGTTCTTGAAATATCTTGCTTTATTTATTACCGCAAACGCGATTAAAACAAGAAAAAAGGTATTTAAGCGACTTTCCAGTAACTTTGAGCAACTTAATTGTGACTTTCAGGCAAAAATTATCACTTGGGCGTTACGTAACGTTTAGGGGGGGGGTTATACAGAAAAACGTTACGGCGCGTTACATGGGGGGGAGGGGGGGTCAAAAATCTTCAAAAATTGCGTTACGTAATACTTGAACGTCCCCTTAAGGAAAATTAAAAAAGAAAAATTATAATGGGTCCTAGGCACTAAAATAACAATAAATCAATTAGTAAAAAATTGTAATTACTTACAAAACATCCATAAAATTTTGAGAAAGTTTTAAAATAAGTTGTAAAGCTGACAAACATTGTTACAAAAATAAAAGTATGATAAGGCCTACGGTCAAATTTAGTAGACCTGAATAACTGCTAGCATCGTGTATAAAGAAATACAAAAAAATACAATAATTGGTTCACGATGCATTACTCAGATATTAAAGGTCGATAGAAGAATGAAAATCAGAAAACTGTTGCACAAAATTATGTATAAAAGTGTAATATTACTAAAAAAATGTACGATTCAATCGGTCGATTTTTTATTATTCGTGCCGCACAACCGCTCCTCGCAAACCAATCACTCCGCACTGGTCAGTATTACCAACTCTCAAAAATATTTATTCCTAAAACTAAAATCAAAAACCCCTAAAATCCCGCCAATTACTTGAAAATGCCCCTAAAAAAATATTACGTAAAAATAATAATTAAATGATCGCCGTTATGTTTTTTAATAATCTTTATTCATAAATTATTTAATACATAAAATATTACTTCATTTTCTTGGGAAGAATCAGATTTTTTAAAATCATACTTGTTGACATTGAATAAACTTAATATTTTAGGAGATGGATTGAATGTTGTGCAAGATCCACCATTTCTATTTAGTGTGAATCGAACCATCACCATGCTTTGTAACTTTTCAATATAGAGTATATTCCGCATCTTATTTTTGACGATATTATAGCTGGAGAATGCACGTTCGACACTTGCGTTTGAAATTGGAACCGTGACAAACGCTAATCCAAATTTTGAGATATTTTCAAAACGTTTACATCCAGGTGCGTCACAATCATTGTAAACTTCGTAATAAAAATCAGCAGAAGTGGATGTATTCTTCCTTGTTTTATTACTCAATATGGAGTCACAAAAACCCTAAAAATACCCCTGAACATATTAAACCCCTAAAAAAAATCCCAGTCCACTTATTTTCTCCCTAAATTTGGGGGGAAAACCCCTAAGTCGGAAACCCTGGCACTGGTCGAAATAAGTGAGCTATGTGAGTGTGTAATTGAGCCAAGTGAGCTGTACAAACGGTTCGATTCGACAAGCTTGAAGCGCCATTTATGGGTGTTTGCTACCTACTAGTGTGTCCTTAAGCGGCATCGAACATTTTAAATTGTATTTTTTTTTTACTTAGGCCTTATTAGCCGACAGGCCTTATTACCCACGCCTACCTTATATCATAGATATCGCACATATCTGTTTAATGTTTCTTTTAGTAATAGTAATGATCAATACATTTACATAATCGACATATTTTTATGGATACATCAAAAGTATCGAATGATTCGTCGATTAATCGCTCGGAGTGCGGGAGCAATAGCCACGGTCGGACTCAAAAATTATTATGGTGCATTGGTATGGCAAATATATTCATACAACGTACAAAAATTTCAATCGCTGATTTTCTTTCTTGGCAATGATTTCCTTGTTATTTATTAGCAACATTAATATTATTTCTTATTGAAGAAGAAGATACTAATAATAATCTAAACGAAAATATGAAAGAGAACATGACACAGAAAATAGAAAAATATAATGGTCGCAACTGGGACTCGAACCCAGAAGCTCTCGTTTACCCGGGACCAATATCTTTTTCTATTGTTCTCTTTCAAATTCGTTTGGATTATTGTTGTTATCTTCTTTATATTGTTAAGTAGGTTATTTTTGTTTTCTTCTTCATCAGCGATATATTAAATTGATGGGAATAACCTTCAAAAGTTATGAAAAGAGAGTTTTGCTTATAAAAAAATTCAATATTACTTCTGTTACCCATGAATTTCAAATATGTACGCATTTCAATTGAATCTCTACATATTATAAATTAAAGTCCTCCGCCGCGTCTTTCTGTCTGTTCGCGAAAAACTCAAAAACTACTGAACGGATTTTCATTTGGTTTTCACCAATAGAGGGTGATTCATGAGGAAGGTTTAGGTATAAAACAAAATTTCAACAAAACCGTGTCCTAGAAATAGAAAGAGTACAAAAAAGGTTTATGCGTTACCTGTTATGTGAGGGAATATATATAGGTACTACCCATTCCTGTATCCATCGTTGTTCTAAACAGGAATGCTCGATCTTAATACCTTAGAAGCCCGCCGAAAAATATTTTTGGAAAAACATTTTTTTAAGCTGGTCTCCGGTATCGTACTGAATCCACCGACGTTAAAGGAGATAAACCTTTATGTCCCTAAGGCGTATACTCGTGGGAGATCCCACGCACTTTTTTATGCTCTGAAAGCGAGAACTTATTCCTTTCAGAATGCGCCATTAAACAGAGCAATTCAACTGCTTCCACTTCAATTGTTACCTATAGAGAGTTCAGTAACTATCTTTTGACGTACGTCACAACATAATGAAAATGCCCCCACGGACATTTTTTCTTATTTTAAATTTTGTAATCTTCTCCGTAATAATTTGGTGTATAACTGTTTTATGGAGAACATGAATAGAATAAATAAAATAAAATAAATAAATATAAGTTGTCAAGGTTTTGTGTAAATTGGTTGAAATATATAAGGAGAATGTCTGTATGTGGTGCACGAGCGGGCTGGCAAGCGGGCGGTGTGGATTTGATTTGTATGCAAATTAACATATGGCGGTGTGACTTAATTTATCGTGGTTATAAAGGTTGGGTAAATCCAGTAGTTGGCGTTGTATTTCGTTAGCCACAGCAACCCGAGTCCGGGTCAGCTAGTATTATTATAATTAATTATTAATAAGATTTAGTGGCATGTTTAATGTTAGGTACCTACTTGCACCTTTAACGCACCAGATTTAAATGTCCGGGTTTAATTTTCCCCACAGGAAAAACTAAACCCTTTCACACACTTCCCAAATGATCATCTGGTCAATCCACGTTATGCAATTGCACTATATAAGTATTATAATTACAAAACAATACAATATGCAATTGCACTATATAAGTATAATCATTACAAAACAATACAAGAAAACATGTCAACCTACCAGAGACCAGATGGGAAAATAATTCACCGACTCCAGATATTTTCATATCAGAGGGTTCGGCTCTGTGGAATTCCTAATTGAACCTATAAATCCTACTGATCCCTCAATATAAATATTTAAAAAATCTTTTGTAATCCTACATGTATTTTAAATAAACCGATTTTTGCATTTTTATATATAAATTCTTTGACAAATCTAATACGCCTAAATTTGGAATCAGAGACCTAGGTATAATGCCAGTAGCCGAAATAACAAATGGTAATATTTTTATAGTCCGAGAATGCCAAATTCTTTTAATCTCATTTCCTAAATCTGTGTATTTTCTAATTTTTTCAGAAACAGTTTTTTGAATATTACAGGAATTTGGAATAGCTACATCAATGATATAAGTTATTTTTTTAATTTTGTCATGTAAAACTATAACAGGTCTATTATGACTAATTGTTCTGTCTGTTAGTACAGTTTTATCATAATATATTTTATAAAATTCATTTTCTAATAATGAATTTGGTTCATATTCATAATATGGTACTATATAACGGCAGTCAATCAAGTTATGTTTAATTACCAAACTTTGGTGGATTATTTTTAAAACCTGATTGTGCCTAAATGTATACTCGGACGGCGCTAATATAGAACATCCCGATAAATTATGTACATTATTATTGTACTGCAATTTTCATTTGTTGTTCTTTTATATCTGTTTTATATAATATTGTTAGCTCTTGCTGGTATGCTTCTTAGTTTTTTTTTTTAAAGGTGCCGGTAACCCGGGCGTTTATTAATATCAATAGTTATTTACATTTACATTTATGTGCGCTACCCGACTCACTAGACAATATCTGTTCTGAGCCGGGTAGCAGTATCTATACGTAAGTTTTATGATTCCAATAATAATTAGCCAAGAATGATCATAACACTTAGTTTAGTAACTAAATGGTGCAGAGAAATATGAAATCCTGGATATTTTATAGTTCAGAATAAGTGCTGAAAACTAAGATAATAGAAACATGGGAGATGGGCCATGAAGCATTTATTAGCATGAAACCTCATGCACAAAAGTGTCACCAACATTGTACACCTACTGCAAATCGCATCTACGCACAATGGCACCCCGCCTTTGTTTCTACCTACATACCAAATGCATTACTTTAATTGGCTTCATTAAAAAACATTACTTTAATAATCCGTGCAGTTTGGTCGTAGCTCTGCTGCGGTCGGCATTCTTCCATGGAGTAACTCTCTTTGTCTCTATTATCTACGGTCTAAATCAGTGATCCCCAAATATTTCTATTCGCTGCAGCCTTTCTAAATTCAGATTTTCCAAAGGCTCTGTCAATTTTTATGTAAGATTATTTTTGCAGGAATCATTAGGTAAAATAAATAAATCAGTTTACTCAGTTAATGAAAATGAGCAGATTTAACTAAATACTTAACAATTCTTAATTATACCGCCGCTCCCAAGGCACCGCGGGTACATTCTGGTTTAAACCAATCTCGCCCAAAGTATAGGTAATGAATATTGTATAACCCCAATTAATTTTAACATACCGTTAAGACGTACATGCCATACAGAACTCTTCCACATGCTTTACAAATTATTACAAAACAAATGCAGCAACTATTAACCGTGCTCTTCATACCTTCAGTAATATTTGTCTAAATTCTAACATCGACATTTTCTCCGATTCACTGCCCAAATTTAAAAAGAGCATCATGTCAATAATATAAACAGTTCAATGCGCATACATATCCTTTCACACATCTACAAACATACACACACATAAACACACACCTTCCCACTTCGCACATCACCTGGTAATTACTAAATATACATACCATAAATAAGACACTACAAAGAAACGTATCATAGGTACACCATGAAATATTATTACATTATCTGTAAATTTTCTCATCACTGTAACCCAACGATACTCAACCTTTCTTCTCTTCGGGCCACATACATGTATTTGTAAAGTTACGCGGGCCGCAACACTGAACTGGTGTGACGAAAAAAAATCATCAACCCCTCCCCTCCTCCCCCCCTCAGCAAGAATGCTGTATAAATTAGTAGGTACCTGACTAACCAGAGACATTAACCCGTTTTTATGTATTATAATTGATGCGGTTGTTTCTAGAAGTGGTACTTTTATTTATAAATTATTTGCGCGCGTACTTGTGTGCCAAATAATTGTTTTTTGGGAATAAATCTAGCGTGTGTAAATAGCAACACTCTTACACATCTGCCCTGATGATGGACACTGTAACGCTGTCCGAAACGTCGGCTAAAGAGGGAGGTAGCGCAACACGGCATAACATCCCAAAAATATATCAAAGAAACCTTTTGGCCGTGAAAATCTAAGCAACGTATCTTACACATCTAAGATCATGTGGACCATAATGACAATCCTTTTAGGGTGCGCTATTCGACTTTGACGAAATTTCGTACATCTTGAGATTCGTTTCGACTTTGACAATCTGTGCGTCAAAGTCAAAACGAATCTCAAGATATACGAAATTTAGAATGATAGTTTTTTTCAACTTCCTGATTGTAAAGTGGTTAGGGCCACACAAAAAAAGCTTGGCGGGCCGCAGGTTGAGTATGGTTGCTGCAACCGATAGTTTCTCAACGTGGGCGATAACACCCCATTGTGGGCGTTTGAGATTTTCACGGAGGCGGGAGAAGACCCAGATAAAACTAGGGTGCGTTGAGGAAAACTAGGAGGCGTTGAGATGGCATAGTGAGGGCGTGGGCAGGTAAAAAAAAATGGTCTCAAAAAAGACAAAAAAACACACTTATCACATACTAATAATCAAACGTGTATTATTTTTTGTTAACCTCTCCTTTAGTGAATTTTAAAAAATTAAACGGTTCCGTGGGAGTGAATTTTAACAAATAATTTATTTTTTTTAACACCAAATCGCGGAATAAGAAAAAATCATATATTCTTGCTAAGAAACTAGCACAGAAAAATCAATAATATGCAATTTATAAGGAAAAAACAAAAATATACTTTCACGCCAACCATCGGTCATCAGAATAAATGTTTATTTTTTTTGTGAAAAATTAAATTCAGTTACCACAATTTGAATGTGGTGAATGTGATATAAAACTTTTTTATTATTTTCACACAACCTACTTAGGTACACATAATTAACCATTTACACAAAAAATATATAAGAATGCATAAAAAAATCTTAATTGTTGTATAATTTCTATTACAATTATATATTTGTATACATAGCGTAGTAATTTTATTAAAAGTATTGGTGTTGTTGTCATTGTTGTTGTTTTTTTTTCTCCAAATATTAAATTGTTTTTTTTATATATCCAGTCAGTGCACGTATATTTTATATATCCAGTCAATGCACGTATATTTTATATATCGAGTCAGTGCACGTATATTTTATATATCCAGTCAGTGCACGTATATTTTATATATCCAGTCAGTGCACGTATATTTTATATATCCAGTCAGTGCACGTATATTTTGTAATCTTTCTTTCGTCAATTTAAAAATAACATCGTCGAGGTAACAATACAAAATATTTTACACATGTAACGTGAGTACGTAATTCGATAATTTTTCTAGCGCTTTGTCTTTGCTACCGTCTTAGCGTTAAAGAAAATGTAACTTCCATTGCTTTTTCATCAGATATTTTTAAACACATCAATGATCTGAACCTTAAACTTTAAGGCAAAGGAAAGCTTGCATGGGAGCTTCTGACAGAAGTAAAAAGATTTTTGCGAAAACTCGAACTTTTCAACATCGATCTCGATAATGAACTAACTAACACTTCCCTAATTTAAAATAAATCAGCAGTGACACCGAGCTTGACGTCGGCCAATACACGACGTTCATTAAGGATCTTAAATCGGAATTTGAAAACAAATTCACAGATTTTAAGAAAATTGAGAATGTCGTCGACATCCTCAGTAACATTTACTCTCTGCATCCTGGTGATGAATGGAGCAATGAAGCTGCAAATATTTTCGGGAGTAATAAAACTGCTCTCTATTATGGAAATGATCGATTTCCAAGAAAATACAGTTTTAAAATACCGAGAAGGAAGTTTCTTGTTAAGAGTTTTGAATAAAATTTGTTTGTGATAATAAATACCCAGAATTAAAAAAATTAGCCTAGAAAATTCTCACTATGTTTGGGTCAACGTATGTTTGTGAAGCAGCATATTCCAAGATGAAATTCATTAAAAATAAATTCCGGAGCAGACTTACCAATGAACATCTCCAAGATTTAATGCTAATAGCCTGCACAAACTTTGGTCCAAGCTTCGACGGATAGTCCAAGGCAAAAAATGTCATTTTTCTCATTATTATTGTAAAAAACCATTGGTACTTCTTTTTATTCATAATATTTGTTTATCATTTAATAATGTTCCGGAACCCATTCGTTTTATTTGTTCATTGGTATTGAATCTACACATATTTAAGTAGTACAGTTTATCATTTCAATTATTAAGCCAGGGGGGGGGTTGGCTTTTTCCCTTCCTGACCGCGACGGTTATGTTATTTTAAAAAACGGACCCCCAATGAAAGTAATTGGTGACCCCTGAATTTCAGAACCCAGCTACGAGTGCATGTCGGACGCCACGCCATACGCGCCGCGCCACAAATAACATCTGTGCACGTGGAATGTGGAATTTCACACAAAGCTACTGTTATAATTCGGTTTCTAATTCAAGAATTCGACACAAGATGTCGCTACTTCCGCCAGCAGCTCGCATGTGGACGTTTCTTCCCTAGGTTTAACTACTACGGATTTATAGAATTTAAGTATCTTTCCGGATATGGAGAGATTACATACGGCGTCATTCATTGCCTGTCACGGTTACTTTTTTTTTTTTTTTATTAATAATTTTTTTTTGTTACATACATAAAAATATTACAAAAAACATTTCTTTTGATATAAAGTAAAAAAAAGGAACTATACAATTAAATAGGTAGCTTAAAGATAAACAATAATACAATTAAACAAAAAAAAAGATATTACAATAGTATGATATAATATGTATGATATCAAAAAAAATCCCACATAGGCATCGCCAGTTCGTGTGTATACTTAAGTTTTTTTTTTCAATGCAGTTAAGATTATAAGTAAATTACACAATTATGTTTTAAAATATTTATAGAACAAATAATTCCGTATTTACAAAACTAAAATTAAGAAAAAAAATATAAAAAACAAAAAAAGGTTAAATAAAAATTAGGGATTTGTAAAGTTACAACAGGTAGGATGTTATAGCAGGCAGGGCTGGGCAGTATTTGAATTACTTGTAATTGAAATACGTATTTGAAATACAAATACGTATTTTGTATTTGTATTTCAATTACTTCCTAAAAATGTATTTTGTAATTGGTATTTCAATTACCTGATGCTGAAGTATTTTGTAATTTGTATTTCAAATACTTATGGCTTCAAAATACATTTTCAAATACATTTAGCGACCTTAATAATGATGAAAAATAAACTGACATAGATAATACGTAAACTGAAAATGCTAGAATCCAGAGCATTATATTATGTATATTAAAATTTAGAGTTGGCAACACGTCCTGTGCTATAATAGCACTGTTATTGTACATTTTCTATCATATTTGAATCATATTATATTATACTTGTCATTGCTTTGTATTTTACATTTTTGTGTCATAGTATTAGATCAAGCACTATAGGAATAATTTGACTGAATACTAGATATGTTTTATGATTTTCACGGCCAAAAGCATTTTCGTTATTTGTTTTTGGGGTGTTATGCCGTGTTGCGCTACCTCCTTCTTTAGCCAACGTATCGGACATCATGATGGACACTGCAACGATGTCCGAAACGTTGGCTAAAGAAGGAGATAGCGCAACACGGCATACACCCCAAAAACAAATAACGAAAATGACTGAATACTAGATTATTTTAGTTAATTACAGTAGAGCGCACTTGCAGTGAAATAACACAAAACTGCGCTATATAAATGTCGTGGTATTATAATAATTATTATTACTATCTAACACCTGGTTCCGTTACTATAAAACTTTACAAATGGAGCGGAGATGAGATGTGTCTTTTGAGCTGGTCAATTTTTGCACGTCTCTGTTTCACTCTCCTCAACTTTGCTTCCATGGAAACGCACCCTTAGATAAGGGCACTTACGACAATTTATTGCAACCGAAGGTTCTACGAAAACCAAATGTATTTTGTATTTTGTAATTTGTATTTTGTATTTGAAAAAAAAAATTGGTTAAAATACTGTACTTTGTATTTTGTATTTCAAATACACGACTTGAAAATATTTTGTATTTCGTATTTTAAATACATGCAAAAAAGTATTTTGTAATTTGTATTTTAATTACAGCAATGCATGTATTTTGCCCAGCCCTGATAGCAGGTATGTATTTGTGTCATTTGTAGTTATCCAAGTCTTTATTATTTTTTTGGATATGCTGTAAGACAGGAGTTCCCAAACTTTTCCAAGTCGCGGCACCCTTAGAAAATTTGAATTTTCTCACGGCACCCCGGTCATATAATGTCAATCTGTGGTAGCCCCGGGACCGAGTGTCACCCCTAAGAGCACAATTCTCTAGCCACTCCCCCCTCCCCCCCCCCCACCAATTTTTTACCTACTCCACCGAATAATACAACTCGTATTTAAAATGTATAAGTACATTTATTGGTAGGAAAGCTTACAAATAAAATGCAAATATAATTACAAAAACCGTTTAGTGCGACGGGTGAGCCTGCAGCTACTCTCATTTCTTTTTCCACATTTATTTTCGAGCGATATTTGATCTTTATAACTGCAGCCGCTGAAAATCCAGATTCGCACAGATATGAAGTAGCAAAGGGAATGAGGGGTGACCAGACAACTCAGAATGAAACCAACTCAGAAGCACCTCAGAAAGGTCATTAAGAGTGATGAAAAAAAAATATAAAAAAATTAGTTAAATAGGTTAAGTTAGGTTAGGGTTACCGGCTATTTTAAAATTATTTTTTCGTAGCTTTTAATGACCTTTCTGAGGTGTTTCTGAGTTGGTTTCATTCTGAGTTGCCATGGAACCGAATGAGGACCCTTACAGCTTTTGCATTTAGAATCGGATACTGATTTTTTACTGATATCCAAAACTCCGTCAAATCCGAACAAGCGTATTTTGGTTTTAGGCTGCTGTCGCTCGAGAGGTCAATTAGATTTTCTTCTTCCTGAGTAGTAAAATCTTGGGAGCTGGAGCCCGGCCACGCGGGTTATTTTCCATTCCATAAAATGTTTGTATTCGTTCATGTCAATTTTGATTTTTAGTAGAGACATCAGGGGCGCCTCGCGGCACCCCTGATCTCTGTCCGCGGCACCCCAGGGTGCCGCGGCACCCACTTTGGGAACCTCTGCTGTAAGAGGATATGTTTTTAGATTTAATTTCTATAGTCTGATAGAGTGCATTATAAATTTTTGGTGCAATGAAATAAGCATGTCTCTGAGCAAACCTGGTTTAGCATAGGGGAGCCTCAAATGCATTATTTACTCTACTGCTGGACCGATTTTCGTTTTTGTAAAATATACATTTGTTGAAAATATATTTTTCAGACATTGCATACAGTAAATTTTTCTTATATCTAAGAGTTCAGTTTCTTGGAATAATTGCAAGGAGGGTAGGTAACATCTTTATGCAACATTATTTTTATTATTAATTTTTGAGTAATTTCTAGTGGCTTAATGTGGTTCCCCCATCCAATTATTCCATAAGATATTGATGATTGCACCAATGCATGATATACCAGTTTCATTCTTTTAATATCAACTATGTTATTTAATCGTTTAAAAATGTAAGTCAACTACCTTAATTTATTTACAAGCTTTTCTACATGATTTGTCCATTTTAGTTGGCTGTCTATAATAATTCCTAGGTATTTAACTGTGTTCCCTGAATTCATTTCTACACAGTTAGAACACAAAACAGGGTTGCAAATATTGTGAAACCTTATATTTAGGTGAGTTAAGGGTGCCGCCCTTTTGGTATTATAGAATGGAATATAAATAGATTTTTCACAGTTCAGAGTTAGATGGTTTTGGTTTAGCCATTCTTTGACAATGGATGTGCACTTATTTGCATTTTCAGAGACTTCTTTCCATGATTTACCATGAACTGTGATTGCAGTATCATCAGCATACGAGAATAGTTTTCCCAGAATACTGATATTAAACAGGTCATTGATATAAATTAGGAACAATAACGGACCGATAACTGTTCCTTGTGAAACCCCATGTCTCAAAGATTCTAGTTTACTAATATTATCACCAATTTTTGTACATTGTCTGCGATCAAGTAAATAATTTGTTAATAGTGACAGACAATTATTTTTAATTCCAATATTATTTAGTTTTCTAATCAGTTTATTATGATTAACGGTATCAAACGCTTTTTTCAAGTCTAAAAATATTGTTAAGCTTTTCATATTTAAGTCAAGATTGGTGTATATATTTTTTGTTATATTAAATAAAGCATCATCTGTACTAAGACCTGTTCTGAAACCATATTGATTTTGGGACAAAAGTGCATTTGATTCTAGAAACTCTAGTACTTGTATTTTAATATTTTTTTCTAATATCTTCGCTAGTTGGGATATTAGCGAATTGGTCTGTAATTGTCAAGTTTAGAGATTGATCCAGATTTATGTATTGGTACAATATTGGAGAGTTTAAATGCGTCTGGGAAAACGTTTTTTTTTTTCAAAACAGGAATTAAAAATGTGTTGCAAGGGCTTCGAAATGTGTTGTTTAATAGATTTGATAGCGATGGCGCTCAATTCATCTGGACCATTGGCTGTATTTGTGTTAAGATTGTCAATGTGTTTTATTATTACAGATTCGGTAATACGTTTAAATTGAGTTAAATTAAGACTATTTTCAGAGTGTTCGTCTATTTGAGTGGGTTGATGTATATGGTTTTGAAATGAGGGATTGTTATTTATTATATCTGAAGCAACATTTGTAAAAAAATCATTGAATTTATTCGCATTATTTCTTATATCCATTATGACTATTTTATCATCTGTAACAATTTTTTCAGGGAATGTTTTTACTTTGTGTTTTCTATTTATTATTTCATTTATGACTTGCCAGGTTTTTTTAGAATCATTAGCAGCTATTTGTAATTGTTTAGTATAGTATTGACTACATTTTCTTATAAGAATATTGAAAAAATTTCTATAAATGATGTATTGCTGTCATAAATTTTCAATAGGTGGAATGTTTTTAGCCATACAATAATTCTCATGATTTTTGTAAATTTTGCAGTTTATTTCTGTGTTGGCTTGCAATTATCAAGCCACGCGTAATCCATGGTTAAATTTTTTTACGTTTTCTTCTAGGTATTGGTGTTGGTTCAAGACTATTCTTGATATTATCATTTAATATTGAATAGAAGGTGTTTAGTGATTGATTTGGGTCATCATTGGATAAAACTGTGTTCTAAGTTTTTTTTTTTTTTAAGTTTAGGGTTTGATAGTTAATTTTATTTTTTCCCACTTGTTGGGCTTTAGTTGTATGATGATACTCTAAGGTACTGTGACCGAAAAAAGTTGGGAAATGATCGGTTATATCAATTTTTAGGACAGCTGATCTGGGTATACAATTTTATTGGTTTTGAGAAATATGTGATCAAGACAAGAACCGTATCTGGTAGGGCTATTTATATAAGATAGATATCCATCACTATATATAATATTTAGATATTCATTTGCAATTGGGCTTAGGATAAAATGTTCTATGTTAATATTTATATCCCCTATGATAAACGAGAAATCTGATTGGTTGCAATTATTTTCGTTTATGAAATATTTTAATTCTGTGATAAAAGATTTAGAATCTAAAGAAGGGGAGCGATAAACAGCAATTATAGAGTATTTTTTATTGTTTAGCTTGAATGATAAATGTATGGCATTTGAAAACTTAAATTTTGGGATGTTTATTATTACACCAGTTATTTTATGTGCACTATAGAAAATCGTTAGACCGTCATGCGAAGTATGTTTAGAAGGAAGTGAGTAAGTCTTATAATCAGAGATGGAGTAATGGTAGATTTAGACTTGTAAGGTGCGACGTGACATGATGTTCTCTGCCGTGATGGCTAGCATTTACATCTATAAGTTGTCTTCTGACGCCTTATGACGATATTTTAAATCAATACGGTCGTAGCTCGTAGTAGTGATACATACACACTAGCAGAGACGAGGCCGTCCCCGCGCCCCTCACCTTCACCTCTCTGTCGAAAATCGAGATAGCTTCTGTCGAGTCACGTCAGACCGCATCATGCCACAACGGAACTTACAAATGTAATCGCCTCCATACTAAATATATGAAACCGATACCGCTGTAAGGCGTCACGTCACGTCGCACCTTACAAGTCTAAATCTACCATTAGGGATTAATTCACACATTTGCGTTTCCGTAAGTATAATCACATTTGGTTGAAATCCTAGAGAATTGAGGAAAATACAAAATTCATCTAAATGTTTATGAGTACTGCGGATATTTAAATTTATTATGTTGAAGTCCGTATTTCCTTCACTTATGTAGTTATTTAGTTCTGTAGTATCTTCACATATATTTGTGTCTATTAATGTAAAATCATCAGTGAGATCCATTTTCAGAGTATAGAAATTCTTCCTTTTTCTTGTCCTAGTATGTGATTAATGCAATGGTATGTCGTTTGCATCTCTTATGCGTATTATAGGTGAGTCGTCGGTCTTTCTAAGTAAGATTAAGACTAGCTGTAACTGTCACTGGATCACAGTGGGTCCGAGAAACGGGCTATTTTTGGAAACATTTCTTATTGGATTTATAAAATGGTTACCTACAGTCAAACTGAGCGAAGCCGAACTAAAAGCATTAGTTTTTACGCGTCATAGAGATTGCGTGTGGGTTTTATAAGCGCCACCCCAGCCTATTTCACCATATTGGATTATGGATTAACAGAAATCGAACTAGGTCATTCTTATATTTCTTTATTTAGATTATGTGCCAATTTTATAAAGTTATAGGTCAACTTTGGTATTCTGTTTTGGTTGTATGGGTTTGCTTTCAATATTAGTATGCAGTAAGTTACATTAGTGTTGTTGATTGTTTGGTACAGATGAATAGAATTAATATTATATTATCATTTTGATGCTACCTGTATTCCCAAAACTGTTTTTTTTTTCTACACGCCAATAGTATATAGGTGTTGGTACATCTTAGAGGTGAATAAGATGGATATGTCCAGTAGGTTTCTGTGTTTTAAATTCATCTTTGCAATGAATTGAAATATAATTTTGATAATATTGTGTAGGCAGAAGGTTCAGCATTTATTTGATTTGATGATATTCTTTTTATTTCGTGAGGTTACAATGATGGTCACGTGTAAACTTATCAGAAATCGACCCGAGGCACGCTTCCTCGATTGGCAGCAATGACGAGGCAATTATTGTTTGAGATTATAATATTATAATTGTTTGAGATTATAACATATTGTAAAATGTAAAGTGTCTTTTACATACTTGGTAAAGTGATTAGAATCAAAATTTATAGTCTTTTATTTATCTCTTTAAAATATTTAAAAAAGAAAATACAGGACACACCTACCTCACATGATGTACAGTACTGCTACATATGGAGCATGGTGTGGTGGTATGTGGAAAAAGTGCATCATGGGGGAGTAGGAAATATAAATAAAAGAAGACAATTTCAAAAACAAAAATGATATTTCTGTATTGTTACAAAGACAAGTTTATTCATAATATATATATACAAGAGTTATTAGTAAACAATTGCAAAACTATTACACAAGCGGCTGGAAGATTAACTATCTGCCAACAGAGGCCACCTCTGGTTCAACTGATCAACTGATCAGCTGATCGGCTGATCGGCTGATCGGCTGATCGGCTGACCGGCTGACCAGCTGACCTGCTGACCAGGTAATACAGGTATGCGGGGATACGCTCTGTGAACGGATCTAAGAGTGGATGGAGAAACTGGATAGTTAGCCCCGGTTACAACAAAACAATACTTGATCAGAATAAATTAGCTCCTAAGCACTTCCCACTTCCACTATCCAAAAGTGAAATATTCTAAGCGCAACAACTTTACAGTAAAAAAAAGACTTATAACAAAATATTCATCTAAAATTTCATATTTGCTCTTCTTTATACTGGGTTCACACATAAAAATTATTATTGTTATTTGCAAAGTTAGTAAAATCACATACAATGTTAATTTATAATAATAATCGGCTTTACTCCTAGGCGAGTGATGCTAAATCACAATTCATTGTTGTCCAACACGTCGCTTTCTGCATCTCACAAGTATTTTACCACACAAACAACGGACAAGTTATGTAATACTGCCTCACGCTACACGGTAAGACACCAACACCTCTTTCCCAACCGACCACACACTTCAACCAAACATGCTACCATATGAGACCGGTATATATTTAATATAAATTTTGATAGGCTGTAAATATGTCTTATACAAATACAAAAAATATATATCTAGTGTAGTTCGCGTGAACAAGGGAGTGTTTATGAGCGGTACAGGAGAATTAATCTGTTTCAGTGGTGAGTTTAAGAAACACCTCTCAATCTACACGCCACTTTGTCAAAGAATAATATAACACATAAAGTACTAATTAAATGGTAGCTGCATTCGGTTGTAAACTATAAAATCAATCAATTCAATGAACCAAACAAAACTTACTTGTGATTATTCTATGAACGACGCCGCTGGTGAAGCATTTAAAAATTGCTCAATATTAATTATTCTTTATTTATTCCCCTATTTACAGAAAAGTTCAATCGGTTGATTTTTTTCATTAAAAATCACTGAAAACAAACCGTCTTCAACAGATAAAAGAGGTCACAATGCTAAATGCCTTCAGACTATATTTTATAATATATCCTTACATTATGCCATTATAAATACAGTAATTTATGCATAAAGTGCACCAACAAGTGTAACCCGGTGAGAGACGCGACGTTAAATCGCTCCTAATATTATTTATCCCACAGTATTATTCAGTTTTCTAGTACAAAAAAAAAAATTACTATTTCAAATTTAACGATTGTATCTTGTATTAAGTATGTTAACACTCGCCTTGTAAGCATTATCACTTTTTATAATTGCTTTTCTTTTCACTTTGCCTTTAAATTATAAACATTCAAGTATAATATAATGCGGAAATCAATTTAACATTTCAATAAATTTAAGATTTTCATAACGCAGAGTGAGCCTAAAATATCTCAAACACAGTGATAGGAATGAACAGTTGATTATAGTTTCCCCGCCACAATATTCGAGAGTTATTTTCAGGAAGGTCATCTGTGGGGTGGAGTTGACATTGAAGTAGTCACAGTAAGCAATTGATTTAAGATGATTATGTATTCCAGTACTGAGAACATACACCAGGCATAGAAAAGTATACAAAACACCTTGCGCCTACTTTCCAAGGCCAATCATAATGATAAATTATCAAGCTTCCTACCATATTTACTAAAAATATTACACGGCAAGTAAGCAATGTACAAAAATCTGAATAATTTAGCAAAAATTATGCACTCGTTTCTTGAAAAATTAAATTAATATATTTTTTAATTCATTGTGACTGTTTGATGTGAAGAAATCACCCGCCGCTCTTTCATTGTTCCGTCATATATTACCTGTGGCGTGAATAATCTATCGCAGACTCGGGGGGAGGGGGGGGGGTGGAGGTGGAGATATCAAATCATATTAGATAGCAAATAGACAGCTCATTACAAAAGAGAAAAATAATTTAAATACATGCGTATAGCACATTAGCAAGAGAGAGAAAGAAAGTCAGGTGTTCACATTTGACCAGCAATCGACGGCAGTCCCGGGGCGAGACGGCTAATTGTAGATCTTGATTGCCTTCTCCAGGTAGTTGATGCGTGATCGCTTTGGCGTCTTGTTGATGTGCTCCAGCCCGATCCAGGGACGTGAGGCGGGATCTACAAAACACGCATACAATTAGGGGGCGGCCCTGGTACACAAGAAAGAAACTACAACAAGCACCACTAAAAACTAAAAGCTATCTCCTCTGGAATGTATATTGGTTCGTTAAGAGATCTATGTTACGGCATTCAAAAATAATATTCTCATCAATTAATAATTACTATAAATAGGCCATTTGCCTAATTAAAATTAAAAAGGCTAATGTAATCAAAATATGAAAATTAAACCCTTGAGATACTAAATATTTGTTTACATTTTTAACATTAACTAACATGCTTTTTATATCAAACTTTGATAAGCTAGTGATACTTGAGAGAGAGTAAATAAATATACTATAAGTAGGTAAACAAATAAAAGTAAAAAGTGAGAAATTGAAATTATAAAAAGAATAGCTCGAATAAGATTTGAATTGAAAATGAACAAATAAATAGTAGCCTACAAATGCATTCAAACGACACAAAGAAAACAAACAAAACAAGTTGGGATGTTTCTTGGTCAGATCTTTAACACGGTATACACAATATTCCACGAGGTTTATCCAATCTGCAGTCAGATACCTTCTCTCCAAATCGTTATCAAAAATTCCTCAACCAGGTGCAAGAAGTTGATTGCTATTGCAGATATCGTTCTCAAAGGGTAGGTATTTGGCAATATGACGGTGTGAAGTGGTATTGACTGTGGCTGCAGTGGAGGAGTAGCAGTACTGACTGTATAGTATAATATATGACCAGGAAGCAAGCAACATACTTGGATTACCATTTGTCTTAAGCTCGTCGAGGTTCATTACAAACTCCTCGTCTGTGATGTAGGTGAGTCTGCCGTTGGCCACTATTGCGAATTTGAACTGCAAAATAAATCATAATGACACGCATTTTAAAAATTGTTATCCAATAGGGTAAGGCGAGGTTATCTGCTGATACAGGTAAGGGAACGTACCCATACTACGTGACCAACTTTTTGCAATTTTTGGGTTTGCAAGGTGAATGAAATTTTTACCCATCTTATGGGGTAAAGTTGGCGCAAGCGATTCTGACCTTGTTCTTCATACGAATTCTGTACATAGAAGGGTCAAAATCGCAGACAAACATTTTATTTGAATTTTTTTTTTTTTTTCGCGCGCATGCGCACCATACGCGCGCATCCGCACGTCTCCGGCAAATAACAGGTTAAGCAGGAAAACTTCTTAAGAGAGAACTTCTTAAAAGGGTTTCACTGTATCGCAATTAAAATCTTAATAACATAATTTTTATTCTTAGACTGAGTTTACAATTGTGACATAAAATGGTGCCTACAAACTTATGTGTAACATACAATCATTTCTTTGATTTTAATCTTGTGTTAAACTACATCGTTGGTAAACATAAACACTCAGTAATACCAACTTTTTATACTTTTTGACCCCTACATTTTCACAGCTGTAGGGGTTTTATTAAAAAGATCAATTTGAAAAAAAATTGTGAATTGTTTTAGACATTTGGAGGCATATGAAAAAGTCATCATCATCACTATCACCCCTGGTGGGTCTTGGCCTCCTCAAGAATCTTCCTCCACTCATCTCGGTTTTGTGCCAGCTCTCTCCAGTTTAGAAGCTCCAAGATAGATATGTCTTTGAGGACGTTGTCGCTCCTTCGCCCTATTGGTCTTGAGTTCAGCAGGGACTTTGGTGCTTGATGCTCGGTCATTCTCTCCACATGACCCAGCCACCGAAGTCTTCCCAGTTTTATAAATTTCGCAACGTTTAGCTCCTTAACCTCTAAACGGCCGGAGCCGCGGACTTGCGCGCAGCTTTTGCGCATGCGCGAAAAAAATATTTCGAAATAAAAAAGTTTGACCGCGATTTTGACCCTTCTATGTACAGAATTTGTATGAAAACAAGGTCAGAATCGCTTGCGCCAACATCATTGATGATATAGCCACTAGTTTCATTTATCTGACAACACCAGATTATTTTTAAATGATTTTTATCTGTGGAATCGAAATGTCATTTTTGGCGCAAATTGAAGCTGTCAGTTTTGACGCATGTTCCTCGACTAAAACATCATAAAACCTATTAATTTACGTAATTAACGCAAGTAATGTTGTTTTGGTGCATAGTTTATTGTTCTAGGAACGTATTTCAGTCAATGAAATATACGATAGCTCAAAATTAATCAACAAAACATTTAATTCAAAATTCAAAATCGTGTTTTGTTACGAAATTTCCGTATTTTTCCTGGAATTTGCGGGCCTTTGACAGGTTAAACAAAGTATAGAGCTCATTGTTATAACGTCTGTGCCAAAATCCATTTTCTAGAACCGGTTCGAAGATGCGTCTCAAAATTTTTCTTTCAAAAACGTCCAGTGCTCGCTCATTCCTCTTAGTTAGTACCCAAGTCTCAGCTGCGTACGTAAGTACTGGTCTGATAAGTGTTTTGTACACTAATATCTTCGTGTTTCTGGACAGCAGTCTGGACTTTAATTGGTTCTGTAGGCGGAAATAACAGCGATTTGCGTTCACTATGCGCTTCTGGATCTCCTCTGTGGTATTATTGTGGTTTGTTATCAGGGAGCCTAGGTATGTGAATCTTGGTACCGTTTCGAAATTTTGGTTTCTACATGAGAGTTGGGATTTGTTGGGTGCATCCTACGGCCATGTATTTGGTCTTTTGCTGGTTTACTACGAGACCCATATTTTTGGCAGAACTTTCAAGATTTATGAAGGCGTTACGTAAAGCGATTAGAAAGAGTGCATCATATAAAATTTGAAAAAAAAAATCATATGTTTTTGAAGCACCCTAATGTGCATATATGTATGGAAAATAAAAGGACAATAAGAGATGATTGAAGCTGGTGATGGTGTAATGAAAGGGGGTTTACCTTGTCCCATTCCTTCTCGGGTATGTCGAGCTTCTTCTGTAGTCGGTACTGCACATTAACAAAGCGCTCGTGGTGCTTCACCTTGATGTAGAAGGGGATACCGAACGTGGAGTACACTTGCTTGTAGAAGTGGGCGCAGGGGACCAGCATCTCATCGTCCTGTCAGCAAAACAATAAACAATCAATATTATTCATCGACATTTCGCCCCATTGCTGGTGATAAGTTTATAATGTATATCCTGGTAAACTGGCATATTTATGAGATATAAGGATTCATAATGGTCTGGTATCAATTGAGCAAAAGAAAGAGGGGTGTGTTAATCGGTTTTCAAAGCTTCGGTAAGTAAGGTAAGTTTCGGTTTTCTCTAATTAAACTGTTTACTCTAATTAAAGAATTCACTAATACATTTATATACTAGTGCAGACCCATGACAAAATAACGGGATATTATAAATGTAAGATTTATGAAGCCAAAAGTATTTATTAAAATATTTGTCTCGTGATCATTACCTTTCAAAAACGAATACTGTCAATCTTAGTCGAAGTATAGTTCTTAGTCGAAGTATGACACAGTTAAAAGTGACTGAATTTGGTATAGACACCTACACCAAAGTAAAAAAGTTGGTAGAATTGTTGCCATGTAAGCAGAAGGTCCTGGGTTCGAGTCCCAGAGGTGCCAATATCTTTTTCTGATTTTTCCATCTCCAGATTTTTGATTGAGTTTCGCTAATATTGTCTTCGTTTAATTAAATATAACTATCAATCTTTTTTGAGGGCATACATTAATTATGTGAGCTCAAAAGGGGGGGGTCCAGCAATATCTCATGTTACTTGAAAAAAATATACAAAGTGGCCCAAATTTATCTCACCAAGAGTCTAGATTGGAAGAAAAACTGCTCACGTAATTAATGTATGCCCCCTTTACAACATAATTATATTTTTTGTTGACAAAGAAACAATCAGAAATTTACCTATCGAATGAACACCGTTATAGTAAACTTATAAATATGTAACAAAATCTGTCAAAAATTTAAGCAAAACAAATTTTCAAATATAGAATAAAAATTCCAATACTGAAAATGAAACTTAAATTTAAAATACCTAATTGATTGTGAAATTTTTTGCACAGGAAGAACTAAAATTTCACACCCAAACAAAAAAAAAGTATTTTTAATTTGGTTGGCTTTGGATGTGGGTGAGAGCTCCCAGAAAGCGGTAAAACTGGAGGCATTTCAATTTGCAATAATTTATGTCAAAAAATATATAAAGAGACATACACATCCGCCCTGATGATGGACACTGTAACGCTGTCCGAAACGTTGGCTAAAGAAGGAGGTAGCACAACACGGCAAATACCCCAAAAAGAAATCATTACAAAAGAGGAATGTGTTTACAGAATAATTTCAAGTCATATTACCTGCAAAATATCAAGTGGTTCTAGTTGCAATTGCATAAAGCCTCTAAAATATTGATACATATAACGAATGAGTTAACCAGTCACATGCCGTGACATTTAGCGGAAATTCGCGGAACTTCGCAAAAAAACACTAAAAAACCACCACTTTGAATTTTGAATTGAATGTTTTGTTGATAAATTTTGAGCTATTGTATATTTTATTAACTGAAACACGTTCACAACACAACATACTATCTACCAAAACCACATTACTTGCATTTATTACGTAAATTAATAGGTTTTATGATCGTTTTATTCGCGATACACCCATTAATTGCGACCGTTAAATTCGCGGCAAATTCTGACAGCCGATTGTCATAGAAGATATCGTTTTAAAAATATTCCAGGGTGACTAGGTGAATGAAACTTGTAGCGTCTCCGAGAGTAATGACAGCGCAAGCGATTCTGACATTGTTCTCCATACAAATTGTGTACATAGAAGGGCCAAAATCGTCGACCAAAAGTTTTTTGTCGGAAGTATTATTCAAATATTTGAATTATTTTCTCGCGCATGCGCATATGACGCGCGCGCCGGCGCGTCTCCGGCCTGTTAGAGGTTAATGAATGCATTGACAATAATTACTTACAGGAATTTTCCAGTGCATATGGCTGCTGCTCATCCGCTAGTTATGATGGATCATATTGGAATGTATGTTGACACCAGCGTCGGTGGTTACCTTAAGATTGAGCTCATCGGCGGGGATCTCTTCGATGCGGAAGTTCTTGGGCGTGGTGGAGTTGAGCTGGTCGAGGGGCAGCTCCATGTCGGGGCCAGGCAGCAGCTTGTGGCAGGCCACCTCCACGATGCGGAGCTTGCCGCTGCCCTCGGCGCCCCCGGCCAGCTCCACTACCTTGGCCGCCTCCTCCAGGATGTGCTCCACACGCCCGCTCTTGTTGGGGTACAGAATCAGCTCCTTGTCTTCCTTGTAGGTTGGCCCGACCTACATTCAATCAATCAATCCATAATTAAACTAACAAAATTACTGATTTTATATAGTTATTCATCAAACACTGTGTGCATCACTTGGTCAGGCAGACATAAACTGAAGTTTAGTGTTTCATTTTATAAACTTCCATTCCAAGCGGTTGATTACCCAACTCTGACAATAGGGAAGGCAAAAAATTATACAATTTTTTTAAAAAGACAACCAAAAATGTTTGAAAATCTGTTTGAAAATATCTGTTTGAAAATCTCTGTTTGAAAATCTCTGAAAATCTCTGTTTGAAAATCTCTGAAAATCTCTGAAAATCTCTGTTTGAAAATCTCTGTTTGAAAATCTCCTACAGTAAGCGTAAAATGTTTCTCGTGTCTTACATATACAGGGTGTAACAGGACGTACCCGAGGGATTTTAACCAGTGATTCCTGAGCATATTTGGAGTAAAAAATGTAAATGAAATTTTCGTCTCCGGTGAAATTTTTATTTCAAATAAAATCATTTTTTTGGTTTTTTTCCACACGCCGTCACTGATCTCATATTTCGAGTAAAGGATACGGCAACTCCGCGCAAACCCCTCCCCCATATCCGCTAGCCAACCCGAACCCCGTTGTTGGCAGCGTACTCTTTCACTCTCTACTGCGCGCCTCCTCGTAACGCGAATAAACATATTGCCAGGTGGTTTTTTAAATAGATATTTTTTTGGAGATAATATTTAACATAACTTTCGCATACAGTATTTTTAAATAGTGTAACAGGACGTACCCGAGGGATTTTAACCAGCGATTCCTGAGCTTATTTGGAGAAAAAAATTTGTATATCATTTTGCTGTACGGTGACATTTTTTTTCAATTAAAAACATTTTTTTTGTTTTTTCTACACACCTTCACTGATCTCATATTTCGAGTAAAGGATATGGCAACCTCGCGATAACCCCTCCCCCTATCCGCTAGCCAACCCTACAGTTATCGGCAGCACGCTCCCTCACTCCCATACCGCGGCGAAGCTACCCCTTTCCGAATACCGCTCGGTCAGTTGTGTTTGGAGTTTGACGGTGAACGGGGTCGTGCGTAGTTGCTTTGAAATTTGTTTTTGTTTTACTGTTATTATTAGTGTTTATTCTAAAAGATGCCTCAAAATTATCCACCTGCCCATGAAGCAGATATAGTGTTTGTTTATGGAATTTGCCGAGGAAATTCAGTGGAAGCTGTAAGAGAGTATCGCAGAATATATCCAGAACGACGTCTACCACACCATACAACTTTCGTACAGGTTTGTACCTAACTACCTATTTATTATCGTAGAGCTAGACACACATTTAATGCCGCCATCTCATTGTAAAGGCTCCCAAAAATCCGCCTAATTGTGTCTTGTAATGTTATGGAAAAAGGTTATCACTACGTATGTTTATTTACAAAACTTTCCAAAATTTTATGTTTCACTCTCGGAAATCCAAGATAATACCTATCAAACGTGCCAAGTAAAAAAAATAGGGTAATGTTTCCCAACTTGGCTAATTCTTTAAGCTCAAATTATTTAAATAACACTTCATTTAACTTAATATCCTCCTCACAGCATCCCCGAAAATGTGTGGAGTTGATGTAAAAAATGAATAATAATACAACAGAAACAAGAATAATTTACGTAGGTTAATTGGTAAAAGATGCTTTAAAGTTCCATTTTCATTACAATTAAAGTTCGAAATTCTTGTGAAAAAAATATCAAGCCGTCGCGTCATTTTGAAATTGTTATTAACACTTATTTATAACCCAAATTAAGAACTAAATAATCATATTTTGTGCTTGTCCCCCAACGTAAATAGTTGCTAATCAAAATCGGTTCCAAGAAAGCTTGTTTTAAATAGTTTCACTCACAAAATAAATTAATTCGTACTTACGGAACGTTTTCTATGTTAATCAAATATTTCTATGTTCTCAGAAATAAACTGATATAAAACGCACCCGTCATTCATTTTTACTGATATTTTATAACAGAATAATGTTAGCAATTGTATTTTTGTTTGCAGATGTATCAACGCCTGCGCGACCATGGAATCGTACGGGTTCAGGGCGGAGGAAATAATGATGTTCCAGTTCGTGTTGAAGAGAGGATCCTCAACATGATGACAGAAGACCCGACGCTTTCCGTGCGTCGCGTCGCCATGATCGTTGGAGACATAACACACACGACGGTATGGAGAATCCTAAAAAAACATCGCCTGAAACCTTTCCACTACAGGCGCTGCCAAGGTCTACTGGAGAACGACCATTTCTCAAGACTAATTTACTGTAGACGGATGCTACGAAATGTGTTGAGAAATGGAGATTTCATGAAAAATATTCTATTCACAGACGAAGCCCAATTTACAAAAACAGGAATATTAAATATCCACAACCTGCATCATTGGGCCGAAGAAAATCCTAAGCTTGTCCGGGAATCGTCGAGCCAAGAGAGATTCTCAGTAAATATGTGGGCGGGTATTTTGGGTAACAAAATAATTGGTCCGATCGAGTTGCCTCCCAGGTTAAATGGACCGATGTATCTGGAGTTCCTGCAAGGGCAGCTGGGCGACATTCTGGACGAAGTAAACTTACAAGCACTGCGAAGGATGTGGTTCCAGCACAATGGAGCTCCACCCCATTATTCCGTTGCCGTGCGGAACTACCTGAATGTAGAGTTTCCTGGACGGTGGATAGGCCGAGGTAGTCCTAACATTGCATGGCCACCGAGATCACCCGACCTAACACCGTTGGATTACTACCTCTGGGGAACTCTGAAGGAAAAGGTATATTCGAAGCCGATAGCGACGAGAGAGCAATTGATCCAACTGATCATGGAGGCAGCAGACGAACTGAAGGCGAATCCTGCTAATTTAAGCATCCATAATGTGTTAAGATTGCATGCATGCATTGAAGCCGATGGCGGCCACTTCGAGCAACTTTTATAATAATAATAAAAAAAATATTATAACCAAATGTCAGCATTTTTATTCTTACATGTCATTCATAATATTATGTTCGTATCTGTGACAGATGACAGACACAAACGCGAACAAAACATTGCCGGGTGGGTTTTTAAATTATTTTTAGAGGTATTATTTAATTATAACTTTCGCAAATAGTATTTTTAAGTATTGTAAGTTCAGTCAACATTACACTTAAACAGTAGATACTAAAATGTTTTCAAAGCTTATGATCGAACCACCACGATTAATTTATTTGAAACTTCTATAAGAACTCACATTTTGTGTCAAAATTATGAAACATTCCAATCCTTCATAATCGGACTGTTTGTGGTTAGTTTGTATTTTATTGGTAAGGCTGAATACAGTCAACTTATTGACTTGATTTTTTTTTCTTTAAATCGGCACCATTACCTTAGGGAACGTACTCATACTACGTAACCTCTTCGGGGGGGGGGGGTCTTCAAAATGTCACGCTTGGTACAAATGAGCGGCGATTTGCTTAGGATTTTGGTCACCGGGAGGGGGAGGGGGGGGGGGGGTTAAAAATTGCAAAAAAAATTGGTCACGTAGTATGGGTACGTTCCCTTCTGTAAAATGATAATATTATTTGTATCGGTAAAACAGGTTATTATTGCAATCCTTATTCTGGATAGTTCCTTGTAATCCAAATGTATGCTATTACATTCAAAACATTGCTAGATCAACTTATTTTCTAAGAACTTTGTCAACATACTTATTGATGGGTTGGTAAAACCAATAGTTTATTGTTTCAAAACACTGGTTAGGCCACATTATAAGTCGAGAACTTTCTAAGAATTGTGTTAGGTATCCTGTTCTTCATAATACGTATTAATAGATCGGTAAAACCAATAGTTTATTGATTGTAACCCTTATTCTGAGTACCTACATAACTGAAAAATATTAGTACCTACATTGTGTAGTTAGGTAAAAATAAATGGGGAATTTGAATTGGAATTTGAATCATGACTAGGTACTTCCAAGAATACACAATTACCTACTACGTGGAATTGCGAGGAGTATGCTAAGACCGAGTTGTTTGGCAGTTCATCCTCTCTACCTACCGCGTGATGTTTAATAAATCTTTTGAACAAAATATTTCACACGGTTTTAAAATTGTTCCAATATGTAATTGATTTATTTTTAAATTCATTTATAAAATTAAATATTTTTCTTATTCAAATAATTCAGCACCTGGCAGCATTCTAATTTTAAAATAACATCGTATTCTACCTATACATGTATGTATTTCATATTATTTTAAATTCTGTGGGTCAAGGTCACGGTTACGCATTTGCAGCTGTTGACAAGTTCGTTTTATATGAGCATTGATTTTATTGACAATAATTTCGCGATGATAATGCGCGTTTCGTTTTGGTGATTCTGGATACCTACTTAAGCAAGTGCAAGGGAGATTGTTTTTCGCGATGATAATGCGCGTTTCGTTTTGGTGATTCTGGATACCTAATTAAGCAAGTGCAAGGGAGATTGTGTTTTTAAAGGTGGTTAAATATTTATCTTATCTTATTTCTTAATATTTATGATAAAAGGACCATTGGAAATTATTCTCAATTATTGTCAACAAATAAGTTATTTAATTACTGTTTTTGTGTTTAATTCGTAGAACTACATTTTTTTTTGTTTAAAAGTTATTTAATGGTGGGTTTCTTCATTTACCGAGAATGCTAAATGCAATGCTAATTGTAAAAGTAAACGGTCAAATGCATAGACATTTTTAAATTTCGATCGTTTACTTTTACAATTAGCATTCCATTTAGCATTCTCGGTAAATGAAGAAACCCACCCGTCTTCTAACCACAAATTATTTAAATTAGAATTCCATCAGGAATTTTCGGTACTTAAAGTCTTTACTTAAAGCTAGCAATAATATCTGAGTAAAATAAGCATAATAATTATTTACGCAATATTAAATATTACTTGTTTGGTATTGGAGCATATAATATGGTCCTGCCTTGAAGCGCGCTGGCCGTTGTCGCCTCCCTTCCACTGTGTGCACGTGTGAAATTGCGACGTTGTCTCCCGAGTAGACCAATGATCATGCCATTGGCGACGCGTGATTTAAAAACATAATTTTTGTTTTTAATAGAAAAAAAATATCACCGGAGAGCAAAATGAAATCTACATTTTTTACTCCAAATATGCTCAGGAACCGCTGGTTAAAATCCCTCGGGTACGTCCTGTTACACCCTGTATATCTTTTTTTGTCAAATGCCTCACTTTTCTTAGATGCAACGAATACTACATTCAACATACTGAAACATTACATTTTAACCCCTCCGAATTTTCGAGAATATTAGCTTTTGGTGTCTTAAACGAAATGACATTTTACGAAAACTTTGTATTATTACCGCTTCACAATTAAAGCTCTATAAATGAAACATTTCTGAACGTAGCCGAATAGTAAAAACTGTTTTAGACAGGTTACAAAATAAGCTTTCGAATTATTATATTACAAATAAATATTAACATTTGTAAATATTACAATTTTGAATGTAAACATTAAAAAAATGTGAAAATGACTCACGTGATGTTTTTATGTGAAAACGGTACTAAAATCACAGATTATGTAAACAACAATACTTATTCTATTGTATAAATGTGTAATAAACAATTTTGTCACCTCACTTTTTTATCATTTCATATAAAAATATTTAATAGAAATTAACAATGTCGGGCGCCCGTAGGAAATTTGGCGGGATAAATTATGTGTCAGACTGCGCGTCTGACAGAATGTTCTTTTTATGTATTTCTATGGACAAATTGAATAGAGATGTGCAGCATGATTCACTATCGACATTTCACTTTTTATTTTACGGATGTAACTAAAACAATAACGGAATTATAACAGTTTCTATGGAGACACACGCGCTGACGTGTAAACACGCTTATTGTACTTGACTGCTGTCGTATTTTTAACGCATATATCTGCTTACGTTGCGGAGGGGTTAATATTAGATCAATTCGCTAACCCAAAATAATTTGTCATTCCAGAAAAATTTCTATTTCAATTTTTTTCAGTCATAAGACAAAATAAAATCTCTTTCATTACAATTTTTCTCAACCATATACATTTTTCATCGAAATTTTAACAACACCACAACCAAGTTGGGTACTATCCAAAAACTGACTTATTTTTAATTTCCACTTGTGCTATAAAAACATAAAATAAAGACCAGTACTTACCCAAGTACATTTAAACTGCTTTTTGTTGTCCAATTCGTTAACTTTGATGGTTAATAATTGATAAAATAGTTTTTTAGGGCACTTAGGTTTACAGTACGTTAATAGTTCTTTAAGATTTCCTTCATAAGAATATTTTAATGATTGCCCCGGAGTGTCTTTATAACTGAAATCAAAAACACGGATTATTAATAAAACATGTTGTGGAAGTGACAGAATAGATCAAACGGTCATACAATATTACTTTCCAAGGATAGTTTTTTTTTTATTTATTTAAAATACATTATATTACAATATTATTACTTACTTTTGACACCTAAAGAATTGAATTAAATAAGGATCTACATTCAGTCTCTGTCCAACGGCCCGCGCCATCTGGTCGTAGCTCATCTGCATGGATAGTTCTTGTGTGAATCTGCAACCACACAAACATTAGTACACAGTATTCACAGAATAAAAACCAAAGTGAAAAAAAAATGTGAAAAGTAGCATGTGAATATACACCGGTGTAAGGTGGGAAGTCATGACAAACGCGTTTGTTACGCATGCCCCCTACCAACAACTGTATGTTTGACATTTGCTATTTGAAGGAGCCTTTTTTTTACTCGTTCTTATGCTCAAAAGCTCGGCAGTGATACTGTTTTTGTGTTTTCTACCTCCAAAGCACAAAGTTGACGCTTTTGAATATTGTTTTGTATAAAACTTATACCGAATTTTCATAACTGACAGCCATGTTATTATTATGGATAAGAATTTTATTAAGTAAAACATCCAATGTGATGGTTCAACAGAAAGTTGACATGAATCGACAAGTAGCACCATCATCTTGGCTAGAGATAGAGAGACTGATTGTTGAACAGACAGTTGACATGAATGGGAAGTACCACATCATCTTGGCTAGAGAGAGACGGTGAATGAACGGACAAGTACCACATCATCTTGGCTATAGAGACGGTGATGGTTCAACAGACAATTGACACAAATGGACAAGTACTGTTAACTGTTTAACTGTCGGTGACAACTCACCCGGGGTCGTTGGGTATAGTCTTGTCGACAAAGTGCACCTCCACCTTGAAGAAGATGTACTTAAAGTAGTCCAGGCAGGTGGGCAGCTCCAGGTCGTCCTCCTTCTCCTCCTTCTCAAACACAATGATGTCTCCGTCCATCAACTCATCCAGAACCTGCCAAGTCAATTCTATGTATTCTATTTTGAAGATTTAATGTACTACACCCTCTGTGAGGACGAGACGTTTCATAATACATATCACCATGACCTTACATATTATTATATAAACATAATATAATAATTAATAACAATAAATTGTACAATGGACACTATGTTTTTTTTTGCATAAATAATAGTGTATAAAATAAATAATATGTACAAGGGCTGTCCATAAAATAAGGTCTCCAAGGTGATGTGATCGCGAGGAAAGATTTTACGCACAATCCTCCAACCTGCCTGGTTTCCCCTTGCCAAATCCCCACTACGTTGCACCCCCTTTGACGGTTAGTCTTGGCATGGCAACCGTTCGCGATGGAGCTTCCACTCATCGCACCCGCCAGGTGTGAGATACGCTCTGTGAATCGTTTTTAAACTTTGCTTCAACGAATCTGAATGACGCCACTGGGATTGTCCCTTTTATCTCTGGTGGCATGTAGTGTATCTCCAGTCACAATTGAGTGCAAGAATTCTTCGCCAATAGTGTCGTAGCACTTAAGGAATTCGCAGGCCGCTTCAAACCGTTGTTGTTTGTGATTTTCGGTGAGAATTTTGGAACCCACCTTGGGCAAACTTTGTGGTCTCCCAAATGTTCTGTCAAAATCTTGTTAATAGTGGTCTTACTGACATCAGGGATCATACAGAGCTCTAGACTCATTGTTTTTCCACTTTGGCAATTTTTGCATCTGAAACCGATGGCCGTCCGGCACGCTTTTAAATTCTCTGCGCCTTTTGTGCACATTTTCGCACTGATACACTGTTTTCCGTCCACTTCAAGTAGCTGAGAATGAATTTCTACCGGGGTTGTGTTCTTTGCACAAAAAACCTAATTATAGAGTGTAATTCACACCTGGCGGGTGCAGTGAGCGGAAGCTCCATCGCGAGCCTAAGTGCCACGCTGAGACTAAGTGCCGCAGAGAGTGCAGCGTAGTGGAGATTTGGCGTAGGGAAACCAGACTACACGCCAGTGTTGCCGGATCTCGCATAAAATTGTTTCTCACGACCACAGCACCTTGGAGACCTTATTTTACAGACAGCCCTCGTACATACGGGAACATTGTTAAATAAGGAAAACATACAAAGGATTCAAGATTTTTAAATTATTTACAGAATATGTAGTTCATAGTACAATCCTTACCTTTCAATAATATCCAACAATTGCTAAAGTGTTAGTAGGCTACAATACATAATAATAATAATACAGAGTACATAATACATGTATAATATACGGGTTATGAGAGGTGTTTACATTGTAAAGATATATATGTATATAAAATCATCTATACCAGTACCTTTTCTAGCGGTTCGTTGTAGTTGCTGATCTTTTCTACGAAGTCCGGTTTGATTTCTTCGTAAAGTGTGAGCGCCGTGTCGGGGGGGAATCCTGTAGCAGATTTGACATAGTCAAATAATTGCAAGGAAATAAGAGCTTTTCAGTGTTCATAGGTTTTGTTAAGGATCTAAACTTCCCTTAGGTTTTAAAATGGATTTAGGTTTGGGGTGTTTACAATATCAAATCAACAATCAGCGCCGTATTCAGTTATAAACCCGTTAAATGCCGACTCCCACTGATAGATGGTTATATCAAAATGGGCTCAGCAAAGTGGAATTTCAACACTCCTTTGAAAAGTCATAAAAAATTAACAAACAAAAAAATAGCCTATAACCTACCCTGACAATATATTTAACCTGTTTTTTTTCATCACTTCATTGACTTTTCAAATGAGTGCTGTTTAGTAGGCGGCTGGCAGAGGCAAAAAAATTAACAAACAAAAAAATAGCCTATAACCTACCCTGACATAATACATTTAACCTGTTTTTTTTCATCACTTCATTGACTTTTCAAATGAGTAATGTTTAGTAGGCGGCTGGCAGAGCCAAAACGAAGATTCCAGAGCCGCTCATTATTAACCTGTCACAAGCCGTAAAAAACACGGAAATACCCTAACAAAGCACGACTTTGAATTTAGAATTGAATGTTTTGTGGATTAATTTTGATTTATCATATATTTTATTGACCGAAACACATTCCTAGAACAATTAACTATGTACCAAAACAACATTACTTGCGTTAATTACGTAAATTAATAGGTTTTATGATGTTTTAGTTGAGGAACACGCATCAACTTTGACAGATAAAATTAGCGGCAAATTTGACATTTTCATGCCACAGATAAAATCGTTTAAAAATATTCTGGGGTTGCAAGGTGAATGAAATTTTTACCCATCTTATGGAGTAATGTTGGCGCAAGCGATTCTGACCTTGTTCTTCTTACAAATTCTGTACATAGAAGGGTCAAAATCGCAGTCTTTGTGGTCTCTTTAACCTCTATATGATGTAGATTTACCAGATTCCGAACTAGTTGTTTCTTTAGTATGAGTTTCTGGACAAAGTGTATAGAGATGGATAGGCAGAACACTTACCGGCCCTCTTGTTCAGTATGGGTATCAGGTCGGTGAGCTTGTTGGAGATGGGCAGGTAGTGATGGCCGCAATAGTGGATCTTCTTGTTGCGCGGGTTGTACATCTTGAAGAAGAGCACCACGTCGTTGTCCTTGTCGAAGGGGGGGAGGGCGGTGAGACCGAGGTCGGGGGGCAGCAGCTCCAGCAGGATGCACCAAGTGGGAGTGTTCTCCGTCACATCCAGGATGCTCTTGTGCAGGTCGTTGACTATGTCCAGACAGGTAGGCCGGCAGGTCTGCAACATTAGGCATGTTTCAATTGACAGTTTGAAAAGGCCAACGATCAGAAGAATGCTGGGAGATGTCGGGCATTTTGGTAATCGATGATCGCTTTTATAATTTACGCCGTGGTCATAAATGGGAATGGCGTTTTATTCCTTAAGACGTGTGAGGGAGATGTAGGATAATGAATGCACGTTTCATTTGGGGGAAGCAGACATACATACATTTTTTGTCTCATTTTCAACAGCTCTTTCTTACATGCAATTATTTAGTGAGTTTAAAGCTTTATTGTGCCATTTTATTACCCTAGCCATAGACGTTCTAAAAGCGCCCATTACGTTGTGAAGTTGCCATATATTCAAGGAAGGAAAATAAACACAAGGTAAGCGGCCGCTGTGGTCGAGGGGTAAAGCTCTTGACTCACAATCCGAAGGTCTCGTGATCGAATCCCGGCGCGCGCAAATAAATTTTATTTGATTAATTTGTGTTATTTCACAACTAATTAATTTAAAAATATTTGCAGCACTTTCCAGAGTGGAAGATGCTCTCAGTATCGCCCTGTGTTAAGACCACCATTCGGAATTGAAACGTTGCTTAAAATGGCTTTACCCGTGTTTGGTGAATAGATCTGAATAGCCAGGTACTTTCCCACCTTCCTCTTCCCCATCTCCTTCCCCTTCCCACTACCTGCAGCCTCACAACATACCCCAATTGGGCATGCCATAGTCTCACTGGCTCCAGAGGGGAACAGCTGGGACTCTTGTGAGGTATTCACATTTAAAAAAAGTTTACCTCTCATCATCATATCTTTTGACATAAAACAATTACATAAATACTTCGTTTAGTACAAAAATTTCAGTCATTTCTTTGATCTCTACAGTCTTTCGCGGTTGTGGATAAGGCCTCCGTGGCCAAGGGGTAGACTAGCAATCCGAAGGTCGCGGGTTCAAATTCCACAAATTTTAAGTGACTTTATGATTCTGTATAGTGTTCTTTCATCAGTTAGAATAAGAGCACCTACCACTATCAAAGCCATATATCTCATAGATCAAATGGGTATTCCCTGAAGCTGATTCTGCTGTGTGTTTTAAATTAGTGTCCATATCCTAAAGATGGAGGTGTGCAGGAGTACTCACATGATTGGAGCGCGCGCTAAACGGCCATGGCCTGATCTGCTTGATGGGGTACTTGAAGTTCTCGGCCAGCATCTCGAGGAACTCGGCCACTGTGGCCTGCTTCTGCACGCGGAACACCTTGTAGTTGGCCTTGTCGGGGTCGTACAGGTCATTGCCCTGGTGCCCAATGAAGGCATCCTCAAGCAGAACGTTGACCGTCATGTACAGATGTGCCTCGGTGCGCTCTTTTCTCCTGATCTAAAATTCAACACTTTTATTAATTTAAACTATTTACTACCACTACACATAGGTAATGTTATTATTTGCTGCTTTTTATTTATATTGATACTTTTATAATATCGTCAGTTAATGTGCATAACCGCCAATCCATAAAATCGTGATTTGTTCAGAAGATGAGAAAAAATGATTTGATGGAGTAATTATAGTTTGGCAATTAAGTGTAGAAATTAAATAAATTGGAACTAAACGTTTTCATTACTATGGCAGCACCGAATTATATGACGTTTCCTATGGCTGTCATGTTATCGCATGTTACGTTTGATTTATTGTCCTAAATCTGAGTAGAAGATCGCTGATTTGATAATATTTTTATTCATTGTTTGCCTGAATTTAATATGAATAAACCATTACATAGTGATGCAAGAGGGGTTATATTCTGCGTTTTTCAACGCTGCCTAGCCGAGTATCACGCGAAGAAGCTTCTGTCTGATTTATAAGATGTTTTCAAACGAACTGCAGAAATGACTGGTACGTAGTATAGTTTGTTTTAATTTCATTAGTATTACAAGATTTATGTCAATTTTCGAGCGATAATAACCATTACAATCTGATTTGAGGTTATGTTAAAAAATCCGAATTTGACACTTCGATTTGACAGTTAATATGCGGCCACAGGAAAAAGGGAATAACTCAATAAAAAAATAATAGTATGCAACTTCTTTAAACTTGTAGAAAAGTTACTTTTTTCTCGTTTTCCCTTTCTTTCTTTCTAAGTGAATATTATCTAGTGTGTGTTTTTAAAACTACCTTCTATAATAATAATTTTAATGATGTTTTTCACACACAGGTAAATCTGAATCAACGGTAAGACGAATCGTCAAGGAAGGGGAAAAGGCAGATGGAAAATTTGAAACACCGGGAAAACGGAAAATGGGCATAATATGTAATAGCATAAGTGCTGATGATTGGAAAAATTGTTGCAAACACGTGATGAAAATTGAGGCAGAATATTTTGCACGAGGCAGTACTATATATGATGATATCGACGAAATGCGTTTAGATGAAGGTGAAGATACGGAAGAAGAAGAATCACACGAGGACAAAGACAATAATTGCATGTCGGATGTTGAATTAATAGACTTAAATTTTTAAGTACCTACGTTTTTATATCGAAATAAATGCCCACTTAAAACTTGTTTTGTCTTATTTTACTTCTATTAAATTACAGTTTTTTGTGCAAATTTTTTAAAAATACAAATGCGCTATGAAATATGCATTTTGGCAGAAGTGTTTTTTTAAAACATGCATTCATTGTCTTATCCCTTTCAGCACTGAAGAAAAAAAAAAGTTTTTTTTCCAGAATTTTGTTATTTTTAGAATAATTCAATCCCATAAATGCACAGAAAAATATTGGAAAAATTCGGAAAATCCAATTTTCCGAGTAAACTCACCAGCACGATCGTGACGGTCAGGACTATCTTTATACAAACCAAGATAAATTTGTTTGTAGCAATGACTTACGAAAAAGAGTAATAAAACCAATTTATTTGTGCGAAATTAAGATTTATTATGTTTGAATACGAAAATAACTAACAACTACTTGGATTTAGTGTGAAATAATTTAAAACAGTGTTTATTTCGTGAAAGACACAGGTAGGTTTTACATTTTTCACATAAAATTTTCGTTTGGCTTTTACAATTTTCCATGCGACAAATTGTTGGTGTAATATTATCATCAAATATTGCCAAATGGTCATAACCGTCATATCTCCTATCTGTTACTGGCAGATTCACAGGCTTGTACTGTTTATTTTGGGTACGCTCACATTCTTCTTCGTTCAGATCCTCAGGTGACTTTCTTTTACGTTCTGGAGTTGTAGTAAGCGCTTCACCAACCTCCTAACGAAATTTCAATAATTCTACCGGCTTTTTATTTGCAGTTTTTTTTAATTCTTCGCGATACAACAACCATGAATTTACCAAAACTAAGTCCAAAAGGTGTATTATGGTTTTTAGGGTCCATTTTTTTGTTTTGATCCACGTACGGTAACACTCCATTAGCTGGTCGCAAATATCCGCACCTCCCATTAGGTTGTTATATTTTTTTATAATTTGGGGTGCCCGAACAGCAGCGTATGTCTTTGTGGATTTGTTCCACATCTTGACAGTCGAAAGGGGCTCAGCTCCTGTACAGTTTGACCCAATTAAAACTGTTTTTGCATCTCGCCATTTAATTAACGTGATATTCTCGTTGACAAGCTGTTGATGGTCTCCTTGTTGCATCAATTTATCAGGTTTTAATTTCAAACCTCTTTAACGGTTAGCATTAATAGTTCCCGTCCCATGAAAACCGATTTGAGCTAATTTTTCTAGAAGGGCGAGTGTTGTAAAATACCTATCGAAATATAGGCAGCTGTTAGGTGGTAAAGTTTGTGCTAAGCGCAGAACGACACCAGGACCTAGGCCTAACTCTCTGTTGGGAAGTGGAGTGGATGGTCCTTGATAGATTTCAAAATCTACCACTAGCCCACTAGAGGAGGCTACAACGAAGTTTTTTAAACCTGTAGGTCGAGGTTTGTTTCTAACAAACTGCCGAACAGGACACCTACCTGTGAAAGGTATCATTTTCTCATCTATTGAATAAGTTCTGCCAGCTCGTTCAAGACTAAGGCATGTCTTCCTGACAGCGTCAATAACTGGTTATACCTTCCACAGCTTGAGGAGTGACGGTATCGACAAAATGGAGGGAAGAATGCAGTAAAAAAAATCTATCTCGTGTTAATATCGGTGCAATAGATTCTTGTCTATATTTTTTATTCCAGTACATGTGAATTCGCGGGTAGGGAATACAGCCCGGTTCTACATCATCCAACACATCATCATTTTGATCGTCATTCTCTTCCACGTCTGGAATATGAGGAATGGATCTGTCCGCTAATAATGCGAGGGTATCAGCAACAAGGTCTTCATCCTCATTCGAATATCCTTCTATTTCCGAATCGTTTCCATCTCCAATAGCATTCAGGACAAAATTTTCGAATCCTTCATCTATCTTCGATATTTCAGGAATTTCACCTTAAAAAAAATTTAAAACATACTTCAATACAATTTTATTATGCCCAAACAGAGTTACAATGAATATCTGGTGTTATTAGTGAGACATTATCTCATTGAAAAAAAGAAAAATTATAACACTTCGCAAATATTTATCAGACAGAATTGGAATGGAATGTATGAGAATAAACCTGACCAGCACGCCCGTGCTGGTGTTAATATTTTCATTAATAAATAACACAATGCTGAATGTCATACTAAAAAAATAGAATTAACTCATTGATTAACATGTTAACTACAATAATAACACGGCGAAATACTTAAATAGTTTATATATTTGTATTTATAAATAACTTACGAGGCAGAGGTTGGCTCCGTTGTTGACGCGACATTTTGACAGTTTTTAATGATGCCCCTAGCGGTAAATTTTGGAAACAATGGCCAGTAGGGCTTAGACACAAGCCCGCACGGTCATTGTAGGCCGGAATACCAACGAAATTTAAAACCATTTTCGAGAAATATTTTTATAAACGGACCCGCACGATCGTATCAGCCAGTGCTGAAAGGGTTATGAGCCATCTTGGTGTTGCCATTTAAAACTAGAAAACGATCGCAGCGCCATCATTTATTTTCTACACTTAATTGCCAAACTGTACATAGATGCAGATACACACTTTCCATTATTTGTCTAAAAGTTGATTTCTTTGGACATCCAAATCGCCGAGTGGCAGTTCATGACCTTTGGGTGTGTTAGAGTGCTAATATCAACAAAAAAAATTTGCAATGTTTTTTGAAATGGCAATGAAATGTTTTTTAACCTCTTATTTGCTGGAGACGCGCGGGCGCACGCAGCTTGTGCGCATGCGCGAAAAAAATGTTTCGAAATAAAAATGTTTGTCTGCGATTTTGACCCTTCTATGTACAGAATTTGTATGAAGAACAAGGTCAGAATCTCTTGCGCCAACATTACCCCATAAGATGGGTAAAAATTTCATTCACCTTGCAACCCCAGAATATTTTTAAACAATTTTATCCGTGGCATCGAAATCTCATTTTTGCCGCGAATTTTAGCTGTCAAAATTGATGCGTGTTCCTCGACTAAAACATCGTAAAACCTATTAATTTACGTAATTAACGCAAGTAATGTTGTTTTGGTACATAGTTTATTGTTTTAGGAACGTGTTTTAGTCAATAAAATATACGATAGCTCAAAATTAATCCACAAAACATTCAATTCAAAGTGGTGCTTTTTTAGTGAATTTTCGTGAAAAGGCCTGGCCATTGACGGGGGTTAAAGTGAAAACTTCTTTAGAACCGTTGTGATTTGAAACTCGATGAAACGAAAAAGCGACACTAAAAAGAGACAAACATGTACATTTATAAAATTTAGCCTGCGAGAGAATGATAGAATAATCGGTCTCCTCTTTGTGCGGTACTTCGTGTCCTTCCTACTCTTGTCTACTTTAGTTTTCTGAAGGTTTCACTTCTACCGCATGTGAACTGCAACCTTGTAATTTTTTTTTTATTAGTTTTTTTTACAAATATTTCAGGTATTCCGATGCAGTGCACTGCCAAACAGAAATTTCCTGAAAATCTTCATACAAAAAAAAAACAATTTTTAAAAAACAAAAAATGCTTTTTGAAAAACAACATCAATAATGCCATTTTTTTTAAATTAGTACTCTAGCATTCCCAAAAGTTACAGATGCCACTGTTCGCAACCTCAAAAAGGTTGGAAGCTAATTTTTATGATTATTTTCTGTTAAATTCTAGAATTTTTCAGTTTTTATGATTATTTTCTGCTAAATACAAGAATTTTTCAGTTGCTCTTTTTGTTTTTGTCCATAACTTTGACAATAACAGAACTTTGAAAATAACAGAACTCTGACAATAACAGAACTTTGACAATAACATAACTTTGACAATAACAGAACTTTGACAATAACAGAACTTTGACAATAACAGAACTTTGAAAATAACAGAACTTTGACAATAACAGAACTTCAACAACAGATAAGCACAAATCTAGCGAAGCAAATTAATTACCAGTAAATTAATTACCAGTAAATTAATTACCAGTAACCCATATCAGTAAATTCATTCCCTATCTATATAATATGTAGTTCTAAATTTAAAACATGTAAATACATATAATTTTTTTAAATTTTAATTTTAATTATCTTTATCGACAGGTTGAGAACCCTTGCAATAGGCAATAAGAAACATTATTATTTCAACCAAAAAATGCATATTAGCGGTTGTGCACGACGTTTGACAAAATGAAACTTTTCAAAAGGAAGGGAAACAAAAAAAATTACCTGTCAAATAAATCCTTTTGTCATCCAAATAAATTCATTCAGTACACTCATGCACACAGGGTTTTTCAATGAAAAATTACTGACTTCAAAATAGTTATTGAGTAACCACCGAAGAGGTAAATGGATATAAGCGTATTTTGGGTGTATCTGTGTGCCAAAAGTAGGATCAATTTCGTTTTACTTCAGGTGAAATTGGTCAAATATTAAATATAATTTCGTATCTTTTTGTCATCCAAATAAATTCATTCAGTACTCGTAAACATGTTTTTCAATGAAAAATTACTGACGTCAAAATGGTAGACATTATGTATGGATGTATGTAAATGGATATAATCGTGTTTTAGGCACATCTGTGTGCCAAAAGTAGAGTCAATTTCGATTTACTTCAGATGAAATTGGTCAAATGTTGAATATAATTTCATACAATTCTTTTGTCATCCAAATAAATTCATTCAGTACTCATACATATATGGTTTTTCGAAGAAAAAGTACTGACGTCAAAATGGTGAATATTGTGTGACCACTGAAGAGGTTAACCGTTAGAAGCGTATTTTGGGCATATCTGTTTGCCAAAAGCAGGGTCAATTTCGTTTTACTTATGGTGAAATTGATCAAATATAATTTCATAGACCTGTCTGGGGCCTACGAGTCAATAGGACCTCTTCAAAACTCTTCTCAGGATTGTCTTGTATGCCTATAGGTAAGTCAAATATGGAACATCACACAGTTTCTCAGTTCAATTCTCTCCTCACTTGATCACACATAGTCTCATGCATACTCTTCAGCCATCTCTTCAGTTTGCTCCGTGTTTACTAATTTCTTGCCCTCACACTTCAAAGATATCGACAGCACACCGACTTAATCTAAAATCAGACTTCATTTTCATTTCATTTTCAAATGAAATCATCATTTGGGGATAATTCACTTAGGGACCTTCAGTAAAATTTAAACAATGCAGTAATTGGGGAAACTTTAAAAGGATAATAACCACTAATAATTTCTGACATTTTACAGGGAAATCAATAAGGGCGTAGGTAATAAAAATAAAAGCAAAAAGTTTTTCATTATAAGTACCTACATAGTAATAATATTTCGTCTATAAGTTAAACTCTAGTTTGATGATGCCTTCAGAAGGCGTAATAATACTTATAAAGCAGAACTTGTTTATAAATAAACTGTGTTTATAAATTAAGTAATAATATTATTGAATATATAAAAGAAATTAAAATTATAATGGAGTTCTACAAATTAAACTTGATTTACAATAAATAAAAGAAGAGTCATCATAAAAGCAAGGTTAGGCAATATCAAAAAAATATATGTGCTTTCGTATACTGTACTTAACAGTGGCGGCTCGTGACTTTTTGGAGTGCTAATATTAAAAAAATGGCATTACAATGTTGTAGCTGAAATATTTTCAGGAAAATTTAGTTTGGCAGTGGACTGCACAAGGATTTCCTGCAATTACGAAAAAAAATAAAACATTTTCGACTACAACAATAATGCAATTTTTTTTTAATATTAGCACTTTAGTAAACCAAAGTTATGAGCCGCCACTGGTACTGAATATTAAAAAAATGCATGTATGTATTCCATTATGACAACAACTACGTATAACAATTGACTGGTTTAATTTTTAAAGTAATAATTTATTCATTATGTTTTAATAAAATTATTTTCAGCACTCACCATTTCAATGCGTTTTTCTTCATTTAGCCTATCAGCCAGTTCGCTGGGAATATCTGCGTGGGTGCATTCTTGTAAAACGTGTTGTAATTGCGAATCCCTGCAAATAATTAAATGTTGAACATAACGAAATCCAAAGATTGCTGACAAAAAAGAAGAAACTCACGTAAAATAGGCTTAAAATCAAAAAAAAAAGTAGGCTGTTTAATGTGAAATTATATTGAGCGGGCATATTATACAAGCCTATAAAAATCGATCGTACAGTTGCTTAGTCAGACATCTCCAAATACTAAGTTTTAGCTAATGAGAAAAGCAATACATATTCAAATGCTCACTATCAATCAAATATTATTTAAGTAAATAATTCACAAGCCGCCGCATGCCGCTACACTTTTAATAGGCATAGATTTTGAAAAATAAACCTCTTTTAAACTTAATTATCAAAATAAACTCGTAATAGTTGCAGTGTCCATCGTCAGGGCAGATCCGGCAGATCCGGGAGATGTGAGGTAGCCCTGATGATGGACTCTGTAACGGTGTCCGAAACGTTGGCTAAAGAAGGAGGTAGCGCAACACGGCTTAACACCCCAAAAACAAATAACGTAAATACTTTTGGCCGTGAAAATCTTAAAACGTATACAAGAATAGGCAAGTTCAGTACAGTTCCAGATTATTACAGCAATGCTCAGCGTAACTGGATAACAGAAGAAAGCGATGTGTTAAGAAGAAATGAGGACCTACCTAATATAGACCAACATGTAGGCGTTAGTGCAGTGACGCACGGTGAGCGCCATATCTTCGTCGTGGCCGCCGTAGTTGTGGTCCACCGCCTCCTGCTTGGAGCAGCGGGATACCACGTCATCGTCAAACTTGCACCACTGAAACATGAACACATTCATATCAATACAAATTCTATTTAACCTCTAATCGGCCGGAGACGCAAATTCACGCACAGTTTGTGCGCATGCGTGCAGAATTTTTTTTTTTTAAAATATGTTTGTCTGCGATTTTGACCCTTCTATGTACAGAATTTGTATGAAGGACAAGGTCAGAATCGCTTGCGCCAACATTACCCCATAAGATGGGTAAAAATTTCTTTCACCTTGCAACCCCAGAATATTTTTAAATCATTTTATCTGTGGCATGAAAATGTCAAATTTGCCGCGAATTTTATCTGCCAAATCGATGCGTGTTCCTCGACTAAAACATCGTAAAACCTATTACTTTACGTAATTAACGCAAGTTATGTTGTTTTGGTACATAGTTTATTGTTCTAGGAATGTGTTTCGGTCAATAAAATATACGATAGCTCAAAATTAATCCACAAAACATTCAATTCAAAATGGTGTTTTGTTAGGAAATTTCCATATTTTTCTTGGATTTTGATGGCCTTTGACAGGTTAAAGAAACAAGAGCAAAATACTCATCTGCTGCTTTTATAATTCCCATGGCAAAGGCTTGTGGCATTTCATTTCTTTGATACGAGAGAGATAGATGCAAGAAAATGATTACCTTTTTCTTGTCTCATGATTATTTGGTGTGTAAGAAAGAGCTGCAGCAGTATTGTGATGAGCAAGTACTCAGTATATTCTGCTTTCAATTAACTAAATCTGAAGCAATTAAAATTACAATCCTAGGAAATAACAAATGTGTGAAAATGTTAGGGAGACAAAAGACAATTCCGACGGAAGGTAAATAGGTCTATTGTTTGTTGTATTGACATGAGTCTCACCTTGCCGTCTCCCTTGGGGTTGATGAAGACGACGTAGTGCCCCCCGTGGTTATCACCGGAGTGCACCAGGACCGCGTGCAGGGTGTAGTCGGCCGGGGTGGGCGGCTTTTCTTGCAAGTAGGCGTCCAGGTTTATGTGCTCGTAGAATTCAAACCTAAATAAACAGAATCAATGGTTAGTTTAGTCCAATTATTTGAATGTGCACACTCCGCATCAGAGGAATGCAGTTCATACACTGTAAAGCTTTGCATGTTCCAAGAAAAAATAATGAAAATAAGCATATATTATCTTCATGTCACATACAATTTTACAGCCTCTGCCTCTGCATGGACAACATACCTCTGTTGTGAATCTGCCCCATAGAATTGACAGCCTACGTGGTCGAGGGGTGAGGCACTCGACTTGCAATCTGGAGGTTTGATTATTTTGTATTATTTTTAAAATTTATTCATTTAAAATAATGTAGTATATTTAATGCACGTTCCGAGTGGAAGATACTCTCAATATCACCCTGGTGTAAGACCACCATTCAGAATTAAAACATTGCTTGAAATGGCTTTAGTGGTGACCAGATCTGGATAGCCAAATACTGTCCCACCCTCCTCTTCCCCATCTCCATACCCTCCCGACCACATTCAGCCTCATAACTTACCCTCACTGGTTCCTAGCGGTTGGGACTCGCGGTATTCACTTTTTTTTTTTTAATGCCTCTGCTGTGAATCTGCCTCATAGAATAAAGAAGAACACTAGAAAGCTTTCCGTACAGATCTGAATGGAAATGTCGCCACTAATTTAGTACCTTTAGGTTCTTCTAGCTGGTCTCTCTTACATTTGCCTGACGTTGTACATCACCATCTCATTTGAATTTTATAATAATGATGAAACACGGTGCATATGAAATTCATGCAAAGAATGGAAAAACTTTTGGATCAAAACGAAACGCGCCTACATGGCATTTCTTGTGCTCTTCTTTATTCTACGATCTACCCTGATAATGGACATTCCAGGTTATCTGAAACAATATCTAAAGAAGAAATAAGTGCAATACAGTCCAAATGGGAAAGTCATGTTGTCGGAAACATTGGCTCGGAGGCTTCCAAAGATATTCAAATACAAAAGAGATATGCTATGATGTCCGCGCGACTGTTGGCGGACTACTACCTAATCGGATTAGTTTGCATACGAAAAGAATTTGTTCATTTCGATTTTTTTAAGGTGTGCAATAGTATTGGTTAACAACATAGTTTGAATACGGAAATAATTCATTCATTTAGTTTAACGTTTGTTTAGTTTATTCGCTAATTATTCGTTCATTTAGTTTATTCGTTAATTGGTAAACAATATCGGCGACACCCGGAAGCCCAGTCCCGCCTAGTAAACACTGCGGATAGCACATCTCTTAAATTTCATTATCTTTGGGGACTTCCCTAATGGTAAGGTTGGCTTAAAAGAAAACATCCCAAAAGGCAAGATGATGTTGGTTAGGTGAGTTAGTGTAGGTAGTAATCTGACCTATCATTAAACTTGACGGAGCAGTCGGTGAGGGGATCGTACTGGAACCTCATGAGGTGCAAGTGCAGCACGGGGGGGAAGGAGGCGAATATGACCCCCTTCTCTGCCTCCTGCAGTCCGTGCTCGCCCGCGTCGTACTTGTTCTCCCCCTCCAGGTTCTCCGTGCACACGTAATCCTTGAATGATTCATCGACTGCAAACAAACAAACCAACAAAACAATGTTAATTCAATAATGATTATAAAGGCAGAGTTTTAAAATAAAGCCTCTGACCAGCTATTTATTTATTTATAAGTACATGTTACATACATAATAAATTTACTTCAGGAGATACATTAGGTCACCATACTAGGCAGCTGCCTGTATCATGGTGACCAACAGAGGATAGTTGTTTGAATTGGAGTCTAGTACTCGTAAGTGTAAACATATCTTAGTATATCTAAGTAAAATAATTTTTAGAAAAAATTATAAATTAATATCATATCATTTTAAAACAAAAACAATCATTACAATATTATGATAAAAACCGAACTTGAGAATTTGCAGTATATTTTTTCCAAGTTTTATTAGTATTTTGATATATATATATCAAGTGTTACAATGAAAATTAAATTTGCTATGTATTAAAAAATTGTTATAGTACACGCCAAACTTTAATGTCGACCTGAACTTGATACGATCCATTCTCGCGCAGGTATATGACTTTAAAATGACCATAAGCGAAAGAGAAAGATGCATGAAACTTATGTGTGACAGAGAAAGGCATGGACGGGAAGCATGCCACTTTTCTGACCTTAAACTCACCTATTACGACAATTCTGCATCAACATCAGGTTGGTATTAAAGTTTGGCGTGAACTATACAGTGAGTTTCAAATATACACCCAGAAACTCTCCAACATAATATACACAGAAACTCTCCAACATGGTTTGTCCAAATTAAAGTACTTTTTATTTTTATTTTCAGGGGACCGAAAACACATTAATTACTACATATATGGGGAGAACATTACGTACTGGTTTTGTTATAATACAACATTCATATAGCATGATATGATTGCTGTGATCATAAGCTCATAAAACTATATAGAGTGTAACAGCACGTACCGGAAGAAATTTAACCAGTAATATAATATATTGGGGAAAAAATATAGATGTCATTTTGCTGTCCAATGATTTTTTTTTCAATTAAAAACAATAAAAATATTATCGAAGAAAGCAAACATTTTGAGGCTTTGTCCTGAAGAAGGTCGAGTATAACCGAAACCGGTCGACGAATATAAATTAAAATAAAGTGGTGGTACAAAAAACTTGTTTCATTTTGAATAAAAATATTATTCCATCACACGTTCCAACTGAGTAGTCGAATATAGCCTAGCAGTGATGAGCACTCTGTCTCGAAACAGCGCTCGTATCATGTGATCCCGTCGCGACCTGTAGGAGTGCGATCATTGGAAACGTGTGATTGAAAAATATATTTTTGGTTTTTAATAGAAAAAAAATATCATCGACATGGATCGGACGAACACAACAGAAAAATGACACCTACTTTTTACTCCAAATGTGCTCAGGAATTGCCGGTTAAAATCCTTCAGATATGTGCCGTTGCTCCATGTGCATAAATTGAGTCAATACCCCTTACTCTGGGTAGCTAAAAGTTACTTGAAGTCACTCCCACAAAGGGGCACCCCCTCCTCCCCCTTTCCTAATTTTTGAATGAATACATGTCTCCATTTGCTATCCACTAGTCACACTTTAAAAATACATTACATATATGGAAATGGGTCATTACAGGAAAATTGATAGTACATAAGAAAAAATTGCTTACTATTTTTCTTTCCCTTGATATTAAGTTGTATGTCATAAAAGGTCTCCAGCCTGGTACTGGAGCAGTTGACATTTTTACACTTGATGTACGAGGTCATCTTGCCTTCAAATAGTTTGGGTACGGTGCCCTCCACGCAGGTGCCCTTCATTTTACTTTCTAATTTATCCAATAACACCTGCAAACAGACAACCACAAAACTAATTAATAAATAATCAAAACAACCAAACCCTGGAAGATATATCATTTTAATATTATCTACGACAAAAAATCTATCTATTAAATGGATTTGAATGATTATTAAACACAAAATAATTTTAGATGTCGGTGCATAAAGTCGGGTCTCCAGGGACCAATGTTTTCAAAACATCCGACAAAAACATTAGGTGGGGTTCACAACGTTTCTTGCTTTCCACAGAAAACAAAAATATTGTGACTCTGCCCCAATGTTTCATGTGTGCACAAACAATAGGTTCAATGTTTGTGGTAATATTGTTGGTGGAGACCCGGTTTAACCCGTAGAGTTAAGTGATATTAAATATTCCTACATATTCCTGCATAATGCATAAAATTATTCATCAACTTTTAATTTTCAAAATGGAAATGGTAAGTAAAATCATATCAGACAAGCGTAAAAGATTAGAGCCAAAAGTATATTTATTTTGTTTAAATGTTTGACAGATGCTTAGACGTATTAACCTGTAATCGGCCGAAGCCGCTCATATGCGCGCAGCTTTTGTGCATGCGAGAAAAAAATATTTCGAAATAAAAGTGTTTGTCTGCGATTTTGACCCTTCTATATACAGAATTTGTATGAAAACAAGGTCAGAATCGCTTGCGCAAACATCATTGATGATATAGCTACTAGTTTCATTCGCCTGGCGACACCAGAATATTTTTAAATGATTTTTATCTGTGGAATCGAAATGTCATTTATGCCGCGAATTTTAGCTGTCAATATTGACGCGTGTTCCTCGACTAAAACATCGTAAAACCTATTAATTTACGTAATTAACGAAAGTAATGTTGTTTTGGTACATAGTTTATTGTTCTAGGAACGTGTTTCAGTCAATGAAATAAACGATAGCTCAAAATTAATCAACAAAACATTCAATTCAAAATTCAAAATCGTGTTTTGTTACGAAATTTCCGTATTTTTCCTGGAATTTGCAGGCCTTTGACAGGTTAATAGAGTGAAGATACGTTACTGAGACAATGCACGGCATTTTAGTGAAATAGGTCCGGACATACTTTAGCGAACCGTTCATATAGCTATTTCATTTGTACACACATATTCAGTGATACTTTTTTTTCAATTAGTACGAATATAACAATATCTTGTATTTTTATAAAGTCATTAGATAGATGTTGTAATTTTTTTAAGAATACTAACTTTCGAAAGGTAAGTTCCTTCTTTTGAAAGGCAATAATTCACTAATCTTACATGATTTTTAAAGTGTCTGTGCTAGTATGACAGAAAGTAGAGAATTAAAAAGAAATCAAGTGGCTAAATTACCCTGAGGAACTCCTGCACATCATGCTGCATGAAGGAGTCCACCGTGTCCCAGCCGAAGCTCTTGGTGAGCTTCTTGGTGCCCACGGGCTTGTCTGAGAACTGCAGCTCGTGGAAGACCCGCTGGAGAGCCAGCGCCACCGACCTCGTGCTGTCGTCCGACTCCGTGGGCATCTTGTACACGGCCTTGCGCAGCTGGTTCGTGAAGTACAGCGTCTGCAGGAGCGAGTTCATGTAGCAGGTGGCTCCCTGGTTCTTCAGACCTGAACACAAAATACATTACAAGAGTTAGGGTTGATGTATGATCACACATACCATTGGGAATAAGTATTGACGTCAGAAGACATAGACATGCCCTAATGTAAAATCTGGACGTCATTTCGATGAGCTGGAGGGGTCTCGGGCGTATTTTGTCAGAAGGTCAAAATATTCCGCTTTGCAATAAAATCAAAATAAATGGAATATGTCTGAAAGTTTCCAAACTAAAAACTGTTTTTGAAAGATGATGAAATACGTTTTCAAATTTTATTGTTTGGAAAAACATAATTTTTGAAATATAAAAATTTTGAATGCAAACATAAAAAAGTTTTAAAAAAGCTCACTTTACTTTTTTTATAAATTACTGATAACGATAAAAAATAATAACACAATTTATTAGACAAATGCATTATAAACAATATCCAAAAATTTCCTAATTTTTATAATTTTATTTAAATTGCAGTCGGAAACTTTGGTTTTATCAAAGTGTACATTTTAATTATTTTATGGTTAATTTTTAGATTTGAATATAAAGCTCGGTGTTTTATCTTTCTACTTAATACCATTTAGATCTTATTTCTTACAGTAAGGAAGACACATTGATTTCTATGAGACCTATAGGAGTTGTTTCCAAAAGCGAACCAATTAGCCTTAGGAGGGGTTAATTAAACTCATCATTTGTACTGTGTTAGAAGAAAATCAGCATTTTATATCATATTTCCATTCCAAAATTCCATTTGTGGTAATATGAACAAAAAAGGATTAAAATGACAGGATTTTTACATGTTTGAATAAGTTTGTATCAACGTAAATGTCTGTACACAGGAAGCATACGGATACAAGTCCAAAAAGATAAACGTTCAGGAGATCCAAAAAAAACTATTTTTTCTGTAACTATAGTCTCACAACTTCTTCTGATATCCATGCTGATAGCTAACAAAAAGTCATTATTAAATCAATTAGTTTTGTTTTAAAAACGAGCAAATAAAACGAAATATTTTATATGTAAACGCTTTAAAAATATTGTTTAAAAAACACGGACTTGAGTCCTTCTACTTCAAAATTAAATGGAATATTTTGTTATGACATGTGGTGTATTATAAAAGGATCAATGTTTGAAAATTGTTTACTTCCATAGAAAGCGTAGTAATGTTAGTAGAGGCAGAAGGATGCAAATGGATTTGAGTCATAATACTCAAAATGCAACTAAATCATAAAGATGCAAGTCCATGTACATCTTTCTGCTTCTAAGATGGTGTTGCATTAAAGGTAGTTGCATCCGTATACATTTTTGAAAATCCTATTTTTCTTCATTGCCACTGATAAAGATGATAATTTACTTTAAGTCTGCATCAAAAACTCATTTCTTCAAATTTTGAACTTGCATCCGTATGCTTCTCGGGTACAGATATTATCAAGCGTTATACATACCGACGTATCCTGTGTGCTTCTTGGAGTCCCAGGAGACGCCGTGCGGGGCCTCGGCAGTGACGTGCACCTCCAGCGTGATGGTGTCGTCCTTCACGTAGCCCTTCTCCGGGTCCAGCACGTCGTTCCATCCCATGAAGTGAGAGAATCCCCAATCATTCTCTTTGCTGAAACACGGAAAACACACCAGTTCAATAAACAGTTCAATTTATCAATGGCCGCTAAACACACAGATTCATAAAACCATCAATCTTTACATAGTATAAAATGAATCGCTCCCACTGTACGTGCGCTTAGATCTTTTAAACTACGCAACGGATTTTCGTGCGGTTTTCACCAATAGATAGAGTGATTCAAGAGGAAGGTTCATATGTATAATACATGCATATTATAGTACAGAAAAGTCGAGAAATTCAAAGATATAATTCAGGTAACGGGCAGCTGGCAAGCGGGCAGTGTGAATTTGATATATGTATATGCAAATTAACAGATGGCGTTGGTTCACTTGCTTCAATTAATATTGAAAAGCAAGATAGAGGGTCTCCAAGGGCCTGGTAGGAGACAAATGTCTTGGCTGTGAAATGTACGAGAGTGGACTGGTATTAGAAGTGTGGAGGAGCGATTCCGGGCAGCGCAAAACAGAGAAACATTTTCTAGAGTGATCACCAACGTCGGGGGGACCTGATAGGGCACACCAAGAAGAAGTTGGTTATAAAGGTTGGGTTAGCCACGCTTGGCCGGATCTGCTAGTATTGCTATAAATGAGCCCTTGCTTGGAATAATGTTGTATCCAACAAAACTATCAATATTGATTGGGCACATTAATATGCATCTTTTAAGGTAGGGATTATGGCAATGAAAATTTTTTTAGGACTGTGGCAGGCTTTTAATGTTTGGTTTATGGAAGAACGTTGTATAATGCCATTTATCAAAATCACGGAGCATGGTTTAATTTATGGGAATACATGCAGAAAACAAACTAGAATTGTGGTATGTGAGGCTGAAGGCAGTGGGGAGAGGAAGGAGATGGGGAAGAGGAAGGTGGGGAAGTACCTGGCTATTCAGATCATGGTCACCAAACACGGCTAAAGCAATTTCAACATTTACGTTAAACGTTTCAATTCTGAATGGTGGTCTCACACCAGGTCAATTCTAAAAGTATCTTCCACTCTGGTGCGTGCCGCAAATATACTATGTAGTATTTTTAAATTAATTAATTGTGAAATAGCACAAATTTATCATATAAAAATTTATTTGCCGGGATTCGATCCCTCAACTTTCAGGTTGCGAGCCTCGTGCAAGGAGGTCGTGATTTGTATTGTGTGGTCTTGTACTCTAAATACGGTATTGTACTCTAAATACGCACGAGAATCGCTGGTTAAAATCTTTCGGGTACGTGCTGTTACACTCTGTACTAAGTTTAATTATAAAATCAATATTACTTATTATGCAACCCTACTTCTTGTTCTTAACCTATTTTATTTATCATTACTTAGAATTGCTACTTATATCTTTGTTTCCCAAAACTGAACTGTTAACTTTATTTTTAAACTTATTCACTATAAAAAGCATCCTGGCAATCTGGAGAATTAACCGGTCAAAGGCCGGAGACGCGCCGGCGCGCGCGTCATATGCGCATGCGCGAGAAAATAATTCAAATATTTGAATAATACATCCGACAAAAAACTTTTGGTCCACGATTTTGGACCTTCTATGTACACAATTTGTATGGAGAACAGTGTCAGAATCGCTTGCGCTGTCATTACTCTCGGAGACGCTACAAGTTTCATTCACCTAGTCACCCTGGAATATTTTTAAAACGATATCTTCTATGACAATCGGCTGTCAGAATTTGCCGCGAATTTAACGGTCGCAATTAATGGGTGTATCGCGAATAAAACGATCATAAAACCTATTAATTTACGTAATAAATGCAAGTAATGTGGTTTTAGTAGATAGCTTATTGTGTTGTGAACGTGTTTCAGTTAATAAAATATACAATAGCTCAAAATTTATCAACAAAACATTCAATTCAAAATTCAAAGTTGTGGTTTTTTAGTGTTTTTTTGCGAAGTTCCGCGAATTTCCGCTAAATGTCACGGCCTTTGACCGGTTAAGAAGAAGAGTATAACTCACAAGTAGAAGAGATGCTGGATCTTCCTAAAGAAGGGCTCCGTCTCGGGCTTGTGGCTGAGCAGCTTGAGCTCGGCGATGGCGTAGCATGACCAGCTGTTGGACTCGCTCTCGCCGTTGCACTGCAGGAAAAAGCCCAGCGACTTCTGGTGGCGGTTGTCAGGCAGCGTCTGGCGCGGCATCACCATAATCTTCCAGGGCAGGTTGCGCACGTAGCACGGCGGCGACAGCACCGACTCCTTGATCTGGCTGAAGTTGGGCACCGTGAAGCGGAATGTGGCCTCGGCGCGCGCCTCATCGTCCACCATCTCCGCATCCTAAATCGTAACAACACACGTTAGCACAATTAAAAAGCATTCAGAAATAGCAAAGAAATAGCAGAAGTCAAAGATGTTCCATTATTTCATCACAAAGTTCAATTTTTTATTTTTATATTTACTCCACACAGGAGGCCCAGAGGAAAATAATTTCTCTCAGAGCCTATATCATCTGAGATGCTGTGTGGAGGAGAGGAAGGAATGAACATTGGTCTTGAAGAGACCCATGTTGTAGGAAGGAGGAAACATAAAGGCCGGCAAATTGTTCCACAGCCGAGCTGTTGAACATAATAACGGGTCAAAGAAGCGACCCATTCGCGTGTGATAAATGTCAACCGTGTACGTTTGTTGGGCACGCGTTTGGCGTGTTTCCCGACAGAAATTGTTTGTTTTCAAATTGTTTGGAAACAGTGGAAAAACTACACTCCCAGACGAGGAATGTTATAAGGCAGAAGGAAAAGAGAGGAGGGGAGAGGAAAGTTAGTCTCAGAGTTGCCGATTTCATAATAGAGAACTCCAGTCCAATTTTTTTATTTTTTTTAATGAATAAAGACCTTCAAACTTAAATAACTGCATTTTTATTTTTATAGTTAGTTTTAATAGTTAAAATAATTGTCAAAGTTTTAACTTTTAAAGACTCCCAGAAACGCACCGGTCTTCACCCACCCATAGTTTTTTTACTTTTTAAGTTGTCATTTTGAATCAGTGATGTCATGTCGAGGGAAATTTCCCTAGATCTAGGGGAGAAAAATATTTTTTAGGGATAAGGGAAATCAGGACAAAATCTAGGGAAATTTCGAACTCTGGCAAAAATTTTATTACATATGACAATATTACTGGTAATATTTATATATATATATATATATATACGTATATATATTTTTTGGAATTCCTATGAATCTTAATTATTGTTCATGTACTTACATGCAATGTTATTTTTAACACTGACAACTCAAAATGATATTATGGAACGTACCCATACTACGTGACACGTTCGGGGGGGGGGGGGGGGGGGGGGGGGTCTTCAAAATACCACGCTTGGTACAAATGAGCGGCGGGTTGCTTATGATTTTTATTTTGCGAAGTGTTTTTTTTTTTTGGAATTCATTTTCTAATTCAGTGGTGAGTGTATTCGTACTTTTAAATTATTACTTCACGTAGCAAAAAGTGTTTTATTTGGAAAATCACGGTATTATTAGTATATTTACCAAGTTCCGATATCTTTCCGATTAATTATCATATTAATTAACATATAACAGGATTAGTGTTACACAATCGGGTGGCTACGTAGGTAATTGCGTAAATGTGAAATTTCACTTCGAAATCTAGGGAAATAATTTTCTTGGGCTGAGCATCCCTGATTTTGAATTTAAGAAAATGGCGGAATAAAATTAATATAGGATGACTCAATGACTTTTGTGTGAGAAATTGAGGCGTTTTTATTTAAGATTAACTGCTTTTAATATAGAAAAACATTGGTAAAATGTCCACATTTCACCGCTACTGTTATTGTATTTAATCAAAGTGCAATATAAAAACAATAAATCATCTCTTTCATTGCAAATACATGTGACATCGTGTTTTGTGTCAGGCGTTACTTTGTAGATACATTGTTTTATGTATAATACATACAGAAACACTGGTATTTATAATACACTGATAATGACGAGTGTGTAACAACTTGTATAAAAAGCCCTATACTAAAAACAATTTGAAAATACATAACAAAATGTCAAAATAGGACGACTTTAACCTCAAATAGACAAAATTTATTGCAGATTGTCCGCAAATATAGCCCTTTTCGTAAATTGTTGAGGGCCTAAATTATGTTTCAATAAACACAATAACTATTATTTATCTAAATCTCTATAAACAGTATGAAAATAAACCAAACACGAAATGTTGAATTGCATAGGTACGTGTGCACTTCAAGTCATTTCAAATGTCAATACAATACAATACACAGGTGACAGGTTAACTGTGACGTCACGGTTAACCATTTCAGTAATGCCAACTTAACGCTGTGTTTTCCGAAGAGGTTTAAAAATGCACTTTTTAATAATTTATTAAAAACTCTGCATTTAATATTATGAAATAAAACTTATATATTCAGAATCAGCGTTTCTTGGTCTATATGAACATATTTTTTTAAAGCCATAATATTTTTCACTGGAGTTCCTTATTACTATTGTATTGAGGACTTGCTGCAAAAAAAAAACAAGATTTTATTTCACTTGATATTTGATAAAATTACTAAATTACTTTAATCATCCCAAAAATATGTCAATGAATAACGTCATGAATTACAAATTCAATATACTTACATAAATTGTTATTTAAATGCCACTAGAAAGTCTTTGAATTCACTGATTTCATCAAAAATATGGTTGCTTGTTATTTCTTGCAAATAGCGAATGAAATACATATTCAAATGCAGCAAAATTTACTTTAGATTTTTTTTATGTGAATACCACACAAGACACCCAACTGCTCCCAACCGCCTGGAGCCATTGAGACTATGGCATCCCCAATTGGGGTATGATGTGAGGTAGAAGGTAGTGGGGAGGGAAAGGAAATGGGAAATGCGAAAGGGGAAGGTGAGGAGGTACGAGGGTTGTCCCAAAAGTACCCGACCTAACGAAGAAGTGTTATGAACATAGTCTCCTTTCACTTTTTAGCGTTCAATAGTTTCGATACCCTGTTTATAGTGAGAACCGTCGAGCACCTCAAAATAGCCATCTACAAATGGCAAATCTTTTACCACCGAGACATTTTTTCAAGTTTGGAAAAATAAAATAATGGTGCATTCTGCTGATGAAACAACACTTTCTTTTTCGCCAAATGTGGCCGTTTTTTCTTGATTTCATCACTCAAATGCTCCAATAAGTTCGCATATTACTCGCCGTTGATTGTTTTTTTCTTTTTAAAGATAATGAATAAAAATTATCCCATGAGCATCCCAAAAAACTGATGCCATGACCTTGCCTGCTGATGGAACTGTCTTTGCCTTTTTGCAGCCGATTCTCCCCTTTTAGTCCATTGTTTTGACTGTTCCTTCGTCTCGGATGTGAAGTGACGACTCATGGTTTTGAATCTATGCAAAAACTCGGCTTTATTGCTGTGAAACATCGCCAAACACTCAATTGAAATATCCTCACAACGCTGTTCTTGGCCATTGTGAGCAAATGCGGCAGCCATCTTGCGCACAGCTTTATCATGTCCAAATTTTCAGTCAACATGCGATGTACAGCACTTTTTGAAATGCCTACTGTGTCTGCTAGCTCGCGCATTTTCAATCGATGGTCATTCAATACCATTTTGTGGATTTTCTTTACCTTTTCTGGCGTGGTCACTCATTTGGTCGACCACTGAGATGTTCGTCTCGGCAGCTCGTACGTCCTCGTTTAAATAATAATAATAATGATTGGATAATTTGTAGAGCGCCGTTTTTGTGAAAAATCACCTCAAGGGCGCTTAAACTCTGCCATGCAATATTTTATTGTTGTAAACGAAGAAGCAGATGCCCCCAGAGTAGAATCTAAACTCGGCCTCGATATTGGTTGGACTTAGACATTTAAAATGAAAGTTTTGTATCACATAAAAATGACCAATTTTTCCATGTGTACAAATTAACTGAAAGGGTTCGCTATTTATGGCTGCCAAAAAAACACTAAACAACGTAGCGCCTTGAAACTTAAGCCTTATAAAGTTGGTACTTTCTAACATAATTTTTTTTTAAAGCAACAACCACCAGAAGTACGTCAGGTCAGGTACTTCTGGGACAACCCTCATACCTAGCTATTCAGATCTGGTCACCAATCATCTAAAGTATTTCAAGCAACGTCTCAATTTCAAATGGTGGTCTTACACCAGAGCGACACAGAGTATTATTTTTAATTAATTGTGAAATAACACAGATTAAACAAATAAAATTTGTTTGGGCACGCCGGGATTTGAACCCGCAACCATCGGATTGCTAGTTGACAGCCTTACCCCACAGAGGTAACAGACCGCAAAGGCCGGCGATAATAATAGGGAATAAGACATATGTACTCGCAGAAATGAAAGTTATACATAACAAACGTTTTTTAAAATAAGAGGCAGTATTGTAACATATTAATTTGATTATTTGCATCTGTTGGTGATCTACAGACATGTTATTCTGTTTATTGAATGTCGTGTTATATAAACCTTTTAAATATGACTAGGCAGAAGAATATTACAGATGTTAGCGTAATTATTTGCAATCCGCCAGTGGTCTGAAGACATCCACATTCTGTTGAATGAAAAATGTTTAAGTTGTGCTACGAACCTGGATAGCAGCTCCGGCGACATCCTGGTTCTGTGGTCCCATCATCACCTCTCCGTTGGGGCCGCGGTCAGTTATGTCCCCGCCTCCTGTGTCAGTTAGGGTCTCTATTGTATCCACTTGAAAAACAAACCAATCTCACATTGAACCTCACATCCAAAATAAACACGATCATTTCAGTATACAAAAAAAAATATTAATACAAACTACTACTAATTATTTTCAAAAGTATAATTATTTTCATTTTAATTTCTTTTGAGTGTATCAAATATCTCTTCAGCCAGCATATTAGTTTACCACAAAGAAAGAAATATTTAGGAAAGAAGTCACACCGCGTTCAAAGCCAGCGCCCTACAAAATATATCTATTCACCTAGTAAGTCATGCTAAAATGTTACTAGTGACCGACTGAAGGTTCGGTTTCAGTTTCAGTTTCGGCAAATTTCAGCAAAAAAATCTAGTTTCGGCATCAGTTAAAATCGATTGTTTACAATAATTTGGCTTATTTTTTACACTTATTCAAACAGTTAACATGTGTTAAATTAAATAAATAAACAATTATTGAAGTATGTGAAAAACAAAATTATTTTTTTATATTACTTCTATAAAGCCGGGTCCATAGCTTCTCATTTGCCTTGACAGTCCCATAACAACAGTCAATGTTTGTCATCAACATCACAAATATTGACAACTTTTGTTGTGTTTCGAGCTTCCCATGTTCGACGGAAAACATTTCCTAAACACTCCATCCCGGGTGAAGCGGCAAGGCAGGCGGGGGCCGGCAGGGGGGGGGGGGAGATTCATTTTTTGACGGATGCCGCGCAATGCGGGTATGGAGAATTAACGGAATGGCCTTTTGTGGTTGTGTGCAATGAGCGGGCATAATCACAAGTTTAAAATATTATTATACCTAAATATAATATAATAATAAAAATATTTGATAATAAAATTAAAATTGTATATGTAATATCAAATATTTACAATTAATCTGTTTTTGACATAAATATTTACGCACTATAAATTCTTAATAGTAACTTTAGGTTGTGCAATAATATTGAATTAGTCGGAAATCTTTCCTGATAATTCAAGTAAGGACCTGTCCCGCGTACCTACGCATTGAACATATAAAAACTTGACGTTACGTTTGGCATTTATTGCACGTCAAATAGTAACTGCAACTGACGATTGTTCGAGAACATCGGTCGCGGCAAGACTCAGTCATAAAATAATAATAACAATATATGGCTGTTTGTGAAATTTGCGTTTTTGTGTAAAATCATTTCAAGGGCACTGTACAAAAACATGTTACGCATCCACGTTCCCGCGCGGAGAATATTCCAGGCGTTTCTCGATTTAAACCAAATAATTATATTAATATTTATTACTATATTATAATTTTATTATCAAATATATTTATCATAATATTATACCTAAGTATAATAATATTTTAAACTCATGATTATTTGAACAAAAAGGATTGCCGACTTCGAAGATTTTAATTCCCTAGTTTTTTTTATCAAAATAAAGAAAAACATGTTACGTAACGCGTTGTTCGAACCCCCCTCCCCCCCTCGTAATGCACAGTAACATTTCACAAGACCCCCCCCCCCCCGGGGGGGTTACGTAACGTAATACTCGAACGGCCCCTTACACATAACACATAACCTCAAAAAGTCATTCGGTTTGTTCTTCCATAAATATTACCACACAGCGCAGCTCCTGTCAATTAAATGAATTATACCCCCCCGCCGGCCCCCGCCTGCCTTCCCGCTTCACCCGGGATGGAGTGTTTAGGAAATGTTTTCCGTTGAACATGGGAAGCTCGAAATACAACAAAGTTGACAATATTTATAATGTTGATGACAAACATTGACTGTTGTTATGGGACTGTCAAGGCAAATGACGAAGCTATGGACCCGGCTTAACCTCTGGGTGGCCACGCCATTTCACAAAAATTCACGAAATTTCACTAAAAAAGCACCACTTTGAATTTTGAATTGAATGTTTTGTCGATTAATTTTGAGCTATTGTATATTTTATTGACTGAAACACATTCCTAGAACAATAAACTGTGTACCAAAACAACATTACTTGCGTTAATTACGTAAATTAATAGGTTTTACGATGTTTTAGTCGAGGAACACGCATAAATTTTGACGGCTAAAAATCGCGGCAAAAATGACATTTCTATGTCATAGATAAAATCGTTTAAAAATATTCTGGGGTGGCAAGGTGAATGAAATTTATACGCATCTCACAGAGTAATGTTGGTGCAAGTGATTCTGACCCTGTTCTTCATACAAATTCTGTACATAGAAGGGCCAAAATCGCAGACAAACAGTTTTTGGTCGAAAATTTAATTCAAATTTTCGAATTATTTGCTCGCGCATGCGCATAATACGAGAGGCGCCGGCGCGTCTCCGGCCCATTAGAGGTTAAAACAAACAAAATTTATAAACAATAACAAAACATGTTAACTACTTCTTGGAACTTCTCGGTCAGCTGACTTCGGGTGAGTTTGTGGCTCGTATGTCACCCGCCATCATCAGCAAAATACTCAGTGAGGTCCTTCCTTTAAAGTGTTGATTATTGGCAAAGGTTTGTTCAAAGAAGTAGTTAACATGTTTGTTAATTTTGATTCGTTTTATAGCAGTAATTTCAAAAAAATAATTCTTTTTTTTTACACGCTTCAATTATTGTTTTTATTTCATTTAACACGTATAAAAAGAATTTTGTGATTGTAAACGCAATAAAAATTAAAATATTCAATTAATGAGGTCCTTCCTTTATAATGTAAGTGTTGATTATTGACAAATTTTGTTCCAAGAAGTAGTTAACATGTTTGGTTATTTTTTATAATTTTTTATAATTTTTTTATAAATATTATTTTTTCACATACATCAATTATTGTTTGTTTTTTATTTAATTTAATACATGTTAACTGTCTGAATAAGTGTAAAAAATAAGCCAAATTACAGTAAACAATCGATTTTTAACTTGTCTAAAAAAGTTTCGGTTTCGGCCGAAACTGATACAGACACCGAAGATTCGGTTTCGGTTTCGGTGGAAAGTCCTGTTTCGGTCGGACACTAAATGTTACTAGACAATGGCAGTTATTATTACATGGGCAGAAATCAGTGATGGTTTTCCCTAAAGCGTGCTTGTGCAGTAACTCCCTTAAAAAACATAAATAAAATAAGAAAATTTGCATCACAATTTCACAAGTGTGCCTTTCAAACTCTGTACGAAAAAAATCCACCCATCCAAATGATACTCATACTGCCCAAGAGCAAGTCTGAAATGAATCCCAAATCCCATAAGTGCGTTATGAATATCAGCACCTATGGGACCTTCCGTCATATTTCTTAGGTTCAGAGCGGTAGACCTGAAAACCTCGGGAATAGAATTTTGCAAGAATCAACAGATTTCATTCTGTGATTATTGCGTTTTAAGTTGTTATTAAAATAAATTAATAATTGTTACTAGGTTGCTAATCTAGGATTTTTTTTCATACATCTGAGGGAATTTTTTTCTTCCTTTTTAATCTCCGATTGAACTCCCAGTGAATCAGAATGTTCCAATGAAGGGTAAAAAAAGATTTTTTTTTTTTTTTACATTAACTCCACACAGGAGGCCCTGAGGGAAATTATTTTCCTCAGGTCAATTATGTCATCTGGGATGCTGTGTGGAGGGTCTTTTTGAGGAGAGGAAGGAATGAACATTGGTCTTGAAGAAACCCATGTTGTAGGAAGGAGGAAACACAGATGGCAGATAATCGTATTAGCACAAATCTTCAATGTCCTTGAGTGGGTGAAATAGTTGCCTGTTTTATATATCTTCTGGAAAGTGGCCAAATTTGACTTATTATGGATTTGTAACTGACATAAGCTGACCTATCTTAAAATTAATTGTGGACTATTCCTTTTTAAGCGAGAAACTATTGAACTTGATTTTTTTTTGTAATTTAATTAAACCTTTAGAGATCAGTCATTTATTGAATGTGAAGTAATTTCAATTACCTGTGATTTCATTAAAACATAAATATTAGATCGCTGATTCTGAAAATTGTATATATCAGGCTAAAGAAAAGTCGTCTAAATTATTATAGAAGTTGAATTTTTTTTTAAATCACAATCAGCGATGTGTGCTTAACTTTCTGCATCATCCAAACCAAACCATCAAACACCTGAGACCTCTCGAGGATAGGTCAACTTCAGTTATTGGTTCAAAACTTCATAAATCACTTATTTTAAGTAATCTTTCAGAGTATCTTGACACGCACACATAGATTCAACTTTTTTCTTTTAACCTCTTGTTTGCCGGGGTAGGCCAGCAAAAAGCTCCACCAATTACGACGCGGCATCCGGCACAGAAATGACACTTCGTGTCCAGCGATTCTGACACTGTCCTTTACAAATTCGTAGGGTCAAAGGGTCAAAATCGTAGATAAACATGTTTTTCCCGCGCATACGCAAGAACTGCGCACGCTCCCGCGCTCCGGTAAATTATTAATATAAATTATTTGGAGTGACTAGGCGCATTGCAGGTTTCGCTATGGTAAAGGGCGATAATAGAGCAAGCGATTCTGACCGTGTTCTTCATACACTTTCTTTATACATAAGGGTCAAAATCGCGTGTAAAATCTCATGACACACCGGTGCACGAGCGGCAAACAAGGTGTTAAATAACACTTAGCACAAGATATAACTATTTATGTCGGGGGATATGGTAAAAGATGCATTAAAGTTCCATTTTTTATCTAAGTTTAAAATTTCATGTTGTTTTACAGTTTTGGCCATTTTTTCCTTGTTTGACGTATTCGTATCAAACTTGTAACGATTCGGAAATTTTGCCTAATTTTATAATACATATAGGTTTATCTACATTTAAACACACCGCAAAATCTTCGTAACTGTAGTATGTGAGTTTGGAAGAATGCGGACATGCGGTGCAAGAATGAGAGTACGAATGCAAGGTTTTAATAAACAGTGCCATCTTTAATTTGGGGTTACGAGTGAACAGTCAGGCGTCTATCGTTTATAAAGTTAATAACATTGTGTAAAGTGTTCAGGTACAAATATACATTATAAATCAGAGTTGGACTTGTTTAATAACTTCCCCTGAAGGATATCATAATAACAAAAGAACAGAAGTCTGTAGCAACCATTTCTATTGTTATAAGATGACTTATGGAGCAACTGCCAATACTTTATCACAATATTTGATGTTCCACCATAATCACAAATGATATTAAAACTTCAAAGTATACCATAAAACTTCATTTATTTGCAAAAAAAATGTGCAATTTCAGGTCCCTGAAACATTTCCATTATTAATTTTCAGACAAATTATCAACCTGAGAAATAATCTGGTTTCTATATCATTTTAAAAGTGAATAAAAAATGATTTAGTATAAATAGGTTTACTGTTATTGATGTTGCCAAATTCCGCCTCACACATGCAAATTAATTTCTACTGTAAACTATTTAAGTTGGATTAGATGCAAAACAAGCACAAAAAGATTATTAGGTTCTTAGTTTAGGTTATGTAAATAATTTATACATTTTTCTAACGTTCAAACTTAACTTTGACTGGGAAAAAAATTTAACTTTAACGCAACCTTTACGATGTCCCCTGCCATAAATAGATAGTTATTTCTTGTAATAATTAAGTTGAAACAAAGTGTTATTTTTGTAATGAAAACTTCTTTAGCACCGTTGTGATATGAAACTCGATGAAATGAAAAGAGACAAACACATACATCTGTAGGATTTAACCTGTGAGAGAATGAGATCTTCGTAGTCTCCCCACTCTTGTCTACTTTAGTTGGTAAATTTTGGGGATCGCTGGCAACGGTTAATACGCACTTTTTTTTGAAAAAATCTTTTGATTCACCTTAATTACATTAAAAGACAACTATTTGCATTGGGGGAAGTGGAAAATATTTTTGTGTAACATGGTTTGTGATACAAAAAAAAGTGCCCCTTTATAACGCCTACTCGCGTCAAGGCAAGAAAAACATCCCAGTTTTCAAGTAGTTTAGCGGCTACGCTAGGTTTGTGTAACATGGTTTGTGATTCTGGCGTACAATCTCACAAGACGAAAGCTAATTTTAATTTTACGTAATGAAATTTAGAATGAAATATTTTCCACTTCCCCCAATGCAAATAGTTGCCTTTTAATGTAATTAAGGTGAATCAAAGGGTTTTTAAAAAAAAAGTGCATATTAACCGTTGCCAGTGATCCCCAAAAATTAATCTTTAGTTTTCTGAAGGTTTCACTTCTACCGCGTGTGAACGCACACTCCAGTTTTTTTTATTTTTACATACTAAGCATGAGGTGGAAATCAACTACTTTATGCTGTTATTTATGCCAAAAAACGTGGGTGATAAAGACGAATGGTAATAAACATTTGGGCATTTTATAAATCAATAAACATTTCACCAAACTGTTTGAACACTAAGCATTATTAGAAAGAAATGGAAGCATGTTTTTATTTAAAACCTATTGGCCATGCGCAATATTTCTGATTATTCTTTTATTTATTTAGTAAACCATTTTGATTCATCCATAATCTTTTTTATCATAATAAAAAGTTTAGCTAAATTTCCTGCTGTCATTGTTTGTAAAATTTGCAATAGGGACAATGAAACCAGGATTATAGTGTAATAATAAAGCACTAAATCATGTTAATATATCTGCACTATTCACCTAATAATGACAATCCGTCAGATACCATTGCACATTATGTTCACAGGGTATAAATTGGAGTTCTTTATTGGTTTTCACAAACATTTTCAATTAGAACTACAAAAACACAATGGGTAATAAAAAGATCGATTTTTTCATCAGAAGACAAACTATTGACAGAAATTTCTATAGCACCACGCCAAATTACATTTACAACAACATTATCGAATATTGGCAGAAGCAGAGATAGATGCACTCGGTATTTTCACATAATAATCAGTTGTGGCGAAATTAGTCGACAGATAAAAGCCTAATTTGTCAGAAAGAAACAACAAGGGAAACAAATGACATGTCAAATATTTAAATTAGGATTTGACATTGTTTTGGAATGACAACCCAATGCGGCGCAATAGGGAATATTTGCGTAGCCAGACAGAACAAAGATAAGGTAAGGTAATGTAATATGGTTTGTAGTGTTTGTTGCGTAGAGCAGACTAACCTTCTTGGGTTTCCATTTCCTCGACCTGGCTGACATTGTCGGTTTGCCTGTCAGCAGCAGGCGAGTGGTTCATGTTAGCCGGGCGCGCCACCGGGGAACTTCGCCCAGAACTATCTATAACGTCCTGCACACCGTAAAATACAATCACTTTGTTATTATATCCAAAATTGATTCAATGACTAAGTATTAGATACACATTTTAGGCTGCAATTGCGCAAACTACAGAATTATTTTTAATATAATATCATGCTAAGGAATGCGTACATCGGAAATAAGAATGGCAGATAATTACCTTTAACGCCAGAGGATGTTGTCCTTTAGACTTTTTAGACAAACGGTTCAAATAATTTGGATTTATCGAGTTGGTGGATTTAAAGTTAGAGTTTTGTTGGTTACTTTTGTTAGTGGATGAGGTGGTCACTTTGACAAAGTGTTTGCTTGCGGTGCGCCCAATGTCTGCAAATTTCCCAACCCTCTTTTTGAGGGAATCTGGTGTTTACCACATGTATTTGCCGTTGAAATTATTATTTATTGTTTCACTAGCCGCATCCGGGTATTCAACAATTTTTTGTCGCTATTTCCACTAAAATTTACAGCGGCAAAGACACTTCTTTTCATGTGAAAATAAACAAAATGGCTGGATAATTCAATTTCCAGCTTGGGCCTGTCGGTGGAGATTTTCTATGGAGTTGGATGTTCAATAATTTGCTATGGATGACTGAGGGAAACAATTCATTATTTGGACTTGTTTACAAAATAATCTACCTTATGGAAATAATATCTCACATTCTTTTTTTCCCGTACAAGAATTTAAATTAAAGCGAGCAAAATGTGGTATCTTGCATAGCCATAGTTAGTGTGTAATTTTTGTATGTAGGATAATACGATAGTTTGACCAAAGTCTAAGTGACATTGCAGACTGCTGACGCATTTTTCATTCGAGATAAGATATGAAAAACGTTATGAGAAGACAAAAAATCTCAGAAAAATAAAATGTTCGTTGGCTTGTACCGTTGTGTTCCGAGAATGGAAGAAATAATCCAACCTTTCTCCTATTAAATAGCAAATAATATCGAATCAATTATTAAAATTTCCATATACTCACCAATTCAATAATTTTCACCTTTGACGATGTTCGGAATACCTTCTGAATAAATGTGTTATTTGTGATAGTATTCCAGAACTTCATCATGTAAGCATCGCACGATAATACGGCATTACAATGATAATTTTATTAGATTACGAATCTTTGACAATGCGTAAACAAAGAGTACTTTGCTAAACAACCTAAATCCTTTCTTTTTCATCTTTCTCATTTCTTTCATTTCTCAATATTAAATATGCCATAAATTCCATTCACAGGGGGAGTTGTATCACAAGATTTGAACAATTCGTGAAATTTTGTAGTTACTTTAAGACCTGTGAAAGTTCTATTTAACTTCTGATATTATTGAAGTACTGTACAACGGGTCTATAATGATACGATAACAGAACTTGAATAGGACTTTCACAGATTTAAAAATTAACTTTGAAATTTTTGGTCAAGTTCTGTGAATCAACTGGCTCGTACTCACGTTCTGATACATCCACTCAAATTCTAACGTCTGGGAAAATTCAATGTGAATTAGCGATGTGTAGGTTCAGCTGGAATGGGCTCTTAAACTCGGGTTCTTCGCGCGAAGCGGATCCTACTCCTACCCAGGGCGTAGCTAGGGGGGGCGGCCCGCCCCGGATACCACACGATGGGGAGATGACACCCGACCGAGTGTCACCCCGCAAGAGCACAATTCTCTAGCCACCCCATCGCGAGTCGGGAGGTTGCGCGTTGGAGTACTCTTGCGCGCTCGGGCTCCGAGGTGCGAACGCATGCGTCTTGGTCTGAGCCATTCGCGAGTCGGGAGTGACTCCCGGGACCTGCTCCAAGAACTCAAGTATAGTTTGGCAAATAAGTGTAGAAATTAAATAAATTGGAACTAAACGTGTTCATTACTATGGCAACACCGAATTATGTGACGTTTCCCATGGCAGTCATGTTATCGCATGTTACGGTTGATTTATTGTCTTAAATCTGAATAGAAGATCGCTGATTTGATAATATTTTTATTCATTGTTTGCCTGAATTTAATATGAATAAACCATTACATAGTGATGCAAGAGGGGTTATATTCTGCGTTTTTCAACGCTGCCTAGCCGAGTATCACGCGAAGAAGCTTCTGTCTGATTTATAAGATGTTTTCAAACGAACTGCAGAAATGACTGGTACGTAGTATAGTTTGTTTTAATTTCATTAGTATTACAAGATTTATGTCAATTTTCGAGCGATAATAACCATTACAATCTGATTTGAGGTTATGTTAAAAAATCCGAATTTGACACTTCGATTTGACAGTTAATATGCGGCCACAGGAAAAAGGGAATAACTCAATAAAAAATAATAATACGCAACTTCTTTAAACTTGTAGAAAAGTTATTTTTTTCTCGTTTTCCCTTTCTTTCTTTCTAAGTGAATATTATCTAGTGTGTGCTTTTAAAACTACCTTCTATAATAATAATTTTAATGATGTTTTTCACACACAGGTAAATCTGAATCAACGGTAAGACGAATCGTCAAGGAAGGGGAAAAGGCAGATGGAAAATTTGAAACACCGGGAAAACGGAAAATGGGCATAATAATAATAAAATATGTAATAGCATAAGTGCTGATGATTGGAAAAATTGATGCAAACACGTGATGAAAATTGAGGCAGAAAATTATGCACGAGGCAGTACTATATATGATGATATCGATGAACTGCGTTTAGATGAAGATAAAGATACGGAAGAAGAAGAATCACACGAGGACGAAAACAATAATTACATGTCGGGTGTTGAATTAATAGACTTAAATTTTTAAATACCTACGTTTTTATATCGAAATAAACACCCAATTAAAACTTGTTTTGTTTTATTTTACTTCTATTAAATTACAGTTTTTTGTGCAACATTTTTGAAAATACAAATACGCTGTGAAATATGCATTTTGGCAGAAGTGTTTTTTAAAACATACATTCATTGTCTTATTAGCCATCTTGGTGTTACCATTTAAAACTAGAAAACGATCGCAGCGCCATCATTTATTTTCTACACTTAATTGCCAAACTGTACTTGTGTATGATTTTAAAAGGAAGCACGTCTCAAAGGCCTCCGGCAAAATGCAGAACTTATCCATCTCTAATGTGAATTAAGATTTTAGAAGAATACTCGCTGCAATTTCACGTGGAGACGTCTAGTTAGGTTACAAAGACTAAACTGCAGCTTCAGAGGCAAGAAGAGACTGGACCTGCAATGGACTGAAACTGCCGCAGTGGTGTAACAGGGGTGGCAAATAAGAAAAGGGGAATATAAATTATTAAGATTATTGAAGACAACTTCGCAAAATATTTATAAACAGTCAAATGGGTTAAAATAATAGTTCAAGGAAGAGGGTTTTTTTCTTCTTATTATTAGAAATCTTTCTTAAAATTATTAAAAATCTAAATTTTCTCTGAAATCATAAGATTTGTAGTAGGTACTTAAATACATACCTGCTTAAACCTTTGCGTTTTAACTCGCCGTTTTACATTCTGTCTGTATGTAAATTTGTTTGTACTTTCCGTTTCCATTGATGGCCGTTAATGGTTCATCAAAAAAAAATTTCAAGTGTGAATTCGTCACGTTGGAAAATTAAAAACATATTTTTTGGACGCTAGTTCTATTGTTCCCCGCAATATCAACCTTTTGGCAAACAAACGAGAAATTGTAGATATTATTGTGAACATGTTTGGGTCTTTTTATTATTTATTATGTCAGCAAAAAGTGACTGTAAAATTACGAACAGGCCTCGTCGCTCACTCGACAGCCACATATAATTTAAGAAAAAACAGAAAGCGGCGATTTGTGCAAGTGAATTTTACTTGTCATCTGCCCATAAATAAACCAATCATATCTGCCTAATATTCGCTTGACGTTAAATAAACCGTGATTTTATATTAAACAGTGCCGTAAATTAGGTATCGTTATGCTTCCTTTCTTAATTAAATCAAAATACGTCAATTGTTTACTCAGATAGCTATCAAATATTGAGGTTATAAATGCCAAAATTGCACGTCATGTAGTATTTATTTTTTATAAATGTTACTAAAACTATTTACGATTGCAGCTAAACAATGGCAGTCAACGGAGATATGGGGGAATTGGACGCAAGTGGAAAAATTATCAAAATGGAAGTAAGTCTTGTCAAATTTTTACATTTTTAAGACTTCTTTGTAAGCAATTAATAAGAATTATTGGTAAATATGCAGTTAGTCCACCTCACGGATAATACGAAACGTTCGTGTTGAAGTTTGATGCACGGATAATACGGAATATTCCTTTTTTAAGAAATAGATAATAGACAATCAAATGTGACATTTGCCGAAAGTACCAACATCATAAAATAAATTCTTGTATATTCTTGATTCAACTAGTTATATTTTCCTAGCCAGGAATTAATGACGTACAGTACCTACCTACTCACTGGTTGAGCTAAAACACGGTAAATTTTTGAGATCGCTGGCAATGGTTAATACGCACTTTTTTTTGAAAAAATCTTTTGATTCACCATTTACATTAAAAGACAACTATTTGCATTGGGGGAAGTGGAAAATATTTCATTCTAAATTTCGATTACGTAAAATTAAAATTAGCTTTCATTCTGTGAAACGAGACCGTCCATTTTCAAACATTATTTTCAAATGTCATTTTTTTATGTTGGTATAAGTTTGTGTGATATGGTTTATGATACAAAAGAAAGTGCCCCCTTTATACCGCCTGCTCGCGTCAAGGCAAGAAAAACATCCCAGTTTTCAAGTAGTTTAGCGGCTACGCTAGGTTTGTGTAACATGGTTTGTGATACAAAAGAAAGTGCCCCTTTATAACGCCTACTCGCGTCAAGGCAAGAAAAACATCCCAGTTTTCAAGTAGTTTAGCGGCTATGCTAGGTTTGTGTAACATGGTTTGTGATACAAAAGAAAGTGCCCCTTTATAACGCCTACTCGCGTCAAGGCAAGAAAAACATCCCAGTTTTCAAGTAGTTTAGCGGCTACGCTAGGTTTGTGTAACATGGTTTGTGATACAAAAGAATGTGCCCCTTTATAACTCCTACTCGCGTCAAGGCATAAAAACTCCACAATACTAGTTGGTGTACCTTCCTAAAATATTTGAGAATCAATTTTTCCGCTATGGCAATCTTTTTTAATATTCTAGCTATTGGTACCTTGGAAAATGTGAAGGATTGATTGTCTATGAACATATAAGTTGTTGATATAAATAGAATATGGCGAAGAATTTGTAATCGCCTAAGTGAATTAATTTAAACAAAATTAAAATGTTAAATGCATATTTTTTGCATGTTTTTTGGTCTCCCCCGACTTAAATACTCATTTTTCGTGATAATAAAGCTAAATACAACAGTTTGAATAAAAAATATTCCGTATTAACGAGTAAGCGGTTTAATGCATAAATAATGAATTATTTTTGCCAGCTTTACATAAAATTTTGGTGGTAAATATCGGTTCGGACTGGCCACGCTTATTACGAATAATTTTTAGAAAAAAACTTTAGATTCGCTTTAATTACTATAAAAGGAAACTTTTTGGCTTTGGGGCGGCGGAAAATAATGCATTTTAATTTTCAATTGCATAAAACCAAAATTCGCTTCGCGACCGACACAGCGAAAATCCGCGGCCGTACCTGTCACTGTGATGTTGGTATCCTTGATAAATTAACAAGAGCTAATACGACTGTAGCCGACTTCGTGGGATAAGGCGCGTAATTATGAAATTTGTCTAGCGGGCTTGTTCGTGTAACATGGTTTGTGATACAAAAGAAAGTGCCCCTTTATAACGCCTACTCGCGTCAAGGCAAGAAAAACATCCCAGTTTTCAAGTGGTTTAGCGGCTACGCTAGGTTTGTGGGTAATTATCGGTTTGGACTGGCCACACTTATTACGAATAATTTTTAGAAAAAAACTTTAGATTCGCCTTAATTACTATAAGAGGAAACTTTTTGGCTTTGGGGCGGCGGAAAATAATGCATTTTAATTTTCAATTGCATAAAACCAAAATTCTCTTCGCGAACCGACACAGCGAAAATCCGCGGCCGTACCTGTCACTGTGATGTTGGTATCCTTTATAAATTAACAAGAGCTAATACGACTGTAGCTGACTTCGCGGGATACCTACACGAAATACCGCAAATCACAAACCATGTTACACAAACCGGTAATTATCGGTTCGGACTGGCCACGCTTATTACGAATAATTTTTATATAAAAACTTTAGATTCGCCTTAATTACTATAAAAGGAAAATTTTTGGCTTTGGGGCGGCGGAAAATAATTCATTTTAATTTTCAATTGCATAAAACCAAAATTCGCTTCGCGACCGACACAGCGAAAATCCGCGGCCGTACCTGTCACTGTGATGTTGGTATCCTTGATAAATTAACAAGAGCTAATACGACTGTAGCCGACTTCGTGGGATAAGGCGCGTAATTATGAAATTTGTCTAGCGGGCTTGTTCGTGTAACATGGTTTGTGATACAAAAGAAAGTGCCCCTTTATAACGCCTACTCGCGTCAAGGCAAGAAAAACATCCCAGTTTTCAAGTGGTTTAGCGGCTACGCTAGGTTTGTGGGTAATTATCGGTTTGGACTGGCCACACTTATTACGAATAATTTTTAGAAAAAAACTTTAGATTCGCCTTAATTACTATAAGAGGAAACTTTTTGGCTTTGGGGCGGCGGAAAATAATGCATTTTAATTTTCAATTGCATAAAACCAAAATTCTCTTCGCGAACCGACACAGCGAAAATCCGCGGCCGTACCTGTCACTGTGATGTTGGTATCCTTTATAAATTAACAAGAGCTAATACGACTGTAGCCGACTTCGTGGGATACCTACATAAAATACCTCGAAATTATGAAAACACAGCAGAATTATTATGTTAATAAACCTCTATTCGTATATATGGTAATTTTTGGAGATCGCTGGCAACGGTTAATATGCACTTTTAAAAAAAAAAACCTTTTGATTCACCTTAATTACATTAAAAGGCAACTATTTGCATTGGGGGAAGTGGAAAATATTTCATTCTAAATTTCGATTACGTAAAATTAAAATTAGCTTTCGTCTTGTGAGATTGTACGCCAGAATCACAAACCATGTTACACAAACCTAGCGTAGCCGCTAAACTACTTGAAAACTGGGATGTTTTTCTTGCCTTGACGCGAGTAGGCGTTATTAAGGGGCACTTTCTTTTGTATCACAAACCATATTACACAAACAAGCCCGCTAGACAAATTTCATAATTACGCGCCTTATCCCACGAAGTCGGCTACAGTCGTATTAGCTCTTGTTAATTTATCAAGGATACCAACATAACAGTGACAGGTACGGCCGCGGATTTTCGCTGTGTCGGTTCGCGAAGTGAATTTTGGGTTTATGCAATTGAAAATTAAAATGCATTATTTTCCGCCGCCCCAAAGCCAAAAAGTTTCCTTTTATAGTAATTAAGGCGAATCTGAAGTTTTTTTCTAAAAATTATTCGTAAAAAGATATTTACCAAAATTTTTGGTCTCCAATAAAATAATTACTCATGGAGCATCAAAATTGTTGTAAAAACTATAACAAGATGTCTTTTTTAAAAATTTTTAGGTAGACTACAGCAAAACTTGCGATGAGAAAATTCCTATTTGCAGGGAACTGGCCTCCAAAGGAAAAGTTCCTGACGCCCTGGACCAACTTCTGGCTCTTGAAAAGCAAACCAGAACTGTAAGAATTCTTTGATTTTCGTATTTATTTTCTAGATTGTTGTATTTAAAACTAACAAGCGTGCAGAAATGCATTGACGCTTTACTGTTTCATCGATATTTTTCTTATTTTGAGTTCTTAAGATTTGGCAACAAGGAAAAAGCTACACAAGTCAATGCCTTCATGTGAGCCTTGATTACCAACTTTAACACATAACTCATCAAACAAATTAAAAACAAAACCATTAGTGAGTGTTTTTCCCATCAACAGGGTGCAGATATGGTGTCCACATCTCGAGTGCTGGTAGCTATAGTACAAATCTGCTATGAGGCGAAGGATTGGGTTTCCCTCAATGATCACATTGCTCTGCTCGCCAAGCGCAGGTAAATATATTGAATGAAATATATTAAATAAAATAATGTTTATCATGCTAAATTCTTTGATAACCATCTTCCTTCTCACACGAAAAATACTGAAAATACCAGAAAGTCAAATGTTTCCAGTCAAATACCTACAGAATTGAATAATGTACATTATTGTTGAATCTTGGCTGCAGAATTTTAAGAGAAAGGTTGCATATTCTGTGAACTATAGGAAACCGTGGGTACATGCAATTTGGGAGGCGAGTTTGGGTACCGCTGCCCAGGAAACCATTTATTGGAAAACCAACACCTCTGCCATAGGTCACCCCAATTGGCTCGCTACATTTGGTGACATAGCAGGGGTGCCCGGGTTCATGGGGGTGAGGTTTATTTGGATCTTGGTGGCGGATGTCCACCAAATGCATGGCAGGCCGGATCGGGAGAGACTGGTGAAGGTAGACCTGTTGACCTCTCCAGCAGGACTCTCCCAGAACATTGCCTTGCACTATAGTGGGAGGGATAGATTTGTCCGTCACTCCTGGACACACTGACCCCCAGATTCCTACCCACTCCTCACACCTTTTTCCTTCCCAGAACTTTCTCTACTTCCTTTCCTAAAAATACTCTTCACACGGCATCCCCAAAGATGACACAGGCCCTGAGGGGGATTCCTGTGTGGATTTAGTGGGTAGGTACATCAGTCGTACTTTGACCACCAAAGAGCGCATGTTGAAATAACCTTAAATAGTGATATGAAATACATTGAAGACGTAAGCCCTGAGGGAAATTATTTTCCTCAAGGTCTCATGTGTGGAGCTAATGTAAAAAAAAATTAAGTGAGCAGATTTTTTTTTCAAAGACTGAATAGTAATCTTGCAACACAAGTTGCCTTTATACTGTCAGATTCATCTATCGACAAATTACCGAGAGGTTGACTGCCATGCCACCTTCCAATTTCTACCACTTCTCTTATGAATACCACCGCCACTGATTGTAATGTTGGTCTTTTTATAAAAAAAAAAATTAAATATGCCATTTGTTTGTTAGGTCGCAACTGAAGCAGGCCGTGGTGAAGATGGTGCAAGAGTGCTGCCTCTATGTGGAGAACACCCCCGACAAAGAGACCAAGATCAAGCTGATCGAGACCCTGCGCTCCGTCACCGAGGGCAAGATCTACGTGGAGGTGGAGCGAGCCCGCCTCACGCACAAGTTAGCGCAGATCCGCGAGAGCGAGGACAATGTGGCAGAGGCGGCTAAGATCATCCAGGAGCTGCAGGTGGAGACGTACGGCACCATGGAGAAGCGGGAGAAGGTGGAGTTGATCCTGGAGCAGATGCGGCTGTGCTCGGAGATCAAGGACTACGTCAGGACGCAGATCATCTCCAAGAAGATCAATACCAAGTTCTTCGAGGATGAGACCACACAAGTAATATATAAATATGTTTGTTAAACTTATAATTTGACAAATTTGTCTAGTTTTATTGGTTCATCTACGATTGAGGCATTTTTTTTTTTTACATTAGCTTCACACAGGAGTTCACACTGACAAAAAAAATTCTTCTTCTCTTTCTCAATCTTTGGAGATGCTCTGTGGAGGGTCTTTTTAGGAAAAGAACGAAGTAGAGGAAGTTCTGGGAAGGAAAATGTATGAGAGGTGGGTATTAATCTGTCCAGAAGTGACCGACATATGAATCCATCCCTCCCACTGTGGTGCAAGGCAATGGGTCGAGAGTCCTGCTCGAGAGGTCAAAAGTCCTCCCTTAACCAGTCTCTCTCGATCCAGCCCGCCACGCAGTTGCAAACGTTTCCGCCGCCAAGACTTAGACAAACCTCCCTCCATGAACCCGGGCACCCCTTCTAAGTCACCAAACGTTGTAAACTACTTGGGGTAACCTATGGCAGGTGTTTTGGTTATTCAATAAATGGTTCCCAGGGCGGTGGATCCCATACCCACCTCCCAAATTAAAAATATAGAAAGGAAAGAGGTGATTATCAGGCAATTATTGGTAAAAAAAACAAAAACTCTGCCCCTAACTAAACAGTTTTTGATTTTTTAAATTCTAACCAAGTATTGGAACATTACTAGTTAATCCAAGGGAGCCTGCTATGCCTCAATACAAAGGACTTTCCCATCAAAACCGGGGTTTCAAAAGTGCCCCCATTTTTCCAAAAAAGAAATTTCCTCACTTATTCGAATGAGAGTTGGACATTATTCCATTTATTCTCACCTTCTGTCAACCAACTGCGTGGCGGGCTGGATCGGGAGACCTTTTGACCCATCGCCTTGCGCCACAGTGGGAGGGATTCATACTTTACTCCTGGACCCCTGACCCCCTGATTTCTACCCACCTCTTCCTACCCACCTTTGCGTATACCTCTATCTACTTTTTCCTTCCCACAACTCGTTCCCGCACTTCATGCTCCAGTATATTTGGACATAATTATGTTTCAGTCATCTTATGGATCAGGACTTAAACGAGAGGCATTTTTACCACTTCTAATTTCGGTTTTGAAACTTTAGGAGCTGAAGGAGAAGTTCTACCGCTTGATGATCGCGGTGGATCAACAGAGCTGCTCGTACCTATCGGTGTGCCGCCACTACCGGGCGCTGGGGACCATCGGGGGCCCCGACACTCTAGTGGGGGCTGTGCTCTACTTGCTGCTGGCACCCCACGACAACGAGCAGGCAGACCTCACGCACCGCCTGGTGGCCGATAAGCAGCTCGACCAGCTGCCCGTCTATAAGTAATTATATTTCTACAATAAAAACATTAATTTGTTATAGACCACTTTAATTTTATTTTATTCACACTACCGGTTTCGGAAGAACACTTCCTCCGTTAGGAGAATATTAGAACTAACCTACGAAACAGAATATTGACAGACATATCCATAAATTTTATGTGTTTGAGTGGGAGGTGAACAAAGGGCAAGGGGTAATTACGAGATTTCCGGAAGAAACGAGTGGTTTATTGGATAGTGGTCTAGAATCGGACCAAAAGATAAATTAATTTGGTTATTCAAAATACTAAAGTTATTATTTAGGGATTTTGACAAATTTGTATGTTTTTATTGTAAATTATGGCGAGCCATAAAGTTAATTAATGCTTTTTTTTCAAATATTAATTAACTTTGTATTCATGTTGTCCAGAAACTACCGTTAGCGGGAAACTGGTAAATTTACCTCACATTTAGAGTCGGTTTTGTGATATAAAAATTACAACAATATCTGCCAAGCGATTCTCTATGTTTTGTGAGATTAAGATAAATATCGGGCGAGATCTCCCGTCAGATTTTGTGTGATTTTCTTTGGCTGTTATTTGCTTTTTCTAAGAGCCGATGTCAGAATTTCAACTGTGGGCTGTCACGTATTTTGGTTTAGGTTATTTTAAACACAAATTCATACAAGTATGCATGATTATTTATTCATATACATAACAGCATTGGAAAGTCACACAAACCTGACAGGAGATCTATCTCGATCTCACAAAACCTAGAGAATCGCTCGGCAGGACTGAGTCAATTAGATACAGTCATAATATATAGTATATTTGCGGCACGTTCCAGAGTGGAAGATACTCTCAGTATCGCCGTGGTGTAAGACCACCATTCAGAATTGAAACGTTAGCCGTGTTTGGTGACCAGATCTGAATAGCCAGGTAGGTACTTCCCCACCTTACTCTTCCCTATCTCCTTCTCCTCCCCACTACCTTCAGCCTCACAACATACCCCAATTGGGGATGCCATAGTCTCACTGGCTCCGACGAGACGGGAGCAGCTGAGACTCTTGTGAGGTATCACTATAAAAAAAAACAAAATGATTGTTTTTGATTTGAGCTCTCGTTTTTGGGTACATCGATTCTGAAGTTGGAATTTCTTAGGTCAAATTTAAAAAACATAAAATAGTTATAAAAGGTAAAACAGTATTCAGCGGTTTATTGTTTTTTTAAATGTGTCAAAGCATAGACCCGGCTCCAAAAGTTACCGAAAAATGAATTAAGTAAAAAAAAAAATAGAAATGCTCAAACTGAAAAAATAAAGTTTTTTTGGGTTCTCTATGTGATGTAGAATCACCAGTTTCACAGATGTACCACTAGTTTCCGGACACAGTGTGTTAACAAAAAATGTTTGTTTTGTAAAAACATGTGCTTGATTTTGTCAGTATAGGAATACATTTTGCATTTGATTCTAACAACAAAAAGTCAGTGAAAATATTTCACTCGCAACATCGAAATGGCGTCTCATCTTATTTTTTCACAGTTAATTGGATATTTCAAAATTCAATCCAGAAATTCGGCCAAACCAATTAAACATGACTTAAGAATGATATTTCTCGATGTTGGTATACATCTCTTTATTGTGAATCATACTTAAATATAATTAAAAAAAATTGAGGCCATTCTTCTATTTTACCATCGAATTTTGGTAAATTTATTGTAGTAGACCTCACACAAGTAGAGCGAATTTCTTGTTTAAGTACCTTCTGAGTAGATTTGACTTAGTTCATGTTATTTTCAGCTGCTTTGATTGATTAATATAATTCGTCAAAACCAGAATCAGAATTTTCTACGCCATCATGGGCTTTATCATCTTTCAAATCTGGAAGTAATTCTTGAATATCCCTTTGCAAACTCTGAAATTAAAAAAAAGTTAAAATTTTATGGTGCAAGTTCTTACTTTTTGCACGCTATCAAATTTATAAAATTAATAAGTTTGATATTGACAATCATCATGATATCTTATGTTACAGAGAATTGCTGAGATTATTCATAAACCCCGAGCTAATCCGATGGGACAACCTCTGCACCTTGTACGAGAAGACCCTCAGAGCCACACCAGTATTCGATGCCTCCACCGAAGATGGAGAAAAGAGATGGGTCGACCTGAGAAACAGGGTCGTAGAACATGTAAGAATTTTCATCCATAACTTACTAAACAAGTCAACAGTAAAATAGGATTTAAAAGACCTATCTCAGTTATATTTCTCGAGATTAAGGCCTGGTTGTTTGACCATCCGTCATATTTGACATCGTCATCAAATCAGCCATATTGATTTTCATTTATTTATTTATTTATTTGCAAAACATTATAAAAACCAGTACATTGCAAAAGCGATTAGGAAAATTACAAAAAAATTATTTGGCATAATAAATACATTTAGAATGCAAATATAAAAAGTTTTAGAAATGGCCCCCCTTACTTTTTTCAAACTAAAATTACTGATGAGAAAAAAAAAACATTTATTAGGCAAATATATTATAAACATTATCGTCCACTCACTTTTTTGTCATTTCATGTAAAAATGATGAATAAAAAAAATCTCAAATTCATGATTTATGTATTTTCAAATTGCGGTTGGAAACTTTGGATTCATAAAGGTGTACATTTGAATTATTTTTGTGGTTAACTCTTAGATTTGAATATAAAGTGTGGTATTTTCTCTTTCTAACACCGTTTAGACCATATCTCTATCCATGATAGTAAGTGCCTCCGTTCACGGAGATACTTACAAGATACTCGATCCTCGTGAGCGTATCATATGCGCCGATCGTAAGAACCCCCCGTACGATTTTGCTGGTGTCCGTTCACGGCGCTACGCGGTGGCTGTCGGTTTCCAATCAGTACCACTATACCGACAGTGCTGATCGCATAATTTGTGTCTGATACTTATTCGTTTGACGTTTAACAGAATGGCGTCGGAACATGAAAATAATGTTAGATTTGTTCTGAAGGTGGAAAAAATGCATGTTTATATAACTATACGTTACCAGAATACATAAGAAAGGTTTTAGTGGAGAAGGCATGGATTGATGATGGAAAAAATGTCATATGACATCGCTTGACAGCGTGTTAACTCCACGGCTGCACGTGAAAAATGATCAAGTTCAGTATATTTCGGATAGCGCCGTGTACGGAGACTAGCATTAAAAAGTAGTATTTCAGCAGGGTACTTGTGGTTTCGTCACAATTACGTAGATTGTAAGTATCTCCATGAACGGAGGGCCTAAAGGAGACAAAGATTTCCATGTCAGTTGTTCTGAAAACTGAACAAATAGACCTGACGGGTTAAATTTAAACATTCCATGCGTTGTAGGACATGTGGAAGATATCCACATTTCCTGCAAGGCAGCCAATAAGTTAGTTCAGCACCTGGGAAGAATCTTTACCTTTCTATTTTTCCGTATCTTGTTCTTTTCCATATTTTCGTTTAGATTTATTAGGATTATGTATCTGCTGCTTCAATGATACAAAAAAATTTGATCAGTTTCCTAATTCAAAATTACCTGCAAAGAAAATTAGATATGTAATACAAAAAACTGTACTATTCTTTATTTGGATTGTTTGTTGCAGAATATCCGTATAATGTCCATGTATTATACCCGCATCACGCTGAGCCGAATGAGCGAGCTGCTGGGACTGGGGCATGCGGAGGCCGAGGACTTCCTCTGCAAGCTGGTGGTGGGGGGCACTGTCAACGCCAAGACTGACCGACCCGCCGGCATCGTCCACTTCAGGTATATATTCCCGCGGCCTCTCAAAATGCTAATTGAATTAAAGAGATGATGATTGTAAACTACGGTATGTATATTTTAGCCGTCGTTTATGAGAAAGAGAGAGAGGTTAAAACAGATTGATAACTTTGTTTTAACCTCTTTTTTGCTTTACATTTCATATAGTAATTTTTTGCGTTTCATATGGTGTAAAATAAGATATAAATAAATGGTTTTATAAGACGTAAAAACTGAATGATAACAGATATTTAGTGGTCACTAAACAGTGTTTAGTGACCAGATCTGAATAGCCAGGTACTTCCCAACCTTCCTCTTCCCCACCTCCTTCCCCTCCCCACTACCTTAAGCCTCACAACATACCCCAATTGGGGATGCCATAGTCTCACTGGCTCCAGACGGGAGCAGTTGAGATTCTTGTCCGGTATTCACTGTAAAAAAAAAAAAAAAAAGATATGATCTGGAAAGTGGTTCTGATTATCCAGAACTGTTAAACCCAAACACATTTGAAAAAGTGTGCTCATTATTTTATGTGCATCACAAAACACAGTTAACAATGTAATGGTTTGGTGATGGGATGCCAGGGTTCGTGGGGTAAGGTTTGTCCGGGTCTTGGTGACATATGCAACTGCCCACCAATTGTGTGGTGGGCCGGATTTGGAGAAGCCGGTTGAGGAAGTCCTCAAACCTCTCCAGCTGTCTCTCTCGACCCCATCACCTTGTACCGCAGTGGGAGGGATGGATTCATACATCTTTCACTCCTGGACACACAGACCCCCAGATTCCTACCCGCCCCTCATCTTTTTCATTCCTAAAACCTCCTCTCTTTCATTTCCTTTAAAAAAAACCTCCACACAGCATCTCCAAAGATGATACAGGCTCCAGGCTCTTGAGGGAAATAATTTTCATCAGAGCCTCCTGTGTGGAGCTAATGTAAAAAAAAAATAGAAAAAATTGTGGTTTCGTGAAGAGTGGTGGAACGTGACGATTTGCCTTCCAAGAATGAAATTTATTAGTTTAAGTCTGTTTTAGCTCTGAATTAGAGCTCGAAAACAAGATTAGACAGATTTAAAAAAAAAAAAACTGGAAATCAGAGTGTTCTACCAAAATTTTTGGATTGTACAGAAAACTAACTAACTAACTAACCATCACGCTGTTTCCCCGCAGGGGTAGGCAGAGAGGACGGACCGCCAAACAACTCGGTCTTGGCACACACTCTTTGCCTCACTCACATTCATACATTCTCTTCTATTATTCTGACTTTTGACATGACCCGACTCAAGTATCTGATTCACTTGATCGTGCCATGTCTTCCTCGGGCGTCCCCGACTTCTTCTACCATTCACATTCGCGTCGTATATTCTTCGTACACTACTTCCTTCGTTCATTCGCTCTACATGCCCAAACCATCTGAGGGTCCCTTTCTTAATCTTACTCATTATGCTTACATCAGCCTTACATTCTTTGCGGATATCCACATTTCTCACACGATCATACATTGTTTTACCACTTGATTTACATTGGATTGTACAGTCACAGCCATAAAGCATGCAAACATAGTTAACCCCTCGGACCTCGACCACATTTTGTCAGAGGGTCAATATATTTCCATTTTGCAATAAAATCCAAATAAATGGAATATTTCTGAATTTATTCAAAAACTAAAAACTGTTTTAGAAAGATGATGAAATACGCATTAAAATTTTATGATCCGAAATACATAATTTTTGAAATATGAAAATTTTGCATGCACTCATAAAAAGGTTTTTAACCTTTCCTGGTCTGTAATGCGTAAATACTACACATTGCTTTTAATAACTTTTATATCTCTATAAATATAATGAATTCTGGGTTCAGATTTTAGGTATTCCTCCGTTATACATTTACACACTGTATTAAAAAATAATATTTTAAATAATTAGCAAATTTAATTCAAAATCAGAGATATTTTGTCAAATATCGGGAATAAACCACAAATACAATCAACCGTGTGCCAGTGTGGAGCGTGATACGCGAAGAGTGTGCGGGGGGAGATGACACGCTATGTGACGTCTTGCTCTACTTTGCTATACGGGAACACGAGAAACAGAGACCGCCGTGTTGTTTCGACCGTCGATATACATAGCTGTATATATGTATTGGGTAGCAGCCCAGCGCCTCAGTCGTTCGCGGGCAATCCTTTGAGATGGTCTCCTCGCCCGTTTTTTGAGCAACGGACGATGGTTTTTTCATGTTTTCAGCAATTAAATTACAATTATTATCACTTGTAACACAAATTACGAAAAACAAAAGCGATTAGCTATGAATGTTCATATATTTCCGATATAAAATCGATGATTTTAACACGTGAATTGATTACACAGCACCGGAGCGCGCGTATTTTTTTAGCACAGTAAGGGAAAGGTTAAAATGGCTCACCCAAATTATTATTTTTTAATTGATAAACTAACGTTTAAGACAAGATTTTTATGCACAGCACAAAGGGTAACAATTATTATAAGCAGTAATTATCAGCCTGAAACACTCATCTACATTGAAGAATCTTCCGAGAAAAGATACTTGCCGCCAACGGGACTTGAACCCGTGTCCTTCTGATTGCCGGTCAGGTGCTCTGACCACTGAGCTATGGCGGCTTATCCAATACCCGCCAAATAATTCAATATATACTAGTGTTTCATTCAACAATTATTGTTATTTATATTTTTACTGTTTATTATATTTTTTCCACCTGAAAACAACCAATTTTTGCGAGAGAGACATTGTTAGTGTTAAATCTCTCGCTAGGTGGCATCGAGACAAATTATGTCTACATTTTTTGGAGAAATACTTTAACTTGTCAAATATTAATTATTATTTTTTTAATGATAAACTAACGTTTAAGACAATATTTTTATGCATAGCACAAAGGGTAACAATTATTATAAGCAATAATTATCAGCCTGAAACACTCATCTACAAAAAAATATAATAAACAGTAATTGTTGAATGAAACACTAGAATATATTGAATTATTTGGCGGGTATTAGATAAGCCGCCATAGCTCAGTGGTCAGAGCACCTGACCGGCAATCAGAAGTACACGGGTTCAAGCCCCGTTGGCGGCAAGTATCTTTTCTCGGAAGATTTTTCAATGTAGATGAGTGTTTCAGGCTGATAATTATTGCTTATAATAATTGGCTTACCCAAAGTTTTTTCTAACTAAAATTACTGAATGAAAAAAAACAACCGACATACATAATTTATTAGGCAAATGTTATAAACATTATCATCACCTCACTTTTTTGCGGTCAGAAACTTTGGATTCATAACGGTGTACATTTTAATTATTTTTGTGGTTATCTTTTAGATTTAAACATAAACAGCCTTACTAAAAAACCCAGTGAAAATTTTATTCAATTGACAAACGGCCGCGGATGTGAAAACATTACTAATTAAAAATTTGTTCTTTGAAAGAAATACACATGGTTTCCACGGCCTGAGAGGGTAGTTTATCTCTGTTTTAACCATTGATGTCCGAACGATATTTGTAATTTTTTCATAGTATTTTGAATGTTCTATATATTTCTTATTTTTGAAGGTGTCGTAAAAACAAATACCATTTATGAAAACTAGATAAAATTACCTTTTAGATTTGAGTATTTGAAATACACTTTAGCTTTCTGCTGTATTTTAAGATTCAAACTCGGAAAAAAATGGAAAAAAATTTCCTCCCACAACATTTTTGACCAAAATGTAGAGAAATTTAAATAAAATCAAAATTTAAAAAACACAGTCCTTTTGTGTAATAAATTTGGAAGCAAACTATCACCTCACTTTTTCATCGTGTATACAATAAAAAAATAATAAAAAATTTCAAAGTTTTTTTTATTGCCAAAAAAATAACTTAGAAATAATACCGAAATTTAAAACAGATTTCTTGCACCTCTAAAGACGTTAATTTTTTTGATACGTTTACGAACACATGTATTAGGTTTTAATATTATAAAAAATTATCACTTTTAAGAAATTCTCTTAAAATAAAGATCTTAACCGGTCAAAGGCCATGACATTTAGCGGAAATTCGCAGAACTTCGCAAAAAAACACTAAAAAACCACCACTTTGAATTTTGAATTGAATGTTTTGTTGATAAATTTTGAGCTATTGTATATTTTATTAACTGAAACACGTTCACATCACAATAAACTATCTACGAAAACCACATTACTTGCATTTATTATGTAAATTAATAGGTTTTATGATCGTTTTATTCGCGATACACCCATTAATTGCGACCGTTAAATTCGCGGCAAATTCTGACAGCCGATTGTCATAGAAGAAATCGTTTTAAAAATATTCCAGGGTGACAAGGTGAATGAAACTTGTAGCGTCTCCGAGAGTAATGACGGCGCAAGCGATTCTGACACTGTTCTTCATACAAATTGTGTACATAGAAGGGACAAAATCGTAGACCAAAAGTTTTTTGTCGGAAGTATTATTCAAATATTTGAATTATTTTCTCGCGCATGCGCATTTGACGCGCGCGCCGGCGTGTCTCCGGCCTGTCAGAGGTTAAAATGAAAATTTTATCTTAAGTAACCTATAAAAAACAATATTCTGACAGTTCAACTTTGAAAGTACGGCGTTTGTACAATAACTTGATTAAACTGATGTAAACCACACAAATAATATGGTAAATATATAAATTATGTGAACAGAAGAGTAAATTCGTCACCACAATAGAAATTATTTAGTAAAATCACAACATTTAGGCACTAACAAAATTTTCCATATCCCGCCATAAACACACCGAACTGTTTTGTCATCGCGGGCCGATATGCACATGCGCACCAATAATGCCCCTTGCGGAGAAAAATTAAAACAACATTGTTTCCTAGTAAATTAAAACCATATACAACGTTGTCACATCTTCAATGCGTTTTAACAGCGTGACCACGAAAGAAACGTTATTGGTAATAAAACGTCTTTTAGTGTATACGAGCTCTATTTATGTTATAGCAATAACACAGTTAATCGGTCGCGCTGTGGTTTTTTTTTAGTAAGGCTGTAAGTGTTGTATTTTATCTTTCTAACACCATTTAGATCATATTTCTAACCGTGGATAGCAAGGGAGACACAACGATTTCTATGAGCTGTTCCGAAAATTGAACAAATAGATTTGACGGGTTAACTAAGTAAAGTAATAAAAACTTTTTGTTACAGTCAAAATCCTGATGTGTCGGACCGTCTGAACGCCTGGTCCAACAACCTCAACGAGCTCATGCAGCTGGTCAACAAGACCACCCATCTCATCAACAAGGAGGAGTGCATCCACAAACCCCTGAGAAACTTGGAAGACGTCAAAGTTGCCGCCGAATAGAAAATACATAAAAAACTCAACATTACCGGCTGTCAAAAACTCTACAAACCACAATACATTTAATTTCAATACAAATTACATCAAAGAAACATTTTTGCATTGATTTAAAATAAATACTTTTTTTTTTATATAACATTGCTGTATTTTTATTTGATTGTTCGCTCTCCGATTTTTTTCTCATTTTTATAATGACTTAATGATTTACGAAAAATAAAATTCAAACATAGTTTTATAACCGTGGTGTATAGGTTAATCATGTAGTTTCAACATGCTTCAATTACTTCAGTTAGGTGCACATGGTTTTGTGGTATCTTTAGATGTCGGTTAAGTATTGTTTTAGAAGAGTATCATCTATCGTCGTTTGTGTCAAATGTACAAACGGTTATCTTAATAGACGAAGGCATCTGGAAGATTACAGACGCCACCAGTGTCGCAGGTCCGCAGCCGCAGAATAACGAGCCTTCTGTAGAAAGGACGTCAGGTCTAAATAAATATTCATTATAAACATTACATAATGTAAATAAAGTAACTTGCAATCTAAACGAACCTCGGAATACATTTCAAGTAGTCTAATGGTTGGTTTCTTCATTTACCGAGAATGCTAAATGCAATGCTAATTGTAAAAGTAAACGGTCAAATGCATAGAAATTTTTAAATTTCGATTGTTTACTTTTACAATTAGCATTGCATTTAGCAGTCTCGGTAAATGAAGAAACCCACCCTCAATCACTGGAATTAAAAGGTAATACAGTCCCCGATGTTGCCCGGGCTTTGTGCAGAATTTTCAGAATCGATGTAGAAAGTGTAATTAGGGGGCGTTCAAGTATTACGTAATGCAATTTTTGAAGATTTTTGACCCCCCCTCCCCCCATGTAACGCGCCGTAACGTTTTTCTGTACCCTCCCCCCCCCGCCCGCCCTAAGCGTTACGTAATGCCCAAGTGACAATTTTTACCTGAAAGTCACAATTACGTTGCGCAAGTTTTTTTTTTTAAATTTTGTGGGAGCAAATTTTCAAATTGCATTTTATTCACCTTTGGACAAAACTGAGTGTGAAACAAAGCAAATGATAGTTTAAAGTTTATGTGCTTTATGTGGAACACATAACAAAGTGCTGGAGTTTATAAAATTTAGAGCTTCCTGGCAACAAGTTAATGCTGTTGTAGGAAGAGGTATATAAAGAACATTCATAGCTCCGTGGGTTATAACAATTTTCTCTACAACTCTTTGATCTTGAGCGTACTAACGGTAATTCTATACAACTTTGGTATTGGAGTTTAAAAAATGGCTGCTGCTTTAACAGTCCTCCTTACCAGCGAACAAATTCTTGCAAAAGTATTGCGCAACAAGAGATTCCCAACCTTTTGCAGTCTATATATTTATAAATGACATTTCATCGCGTAAAACAGAATCCATCAAAAATATCAATCATAGCACATACAAAGAAATATTCTTATCGTCTGGAAAGTCAGATTCCAAAGAAATGTTTTGGTATTTTATGAAACAGAAACCTACTGCGTGGCAGGCCGGATCTGGAGAGGTTGATTGAGGGAGACCTTTTGAACTCTCGCGACCCATCGTCATGTATCGCACTGGGAAAGATGGATTCGTATTTCCTGGATAGTCTGTCATTCCTGGACACATTGACCCCCAGATTCCTACCCACCCCTCATACCTTTTACCTTTCTAGGTCTTCCTTTCCATAAAAAGACCCGCTTCACAGCCTCTCCGAAAATGACACAGACCCTGACGGTTTGCTTTTTTCTCAGGGCCTTCGGTGTGGAGATAATGTAATCAAAATCACTGATCTAATCTATAAATTATAAAAACTTGAAAATGTAGCTCTGCTAACCTAAGAAAAATATATTTTTCTAAATTTCTATTTTTTGTCATTGAAGAAGAAGATAATTGATTCGAATTTTGAACATTTGGCTGTCATCAGTTATTTTATTATTTCTAATATTTTTATGTTTTCTGGTCATTAAAAGTGTAGCGTGTTGTGTTGTTCCTTGAGGATTCTTCTCCCCTCTGATCTTCCAGGAGTCACTTTTCGTCGCTGATTTCCAGATATTTATAACCTTTTATTATTTCTGTCACTTTCGATACATTTTTTTGTTTGTAATATTGTGAACAATGGAGGTGGATTTCCCTCCTAGACACACTAAAAAGCCCCCAGATGGTGAAAATATAGTAATTTCGGACAGTGAATCTGTCATTCTGACTACAACAAAAAAAGGAAGTTTAGTCCCTCTTCCTCAATAAAGCATGACTCTCCTTCTATTTCTCAGTCTTCGCCAGCTCTTCCTCGATCTCCCCCTGCTAACTTTCATTCTCCTCATTCCTGTGGCCCATTCATAGTGTACGCTCAAAAAACTGAGCAAGTCAAAACCATCCACCCTCTTGAATTTGGTAAATTCCTATCAAATATCAAGAACCTTTCAATTGCCTGGAGGTGTAAAAACCGAGGGTCGCTTCCGAGTCTCTGTTGAATTCCTCTCAAATTCAATAATGGGACACGAACCCATTGCCGCCTTCTAAGAAACCGTTACATTTGTCAATCTCATATTTTAAAATTTTAGAATTAACAATATTATTTTCGACTAATTTTTCCATATCATAGGCAACTACCCTTTTCATTGGAAACAATCGTTCTTAGAACTGGTTTGTAACCTAGATAGCGTCTCGGATAAATTTATATCCGATTTTATTTATATGGAACATTTTCGACCTTTTTTTTTATAAAAGTCTATGAATACTCAATTTTTTATAAGAACAACTCTGTTTTTATAACTTTTGAAGGTTATTCCCATCAATATAATATATCATTGAAGAAGATGAAGATAACACTAATTATCTAAACGAAAATATGAAAGAGAACACGATACTTACAGAAAAATAGAAAAAGATAATGGTCGTAACTTAGACAACTAGGACTGGGACCCAGTTGCGACCTTTATCTTTTTCTATTTTTCGTTGCTTGTTCTCTTTCATATTTTCGTTTAGATTATTATTTTTCATAAGAAGCAATTACTTTGTGGTTAGACATTATATTATAAAAAATAAAACAAACACTTTGTATTTAACCACGAATTTATTATTTTATATATCAACCGGTTTCGCTTCGACCAAGCTTCCTCAGGATATAATAATAACTTTAGTTTATTATTATATATACTGAGGGTATAATATATAAAATAATACATTCATGGTTAAATACAAAGTGTTTGTTTTATTTTTTATAACAGATTATTTTTGTTATCTTCTTCTTCAATTATATATTACATTGATGGGAATAACCTTCAAAAGATATAAAAAAGAGTTGTTATTATTATAAAAACCTATTTTTTAACTTCCCATTTTTCATTCACAATCCATTCGCAAACATGGAGGGTTGTCAAAAACATCATACCCGGACAATTATTTTCTTATTGAAAGATAATTGTGTCTGTGTTCATTGAACTTTGATAAACATAATTACATTTGTATAATATGTATTATCTAATATTAGGCCTAATGGCTTATCTTAATGTCTTAAAATTGATAAGGCTTTAATCTTCAGGTGTTCAGTGAAGAGTGAAGCTGACATCTAAATACCCATTTATCTATTAGTTATCAAACCACATTTGTAAGTACGATGGTTCTAGCAGTGATTTTAACTTTGGTTGTAATTCTAATCCTGCTCTATGTGTGGAGACCATTTAAGCCACCGATAATTGGAATATATCGCCAGAGAAATGGCTTCTATTACCTGAAATATTGTGTTTTCTTTCTGTTTCTATCAACCAGACAGGTATGTTGTTTCATTAGTTATACGTTTTTGTGATTTTATACATTATGTATTAATTTTACAATAAAGTGTATTAGGATTCTATTTTCATATCAGTAGATAATTAATTTTAATTCAATGTAATTTTCTACTCTTATTTGGAGTCTGTCAAATAAGAGTAGAAAATATAAAAAATGCAACTACAAAATTTGTAGGCTGGCAACACCAATTTACCTGTCAAATATTGGTGCAATGACACTGAAAATACAGAATACTGTAGGTTTGCACATTTAAAAAACATTTTTTGTTCTTAAAAAAAAAAATTTAATCGAGAAACGCTGTTGTTAAGGTACCTACTAAATGACATAAATTTGATCAAATTGTGTTTTACAAAGTTGATTGGCTTTCATTTAATTTAACTTAAATTTGAATTTAAAAGTAGGTAGAAAGGAAGAATCAAATGGTGATTTTAGTTACACTACTTTAAGAGCTGAATGAGTCAAATATATTGAGATCTAAAATTAGAGACATGATTTAAAGCCCGGGCAACGCTAGGTACTTAAGCTAACATTAAATAAATATGAGCAATTTCTAAAGAGTGCCTTATATTTTATTAGAATATCGTTATTCTTCATTATGTTAATAAAAATTACAAATGTATAATATAAGTAATAATAATATACCTATATGCAATTCTAATTTTGAGACCAGTGCAAAGATTTTTTTTTTAAATTTTTATGCCTTTTTAATTTTTAATAAAAATGTAGGTTACACAGTTTTTGATTGCGACCAGATTATATTTTTAGTATTGCCATTTGAACAACATTGGCTACCTCCTATATTTTCTATTCTTATTTGACAAACTGTAGCTACTTAACTAAAATGGTTTGTGTTTTATTTATTTATTGAAGAAACAAACAGTTATTAAGTATATTTCAAGGTGGGTACCTATGATATGTTTCATTGAAGTATCTTATTTATATGTGATTACCGGGTGATGTGCGTAGTGTGTGTGAGTACGTCTGTAGATGTGAGAAGTGGTGATGTATGTATGTATGTATGCGCCTTGAACAATTTATATTATTGACATGATGCTCTTTTTAAATTTGGGAAGTGAATCGGAGAAAATGTCGATGTTAGAATTTAGACAAACATTATTGAACATATGAAGAGCACGGTTAATTGGCAAATTAGTTGCTGCATTTGTTTTATAATTATGCATGTGGAATAATTCTGTATGAAGTGTACGTCTAGGGTATATTTAAATTAATTAGGGAAAGAAGTTCGGCAGAGTCGATATTATTATTTAAAATTCTATGTATAAATGTTAAATCAGCTATTTCTCGCCTTTGTTGCAAAGTTTGAAATGTGCGTTCAAAGTTATTGTTGAATTTAAAGGTAAGATATTTTATGAATTTGTGTTGAATGTTTTCAATGTTATCAATATACAGTTTGTACTGCGGGTCCCAAATTGGCGAGGCATATTCCAGTGCACTTCTGACTAATGCAAAATATAACATTACTACTGTACGCGGGTTACTGAATACTTTACTGATACGAAAAATAAAACCAAGCATTTTATGCGACCTGTTAACGATTGAGTCGATGTGCTTATATAAGTTTGCTATCAAGGTAAACCCCAAGATATTTACATTCCTTTTTATGGATGACAGGCTCATTGTGGAGTGAATAAGTGTACTTAATTATATGTTTATTTCTGGTGAAGGTCATAGTGTGACATTTGGAAATATTGATATCTAAGCAGTTAACTTTGCAAAACTTGCAAAACCTATCTAGGTCACTTTGTAATGCTTCATAGTCAGAGGGAAAATGCACCACTTTGAATATTTTCATGTCACCAGCGTAAAGCAAATATTCGGAATTTTGAAAGCATGATCCAATGTCATTTATATAAATGTTGAACAAGAGCGGGTCTAGGTGGGAACCTTGCGGAACACCAGATATTACCTCTATAGATTTTGAGAAGACGCCGTTGATTAATATTACCTGATTGCGGTTACTAATGTAAGATTTTATCCATCTAAACAGGTCGGTTTATCCATTTAAATTTCAAGTAGGAAGTCAATGACAGATAGAGATTAAATAATTGTTTTTGAATTTCATGTGACATTTTTTCCAGAAGATATTTCAATAATTATGTTACATATATACAACTATATACAAGATATTTAAATACTTTGAAATTTGTCGCAATTTTGAAATTTTTTTTGAAATACATATATGTCATAATTTAGAAAATTTTGGGGAATCTCGAAATCCATAGAAAATTTTCTTATGAGAAAATATAGTTAACCATTTTAAGGACGGAATGCTACACAGAATTTAAACAATTTATCAAGTTCCTAAATTTAAGTTCCATGAAAGTTCTATTTAAGTTCTGTTATTATTTGACCATGGATGTTTCACAGTACTTAGATAAAAGTACTTGATTAGAACTCTCACTGAATTTTAACTTGGAAATTTGATGAATTGTTCAAATTCCGTGAAACAACCCGTCCCAGGTGCACTATATTTTGTTTCCAGAGTATTGGAAAGATTCAAAACTACATTAAATTAATAAAAAAATCCACCTGTACAAACAAAGTTTTATTTTTATTTTTAACTTAATGAGTAAAACCTCAAATTGTAATATTTAATTAATGAATACAGTATTAGCAAAACTCAATCCAAAATCTGAAACAGAAAAATCGGAAGAAGATACGGTCACACCCATGACTTGCCGGGTCAGAGAGCACTGTCCAGGCAAGTCATGGGTCCTAGATATGACCGTATCTTTTTCTGTTTCAGATTTTTGATTGAGTTTCACTAAAGTTTTTTTAACTTTAATGTAAGTGTCAAACGCAACGATAAAAGATCATTGCATGCACAATATCGCTCGCCATACAATCCCATACCTACCTGTATAAACAGCTGCTGAGGCGATATGCGAAAAGTTATTAGACCCTCTCTCCGCCGTAAACAGGAGAGGGGGAACTGCATAAATATGCAGATGATAGCTGTCAAGTTGACAGATCCAGTACAAAGAAATGACATTTCGCGGCAGCTCTCTAATTCAACTGACCCCCTCTCCTATCATAGGAAGAAATATTTTATAGCGTAGTGTGACGGTACAACACATAAACGCTCACGGTTCAACAGATAAGTGCTCGTGCTTTTATCTTTGCGTATGACACCTACATTATACATCTATTTTTATTATGTAGTGAAACAATTTCGACTTTCCGTCACGGTCTTATGCATCGAACGGCATGATCTAGTTGCGACATCATTTTGTCCAGTTTCAGAGAAATGCGTGTGGGCATGACTGCCACCAAATGTTGAAAGAATACATTGCCATCAACAACAAATCTATCTCGCTCTTCAAGTGATTTTCTCACGAAAGTGGCGGTATAGAAATCATCCAAACGTTATTATTATCTGCCGAGTTTCAGCTCGATCGGATATCGGGAAGTGGGTTAATTTCTCCTTCCAAGTGAGTTAATTCATTCATGAAAACAAAACCGAAATCCAAATAGATGTATTTAATAAAAAATGTTACTATTTACCTTGTAAGGGCTAGAAGTTAAGAGTCGTTCGCACTGGGCAAGTAGTTTAGTCGAGTGGAAAGTATTTTAGTAACTAAATGCCTCCGAACACCACAATTTTAGTAAAGTAGTTTAGTCAGCTCTTTAGTAGAGTCAATCCATTTCACCCCCTACCATGCGTCACTGACATGCCAACCCGTCCTTTTAGTAGAGTTCATTGGTAGACGCGCAGATATGTCATGCTGCTGGAGCGAAGATGCTACTCTAAAATTCTTTATTTTTGCTGTATTTAATCTCTTTTCGTGTCCATAGTTTATTTATTTTCATCTCACTAATTTGTTCTTCCACGTCTTCTAAAATAAGCATTACAATCAGCTTAATTAGTGTGTTTATTTTGTTGCGTAGCAGTCCGTCATCTTACAACGGGAGGCTCACCAATGTACTCTACTTGAACGTAATGCAAACGCTTTTCGGACACTCAAGTAGCAAGTTACTCGCCATCTTTGGGCGTCGCCATCAGGCATCTTTGAATTTATTGTAAATAATATATTGTTCAAGAGTCATAATTTCTGTCTAGTATCTGAACAAGAGGAAACGGGCCAAAGCAGAAGTAACTCCATCTGTAGATGGACTGATTGTGACAAAAGAAGATGAATTGATGGATGCACCCCAAAAACTGCAAGATCACCCACAAGTGAGAATGTCAACATATTTTAAAAAATACAAACACATATAATCTAATTAATCCTGTTTTAACTCAGCCATTTTGCATTTCGTCTATTTGTAAATTTGTTTGTACTTTTCATAACACATAAATAAACCAAACCACACATGTGGCCGATTAAGATTATTTTTTCAAATGTGAAATTGAAACTTTGTGTTCATTTGGACTTTCTTATTCGCATTTTTTCAATATTAGAGTACCTGGCTAGAACACTCCATGGGTGAAAAGCCATGGGAAAAAAATGTGAGTACATGCCTACCTAGAGTACCTACCGGCTTGAAGAAAATTTGAAAAATGAATAGTCATTGGAAATAGTAATATTTCTTTGGACATAATATTGTATAATTTCTTTGAAATAATAAACATTATATTATTGTTTATTGGTGATATAAAATTATTTTGGAAATCTGAACCAAATTTAGAGAAAATGATTAAGGTAGTTAAAAAATTTTCATTAATTTTTGGAGATCGCTGGATTTATGGATAAGCCGCCGCATTTTTATGCACAGATTACGGAAATTATACTTCATTTCAACAATTATTACAAGAAACAACTATTTACGAACACAAAATAGGTTATTAGATTCTTAGTTTAGGTAAATTAAGTAATTCATGCGTTTTTAGTTTGAAACAAAACTTTGCAAATGTCAAATCCATATAAAAAAACATGGCCGTGATTTTTAAACTTTCAATGAAAATCGAATTTTTGCATATTTTTCCATCAATCCCGACTGAAACCGATGGTTCTTGTGGTAATTAAGTTTAAAAGTGGTTTACTTTTTAAATTTTATGCCTATTTAAAGTGTAGCGGCATGCGGCGGCTTGTCCATAATTTACCAAGGCAATAAATACTTGGACAATACCTCTATTAACGTACTCATTTGGCATAATTAAATGTTCCAATACAGATTTAGATAGCTTAGAACGATTAATTAGAACTACATTAACACAGTTTAATTGCCATCATCCAAATTCAGCTATGGAATGAATTAATTTACCTAGAAATTTAGGAGGTAGAGGTATAGTCAAAATAACTTCTTTGAAACACAATCAGGTAGAAATGCTAAGAACTATTTTTCCATAGGAAATCTAATAGCTCTGAAATGAACAAAATAATTTGCAAGGCAGGTAGACACATTACACCTTTAAATTTATACGATGAGAATGCCAACATTTTTATAAATACCAACCAGGAATTATTAGATTCCTGGTCAAATAAAATTATTCACGCAAAACACTTCAATATCCATAAATAGACTGGACCACACTTACAACACTCATTTACGTTAAATGAAGGACTAATCGTACCTAAGCATTTAAACAAACATGGACAAAGAACGCTGGACTACATGATACCTAATTGCTTAAATATGTTACCTGCCAATATTAAAAAATGTTCAAATAATGTAAAGACAAATATTATGTTGAAAAATTGGCCCGCCGAAAGAAATAGTTTGTATTAAACTAACACAAAAAAATTCTAACTGCATAATAAATTTTATTTTTTAACTTCAAAGTAAAAGCACCAGTTTATTGGGACTTTTCTCCGTAATATTTTATTTCCTGTAATATTGTTTAACTTTTTCATTATAATAAAAAAATAATAAATAAATAATAATTATCTCAACCAAACGTATGTTGTCAAACAAATAATTGAGTATTGGAGAATTGAGCGCAGAATTAGAAAGGTGTTTGCTATTCAAGATAGAGTCATTAATACAAAAAAATATAGGATGCATGTAATCAAAGTTACAAATCAAATTGATGATTTATGTAGAAAATGTTTGGCTTTTCCGGAAAGTATAGAACATATTATATCGGGATGTTCTGTATTAGCGCCGTCCAAGTATACATTGAGACACAATCTGGTTTTAAAAATAATTCACCAAAGTTTGGTAATTAAACATAACTTGATTGACTGCCGTAATATAGTAGCATTTTTTTTTTTTTTACATGAATATCGCACAAGAGTCCCAACTGCCCCCGTCTGGAGCCAGTGGGACTATGGCATCCCCAATTGGGGTATGTTGTGAGGCTGAAGGTAGTGGGGAGGGGAAGGAAATAGGGAAGAGGAAGGCTATTCAGATCTGGTCACCAAACACGGCAGAAGCCATTTCAAGCTACGTTTCAATTCTGAATGGTGGTGTTACACCAGGGCGATACTGAGAGTATCTTCCACTCTGGAGCGTGCCGCAAATATACTATTTATTATTTTAAATTAATAAATTGTGAAATAACACAAATTAATCAAATAAAATTCATTTGCCACTCCGGGATTCGATCCCGCAACCCTCGGAGCGCGAGTCAAGAGCCTTGCCACTGGACTACGCCGGCCGTCAATGCGTCAGCATATTATGAATACGAACCAAATTCAATAAAAATATTATGATAAAATAAAATATATTATGATAAAACTATATATAATAGCATTACTATTTTTTTGTGCAGTAGTTTTTGAATATTTTCAATAATAGAGATAAACTAATAAGAGATTTACCTTTATAAACACAACAACTAAATCTCTATAAACAGTATGTAAATAAATAAATAAATTAATACGATGGCTTGTGTCATATCATACATTCCCATACAATGACTTTACGGTGACGTCACAACACATTGAACAGTGACGTCACCACAAAAATTTCAATAATGCCAACTTGACGGCGTGTTGTTACGATCCGATTAAAAATGGACTTTTTAACAATTCCTTAAAAACTCTGCGTTTAATATTATTAAATAAAATTTATATATTCAGAATCAGCGTTTATTGGTCTATATGAACATATTTTTTTAAAGCCATAATATTTTTCACTGGAGTTCCTTATTTCCACAGGCTATAGATGCAGTTTACTTCAATGGATCCTCAAGCAGCGGGGCCGCTTTGGTGTGTGGAGTTGCAAGGCGTCCTAAGGGAGTTTGCAATGCATTCTTGTATCTCAGGGTAAACCAATCATTTACTTCATAACACATGCAGTACTTCATCAAGTGGAGCATTTTCTTATTAAATGTACATACTTCTCTTAGGTGAAGGGAGGTGAATTACTTTTGACACCAAAGCTACCAGACACAACCTTGCAACAAACTACAGAAGAAGAAGGGCGCTATCAGGTTGAAGGAATAAATCTATATCCACTTGATCCCATGAGAACATGGAAATTACAATACAATGGAAATATGAAGTAAACTTTTTACTTACATTTATAATCTTTGATATGCCTTTTGCCTCGCAAGTTTCACAGTAAACCAGTCTCTTCAATGAAGTCCACCAGAGTCGAAATTGTGTTTTGTCGAATTTCCAGATATGCTGGACATTCATAATATGGACAAATTATTTTAAAAACACTATAATTCCCTTCAATTACAATAAGATGCATCTATTTCTGTTTTCAATTTTGGAGGTGGGTATGGGTACCGCCGCCCCGTAAACCATTTATTGAATAACCAACACCTCTGCCACAGGTCACCCCAGATGGTTCGCTACATTTGGAGACTTAGCAGGGGTGCCTGGGTCTTGATTCAGATGCATCTGCCCATCAAATGAGTGGCAGATCAGATCGGGAGAGACTGGTTGAGGGAGACCTTTTGATCTCTCCATACTCTCTCTCAGAACATCGCCTTACACCCCAGTGGGAGAGTTGGGTTTATACGTCCGTTACTCCTGGATACACTGACCCCCAGATTCTTACCCACCCTTCATACCTTTTTCCTTCCCAGAACTTCCTCTCCTTCCTTTTCTAAAAAGACCCTCCACACAGCATCCCCAAAGATGATGTAGGCCCTAGGGGAAATTATTTTCGTCAGGGCCTCCTGTGTGGAGCTAATGTAAAAAAAAGTCTCCAGAGATGCAAAATAAAGAATTTAATAGCCATTTCATTCAAATTAAAATTGACAAATTCGTCATGTTCACTTGGCGGCAATCTTTAATGTTGACATACGGAAATAAATTTTTAGGTTGTTTATTGTAGTGCTTTTATTTAACCAAAACTGGAAACCCATAATAAGTTCTTAGTTTGGATTTAATTAAAAAAGAAAAAAAAAAACAGCCTAAAAACCTAATTATCATAATATATTATGTCAAAACATGGCTTGAATGAGACGTTAAATTATCCATATATTAATTTGAATGAAATAGCTATTTAAATACATTATTTTGGTTCTCCGGAGAGTGAATAGATGCACCTCATTGTAATTGAACCGATACAAAGTATTTTAAAAATAACTTGTGCATATTAAGGATGTCCAATGTCTTATTGGCTCCCTCATTGATTTTCTATCCCTATTGAGCGCTTTTATTATTACCATGACGATCCACGACTACGGTGCCGTGATGGCATAAAAAAAGTAATAAACTTATGTTCCTTTTCACAATAATGCTGCGGCTCTTTCAAAAGATGAGATACCCAATGTACGTAGGTCTGTTTCCTCCAAAGGAAAAAAAGTAATCATTTTCTTACATCTCTCTCACACACCGCACCGTGACGTTTCCGTAGACCCCTACAATACTACTAGACATGACGGTAATTTTGAAAGTATAGAATTCCAAAACCATTAAATGGTTTTGCTTTTGACATATTTATAATGCTGCAGCTCTTTCTAACAAACTAAATAACAGTCGAAAATAAGACAAACGGTGAACGTATGTCCGCACCCCCCCCCCCCCCCCCCCCCCCCATAGGAAACATACAATCATTATCATACATCTCCCTCATACGTATAAAGAAAATGAAATGCAATTCCCGTCGGCGTAGCTGAGCCGTAATAAGATATATCTGTTTCCTCCAAAGGAAAAAAGTAGTACTTTGGAGGAAACACACATATTTTGTGTGTCTCATCTTTTGTCTCACCATTATTTAATGTGTAAGAAAGAGCTGTAGCATTATAGGGATAAGGAACATATGTTTGTTGCCTTTTTTTGCCGTCACAGTACCGTAAACGTGGGTCGTCACGGTAATAATAAAAGCACTCATTGAGTTACTGTTGTCTGGACTGTCTATGATCATTTTGGATTGTCTTATTGGCTGATGGTAAACACAAGTTGGGCTTTATGTTTAATTCTAGGTTGGAAAGTGACCCAAGCGAGACTGTAAAAGTGGAATTAGATGCCACATTCCATACTGCCTATCAGCATTTCAACTACGACTGTGATATGTCACCATCCAGTATGGCCAAAGATGTGGCCAGGGAAACTTGGACTGAAGAATACTTCAAAACACTGCAAAAGTGAGAATTCTGTAACAATAAAAATTATTGTATTTTATTTACTCTTCACCTAAGCAGGCTACAGACGAGCCTTTAGTTGCGGAGACGGTTGCGGGCATAAATATCCATTACAGTACACACCCGAGAGAATTTTTAGTTGGGAGACTATTTGAAATTGCACGAATTTTGGAATAGTTGAATAATTTCTTAGTTTTGAAATTTGTCACTGCAATTAGTCTCTCACCTGCAGGCAGCCTGAGTTTTATTTCTATGGATTAGTGTTGCTGTTACAAAATATATCAAAGGCAATGAAAGTATTGCCATTAAACAATAATTATGTATTTATTTTACCTATTAAAAAAAATAAAGGAATCATTTTATTATTTTGCTTTTTCAGACTTCATCAAACTCACTACGAACAACATGGAATAATTAAAGGAACAGTGAAGATTGATGGAACCGAACATAATATTTATGTAGAATCTGTCAGAGATCACAGTTTCGGTAGTTAAAAATAATAAAATAATAATGTGTTTACAAATAATTAAAAGTATGTATTATGATCATGCGTCGTATTAGTCTCCCCCACACGTAGAGTTCGAAGCGGGACGTGTCCCGCGCCACTTCAGGCCGCCGTGCAGAAAAGTCTCACATTGAACTGCGCTGTAAACTGTTATTTTACTTTTCTGCGCGGCGACCTGAAGTGGCGCAGGGCACGTCCCGCTCCGAACTCAACGTGTGGGGGATACTATTGAAGAGAGCTAACATAAATATTTCCTTCAATTTTCAGGTAAAATGCGCGATTGGAAAAATTTCCACAGATATGGTCTTCACTTTTTTGCCTTGGAGAATGGGGATCGCATCACAGTCGGCAAGATTTGCTTACCAGTTTGTTTTTCAAGGTTTGATTAACTTATTTACTAAATATTTTGAAACTACAAAAAATAAATACATTTAATCAAAAAATATATGCATTAATTGTATTTTTCAGTTTAAGCATTGGATTCCTGTGTAAAAAATCAGACAATAAACTGTATCCTGTTGATTGGTGTAATCTGGAGCTTTTCCGACATGGTGAAAATTTGACTCCACCTCTTGATTATGCTTTTCAATTTAGTGCAGGTAATTTATATACTTATCTTTTATTTACATAGTTTTCTTCTTTCATGTGGCACGGGTTTTCATCGAAGGTAAAAGATTGATGGTCTCTGAAAATGGCCATAAAACTTCATATATTTCAAACCAGCTGCTTGCGTAATACAAACACAGGTGCAGCAATGAAATGTGCCCCATTGCATTTTTTAATTTTTTGTATTGCATTTATCCATTTTTTCTCTCTCTTCAACCGTCTCCATCTCAGTGATAACCTCCTAGTTTGAGTTTTTTTTTTAAATTTTTCCTCCTGAGTCATGTTTTTTGTGTTGGGGTTCAGAAAGAAGTTGCAGAGAGCCAGGCCGGGCGAGTGCGGTGGATGTGGCAACAATTCATAGCGCAATTCATTCAATTTGGCCACAACAATTCCAGATGAATGTGCTGGTGCTTTATCATGGTGAATTAGCACTTTACCAAGGGTTGTGTCTCCTTCAATTTCTTATTGAATTGGTTCAATAATTCACTATAGTACTGCCTCGTGATCGTTCTTCCTTTCTGCAAAGGGACCATCTTTGCCTTCTTCAGACCAGATTCACCCAGAAAAATCTATTGTTTTGACTGTTGTTTGGTCTTGAGCCATGAGGCTCACTGCTTTTGCATTGACACCTACATGGGCTTTAGAATTGTAGAGACTGACCATTACAGTACAGTCCTGTAGGCGCGCCCGCATACCGCTACCTACCACAGTATGAGGGGACATTGAAGGTCTAGATTCGTTACATTAAATGTAGAGCCGTTTATTAAAAAAAATTAGATTCTTGCGAGAACTCCGAAGGGGCGACCATGACCCTTTTCACACTTAGCTTATCAAGTAAAATATTCGCTGCCATTCCATACGACACGTCTACAGCCTCTGCTATTTCGCGCACTTTAGTTCGGCGATCAGCGAGAATCATGTTATGGACCTTTGGAATGATTTCCTCAGTAACCACGTCTGCTGAACAGATGTACGACCACGTTTAAATTCGTTGAACCAATATTTCACGGTTGTCATAGATGGTGAAGTGTCCCCATAGGCAGCATCCAACTTCACTTTTATTTCTTCTAATGTTTTTCCATCCAAAAATAAAAAGCAAATTACGGATCGATATTGCTCTTTTTCCATTTTATGGAGAAACACAAAACACATTTGATACAACTGGCTGCCAAATAAAAATTAACCTATAAAACAGTCAGAAATTTATAGCAGTACACAACGGTAAAGTCAACTTCCCTCACCAAAGCCATCTGTCTTCAAAACCGGGTACTTATTCCCCCCTTGTACATATAAGAATAAACATTTATAATAGCATGTTCAGAAAACAATATTGATATCAGTTTTTAATTCTGTGTAAAATGTAAGAGTTTTCCTTTTGGTGATTTCAGGCGGCCAGTTGTACACAGTACAAGTAGATGTTAAGGACTCTCCTACATTTTTCATTGGAGACGAACACGAAAGTAGGGTGGTTGAGAGACTATGCCATTTCAATGTGAACGGAATCAAGGGGTGGGGCGCTGCTGAATGGCAATACAGAAATATGAATCGAGATATTATTGGAAGATACTCTACGTAGAACTATTAGGTACCTACCAACTAAATTTATAAGTCTGGCAATACCACTTTATAAATCAATGGCATAATTTGAATTTGGAATATGTACATGAAAAAAAAGGAGGGATATATATATTTTTCTGTGATGTGTTTTTGAAAGTCTGTAAAATAATAAATTATGTGAAAGTTAATAGTTGATGGGTGTTTTATTAATTAACTTGCTGTAAAAGTTTTCCAAATGCCGCCGTAAAGTACATATTTGCTGTAAAATTAAATGCATTGTTGAATAAATAAAATGTTTCCAACAGATATTTTTTATTCTAAAATGAAAAGCCATAAAGGCGACATAATTACATAGGTATCAATAATTTTGTGTTAAGAAAATAGTAATGACAATATTCTGTATGTACTATATTTATATTTTACGAAAATTTTTAATAAATACATAATTTCGAAAAGATTCCAAAAAGATCCCAAATAAGTAGGTAATACATAATTGAATTTACGCACTTTAGAGTAAAGAAACAATTATTATTATTGACTAGATTATTAATAATATTGTGGACTAGATAAGACAAAATTAACCTATTTTAACAAACAAAAGTGGGTACTTAACAAATCAAGTCCTCCCAATCATACTTAAACTTATTATTGAGGTCTCGCTTAGCTAAAAGGTCTTCAGTGACTAGTAGTGAAATTAGCTAAGCGTAAAAATGAATGCCTTTGAGGCATTGATATGAAATGCTTTGGTATTTAATACAGACTATACAAATAGGCAGACTATGAAGTAGTAAGCATAGCAAAGCTTGGTTTTATACAAGGCATAAATCTAGATTCTTTATAATTCTCCCCCAATGTTGAAAAAATAAAATAACAGTCGGAGGAGCGATTCTGTGTCTTTTGTGGATACGGGAAAGATCTCGTACTGATTCTGCTATCAAATTTATGTGAATTTCTATAACGTTCAATTGCTTTTTTAATGGGTGTAGTGGGACGATGATAGCTGCTGGCAATTTTAACTAGTTTAAAACATGAAATACACCAGTTTATAACACAGATTATGGAAATTGCATTTCATTGGAACAATTACTATTTACGTGCACAAAATGGGTTCTTAGTTTGGGCAAACTAAATAATTCATGCATATGTAGATTCGCAGATTTAGATTAGATTCGAAAATTTCAAATTCGTGGTATACAACTTTAAACGTACATTAAATGAATAAATAATCATGTATACAGTATTTCGTGTTTTAAACTACATAGTTAAAATTGCCGACAGCTGTCATCGGCCGACCCACGACACCCATTGAAAAAGCAATTAAAGTCATAGAAAATCACACAAATTTGACAGTCGATTCCGTCTGGGATTGTCCCCGTATCCACAAAAGATACAGAATTGTTCCTCAAGTTGGTTATCACTCTTTGATGGGTTACAAAATAGACGAAATATAGTTCTTCTCAGTTTCATGTTTACTACTGGAAATTATGTAAAATTTACATCACATTGAATATGCACAGCATTCTTCTTCAGAGACCACTGTTGTGTAGTTATAGACTGGATAATATTTGATTTTTGTGGATACATAATACAATATTGTACAATTTTTTTTTATAAAGTGTACTTTCTCACTAATCCGCCACCCAATATTTATTACAAGTAGTGAAGTATACATATTAGTGAAAGCAGTAGATTGTGCATCCAAATAAAATATGATAAAAGTTAAAACAGGTACCAATTTAGTAAATACCTCTATTAAAGTTAAGGTGTCATGTTTACGCTTGCGAGAATACTCCACTTTGTAAACTTATTCAAAACGAAAAAGCGTGGCAGAATGAAATGAACAGAAACTGCAAAGAAACACAGACTAGACAGTTAGACAATGGTATAGTAACCAAGTGTGTAACAGTAAGATAACCCAAGATAAATGGCGCTTGAGTCGAGGCGAAATTTGAAACATGAATACAAATTATAGATCTTGATTCTGTGCTTTCAACTATAGTATAGGATCCCGATATAAAACGACCTTCACCGAGATGTTTATTTGATGAAACGTATTTTATATTTAATTTACTATGTCAATTAGTATTTTGCATATGGGTTGCCTAACAAATTTTAGTCCAGGGTACGATAAATTAATTTAAAAAATTATTTTTTTTAAACATTTCACCCATTTGATAATTAGACAAATTCTATACCAATCGAAAGTATGAAGCCCATAGAATATGCAAACGTTAGATTGCCTATTCTTTTCCGTCACAACTCTCGGGTAGCCAGGTATAAACAGGTAAATCGATACTAGCATTTTGCACCGGTCTGATTGTTGAATTAAAATTAAATGAAATTAAAGATTATTTCATTATGAACACGGTGGTACCAAAATACACACACATAAATAATTAATTGATTAAAAAATAATAATAATAACTATTCCTCTATTTCAATAATAAACTACTCCAAAATGATGCACAGCATATACGAGTCTATCGCTATCCTTTTCATTTTCAAGAATAAATAGCATGCGCACTCTCTTTCTTTAAATGGACGGACTTCAAACAGCTGCTATGCTGTGTCCTCTTCTATCGCATGGGATGGTCGGTTGGGACCTCTCAGTCGCACACATTCACTCAAACCGGTGAAATTAATTTTTTTTTTTTTTTTTAAATTATTAATTAATCATACCCTGGACTAAAATTTGTTAGGCAACCCATATGCAATATATTTATTGACATAGTAAATTAAATATAAAATACGTTTCATCAAATAAACATCTCGGTGAAGGTCGTTTTATATCGGGATCTTAGACTACTAGTAAAAAAAACAGATTATCATAGTTGTCTGATAATCGAGCGGCAGATCGCTGAGAGAGTACTGTACAATATACAAATGCATTGTTTTGGAGACATGAAACTTATATGAGTACGTTACTTACAAGTTTTACAAACTTATCAGGTGTTCGAAAGACGAACTAACTGATGTTGCCCTGGTAACCACAATGACTACAGTAGCGATATCCATAGCTGCAAAGGTAAATAAATACACATATCAATCTGTAGTGCATAGATCAAAATGTCAACAAGCGGCCGGCCATATTGAAGTTAGAGAAATTGACAGTTCTAAATTTTAAAAATGTCAGTGAATGTTAGAAGCCAAGAGCTCTGTGAGTTTTAAACATTTAATAACAATGTCTAGAAGCATATAATTACCCTCAATGATTATGTTTTTAAAGTAAATATTTTTTGCAAAATTGCACGGGTAGATAATATTATCCATGGTTAAATTGACAACCCTTACAATTAATTATTGGAATAATTATTACTAAAGGAATGTACAATAAATTTATTGTAGTTTTTACGTCAGGAAGTTCTTTGATATATATATGTACTACCATATTTCTTTTTATACAAAATGCATGAAATAATTTATCTTACAAGGTTAAAAGTGCAATTGTTTTTGGTGACCAGATCTGAATAGCCAGGTTCTTTCTCTAGGGATGTCTCAATGGGGATATGGCCATGCCATAGTCTCACTGCCTCGGAGTAGTTGGGACTCTTGTCCAATATTCACGATTTAAATAAAATAAAATATTTTAAAACAAATGCGCCAAATATTTTTGCATTTAATATTTTTATTTACAATGACCCGCGGAAATTACATAAATAATAATAAATTTTTTATGAAAATACTTGCGTTCAATCTTTACATTAAAAGTTGAAAAATAAATAAAATAGAACTTTGCCTAAATTTATTAGGTACATTACAAGTATAATAACTAAAATGACATTAATAATATTGTGCCAACTATAATACTCAAAGACTAGACAAACCAGATCATTTAAAAACATTAACATGTTTTCACAACAATCACAACCTAAATTTTTTTACACTAATTGTAAATTATTATTGTGCTCTATATTAATGTTTTATAGAGGAAAACATTTAACATGAAAAAATGTTCCACTGTTAAAAATAAAGTATACTGCTGCACTTAATATAATTCTATTTATGTGAAAAATATTCTCCATTAGCACTTTTTAGAACAATAAGTTTTGTACCTCGTACATTACATGGGAATGTTTGACTATCGAGCTAAGTATATTAAAAAACTAATATTCCTGCGTGGTAAAAATAGGCAGGTATGATCTTAAATATATAACTAAATGTAAAACTAGATGTAACATACTAATTTTTCAAAAACTGATAATAATGTAATTACAGTTTTGTCTTTATGCTAAAAAAAATAAAATAATTTTAATTATTATTTTTTAATTTATAAACTAACGTTTAGACAAGATTTTTATGCATAGCACAAAGGGTAACAATTATTACAAGCAATAATTGTCAGCCTGAAACACTCATTTACATTGAAAAATCTTCCGAGAAAAGATACTTGCCGCCAACGGGACTTGAACCCGTGTCCTTCCGATTGCCGGTCGAATGCTCTGACCACTGAGCTATGGCGGCTTATCAAATACCCGCCAAATAATTCAATATATACTAGTATTTCATTCAACAATTACTGCTTGTTATATTTTTTCCACCTGAAAACAACCAACTTTATTTTTGCAAGGAAGACATTGTTAGTGTTAAATCCCTCGCTAGGTGGCGTCGAGACAAATTATGTCTGCATTTATTGGGGAAATACTTAAACTTGTTAAATATTAATTATTATTTTTTAATTTATAAACTAACGTTTAGACAAGATTTTTATGCATAGCACAAAGGGTAACAATTATTACAAGCAATAATTGTCAGCCTGAAACACTCATTTACATTGAAAAATCTTCCGAGAAAAGATACTTGCCGCCAACGGGACTTGAACCCGTGTCCTTCCGATTGCCGGTCGAATGCTCTGACCACTGAGCTATGGCGGCTTATCAAATACCCGCCAAATAATTCAATATATACTAGTATTTCATTCAACAATTACTGCTTGTTATATTTTTTCCACCTGAAAACAACCAACTTTATTTTTGCAAGGAAGACATTGTTAGTGTTAAATCCCTCGCTAGGTGGCGTCGAGACAAATTATGTCTGCATTTATTGGGGAAATACTTAAACTTGTTAAATATTAATTATTATTTTTTAATTTATAAACTAACGTTTAGACAAGATTTTTATGCATAGCACAAAGGGTAACAATTATTACAAGCAATAATTGTCAGCCTGAAACACTCATTTACATTAGTATCTTTTCTCGGAAGATTTTTCAATGTAAATGAGTGTTTCAGGCTGACAATTATTGCTTGTAATAATTGTTACCCTTTGTGCTATGCATAAAAATCTTGTCTAAACGTTAGTTTATAAATTAAAAAATAATAATTAATATTTAACAAGTTTAAGTATTTCCCCAATAAATGCAGACATAATTTGTCTCGACGCCACCTAGCGAGGGATTTAACACTAACAATGTCTTCCTTGCAAAAATAAAGTTGGTTGTTTTCAGGTGGAAAAAATATAACAAGCAGTAATTGTTGAATGAAATACTAGTATATATTGAATTATTTGGCGGGTATTTGATAAGCCGCCATAGCTCAGTGGTCAGAGCATTCGACCGGCAATCGGAAGGACACGGGTTCAAGTCCCGTTGGCGGCAAGTATCTTTTCTCGGAAGATTTTTCAATGTAAATGAGTGTTTCAGGCTGACAATTATTGCTTGTAATAATTGTTACCCTTTGTGCTATGCATAAAAATCTTGTCTAAACGTTAGTTTATAAATTAAAAAATAATAATTAATATTTAACAAGTTTAAGTATTTCCCCAATAAATGCAGACATAATTTGTCTCGACGCCACCTAGCGAGGGATTTAACACTAACAATGTCTTCCTTGCAAAAATAAAGTTGGTTGTTTTCAGGTGGAAAAAATATAACAAGCAGTAATTGTTGAATGAAATACTAGTATATATTGAATTATTTGGCGGGTATTTGATAAGCCGCCATAGCTCAGTGGTCAGAGCATTCGACCGGCAATCGGAAGGACACGGGTTCAAGTCCCGTTGGCGGCAAGTATCTTTTCTCGGAAGATTTTTCAATGTAAATGAGTGTTTCAGGCTGACAATTATTGCTTGTAATAATTGTTAAAATAATTTTACCTCACAACAAAAATCCTATTTCATTTCCATAGATTTCTTGAGAGACGGACTAGTGATGGCCACAAAAAAGAAATCAACTTTATTATTTAAAAATTCAAAAATATTTAAAAATTCTACAAAGTGGCACGTTCCCACCTAGGTATTCTATTCTACGAGTTATATAGAATCTTTTAAATAGATCAGTGAGAACAGGCTCTCTATGCCATAGAAAGCCCGATAGAAATAGAAATACAATGTCGAATTGACTTTAATTAAAGTATTCTGTTATTATATAATCGACAGATTAAAATAAAACAGAGAAATTTAAACAAAATAGTTTTAAATTTAAACAAAATTTGAGCAAGTGTGATCGTGCAACAATTCCATTTAATTTTTAAACGCTTCATTCTAAGAAATAGATCATAGAATAGATCAGGTGGGATCCCAGCTTAATGATTTTTTTATGTACGTACATATCTATCTATATCCAAATACTATATAAACTACAAGTAGTTAATACACCTAACTTTGTCAAAATACTGCCAACATGCAACAATTCGTGCCATTCATTCCAGGCTATAGGGCAGCAAATAATTGAGTTTATAATATCTGAAGTAGTTAGTTCCTTTTTAAGATTAATTCTAATACAGATCAGCAAAGAACATGCAACGACTACAGTGATTTTCAGAGTAGATTTTCATAAGATACTTTTGCCGCCTTCTTTGGTAAATGAATTTTGAATGCTACTTTACAACAGACATTAATTATTATTGATAATTATTATTAGTAAACAAATACAAGTCTTAAGATACAATTTTTCACTTGAAGTGAGTTTTGGTTGAAATATATTTTTTTAAATTTAAAGTTAGGAAGGCAGTTAATGTGTAATATTTGTACAGGTATTGATTCTGATAGAAGAGATCACAGACATTATTGCAAACTTGTCTAAATTATGAAAATATTCTCAATATTCTAGTGACTGCAATATCTAACTCGTAACAACTAATCAGATCAAACATTATCATACCTAATAGCGAGTTATGTCGTTTCAATTTTAGTTGATCAACTCAACACTTGAAAGCGTATTGACAAGTGTGAATCTTATTTTTAGTTAGAAAGTTTGTTCAATTTTTGTTATTTGATAAAAGTTGATCAACTAAAACTGAAACGACCGAATGCAGCATTCGGATAACAAAATTGGCTAGTTCATGAAAGTGACAGATTAAATCATAGATAAAGTAAAAATCTGTGCGAGTAATAGACAAATCATTAAAAGTAACGTTTTACATTGACCATAGAGGCAAATACACAGATATATTATATTCCTTTTAATAAAAAAAAATAGCGTAATGACAATAGTTTTCAACGTTTTATAGACTTTTAAATATAATAGTCGTTAGACAAAAAAAATTGACAATTTTTAATTTTATCGCCAATCTATATCAGTGATATTCATATCCAATCGATTAATTTGAAATAGTTTTGATGATCAAAATGTTACGACTAATCCCATCACTAATTAAAGAAGTATTGCCATCACTAGAATATACCGACTAGAAATTCCTATAAATACTTTCTAAAAGCTCTTTATATATTATTTTCATATCCAATTACAAACATGTTTACATAACATTATTGAGATCTTTAAAACTAACATCGGTTAAAGAATTATTGTGTAAATTTATAATATTTTATAATACATTTATTAATCTAATTTGAGGTATGTTATACAAAAGCATGGAATATTATTTGTGCCTGCAAATAATGAGGGTCTATGATATGTTACCTTATTATATATATATAATTTTTAAAAGACAAACTGAACGTTCTAACAAATTGATATGAAATGAAAAACTATTTGAATCTAAGAAAAAGATTAATAAAAGTTAGATATAGCTTAGTAGGCACTGAAGAGATAAATCAATAGAAATGTGTAAGCTCATTTTTTCCTTACTTTCTTCTGGTGAAATTGATCAAACATTTTCAAATATCGAAATTGATTGTTGAACAGATATATGAATATTTGGTAAATATTCAGATACATTGGACATCCTTAATATATACTATTTATTTTAAATATACTTCGAATCAGTTTAATTATAACGAGAAGCATCAATTTCGGTCTCCAGAGAGGTAAAATAATGCATAATGTAAGGAAAATAATTTCCCTTAGGGCCCGTCATATTTGCGGATACTATGTGGAGGATCTTTTTGTGGAAAGGAAGAAGGGAACCTTGCATGTGGGAGGTGGGAGGAAGTACAGAGGCTGGCAAATCGTTCCACAACTGAGCTGTTGAACTTCAAGAACGAGTTGTAGAAACAACCCATTCTCATGTGACAAATGTCAATTAAATACCCTGGGCGCGCGTTTGGTGAGTTTCCAAACTGTGCTCCGGTGCCAAAGGAATCAATGACACTAGTTGCTCTTCCATTGAAATACCGGTAGAATAAGGACAACATTCCCACAACAGATTGCAATCCGTTTGTTAAGATAGGAGAATCTATCAAACCGATTGTCCGTTTCTGCACAGAGATGAGAGTTTTTTTTCAGGTTTTGTGGGACTCCAGACCAGAGGTGGCTGTCAAATTCAACTGTGTGGCGCACTTGCGATTTGCACAGGGTCAGCAGCTGTGTACTATTAAAGTATCTGCGGGCCCTGAACAGTATGCCCAGCGTAAAACATGATAATTTAATGTCCTTTGTTCATGCCATGTTTTGACATACAAAAATAGATTTATAGGCAATTTTTTTAACCCCTCCGCAACGTAAGCAGATATATGCGTTAAAAATATGACAGCAGTCAAGTACAATAAGCGTGTTTACACGTCAGCGCGTGTGTCTCCATAGAAACCGTTATAACTCCGTTATTGTTTTAGTTACATCCGTAAAATAAAAAGTGAAAGGTCGATAGTGAATCATGCTGCACATCTCTATTCAAGTTGTCCATAGAAATACATAAAAAGAACATTCTGTCAGACGCGCAGTCTGACACATAATTTATCCCGCCAAATTTCCTACGGGCGCCCGACATTGTTAATTTCTATTAAATATTTTTATATGAAATGATAAAAAAGTGAGGTGACAAAAGTGTTTATTACACATTTATACAATACAATAAGTATTGTTGTTTACATAATCTGTGATTTTAGTACTGCTTTCACATAAAAACATCACGTGAGTCATTTTCACATTTTTTTAATGTTTGCATTCTAAATTTTAATATTTACAAATATTAATATTTATTTCTAACATAATAATTCGAAAGCTTATTTTGTAACCTGTCTAAAACAGTTTTTACTATTCGGCTACGTTCAGAAATGTTTCAGTTATAGAGCTTTAATTGTGAAGCGGTTATGACTAAAAGTCGTAAAATGTCATTTCGTTTAAGACACCAAAAGCTAATATTCTCGAAAATTCGGAGGGGTTAATTAAACCTAAACCAAGAAACTATTTTAGGTTCTTAGTTTTAAGGAAACAAATGAAAAAAAAAGTAATCTAAAAATTTATTTTCATAAGATTATATCGATTGCTACAAAGTGAACAACTAACTAATTAACAATCAACTTTAAATTGTAATGAAATAGCTATTAAAAAGCATTATTTTGCTGCTTCTCCAGAAACTGAAAAGAAGCTCCTCATTATAATTAAACTGAAAAAAAGGGTTTAAAAAAAATATTTGAGTATTAAAGATGTTTGGCTACCTAGATATTTACCATAAATTTATTTGGCCTGTCTGGCGCCTAATTTGAGACATCAGTTGTCTATCAAATCGCCACAGATCACATTTCTTAGCGTTATCTTTCCAGCGTTCAACTTAGCGCTGTTTGAAAAAAGCTTTGGTTTATGAATAAGTAAAAATAAGCAAAGACTTCTTTTCGAGATTATAATGATTACATTGCAAGGTTTTAGGTTAGGTTAGGATAATACACACGACAAGACTCTCAATATAGAACAGCACCACATTAAAATAGATGAGACAGACTTACGCCATGGAAAGTCTTTCATTGATCCACATCTCTGGACGTTTTTACTACTTCAACTTTTAACAAATCCATTTTGAGGCACCGATATCACCACATATAACAAGAATTTAATTCAAACCTTAGATCAATCAGAAAACTAAACTTTTATTCATTCTATGCTTATCATTTTACCCTTTTGAACTATGTATTAACCTTTTGACCACTTATACATTCACTTCTAACTTTACACACATCACAAAAACCCAAGGTTCGTAAAAACTATACGCTTTCGAAATTTCGAACGTGTGACATAGCTTGAAGTAAAACACTGCCACTTGTATTGCAGTTAATTCCAATCTCCTGGTGAAACTTTGACTTCGTTAAGTAACAAATTTTTAGCCAATCACCACTCTACCCCTCGGTGAGCCAACCTTGTTAAACGCAATTTCTACGAACCTTGACAAAAACCCACATATTTATGTCAAAATATGCAAAGTATGCAACAATTTCTACGAACCTTGACAAAAACCCACATATTTATGTCAAAATATGCAAAGTATGCAACATTACCTAAGTAGGAACCGAACTCTGAAATTATTAATTAGACCAAAGAGCAAAAAAATGTTCTGAATGGATATTTACAGATATAATAAGACTCAACACATAGTACACTTTTGTGGTTGGCGCATAACATCCAAAGAGAAAATTTGTTGTTCTCTTTAAATATTGATTTTATTCAAGAATGTTTGAAAAAACTAAGAACATCTGTGTTGTCTTTCATTATTTAAGTGGTTAGGTAGTTATTTAATGATGTTTCTATGGTTGGAAAGTAATCCCAATTTAAGACTGCGATCCTTTTCAAAATATGGGGTCATACAATCATACCTCTTGTATTGAAACAAGGATCTGCCGAGTGATTCTCTATATTTTGTGAGATCGAGATAGATTTCGGGCGAGATCTCCTGTCAGATTTGTATGATTTTCATTGGCTGTTATTTGCTTTTTCTATGGGCCGATGTCAGAATTTCAGCTGTGAGTTGTCATGTATTTTAGTTTAGGTCATTTTAAACACGAATTTATGCAAGTGATTATTTATTCATTTTAGAGCCTTAAAAATCACACAAATCTGACAAGAGATCTCGCCCGATATCTGTCTCGATCGAGATAGATATCGGGTGAGATCTCTTGAAAGGCTGTTAAATAAATAAATAATCATGCATACTTGCATGAAATTCGTGTTTAAAATGACCTTAACTAAAATATGTGACAGTTCACAGCTGAAATTCTGACATCAGCCCATAGAAAAAGCAAATAACAGCCAAAGAAAATTACACAAATCTGACAGGAGATCTCGCCCGAGATCTATCTCGATCTCACAAAACAACGAGAATCACTCGGCTGATGTATATAAAATTACGTGCCTATGTTTTTGACAACATAATGTACTTTTTAAATAAATATAATATGCGTGTAGCATAGCGAAGGACACACAGATTATTCGCTTATAATATGACACAGTTAGCAGTGAATAGGTTGAAAATTGTCAAAATTTGTGCGGGCATAGTAAGTCGTATATAATATGAGACTCGAGTTATTCACTCTTTTGGTTATTAATTTATTTATTACGTCGAGACTCATATTCTGTGAGTTGCCTAGATTGAGGAGTTAAAAAATAAATATAATGTCAATTAAAGAAGCATAAAATATCTCAACCTATAATTATTATTTAATAGCTTAGTAATATATTTCATAGAAGGTAAAAATTGCACCAAATAACCCACATTTAATACAACTCATTTTCCTCAGAAGATATTACTCTAAATTATAGTCATAATCATATATTAGGTTTCAAAATTTAATAAAAATTATATCCTAGGTAAGAGAACGGTGATGAAAAAATGATATGTAATTGAAAATGACTAAAAAATAAAATTTTCAAAACTGCTTCTATTTCCTGAGATTATTATTTTTGTGAGATATTTAATCACATATCGTAAGTATATAAAAATAGAAATGTCTTTGAAAATAATTTATATAGAAAGCCAATTCTCTTGTATTTTAAAAAGAATTCAAAATGGCTGAGGTATTACTGAAATAGTCCAAATATCGGTAATATTTTTTAACAGTTTTATAAATCATTGACTAAGGCAGCGTAGATTTTGTGAAAAATAACAAAAAAGGCGCTTCACATTAATCATTCATGATAAATCAATTGATTTTCGCCATCTAAAAGCTCATTACGTAATTAAATTACAGATAAGTAACGTTTTACGTCTTAAAGAAGTTAATGTTTAACATTTTTTATTTAGTTTTTATTTTGAAGGTTTTCGAACATACCACCTCTATGTTTACCCTATGGCCACTGAAATCTATGGCTATAAGATTTTAACTAATATTTTAAAACACAATCTGTCTTACTTATAAAGATTCCCAAATGCGCAGGTACAGCACTGGTATAGCTACACGAGGAATAGGGATCTACATCGCTAATGTCAAAATCGTTATTCATTGTAAAAATATTTAAGTCAAGAATAACTTTACAACGCTTCATGGGTTATAATTTTTTTAGACTGGTATCACTTTGCTCCAAACCTCAAAAACGCAGTCGAGTTCGCATTTTACCACGTGTTTATTTAAATAAATAAAATGCCGTGGAGTTTGTGGAGCTATGTTTGCTGAATCGGGACACGACATGACATTTGCTGACTGAACCCGTGTGTAGTAATACTAATTATTAAAATCAGTTTTGATTTTCACAACTTCACAGATATATAAACAATATCTTATGGCACAAAGAATTTGCAGATCCACTGATATTTTTCCACTCCATCCAATGACATTGGATGTGTGTTTCTGGCCTTACCAAATCGATTGTGCGTATCATATTTGCTTTGGTAAATCAATATTTTGATTTAAAATCTGAAAAATGTTGAAAATGGATCTCATTGCTTTTTGTACATTTTCCGTATATGACATAAACGTAACAGATCGATATTTGTCAAACCTTGCGACAAAACGTCAACAAAGTTTTCCATTCTTCATATTGCTTGCGGTAGTATTCCAATGGTTTAACTAGGAAGACAAGAGGTATAAATCTGTCAACTAATTATACTGTCACATTTTAACTGTTTTTCACTATTCCAACCTTACGCGCCAATATAATATTTACACCGTGATTACAAATAAGACGGTAAAATATATCTTTGGAATGTTTAAAACACAATATTAGGTCTTTCTTTGAAATACACTAAACAACTAACAGCTGAAGGACGGAAACAAGCACATAAAATCAACAAAAATTAAATGAATATAAGCAGCATTAACTTGTTAAGTTATGTTACGCAAACTATTAGGAATTGAACTACGCCAACTAAAGTCAAAAAAATGTTTAGTACAGAGTACAGTGAATATTTTGTGGTTTTGACCACAATTACATTTTTCTAATAATTAGTTAATTAATTTTTATTTTGCATACCAACTTCACCAAGAAGGCAGAAACCTCTCCAAGACTCTCACAAAAAATTCTTTCAACCCTTCTTCAAAACGTACCTAATCACGTATCAATAACAACACTATTGCACAAGTTGTTACTAACTTTTAGCGTAGTTCAATGAGAATCAGTTAAAATTAAAAACATGTTTTATGTAGCACACACCAACAAAGCGTACGGTCAATGATGCAATATTGCTTTAAAGAGTTCAGATAATATTGCAATTAATAAATACGTACTATCGTGCTGTATACAAGCAAAATATTGTTTAAAATAGACTAACATAAATTATTATTGTGCATTGAATGCTTAAACGTAACACAACATAATATTTGGAATGATTCGAAAATGACTAGAATTATATTTGTAATACTGGTTTCACGAGGGTTAAGAATACGTAGAGTTATAATGACTGGTTTATTTATTGTATGCTGCATATCGCTGAGGTCCCGGGCTGGTGGTCCAACATGGCCGCTCTTCGTTTGATGCCTTCCAGATATACTTCCCGATTGAACAGACCGGCTGCTAGTGGTACTCTGAAATATATTAAAAACATTACAGTCAACTCAAAAGCTGTCTTCAATCTCAAATTACTAGAAATTGGAATATTAAGAATGAGTTCCCAATCTTTTAACTTTAATACTGGTATATTTTTTTATTGTTATAGTTAGTTTTAATAGTTAAAATAATTTCAAAGTTTTAATTTTTTGGGTCTCCCGAAATTGCACCAAATCTGTGGTTTATGTGTGACATCACCAGTCACAAAAAGTCTACATTTTAATTCAACAGGCACTGTATTTTGTTTGGTTTTGAAATAATAATATGCATAGTTCCTGCCGGAATGTTATTTACCCAGTTCCTACCCTCCCAAACCATATCACCTTGCTGAAGAAAGCATTTGAAAATAGAATAATAACAACAAATGAATTGATGTGCATTTTTGTGAAAAAAAAACAGAAGATTTGGAACATTTGAAGGAACTAGTTGGTGTCATTCATTTAAGCGAGGTCGCACACCAGACATACATTTGTATTACGATAACTGTGGCGCCACATTTGAAAGGCGACACATTTAATGCCCCCCTATATTTGCGCGCAAGCACGCACACCAAGGACACGTTTGTAGCGGGTAGAGTTTGTGGCGAGACGTTAGCCGCGCTACATGTATTCAAGATCGAACGCGTTCGTTTTTTGTGGCGCAGTGGTTTGCAAAAATGAAAGACAATATTAAATTTTATGTGAATTTTATTGCAGAGGTTGAAAAAAACCCTACATTATATAACCATGGAGTCAATGATTATAGCAATAGATGGATTACAGATCTCATCTGGACCAAAATCGGCGAAATATATATTTTTTTTAAATTACCGTAAATTGCTGAATCTTGATTAAATGGGTGAACCCGATAACGTCCTTTTTTCTCATTGATTTCCACATCAAAAAATCCGTGTCGTCAGATGATGTCGACATTTTCGAGTAGGCACAACTGTGCGTCAGGTGTGCGTGTACGCGACACATATACTCCAAGCAAAAATGTAGCATGCATATTGTGATGACGTAAATGATGCGTTCATGTAGCGTGTGGCTCCGGTGTGCGGCCTACCTTACACATTTAAGTTGATGAATTTATAAATGATTAAAAAATCAATATTAGGAAAGCAGGGGGTCTACTCAAAACAAAAAATCGGCACGTGGTCTACTAAAAAAGTTTGGGGACCTCTGATCTATACAAATATATTTTTCAAAGAAGTTCTTTATTAGGATAAAACACGAACTTGAGAATCTAAATAAGCACTAACCATAGAAAGGTTTTGTCGGATGCAAAGACTGCTGTAGGCTGGCCATTTCAATTCTTTTTTCAATCTGAAATTATTGTGTTTATTTGGACTTTCTTATTAGCATTTTCTCAATACTATGGTACCTACCTGTCTGATGAAAATTTAAAAAAAATTTAATTGTTGAGATAATGACGTTTCTTTGGACAAATTATATGATTCCTTATTTGAAATAATTTTTTTTAAATGAAATATTTGGTTGATAATTTGGTATTTGGTTGAATATTTGTTTGGTAAAAGAAAGAGCAAATCTCTACTAATTAAATTCGGGGTCCCCCAGGGAAGCGTATTAGGACCTATAATATTTCTGATTTATATAAATGACCTTATGAATCTTCCCATCAATGGAAACATAATGAGCTTTGCAGATGACACTGTTATAATATTCCACGAACAAGATTGGACAAGAACCTACAAGGAGGCGGAACATGGCCTGGCTGTAAAGTTATATAATAAACTCCCACTTAGTACCAAACAAATTAAAACAAAAAATAGCTACTTTAAGGACATTAAATGTTGGCTGAAGGAACTATCGGAAAATGAACTTACTTGTATACTTAAAACAACATCATAGAAGTTTCTGGAAAACCTTATCCAAATAATGAAGTTAAACCATAGAAGTCGCTGAAAACTTATCCAAAGCATAGTCCCCCTCAGCACAGGATCTCCTAGTGAGGAGGACTACGAATATATTTACTATTTTATATATGTTTCATATAAAAATGTAAAAAATAATAAATGTATAGTTACTAAATAAAAAATAAAAATAATTAGGTAGGTAAATATTTAACTCATAGGCCTCAAACCCCGCTATCCTTGTGGGTGTACAATGCAATGTCGTAAATTCCAACCACGCTATCCTGGCGGGACTGAAATATGTCGGCTTTAAACCGAAAAATGGACATATGCGTAACATCTGTTTTTTTTTTTAATTTTAAATACCAAACTATGCACTATAGATATTTAAGCATTCATTTCGCAGTATTGGCAATAAAACTGTCCTAAAGTTTTTTTACCTGATATTTACAAATGAATTTTTGTGAGCTAACTGCGTCATTGAGAGTTTGTCAAAATGGTGAGTCTTGAAAATAGTGGCCCTCCACATCCTTGATTGGTTCGAGTTCTATTACACAAAATTATTTTTTTAGTTATAAGTATATATACGTAAAAGAAAAAAATTATGCCAATAAGATTGAACAATGTAAAACTTTTAAATTAAAATTAAAAAAAAAAAATGCTTTTTTTATTTTGAAGTTATTTTCTTATCCAGATTTAATAATATTATAATTTTATTTTAAAACCAAAATATATTTTTTACATACCTTGATTCAGTACACAAGTAAATTTAAAAATATATATTACGTTTAACATTGTGGTTTAAAGTTATATTAGATTTATTACACCTCTAAAGATTTAAAATGTTTGGTACAATTAATTCGGAGGTGAAGGACAATTTTTTAGCTTAACAATTCGGAGACCAATGGGTTAAACACCTAATTACAAATCTTATGATTTCAGGGAAAATTTTGTTTTTGATTTATTAAATAAGAGAAAATTAGAAACAAATTTTTTAGGACGTGAGGTCTACTGTTCACAGAACAGCTAGTATAGTTGAGTAAACAAATGACGGCCGGCGTAGTGCAGCGGTAAGGCGCTTGACTTGCATTCCGAAGGTCGCGGGATCGAATCCCGGCGTGGCAAATAATTTTTTTTTGATTAATTTGTGTATTTCACAATTTATTAATTTAAAATAATATACAGTATATTTAGGGGCCGTTCAAGTATTACGTAACGCACTTGGGGGGGAGGGGGGGGGTGTGGTGAAACGTTAACATGTTTTTCTTTATTTAAATAAAAAAACTAGGGATATAAAATCTTCCATGTTGGCAAACCTTTTAGTTTATGTTGTATGGGGAATTCCTCGACTGTATTGTGGGTCATTTTTATTTTACTTTCATTGTCGTTAGTGTTTTAAACACGAAATACGCATAAACACAATTTGCTGTAGTGAGTTTGTAGGAATTATAATGTCCTCCAAAGCGGGAGATTTATATCATCAGCTGTTATTGGCCTATAAAGGCTCTCGAGCTGACTTGCCAGCGGAGCGCAACCAAAAAATGCCAACCAAATTTGGAAGAGAGCAAAAAAAAAACAAAAAGAAAAATTTATGGAACATATGAATGATGTTATATGAGAGTTTTTAGTTAGAACAACGCTTTTTAGTTATTACACACATGTTAATTTACTGCTAAAATATAATAATATTACCTGAAGATAGGTTTCGTAGTACATGCACAGTTACACTCAGAACATGAAAAAGGTTTTCTCCAATCGCACTGTGAATTTTTAAATCTCCCTTTCGAGAACTTGAATAACTACGTTCGGGACAAAAAAATGGTTTTGTCTGCTGAAGGTAAGCATGTGATGTTTTGTGCCTCTTTGCAGAACAAGAATAGCTGCAGTAGAAACATGTAAGTGGTTTTATAGCACTGTGAGTTAGCAAATGATTTCTAAGAAGTTCCTTATTTGTACAACATGAATAATTGCAGTCGGGACATGAAAAAGGTTTTTGTCCAGTATGGGTAAACATGTGAATTTTCAGATACCGTTTTGTAGCGCCTGAATAATCGCAGTCGGGACAAGAAAAAGTGCCGTTCTAGTTTTTTTTTGGAGAAGAAGATTAATTGCAGTCAGGGCATGAAATGGGTTTTTCACCACTGTGGGTAAACATGTGATTTTTTGGTTTGTCTGAATAGTACATGAATAGTTACAGTCGGAACATGAAAATTTTTTTTCTCCACTATGAGTCGAGTCAGCAAGTGAATTCTTAGATATCCCTTTTGAGAACACGAATAGTTGCAGTCAGTACATGTAAACGGTTTTTCTCTCCTTTAAATAGCAAGGTGGATTTTTAAATTGTCCTTTTGAGAACTTGTATAACTGCATTCCGGACAGGAAAGTGGTTTTTGTCCGCTGTACGTAAACATTTGATTTTTTGGCGCCTCTTTGTATAACATGAATAGCGCAGTAGAAACATGTAAAAGATTTTATATCACTTTGAGTTAGCAAATGATTCCTAAGAAGTTTCTTTGAACAGCATGAATAATTGTAGTCGGGACATGAAAAAAGGTTTTTGTCCACTTTGGTTAAATATATGAACTTGTGAATACCGTTGTGTAGCGCATGAATAGTCGCAATCGAGACAAGAAAAAGGTTTTTCGTCACTGTGAGTTAGCAAGTGCCGTTTTCGTTATTTTTTTCGAGAAGTAGAATAGTTGCAGTCAGGACGTGAAATGGATTTTTCTCCACTGTGGGTAAACATGGGTAATTTTTAGATTTCTCTTCGTAGTACATGAATAGTTGCAGTCGGAACATGAAAAAGGTTTTTCTCCACTATGAGTCAGCAAGTGACTTCTTAGATATCTCTTTTGAGGACACGAATAGTTGCAGTCAGGACATGAAAATGGTTTTTCTCTTCCGTGAATCATACTGTGGATTTTTAAATCTTCCCTTTGATAACTTGTATAACTGCATTCGGAACATGAAAAAAGTTTTACTCCACTATTAGTCAGCTTGAGAACCATAGTCGAGTAAAGTGTTGCTCCACAGGGAAAACTTAGGAAAATTACTTTCCTCAGGGCCTTCTCAGTAAAGCTAATGTAAAAAAAATGTGTTGTAAAATCATGTAGGTTTATTCTTGGTAAGACAGTGTTACATTGTGGAGATCCGAAAGGAATACAAGGCCGATAAAAAATAATAATATCTTATTTTTTTTAAATAACAATATGTAAAATAAAATATATATAATGTATCGCGAGTTAGAAATTTCTTGGTTTATTTATTACCGCAAACAAGATTAAATCAAGAAAAAAGGTATTTAAACGACATTTCAGTACGTTGCGCAACTTAATAGTGACTTTCAGGTAACCATTCAGAATTGAAACGTTGCTTGAAATGGCTTCTGCCGTGTTTGGTGACAAGATCTGAATAGCCAGGTACTTCCCCACCTTCCTCTTCCCAATCTCCTTCCCCTCCCCACTGCCTTCAGCCTCACAACATACCCCAATTGGGGATGCCATAGTCCCACTGGCTCCAGACGGAAGCAGTTGGGACTCTTGTGCAGTATTCACGTAAAAAAAAAAAAAAACTTACATATCAGTGCCGGGCCTCAAGGAAGCCGTGAAGAGTGCCCACACGGGTTTGTGGTCGCTGGAACAGATGGAGGGCACCGAGTCGTAGGCCAGGCACTGTACTGAGGAGAAGGACTCCGTCGAGGTTGGGACGTGACTGCTTCTCCGTAAACCTGGAATTGGAATATTACTTTTAATTTTTTTTATATAATAAGGAACTCCAGTGAAAAATTTTATGGCTTTAAAAAAATATGTTCATATAGATATAGACCAATAAACGCTGATTCTGAATATATAAGTTTAATTTCATAATATTAAACGTAGAGTTCTTAAAAAATTATTAAAAAGTGCATTTTTAAACCTCTCGTCAAAACACACTGTAAAGTTGGTATTACTGAATGGTTAGTGCTGACGTCACGCGTCACCAGTCATTGTATTGAAATCTTTGATTATGTAGGTATGACATAAGCCATCAGTATTAACAACATTTCATGTTATTCGTTATTTCATACTGTTTATAGAGATTTAGTTGATGTGTTTATTGAAACAATATTTAAGCCTAAATAATTCAGTATCAAAAATAGAGGTATCTCTATTAGTTTATCTCTATTATTTAAAATATTGAAAAACTACTGCACAAAAAAATAGTAATGCTACTTCTAGGGAGAATGCTTCGAATAACGCTATTCAAAATGGCGGCACTTGATCAGCTGATTGCCCAATCCTATAGTAATTTTTCAGGAGTGATGACGTCACACGAATCTTGAAAAATTAAAACTTTGACAATTATTTAAACTATTAAAACTAACTAGAAGGTCATTATTCATTAAAAAAAAAAAAAAAAAAAATTGGACTGGAGTTCTCTATTGTACTAATTTTGGCTGTCGGTGAGTTATTGAGTCGGTAAGTTATTTGGAGGATAAGATTTAAAAACTTTTTTTTTAATGTAAACATGTCAAAATTTCAAGTAAATCGGAGAAAAACTAACGAAGATACAGCATTTCAAGCGACCGGCCCTCGTGCTCGATTCGAGTATAAAAAACTTTAAATCAATTTTCTCGCAAATAACATTTTTGAAGTTTGTGAATATCATAACTCAAAATTTACTTGACCGATCCTTTTGAAATTTTGTTATTTATACACATAAATCAACGGGTAATCAGAGGTAGTTTTTTCTTTACAATTTTTTTCCATTCTATAATAACAAATACATCAAAAATTTTTAGCGAAAATTGTGTTTTCACTTCAAAATGCTGCAAAAAAAAAAAAATCCAAAAAAAAAAACTTCCTCTGACTACCTAGGAAAACATATCACCTTTTAAACGCATTTTGACTTTTTTGTGCCAGATGATCTGGCAACGAGTTATGATGTTCACCACATAACATCTTTTTTTCGTGGTGCCTTCGGAGGGTGACCAGACAACTCAGAATGAAACCAACTCAGAAGCACCTCAGAAAGGTCATTAAGAGTGATGATAAAAAAATATAAAAAATTGGTTAAATAGGTTAAGTTAGGTTAGGGTTACCGGCTATTTTTAAATTATTTTTTCACAGCTTTTAATGACCTTTCTGAGGTGTTTCTGAGTTGGTTTCATTCTGAGTTGCCATGGAACCCCTTCGGAGATTTGCTCTCACAGACTTATTTATTAATATACTCCAAAAAAAAATCATAAAAATATGCCTTTTTTTCGCCTTTAACCTGTCAAAGGCCCGCAAATTCCAGGAAAAATACGTAAATTTCGTAACAAAACACGATTTTGAATTTTGAATTAAATGTTTTGTTGATTAATTTTGAGCTATCGTATATTTCATTGACTGAAACACGTTCCTAGAACAATAAACTATGCACCAAAACAACATTACTTGCGTTAATTACGTAAATTAATAGGTTTTATGATGTTTTAGTCGAGGAACACGTGTCAATATTGACAGCTTCAATTTGCGCCAAAAATGACATTTCGATTCCACAGATAAAAATCATTTAAAAATAATATGGTGGTGTCAGGTGAATGAAACTAGTGGCTATATCATCAACCTTGTTGGCGCAAACGATTCTGACCTTGTTTTCATACAAATTCTGTACATAGAAGGGTCAAAATCGCAGACAAACTTTTTAAATTCGAAATATTTTTTTCGCGCATGCGCAAAAGCTGCGCGCAAATGAGCGTGTCCGGCCGATTACAGGTTAAAACCTCCCCAGTTTTTATATTTTCTACTCTTTTTTGACAGACTATACCTTATCATATAAGACAAGCGATAAAGTAGGTACCAAAATAATTTTATTCACATAAAATTCTTTATTCAAAATATGTAATTCTCTATTTTTATGTTGAACGTATGCAAATGAATTAACCCTGCGAGTGCTGCAGTAGCTGATAAGCAAGATCAACAAAATCATTTCTATGCATATAAGGAGTTTTTCTGTGGAAAATACTTATGGTAGATTACTTACTACTTTCGTTGGTTCCAAAATGTGACAATTCACTTCATTACAATTTTTATAAGATCTGATTCTGTCAAAATAATGTTTGACAAAAATAGAATGAGGTGGCACACAGCGAAAATAGGGCGAACACCAAGAGTGGAGATGCATTACTGTGACAATGGGTGTGGTTTCACTGAACTAGGTTCAGAGGACATACTGTAGCGGCCTGTTCATATACGCATTCTTTGAAAGTTATCTTTTCATAAGTGGTGCTACATTTTTTGTTTGATTAGTATGAATACAGTGTATCTTGTATTTTTATAATGTTATTGAATAGATTTGAGATTTTCACAGCCAAAAATATTATTATGATTTATTTTTGGGTTTAGAGATGATTTATTTTGGGTTTAGAGATGCCACGAATAGTGATTTTGCCGAATACCGAATATTCGGCTAGGCTCTCGACGAAGCGCCGAATATTCGGCGACATTTTGCAGATGATACGCCGAGTGAAGACAATAAACATTAAATATGAAATTTATATGCATTTTTTTCATGATTTGGTATTCGGCCGAATGGTTTGCAATATTCGGCCGAATACCGAATAGTAAAAAAAGTAGCCGAATAGGCCGAATACCGAATAGTAGCCGAATAGATAGTGTTGCACTACCTACTTCTTTAGCCAACATTTTGGGCAGCATTACTGTGTCCATCAACAGGGCAGATGCATAATCTGCCAAATTACTGCTCTCTAATATCTGCTCTGATGATGGGCGGTGAAACGTTGGCTAGAGAAGGAGGTAGCGCAACACAGCATAATAACCCTAAAATTTATCACGATAATCATTGAATAGGTGTTTTAAATTTTTCAAGTTTTCTGATATTCGAAAGGAAAATTTATTATTTCAAAAGGCAACGATTCTGAGGCAAATATTTATTTTATAAATACTTTCAGCTTCACAAATCATACAATTGTAATATCCTGTGATATTCACAGACAGCGCTGTTAATACATAAAAAAGTTTAGTTTTTTTTCAATCCCATGAAAATAGGAATAAAAGAATGTCGTAATTTAAAACCTAAATATAAGATTTTCTCATCTTGAGCCGATTCCTCATTGCTGAGGATCATGACCCCTACTCCAATTTCCATGATGGACAAGGCTCATCCACTCCTCGCAGTTCTGTCCTGCGTGGAGAGCTGCAGATACCGACATACTGGATGCACAGTGATACTTGGTCACTACAGCTTATCGGTGCTTCTTTGCCAGTGACTATGAGTTTCTCCAAGTTGGAGTCCTCAGTTTATCTAGCAAAGTGTCCAAAGCATCTTAAAATATATTGTAGACAGATAGTTGACAGCCTATTGTGGATGCCTAGCCCTTTGAGAATGGAAACATTTGTGCGTTTGGCTGTCCATGGAATCCTGAGCATTTTTCTCCAGCAACACATTTCAACGGCATCTATCCGCTTTCTTTCACTGGCTCTAATGTTTCCACATTCAATAGAAATATGGAAATATAATATTTTAACACCCAAGAAAATGATAAATATTAAAGTATTGACTAACCAGACAAAGTTGAAGATGCTTGTTGAATGCTCCTGGTTTTGAAGAGTATACGGTCGGTGTAGGCCGGTGCTCTTTGCTTACTGGAGGTGTCGAACCTCTGCGTGCCTGGATCGTACTACAAATCAAATAAACATTTAATTTTTAATATCAATCTAAAGTAAAACAGGCAGAGTTCGTATCCACGTCATCATGGAGCATTCGAAAGTAACATACATCCTAACTTGCTACTTTTAATATTGATGGACAACAATGAACATTATTTTATAATTGACGGGACCTTCACAATATGTGGGTTCATGGGGTGAGGATTGTCCAGGTCTTGGCGGCGGATGCGTCTGCCGACCTGCTGCGTGGCGGGCCGGATCAAGAGACTGGTTGAGGGAGGCCTTTTGACCTTTCCAGCCGGACTCTCACGAACCATCGCCTCCCACCGCAGTTGGAGGGATGGATTTATACGTCTGTCACTCCTGGACACACTGACTTCCAGATTTCTAGTCACCCCTCATACCTTTTTCCTTCCCAACTTTAACTACTAGAATTTCCTATCCTTCCCTTCCTTAAAAAGACCCTCCAAACAGCATCCCCTAAGATGACGTAGGGCCTGAGGGAAATTATTTTCCCCAGGGTCTCCTGCGTGGAGCTAATGTAAAAAAAAAAATATATATATTCATATTAACACGTTGTTTGCGAGAGATGCTTAAATGTATCTTTTTCGTACTGTTTGTAAAGAGCGAGAGAGGCGTAAAAGCATTTTTTGTATTTACGTACTATTGGTGGGAAATGTCAAAACGTGTTATTCTGTGAAATAAAAATTAGGCGCCAGCTCTCGTAAGTCGAGTACTAGCGATTCCTACAATTATTGCTGGGTGGCAGACTATGTTGATAAAACATGCATTACATAGCGGTAACATTTCGTTTTGTTTTTATCTTTATACTGCTTCAGTGTTGTATTCTTTGGTTCAAGACGTTCTCCATTTTCGTTTCTGTCTCCATTGCGCTGTTACAAATTATTTAAAAAATATATATATATTCCTAATTTCTTATAAAATATCTATAGCTGGGTCCACACATGTTCTCTTGTCCGTTCCGTTCCTCCGTTCTGTACCTCCGTTCCGTATCAAAAACTCTGGACGCAAGTAAAAATAGCCCGTACCTCCGTAATGTCGCTGCGATCATCGGCATCATTGCGTGATCATTCCATTCCAGAGAGAACGACCTGCGCATGCCGCGATCGCGTCCAGACTGGCGCATACCCGTATCGTATCGCCTTTGAACGGGCCGAAAAAACCGACTCCCGATGGATAGGGGCGTACCTCTACCCGTAACGTCCCTCCGTAACACCGTACCGTTCCGAACGGGCGTCCAAACTAGCGTTCTTGATCGCGACGCTGATACGGAACGGGGGAACGGAACGGACAAAAGAACATGTGTGGACCCAGCTTAACATTGTATGATATACTAGCAGACCCGGTGACACATCGCTGTGGCTAACGAAACACAATGCCATTACCCAACCTTTATAAAATCCACACCACCTGCTTGCCAGCTGCCCGCTGCCTGAATTGAATATTTTAATTTCTCGGCTTTTCTCTACTATAATAAGCATGTATTATACATATAAACCTTCCTCTTGAATAACTCTATCTATTGGTGAACTCTTGAATCACTCTATCTATATGCGCACATACATTTTGAGCGACTTCATTTTATACTATGTAATGATTCATAATTCATCATTATTTGTTGTGATTGAAAAGTTTTTACATAAAAAAATTTGTCACAAGACATAAAAAAGAATTTCATTTGATGTAAGATACAATTTAAAAAAAATTTAAATACAATCAAAAGTTCAGAAGTTATAGTTATAGTACGTGAAACGTATTTTCAAGCGAATCTGAAAAGCCATATCGATAGTTAGTAATTAGTTAATTAGTAAGTTAGTTTTATAGAAACACGATTTACGACAAACGATTTATTAAAATCTAACCTTATAAGTTGGAGCAAAGTGAATGGGGGCCTCACGGAACCCCTTCAATATAGTCCCCCCAGCCAGCACGGCAGACAGTTGATCGGCCTTCAGCACTGACGGGAAGACGCTGTGCAATATCTCCGAGGCGCTGGCCGCCTTGTGCAGGCCGGGCGGGGGCCCACGCTGCACCTCTGGGGGCCCCGCCAGCCCCCGAAGCACCGAGGCCCTGTCTTCGGACAGACGGAAGTTGAGGTCGCCGCACCACATTACCACGTCGAAGTTGTTGGTCACGTCTGAAAGTATTTAGATAGTTGGAAGTATTTTCGTTATTTGTTTTTGGGGTGTTATGCCGTGTTGCGCTATTCCTTCTTTAGCCAACATTTCGGACATTGTTGCAGTGTCCATCATCAGTTGGAAGTATTTTTAACAAACTAAAGAAAGGATAGATTAAACTTTATCTAAAGCGAATCCATCGTCCAATTTTACACAACTGCTGGTAAATGAACTTGTTACAATGTGAGATACGTTTTTAGATTTTCACGGCCAAAAGTATTTTCATTATTTGTTTTTGGGGTGGTATGCCGTGTTGCGCTACCTCCTTCTTTAGCCAACGTTTGGCTAAAGCAAGCCTTAGCATTGTCATGGAGTCTTCTAGAGGCACATTTGTAAAAAGAGACACTACATCAAAACTGACTAGGATATCGTCTTCCTCAGTCTTGACCTTTTTTAGCTTACTGATCAAATCTGTGGAATCCTTGATCCAAGGTTCAGTTTTACCAGTTTACATCTGCAGCAATCTCGAAAGGTGTTGGGAGAGTTTGTACATCGGTGCACCAATTGCACTAACAATCGGTCTCATTGGGATATCCTTTTTATGTATTTTCGGAAGACCGTACAGGGTAGGAATTCTGGAGGCTTTTACGAAAAGCCCAGATCGATCCCCTTTCCTAATACTGGAAGTTTTTATTAACTCCCTTGTCTTCAGGTCAATTTTGTTGGTGGGATTGTTTTTAATTTTCTTATAAGCGCCGGCATCGCACAATAAGTCTTTCATCTTTTTAAGACCATTGTTTGCCGGCAACCGAACTAGATCTTCAATAATCTCATGTCTTTCGTTTGTCCCTTTCTAACGAAATATTGTATTTGCGGTGTGTAGCGGGGAGGCGGGAAGGGAAGATTTCTATGTAGTGGTATTTAGTTGCAGCGCTAGCGAGCAAAATATGGTGTTATAGAGTTTTAAAGAAAAGGGCGCGTAATTATTATGTAACATCATTTTATCGGAGAATACGAGGAATGATCTTTTTGTGTAGTGCCTTGAAATTAACGGAGATATTATATTGTAATAGGAGATACAGGAATCGGATGCATGACGTAAAATTGTAAATAAGTAATATAGAGCGTTTAACAAAATAAGGCATTTATTTCCATGCCCGAATACTTGCACGAAGACGGTGCAATGCCCCTTTTGTTGATAATATCTTTAGCGACACGTCATATAATATGGGAGACTCCCGACATATTTCGTAATTCCGGTGTCCGGCGTTTCGACGTGTACACAGTAAAAACGCGAGAAACCACCGAAACAAAATTTTAATTTTATATGTCAATATATTTTCGTCAAGATGAGAAATCACCCATTTGCTTAGTTCATTCAATATTAGCTAAGACATGTATTGTTAGAAGAGCTCCGGAAATAATAATGATAATATTATACTAAAGTCATGGTGTTTGAAAGAGAGAGTACGAAAACAGTGTGCGATATAGTAGTGAATGATGAATACTTGGAGCAGGTGAATGAGTTTGTTTATCTGGGTAGTATGTTTACGAGAGATGGGAAGGCTGATAGAGATATTGAAAGGAGGGTAAATGCCGGTTTATCCATTAATGGAGGACTGAATGCCGTTGGAGTTAATAAAAAACTTTCAATAAAAGCGAAACTAGCAGTCCACAATGGAGTCCTGGTACCTACCCTGATGTATGGCAGTGAGGCATGGAACTGGCAGAGGAAGGATGAAAGTAAACTGAATGCTGTTGAAATGAGATCCCTGAGACGTATGTGTGGTAAAACCATGTATGATCGTGTTAGAAATGTGGATATCCGCAAAGAATGTAAGGCTGATGTAAGTATAATGAGCAAAGTTAAGAAAGGGACCCTCAGATGGTTTGGGCACGTAGAGCGAATGAACGAAGAAAGTAGTGTTAAAAGAATATATGATGCAAATGTGAATGGTAGAAGAAGTCGGGGACGCCCGAGGAAGACATGGCACGATCAAGTAAATCAGATACTTGAGACGGGCCATGTCAAAAGTCAGAATAATAGAAGAGTATGTATGAGACGATGTATGAATGTGAGTGAGGCAAAGAGTGTGTGCCAAGACCGAGTTGTTTGGCGGTCCGTCCTCTCTGCCTACCCCTGCGGGAAACGGCGTGATGGTTAGTTAGTTAGTTATACAATTCTGCAAGGAACTCTAGGAAACATCTATGTATAAAAATCAATGTATGTTTGCTTGTATGTATGTTTGTTCCATACGCGTTGCTAAACCAATCATCATATTGCGGACGATGGGAGTCTCTCCAGAAGGAAGGCAGAGTGGGAAAACGTGAGGAGAAGAGTACGAGAGAGAGGAAAGGGAACGGGACGAATGGGAAAGGACACGCAGGGAGAAACAATGTCTTTATTAAGTGACATTGCAACGCATGCCGGGAACTCGCCAGTAAGAAATAAAATATTGTACCATTAGAAAACTTAAATTCAAAATAATAACAACTTCAATTCTCAGCGAGTTAATTCCAAGGAAAAGTTTATCAATATAATGTCGTAGAAGACGTAGAATATTTTTGGAATAAAAAAAAAACCTCAGACAAACCTCACCCCATGAACCCGGGCAACCCTGCTAAGTCACCAAACGTAGCGAACCATTTGGGATGACCTATGGCAGAAGTGTTGGTTATCCAATAAATGGTTTCCGGGGCAGTGGTACGCATACCCGCCTCGCATTCAGTCTAGGTACCTACTTTCATTCTCCTCTGCCAGTTTCATGCCTCACTGCCATAAATACCTAGGTAGGTAGGTACCCCGATATCGTAGAAAATATTTAAAAAATAAAAGCTGAACTGCAAAAAATGATAATCTTACTACCTACCAAGAAACACAAATACGTTGAATATGGTTCTCGATTTTTTCGGTAAAAATTAAGAGTTCTAAAACAACGAACACCTGCATATTGTCAACAAACAAAGACATAGATACACCCATTGTTAATGTATGGCGATTGAGTTATGTATGTATTAGTTTGTCTGGCGCGATTTTACTCCTTCCCCCGGCCCGCGCAAGCTCCCCCGTACAAGCTGCCCCGTCCGGCTGGCAAATGAGTGGATGAGACAACAACAAAAAACCTAAGTAATTTTACTACAAATCTGCGCGTATCTAAATTCGGTTTTTTACACGAATAAAACTGTTTTCAGTGCAGAGTAAAATTTTGTCGTATACTTCATCATATTCCTGACTCAGGATGTGAGGAGTTTTTTTTTTAAATTGCGTCCATATGCCCAGAAAAAAATTCCAAAGTTGCCTCCTAAATTTATGGATAAATCGTCATCTTTTGGGGCCTATATTTTATAATTTAAAGCAAAAATCGAAAATCGGATTCACATCCTAACTGTATACATGCCTAATTTATCATTTAAAAAAAAGAAAAAAACAATTAATTTGATATTTTAGCCGTAAATCCAAAACAAAATTTTGTATGAAACAGGCCACGCATGCGTTCCTCTTAACGTAGTCTACCGTAGCATAAGAATTTCAACTACCAGTCTGAAAATGTCCGTAATAGGATGAAACCGGTCCTGGTGAAATATAAATTAGTGGAAGAAAGTACAAAAGTGTTTTAATTTCAAATTCTAGTCTACCGTATTAATCACGGCATTTCCTTTGTCGGCTGGCAGAACCAAGATGTCCTCATTGGCGCGCAATTCTTTTAGGGCCGCAAACTCTCCTTTTGTGATGTTTGGGCGGGGTATTTCAGCCCTTTTTAAAATATGGCAAGTCTCTTGGCTACACCAAAGCTTAACGCAAAAAAAATCATGTCTAGGTATACAGTAATACCACCTCGTGGTAAACCATTTTGTTTGATACCTTTATATTGGCTACATTCGCTTTAACCATTTTTTTTTATTTTTTTTTTTATTTATTTATTTATTTATTCCATTTTTACAATTTTACAAAGTTAGATATAAGTACAATTATTTTTTTAATTATGTACATGTAATGCAAATATTTTTTAATGGTGGTAATAATACCTCTCTAATTGGGAATTTCTCGTGTTTAGGGAGGGAGTACTAACACAATTGATATTTTGATATATGTTTAATTGATGCTACCATGAGCGTATTTATGAAAAAATAAAATAAAAAACAACATGTATGTAAAATTATATACCTGTGCACTATTTTAGGAAGTTTTTTTTTTAAATTAATTAATTTTGTAATTCTAATTCTAATATTTTAACCATTGTGATTTCTAATTCTAGAATTCGTTAAAAGATGGCGCCACTTCTGTCGGCAACTCGCAAAGGGACATGCCCCAGGCTAGCATAAGTACCACGATTTAGTGAAATTGATGTTCCGCTGCGCGGCAATGACGCCACTGCTGGTCAAGGTTATTTTGTACCGGTGACTGTGGCGGAGCTGGCGACACGGTATCGCTTCCAAGTAAGTAAGCACACATTTCACCACTAAAAATGACACATCTACCGGATCTGCCCTGATGATGGACACTGCAACGCTGTCCGAAACGTTGACTAAAGAAGGAGGTAGCGCAACACTGCATAACACCCCAAAAACAAATAACGAAAATGGTTACAATGTGAAGAAAGATGTATGGCCAATATTATTTTAGCTCTATGCCATGGTAACAATGGCATCCCATGCCTTTAAGTGTAAACACTCATAGAAATGGAAAGAAAATAAACATAGTTTTTTAAATTAACCAGAAGGCCTTCAGAGGAAGTCTGTATTTGTAGTTTAGTTTTAAGTAAACGCTGATCATGTGTGCATTGCTCAAAAAACATGTCAGTTTTAACTAAACAATAAAAGTGGTTAAAATTAAATGATTACAAATTATCTGTATACATAAAAATGAATGTTTCTTTGTTTGTCCTGTATGCATTCGTATACCATTGAAACTTTAGTGAGTTGTTGTGTGCATGCCCACAAAGGTTTCTATATATAATGGTGAGGTCTGGCATTATTAAATTTGTATACAAAAACTGTAACAGGTTTAAAATTACAATATTATAATTTTTTTTAAATTTATAATAATAACTAGCTGACCCGGCCACGCGTTGCTGTGGCTAATAAAACACAACGTCATCTACTGGATGGTTATCCAACATTTATAACCACCGTCTTTGAGTTTATCGCGAAGAGACAGACAGATGCCGCGGAGGACTTTTATTTATAATAGGTAGAGATTGTGTGAAAGATTATAATAATGTGCATGAAATGCTTGGGGTAACTAACGTATTTAAGTTAATAAGGATTAATACTGTATCTATCTAAATAACTTTTCAATTACCGCAATGTACGTGACCATTTTTTTAGAAGATAGAATGGGAATAGTAAGCTATTCGTAAAAGATAGATATATGCCTTCGCGGACTTTTTTGTAGATCTATAAAAGAGTAATATCCCACCATGCATTGTTTTGTTATATCCCAAAAGGATTAGGCAGCGTTTTCGATGAAAGCTACCAGGCGGCTTGACTTTTTCCGACACTTCTAACAATTATCGTAGTGTTTCAACCAATTTACACAAATCCTTGACAAATTACATACTTAAACCTTCCTCACGAAACATTCTATCTATTGGTGAAAACCGCATGAAAATCCGTTCAGTAGTTTTCGAGTTTATCGCGAACAGACAGACAGACAGACAGACGACGCGGGGGACTTTAATTTATAATATGTAGAAACTAGCTGGGGTATCCGGATTCGCTCAGGGAGTTGACATGAGATTGATTTTCGAACCCACGACGGATCTTGCTTTATTTACCCCTACCAATGGGTAGCCCCACCCATACAAAAAAGGTTTCGAATGGTCCACATTGTTCCAGAACATTCCACAATATTCGAGTTCTGGAATTTCAATTTCAAAATTCATTCAACATTCTGGAATATTCCACAATGATCTGGGATGTTCCAGGATGTTCCCGAATGTTCCAGATTATTCTCTAACATTCCAGAATGTTCCAAGATGTTCTGGAATGCTCTCGAATACTCTCAAATGTTCTGGACTGTTCTAGAAATTTCTAGAGAGCGAAACTTCCAGCCCTTATATCTTCAAAAGCATGCCCTTCAGGTAAAAACGGGAACCTTCTTCATGGATGGGGGATAGAGGGCTACCACACCATATAACTCCCTTGATACTGGGACTCGTTTCTGAGTTTTAGCGGCAAACACATTTTTGTACACTCACGGCCACACGTTGCTGTGGCTAACGAAACACAACGCCATTACCCAACCTTTATAAAATCCACACCACCCGCTTGCCAGCTGCCCGCTGCCTGAATTGAAGATTTGAATTTCTCGGCTTTTATCTACTATAATGAGCATAAATATTATACATATAAACCTTCTTCTTGAATTACTCTATCTATTGGTGAAAATCGCATGAAAATCCGTTGCATAGTTTAAAAGATCTACGCGCACATACATTTTGAGCGACTTCATTTTATACTATGTAATGATATTGATTTATAATTCTAATTTTTTAATTTTTATACTTATAAAATACATATTTATAATAGTGCGAGTTATTTGAAAAGTGTGTGTGTTTCATTAAGTTTAGCAGGCATGAGGAGTGGAATCCGGGTGGCAGAGAGGGGAACCAAAGAAGGGGGTGGTTAACGGGAGGGGAGAAGCCTGGGAAGGTGTAACGGGGACGAATGGGAAAGGACATTCTTTCTTAGTGTTCTTATAGTTGGATTAAATTAAATTTAAATCCTACCTTTATTTTTATGCTTAATCGGCAGATTCTTGGGCAGATCCAGAGCGCGTATGATCTTTTTGATGTCGTGTACCCGCTCCTTGACCTTTTCCTGATGTGCGGTGAGATGAGCGGTGACAAACAGGAAAGTGGTGCCGAACAGCGCAAATGAGATGGCCACGGCGCCCTTCGTGCGAAAGGCGGTCCCCGGCCGCACGGAGATGCTGGCGTCCTCGGGCAGCGAGCAGAACCAGATAAGGTCACGGCGGATGAACACGGACAAGTGGAGGGTGCCTGGAAAATAGGGATGGGGTTAATTTCGATTTAGAAATAAAATAAACATTACACAGTGGAACTATCTTAGGGAACGTAGAAGGTTCGGAAGAAACTTATTGTTTAATTTAAGGTCTGAACAAAATATTAATTATAATATCCAGATTTTAATACCAGCAATTTTTGGGAGGCGGGTATGGGAACCATTTATTGGATAACCAACATCTCTGCCATAGGTCACCCCAAGTGGTTCACTATGTTTGGTGACTTAGCAGGGGTGCCTGGGTCTTGGCAGCCGTGTGTCTGCCCACCTGCTGCGTGGCGGGCAGATCGAGGGAGACCTGTTGAGGAGGACTTTTGACCTCTACAGCCGGAATCCCTCAACCCATCGTTTTGCATCGCAGTTGAGGGGATGGATTCATACGTCCGTCACTCCTGAACACACTGACCCTTAGGTTCCTACCCACCCCTCATACCTATTTCCTTCTCAGAACATCCTCATCTTCCTTTCCTTAAAAAAAACCCTCCGCACAGCATCCCCTAAGATGACATAGGCCCTGAGGGAAATTATTTTCCTCAGGACCTCCTGTTTGGTGCTAAGGAAAAAAAAAAGCAACTAAAATTGTAAACAGATGTCTCTGTGGTTTCATTTATTAATCAATATTATGTATAGATTCCTGTTTTACCGTGGTAACCATTTTCATTATTTATGAATAGAACAATATATTAATATATAAAACAAAGTCGGGTTAGTTACACTATTTATAACTCGAGATCGGCTGGACCGATTTTGATGATCTTTGATTTGTTGGATTTGTCTCCGCCCCGGATAACAGAATAACTTATAAAACATCGCAAAAATTCACGAAAAAGAAAGTTATGAAGAAAATTCATTTCCTCATACATTTTGTATGGAACGAATTTTCATCTTTTGAAAGAGCTGCAGTATTGTGTGAGGAATAATATTGAAGTTTGCGTGAATTCCAAAAATTCGAAAACGTCAAATGTCAATGCGCTGATTGTTTTGCTTTTGTTTTTAAACATATAATGCTGCCTCTCTTTCTTACACACTCAATGTCAACAGTCGAAAATGAGTCAAACGGTGAACGTATGTCTGCACAACTCCAGGAAAACAGCCACTTCTTTCCAAAACATTCAAAACGTATTGCAACGTGGAGTATTGCAATTCGGTGAAGTCAATCAAATACATCTGCAAATTTGTCACAAAATTCAGCGATATGGCGGTTTTTGGCGTTCAAACTACACATTTCATCTGAAAAGTGACGAATGCTTCTACTTTGGGTTGTTGCTGGTGACGTGTAATGACAAGTCAATGGTGTAGTGTGCCCAACATTTCGTGTTGCATGTCAGCAGGTCAATTTGCTTGAAAACGATATTCATTGGGATATGACAATCGCTGAAGCAATTGCTTCTGCATCTCCAAGTCTGATACGCACATTATTTGCTATCATTATTTCGACATGTTTCCCATCGAATCTACGTGAACTATGGAACAAGTACAAAAATGACAAGGATGACATTTTACATCGAATTCGTTTCAGTTCAGGGAATCCTGATCTCGAGGTGAATGGGGATATACATAACCAGGCTTTGTTTTTGATCGAAGACGTGTGTTACCTCATGTGCGGCAGTTTGTTAGTCAAGTTAGGAATACCAACGCCAGATCGTGGAATGAACGATGTTTTCAATCAAGAATTGGAACGAAAACGTGAATATGATCAAGAAGCATTGAACCAATCATTCGAACGAATGTACCACTGTTGTACCCCCAACAGAAGGAAGTGCACGATACGTTAATCAAGGATGGTGGAAATGGTGGCTTATTTTTTCTCGATGCGCCCGGTGGAACTGGAAAGACATTCCTCATGTCATTGATTTTGGTCACCGTTCGTGCGAGATCCGAAATTGCTGTAGCACTCGCTTCTTCAGGAATAGCGGCCACGTTGCTAGAAGGATATCGAACAGCTCATTCAGCATTGAAATTGCCGTTAAACCTTCAAACTACCGAAATACGGATATGCAACAATACGAAACACTCAGCGATGGCCAAAGTTTTGGTAGCAAGTAAAATCATCATCTGGTATGAATGCACAATGGCGCTCAAACGCGCATTGGAAGCACTCAATGGAACTATGAAATATCTGCGTAATGACTCAAGATGTTTTGGAGGCACAATGATTCTACTTTCTGGCCATTTCCGCCAAACACTACCAGTCATTCCAAGATCTGTCAAAAATAAATTTCCTCAAATCATCGACTCTGCGGAGCTATGTGAAGAAACTTCAACTGACGATAAATATGCGAGTTGCGTTGCTAAACGATCCATCTGCCGAAGATTTCTCCAAGCAATTGCTGATTATCGGTAATGACAAAACAAAAAATGTCGTATATCATGAGGTGTTTCAATGAAGGGATCGACCTAAGTGCAACCCATCCAGAAAATGGTTTATCACAAAGTAGTACAATAATGCCACGTGAATCATTTCGATTCGCTTTAATAAAGCAAATGCCTTGCTGCCACGTTAATTACATTTCTTAATTCATTTTGAGTATTCATTTTAACTTTAAAAAAATGAAATTAACCGGTGACAGGCCGGAGACCCGCAGGCGCGCGCGTCACATGCGCATGCGCGAGAAAATAATTCAAATATTTGAATATTATTTTCGTCAAAAAACTTTTGGTCTGCGATTTTGGCCCTTCTATGTACATAATTTGTATGAAGAACAGTGTCAGAATCGCTTGCGCCAACAGTACTCTATGATACGCCTTGAAGTTTCATCCACCTTGCAACACCAGAATATTTTTAAAACGATTTCTTCTATGACAATCAGCTGTCAGAATTTTAACCGTCGCAACCGATGCCTGTTCCGCGACTAAAACCTCGTAAAACCTATTAATTTACGTAATAAATGCAAGTAATGTTGTTTTGGTAGATAGTTTATTGTGTTGTGAACGTGTTTCAGTCAATAAAATATACAATAGCTCAAAATTAATCAACAAAACATTCAATTCAAAGTTCAAAATGGTGCTTTTTAAGTGTTTTTTCGTGAATTTTGGTGAAATGGCCTGGCCTTCGACCGGTTAATTCAGCTAATGAGTTAACACAACAGTTACTGATTCTGAGGCGGTACGAAGTTCGCCGGGTCAGCTAGTTATGTATAGATTTCTGCTTTACCGTAGTAAATATCTACTTTCATTAAGCGATATCTACAGATTCCTGTTTTATCATCTCAACCATTTTTCTTTTGTTTTCACGAAACTGAATTTTTTTCTCTTCAAATTTGCGAACTCATCAATCGACAGCTTGTGACGAAGCGGCCTTCTGTTTTTAATATATGGAATAAAAGGAAAGGATTGAATAATATAAGTGTTTGACAAAACAAACAGTGCCCTTAATTTAACACATATATTGCGGGTTTTACCAAAGAAACATCTAACTATGTTAATAGTTTATTGTTGATCCTTTAGCAATAAAAAAAATCTTAAAATTAATATACAAATGTCCAGAAACCAGTAGTACAAGTGGAAAACTGAGAAATCTATATTACATAAAGAACCTAAAAAACATAATTTTCAAATTGTTTTCAGTGCCTTTCGATCCGATGTTGTTACATTATCGATTTGACTGTGCTATGGCCCCTGGAGGAGCCTTGTTGATGCGATGGGTCAGAAGATGAGAGATTAATAAAATATTACCTAAAGTAGTGGAGTGCAAAAGCAGATGCGATGGTCCGAGTGCTTCCTGAATAGAAATCTCCCATTCGATCCTCTCCGAGATGGACTCCTGTGTTCCGATTGCTAAAATGTCCGGCACATTTTTTATTGCACTTGGGAATAAAAAATCATTCAGTTCACTGCAAACAAACAAAAACAATATTTATTTTTATGTGAAACTGCAAGAATCCCAACTGTCTGGAGCCAGTGAGACTATGGCATCCTCAATTGGGGTATCTTGTGAGGTTGAAAGTAGCAGGGAGGGGAAGGAGATGGGGGAGAAGAAGGTGGGGAAGAACCAGGCTATTTAGATCTGATCACCAAACATGGCCAATATGTTGATTCTGTTTTTTTTTTTTTTTAATGTGAATACCACACAAGAGTCGCAACTGCTTCCAATTGCCTGGAGCCAGAATATGACATCCCCAATTGGGGTATGTTGTGAGGCTGAAGGAAGTTGGGAGGGGAAAGAGATGGAGAAGAGGAAGGTGGGAAAGTACCTGCCTATTCAGATCTGGTCATCAAAAGCTAAAGCCATTTCAACGTTTCAATTCTGAATGGTGGTCTTACACCAGTAATATGTACTAGAGTATTTTTCACTCTGGAATGTGCCGCAAACATACTATATATTATTTTAAATGAATAAATTGTAAAATAACACAAATTAATTAAGTAAAATTTACTTATGCATGGCGGGATTTGTACCCGCAACCTCCGGCTTGCTAGTTGAGAGCCTTAACCCTCGGCCACGGAGGCCAATAAATCAATACAGAGTAAAAGCAAACAGATTCATATTTTATTCATAATAAAATGAGTATATCTCGTCTATTACATAGTAGTTCTGTGAACAGTAGACCTCGAGCCTAAAAAAGAATGTTTCTAATTTTCTCTTTAAAAATCAAAACAAAAATTTCCTCTGAAATCATAAATTTTTTAAGTAAGTACTTAAATACCTACCTACTTAATTGTAAACCATAAATATTTTAAGTAACATTTTTTTATTTCAAATAAGGAATTATACATTTGTCCAAAAAAATGTCACTAACTCAATGAAAATTCTTTTTTCAAACTTTCTTTAGGCCGGTAGGAAACATAATTTCGATTATTTCAGATTTGATAGCTCGTAGTAGGAACCACGATCTTGCAAACTCTGGCAGGAAAAAGGGTAGTATCCAACCAGAACCTTGAACCGAACCAGCACCTTGAACCGGAACTTAATAAATTAATGAAATGCCAAATGGTGGAGATTAAACAGGACTTCGCTACACTCGATCAATAATAATTCCAATGCAATATTCTGAGCTATTGTAAAAAAAAAGCTTTAATTCTGTCAGTAACATTGTGAACATAAGGTAAAAAAGCGCAACCTTTTGACTCTTCGTTTGGAGAATGGGGAATGAAATTTACTAATAGATATGTTTGAAAATATCATTAGTCACAAATGATTACATACACCTTATTTTACCCTTTTGACATCTAAATTATTTATTTGCTAGTTAGGAATTAATTAATTTGGACTGTGTAGACTGTTTGGAAGAATCTAATGAATTATAGCACACCTTGGTGGGGATTGCCCGTTCATGTTCCAAGTACCGACGAATATCTCCACTTCTCTGTTGGGGAAAACCCTCTCCAATTCTGCAGCCCCCAATAGAGAGTTGGAAGCCAAACGTCCATGGAGGAAGTTTCTACAAACAATAAAGTAAATCATGTGAGACATGAAAACAACACATACTTAATTAAATACCTTTCAGACTTCGTTCCTTTTATAAAGCGGCTTGTACATATATTCCTAAAATATCCGTGTGTTCGTAAAAACTCATGTGTATTCGGTACACATGCCGGTTTTTTTAACTACCTTTGTTTGTATTTGCCTGATTTTTTATAAATTATTAACACTACACACTAAATTTATCTAACCAAGAAATACACAGAAAATGATCTAAAATGAAACTTAGGCCAAACATGATTACGATTACATTTATAAATATGTACATAGTTGTCAAATACATATATTATTATGAACATTTGAAAGAAAGATTTTTTTTTTACATGAGCTCCACACAGGAGGCCCTGAGGAAAATAATTTCCCTCAGGGCCTATGTCATCTTTGGGGATGCTGTGTGGAGGGTTTAATTTATGCAATGCTCATAGACATCCAAATTGGTGGACTTGCCCTAGAATAAAATCTAGGTAACATTTCGACAAGCTGGAGGCAAACCTAGGGACCATATTTTTGGCACCAGGATGAGAAGATGTCGTATGTTGATCGCTGAAGAATGCACATTGAAATAGCCAGACCCTGCACAGAAAAGTAAAATTCGCTAATGGAAGGCAACGGTAGGCAGAGCAATATTCATTTTTCTTCGAACCTTGTACAAATCAGGTTGCGTAGCGGTGCAAAAATGAGTGAGGTGGGTGAATTATAACACATTTGTAAAAGTGTGTGACTAATTAGTGCAACAAAATATTCAGTTTTGTAAACAAGCTAGAACTTTTTGTTTACCCGATTTGGGATTTGTAGTTAAGTTTTTTACGCAGCCAGCAATTTGCGCGCCATTGTAAAAAGGAATAGTATTTACATAGATCACTAGATTTTATTTACTAGTGCAATACAATGTAAGTTGCCTGTATACTGTCAGATTCATTTATTGACCAATTACTGAAAAGGAGACGGTAAGTCGCCTCCCCGCTCTGCATTAATTGGTTAGTTCCTCTTTCCCTGTTGGGCTGGTCTATCAATTTGGATGTCTATTGTTTTGTCTAAAAAGAAATCTAATCTTACAAAATAATTCATACATGTATATAAAAAATATATACACATGCAAAAGGGGATATAGATAATTATGTTTACGCGACCCGTTCGCATTGGGCAAGTAGTTTAGTCGAGTAGCGTTAATACAAAAGACAAAATAATGTATTAGTAACTAAACGCGTCCGAACACCACAATTTTAGTAGAGTAGTTTAGTCAGCGCTTTAGTAGTCAATCCATTTCGTTCTATTTTTTCGGGCGAGTAGCGACCCCCACCACACAATCCTGCGCACTGACATGCGCGAACCCATCGTTTTAGTAAAGTTTATTAGTAGACGTGGATGTGTCGTCCCTTTGGAGCGAAGATGCTACTCTAATATTCTTTATTTTTGCTGCTATTAATCTCTTTTCATGTCCATGGTTTATTTATTTTCATCTCACTAATTTATTCTTCCACCTCTTCTAAAATAAGAGTTACAATCAGCTTAATTAGCAAATTTACTTTGTTGCGTAGCAGCCCGTCATATCGCAATGCGCCGCTCGCTAATGTACTCTACTTGACCATAGTGCAAACGCTTTTCGGCCAGTCAAGTAGCGAGTTACTTGACTACACTACTCGCCCTGTGCAAACAAGCCGTAATTCTTGAATGCATATATTTCACTTTTTAAAACTTTAAACGCACGTGACTACATGAAATCTGGTTTTTTTCCTGGTGATAATTTGTTCAAACCAACAATGAATGTACGCTAAGAGAATCATTAAACTATAACAGCCTTACTAAAAAAAAAACTTTTCACGGCAGATAACCTGTGTTATTGCAATAACATAAATAAACCCCGTGTACACTAAAACACGTTTTATTACCAATAACCTTTCTTACGTGATCACGCTGTTAAAATGCATTGAAGATCTGACAACGTTGTATATAGTTTTAATTTACTAGGAAACAATATTGTTTTAATTTTTCTCTGCAAGGGGCATTATTGGCGCGCCTATGCATTAGTTCTTAACGGCCCGCGACAGCCCGCGATGATAAAACAGCTCGGTGTGTTTTATGGCGGGATATCGAAAATTTTGTTAATACCTAAATGTTGTGATTTTACTTAGTAATTTCTATTGTAGTGACGAATTTACTCTTCTGTTCACATAATTGATATATTTACCATGTTATTTGTGTGGTTTACATCAGTTTAATCAAGTTATTGTGCAAACGCCGTACTTTCAAAGTTTAACTGTCAGAATGGTAACCGACGAGTTCATCGAAAATCAATTCATCGAAAACGAGTTCATCGAAAATCAATTCATCGAAAGCAAATTCATCGAAAACGAGTTCATCGAAAATCAATTCATCGAAAGCAAATTCATCGAAAACGAGTTCATCGAAAATCAATTCATCGAAAATCAATTCATCGAAAACCAATTCATTGAAAATCAATTCATCGAAAACCAATTCCTCAAATGATCAATTCATCGAATCGCCAATTCATCGAAAAAATATATTTTGTTGATATTTGAGAGAAATGTCGAGTGGACCGAGAAGATAAAAAAGCATTGGTCAACCTATAGCGTTTGCTGCTAGCGGCGTGTCTGTTTACGCAATTTCGTATGGTCTTGTTGGCTGCCTTGTACTCTGAAAAGGGCACGCGTGCTTCGGAGGATCCTTCGAGAGATTTCGGCCGCTGAGTTGACGAGAAACCGCGGTTTGGGTAGTTGTGATTGTAGAACGGGCTGTCATTGGTGCTGGACTCAACGTACATCGGAATGTTTTTTCTTACAGTGAATGCCGCACAAGAATCTTAACTGCTCCCGTCTGGAGCCAGTGAGACTATGGCATCCCCAATTGGGGTATGTTGTGAGGCTGAAGGTAGTGGGGAGGGGAAGGAGTTGGGGAAGAGGAAGGTTGGGAAGTACCTGGCTATTCAGATCTGGTCATCAAACACGGCTAAAGCCATTTTCAAGCAACGTTTCAATTCTGAATGGTGGTCTTACACCAGGGCGATATTGATAGTATCTTCCACTCTGGAACATGCCGCAAATATACTATATATTATTTTTAATGAATTAATTGTGAAATAACACAAATTAATCAAATAACATTTATTTGCGCATGCCGGGTTCGAACCCGCGACCTCCGGATTGTGAATCAAAAGTCTAAATGTGAGATTAAAATAAGTTATTATAATCAGATCGAGATATTTAGCTATTTTTAGAGATTACTGATGTATAAATATGTATCGTTAATTCAATACAGGCGCCCTTCAGTATAACCTTTCAATTTTATCACATGTTATCGTTATTATTGACACGTGTAGAGAGTTCGCCATCATTTACAGCCGGAACGATTGTTGCATATTCGGCCACCCCATGATCCTTTTAGAGTCTCATGTTTAGTATAGAATGTTACCCAAGGGCAGGGTTTATATATTTAAAATAAATCATTCATTGTTATCTTACATGAAATTTTCATTACATACCTACCCACTTGCCTTGATTGCTTTAATCTAAAGATTAGCATACTAATCACATGGATGGATATGTGTATTCTTTGGGTGATTACTCATATTTAGTGTGGCCGATGTGGAGGAGGATGTTCAACCTTGATGGGTAGGTAAATATTGTTGCTACAAACCTAAACTAACCTAACCTAATCTAACCTAACCTAACTTAACCTATTTAATCAATTTTTAATTTTTTTTTATCATCGATCTTCATGACCTTTCTGAGTTGTTTATGAGTTAGTTTCATTATGAGTTGTCTGGTCACCGTCCCTTTTTTGCAGTATCAGTCAATCGGAAATCGAAGAGATAACCTATAAATTTTACATTGTCACTACGAAACTGACAGTTGCTAAACACATTTAACTCAGTTAAACAGACCTTTTTGGGTATTTAATTTTGACAGCTCTAATATCTACAAAAAAAATGTTTTTCGATGAATTGGCGATTCGATGAATTGATCATTCGATGAATTGGTTTTCGATGAATTGATTTTCAATGAATTGGTTTTCGATGAACTCGTTTTCGATGAATTTGCTTTTGATGAATTGATTTTCGATGAATTGATTTTCGATGAATTCGTTTTCGATGAACTCGTTGTGAACCGTCAGAATATTGTTTTATAGGTTACTTAAAAGATAGAATTTACATTTTAATATCTTTATTTTAAGAGAATTTCTTAAAAGTGATAATTTTTTATAATATTAATATCTAATACATGTGTTCGTAAACGTATCAAAAAAATTAACGTCTTTAGAGATGCAAGAAATCTGTTTTAAATTTCGGTATTATTTCTAAGTTATTTTTTTGGCAATAAAAAAACTTTGAAATATTTTATTATTTTTTATTGTATGCACGAGGAAAAAGTGAGGTGATAGTTTCCTTCCAAATTTATTACATAAAACGACTGTGTTTTTTAAATTTTGATTTTTTTTTAATTTCTCTGCATTTTGGTCAAAAATGTTGTGGGAGGAAATTTTTTTTCAATTTTTTTCCGAGTTTGAATCTTAAAATATGGCAGATTTTGAAAACTAAAGTGTATTTCAAATACACAAATCTAAAAGGTAATTTTATCTAGTTTTCATAAATGGTATTTGTTTTTACGACACCTTCAAAAATAAGAAATAAATAGAACATTCAAAATACTTTGGAAAAATTCCAAATTTAGTTCCCACATCATTAATAAAACAGAGATAAACTACCACCTCAGGCCGTGTAAACCATGTGTATTTTTTCCACGAATAATTTTTTAATTAGTAATGTTTTCACATCCGCGGCCGTTTGTCAATTTAATAAAATTTTCACTGGTTTTTTTAGTAAGGCTGGATGTAAATTCAATTTATGTATTAGGGATAACTTATTGAAGGTACAATTTATGTATTAGGGATAACATTTTGAAATATAAATATTACAACCACATTGTAATATTTATATTTCAAAATGACATCTATATTTTTACTCCAGATATGTTCAGGAATCACTGAGTAAAATCTGTTGGGTTTGTGATGTTACACCCTGCGTAGGTAGCGCATAAACCATTTTTAATGCCTCACACAATTACAGAAATCAATAAAAAAGAGGTTGATCTTTTTTAGTTTATATTGGTAATATATAAGGACAATACCGGATAACAATTTGTAAAATTTGTCCAAAACACGCTTGCAATATTTGTTTACATTTATTGAATAAATATTGTTACCTCTCACGAGCCTTTTGAGTTGGTATCAATCGGAGCACTTTGGCAGCGAGGAGGGAATTTCTCGCAAGACTATCGGTGCTGCCGGAGCGCGGAGTGTGAGATAAGTTGGTGGCATCTCGTGATCTGCTCGCACTGAAACACATGGCGGCAATGGAGAAAACAAAACATGCAAAATAAATAGCACATGCGGTATGTCATTATACAGAATGATCTTGATGCCCGATACAGGCAACCCTAGTGGAGTTAATAATTACATGCTAAAAAAAAAAAAAATTATGTAATACGGATACACAATACAGATAAATTTCCACTGTAATGAACAAAGAAGTTATGTTCAAACATTGGTTAGCAGTCACCTGAAATTCTGTAACTTTGATATCATTTGTTTACATTTTTTTATTTATTTAATTGCCGGCAATCTCAGGGCATTTATTTATTATCTTAGATTTATTTCCATGTCTTATTAGGCAATGTCCCGTGCAGTACCGGATTGGGTCAGAATGAGGCCTTTAGCAAATGTTGTCAAGTTCGATTTATAAAATAAAATACAAATTTTATAAACAAACTCAATGCCGTAACACAAGGAAAATTTCGTGTTTTGTAAACAATATTTAGTCTCGAAATGGTTCAATGACAACTCAACACAGTGACAAATCAACACACATTTTAAAAACCTAACCTAACCTAACGTAATCCTTTATATTGCCCTTTAGGTATAACCTAGTTTTTTTCATCACTTTTCATGACTTTATATCATTTTTCAAAAAAGTGTTGAGTTGTCCGGTCACCATCAAATTAATGTAGACCCAAGAAAAACAGCGCAAGGTGAAAAAATGTTTACATTTAAGGTGAAACCACAAAACACTGTCATTTTAATCATCCTGAAATATTAAAGAATGTTTAACCCAAAAACACTACATACATCTCCCCAACTTTTTATTTATGCAATTTAAATTGCAAACATTTAAATAAGTGCAAAGGATATTTAAATTATTATTTTGCCTGGGCGCAAGACCCCCAGAGATGCAGGGCCCGTAGCATATGCTACATCTGCTACATGACTAATCCGGCACTGGTCCCATGAACTTCATTACAATGGAATTCGACCTGCATTACGTTATCAGTGTTATCACAAAGAATTTCACACATGATTTGCTGTGATTGGTAACATTTTTCATATATGTATATAATAATGCTGCATTAAAGTATATTTTTACAAAATACATTATTCCAATGTCAGAAATCTAGTGCACTCCAATTTTTTTATTTTAGTTTTCTTCTGAAGCCGCACAAGAGCATCAGCTGCCCGGATCCAATGGGACTATGGCACCCACAATACTGGAGAAGGTTGTAATGACAAGAACATAGAGAAAAGTTGAGAAAATCAAACTAATCAGATTTGGTCATAAAATGTATGATAACTAATTAGATATTAAAGAAAGCCAAGTCATTGCAAGCAGCGTTTTAATACTAAATTATCTATCATCAGAGCCATTTGAAGAAATCGCCTACTCTGAAGAAATGAAGAATGTCACCGTGAGTAGTAAACCATTGCATAGTCTAAAATAAATTTTCATGAAAGACAGCAAATTATAAATATAATTACAGGAATATTATACTTAAAGATATGATTATACAATACATTATCTCCCTATAAGAAAACTTTATGTTTGTTTTGAAAATTACATGTTTATTCAAATTATAAAATTTGGAAGCATTTTTCATCACCTATTCAACAGTTTTTCAGATACGTTCAGAAATATTCCACTCATTGGGTTTTATTGCAAAGCAGAAATGTTTTGACTTTCCAAAAAAATAGGCCCGACGCCTGAGGGGTTAAAGAGCAATTCAACATAATTTTTTTTGTTTACTGTATTAACTTGATGCAAAAAAAATTACTTTCCTACCAAACAATTAAATTGTCTAATCAATAAAGATAATATTATCAACTCTCAAATGGAAAATATGAAAGAGAAAAATCAGAAAAACGATTCAATCGAATCTAGAAATTGAACCCAGAACCACAGCCTTGCCGGAGCTTTGCTCTACCACTGAGCTAATTAGACCATATCAACTTTGGTCATAAACTATAGCAGTGTTTCCCAACCTTTTTATCGCCGCGGACCGGTCAAAGTTTGATAATTTTACAGCGGCCCACTGACGGGCAATTTTAATATATAAAACAAAGTCGGGTTAGTTACAATATTTATAACTCGAGTTCGGCTGGACAGATTTTAATGATCTTTGATTTTTTGGATTTGTCTCCGCCCCGGATAACATAATAACTATTAAAACATCGCAAAAATTCACGAAAAAGAAAGTTATGAAGAAAATTTAATTTTTCATACATTTTGTATGGAACGAATTCTTATATTTTGAAAGAACTGCAACAATATTGTGATAGGTATAATATTTAACTGTGCGTGAATTCCAAAAATTCAAAAATGTCAAATGTCAATGCGATGATTGTTTTGTTTTTGTTCTTAATAATATAATGCTGCCCCTCTTTCTTACACACTAAATGTCAATAGTCGAAAATGAGACAAACGGTGAACGTATGTCTCTGCACCCCTCCAAAGAAAAAATACAATAATAATAAATCTCTGAAATGAAATGCATTTTTTTACGTAAGCTCCACTCAGGTCCTATGTCATCTTAGGGGATGCTGTGTGGATAGTCTTTTTAAGGAAGGGTAGGAAAGGAAGTTCTGGGAAGGAAAAAGACATGAGGGGTGGGTAGGAATCTGGAGGTTAGTGTATCCGGGAGTGAATCCATCCCTCCAACTGCGGTGCTAGACCATTGCCTTGACCGAAGTTGACCTTTTACCTTGACCTTTCTAGCCGGACTCTTTCGACCCATTCAAAAGGTCAAAAGGCCTCCCTCAACCAGTCTCACTGCTATAGCATACTTTGAATAAGAGCTACCAACATTATCTTCATTTTCTTGCATATTTTTTGGCTGCTATATTTATACATGATTGCAAGATTCTAACCAAATTTAATTGAAATCTAGAATAATGTCTTGGATAAATTAATATCCATTTTTATTTTGTAATATGTGACATCTATTGACTGTGTTACAAACTAGGATGAATATTTCATAGCGGAATAACTCAACGTATAATACTATTAAATTATCTTCTCATTTTGTGTACAAAATTAAAATGTTCATATTATTTACTTAAAAACCTAATTAAGATCAAATTATACGAATCATCGTGATTCTTACTCCTCTTCTAAACACAAACATTCACTTCTATAAAAGAGAAAAATAACAAAACAAAAAAACAACAAATCTTAGTATCACGTATGTAAAAAAACTATATTATGAAATGTAAGTAATATTACATTTTGTCAACTAGAATTTTTACTATTAGAAACTTTAAAAAATCTACATGTGAATAAAGCAAGGAGTGGGTGCCATGACTGAAGTGTATAGCTTCTTCATTGCATTCTGCCTATAAGATTGACAATTAGATAGTGCGATTTATTATTCATATAATACATACCCATCGCTACTTCGCATGGAAGAATCTCTACAACTTTCATTCAAAGACTTGTCAACCAGTTCATAGTCAGACATGACCATCTCTTCCGAGGAATGCTGCATTTCTGATAGGCTAGAAGATATCCTTCTTTGAGAATCCCCGGCGTCTCGACCTGCTGACAGTGTCCTGGCTCCGTTGTAGACACTTCCATTTCCATCACAGTTGGGGTCACTCAATGCTTTAAATATATGCGGCTTCTTTAACACCTCAATTGACTTGTTAATAGGGGATGAACGGCAATGTTCGGGGAATCTATCCAAGTATTTTTCACTCCCCGATATGTCTTTGTGCCTGGCATTATTCTCAATCATACTCTTTGGTCTGGACAGTGCTTGTATCGAGGCCTGAGCCGATGGCAAGAACACAGATGTACTGATGGGAATTCTCGACGCTTCGGTGCTCGTAGTGGCTTCGGAATCCGACGAATACGTCCGTTCACCATTCTCGTGCACTCGCTTCGATAAAAAAAGGTTTGTTGACGATTTTGAAAAGTCTCCGGTATCCGGAGTGGAAGATCTATCAGCTGAGGTATTATCCACAGTGCAGCCGACCCTTGTAGACTTCTTAATTAGCAATCGTTTGCGTAAAGATAACTTCTCTTTGACGGCACCGGGAGACGGTCCGGTATCATTGGATTCCATTTTATTATTGAGTGTTTACGCATTCTGTGACCCCGTTACGTGTGATATAAACGAAATGAATTGCTTTGTTTCGTTATCATCTTGACAACGTTCAACCGCCCTCGGGAAAATACATTTTAGATTTTTAATGACAAACGTCAACTGACGTCACCGACGTCAACAAATGCCCCTCTTCGTCTTCTAATTATATTTGGCTAATCCAACATAATTTTTAAGCACCAAAATGTAAAAAATTTATTACATTGACGAAATTAAAAAGAAAAACAACAAATGAAAATTGTAGTCCAATAATAATGTACATAATAAGGTAAAATGTAGGTACCCAACATTAAAAATGTCCCTAAATCATATATAATTATTTATAATAAAAATGCATACGTATTTGAAATTCGTAGGTAAAAGAAATAATATTAATGTTGCTAATAAATAACAAGGAAATCATTGCCAAGAATAAAAACCGGTGACTGATTTAATTTTGTTGCAGTACCTACTTACCAAAATATTGCAATACCAATAATGGGAGGCGTCTACTAATGGTTCCATGGCCGGTGGTAATATGGGAACTCACCATATGAGTTTTGGGAAGTAAACTTTCTCGGAAAAGACACTTCCTCAAATCAAAATTCATATCGTCATAACTCACCTTAGTAACGATTCAGATCAACACAACCTCAGAATAGTGTAATCTCATAATGGGGTCGTCCAAATCACGTGAGGCTCGAAAGGGGGGGGGGTTCGGAAAAAATCACGAAATATCACCGGGGGGGGGGGGGGGGAGTTTAATGAGATATCGCGTGTATTTATTTTTCGTGATAATATTCTGAAAATTTAAAAATACTTTGTACTAAAAAAAATACACGTGATTTTGGGGGGGGGGGGGTCAGTCTAAAACCTCACCACATATCACCACGGGGGGGTTAAAAAGTTGCTAAAAAACATCACGTGAATGGACGACCCCAATATGGCTAATCACCGTACTTTTTGCAGATTCACAATTACCAACAGACACGCGCGAAGCTGAATTAGTTGCATTCCATTTTATGGCTATTCAAGCTTGTCAAAACCATAACAAGAATAGAGAACTCCAGTCCAATTTTTTAATGAATAAAGACCTTCAAACTTAAATAACTGCATTTTTATTTTTATAGTTTGTTTTAATAGTTAAAATAATTGTCAAAGTTTTAATTTTTCTAGACCCTCAGAAAAGCACCATATCAATGGTGGCTTGTGTGACGTCTTCACCCACCGATAGTTTATTTACTTTCAGGTTGTCACTTTGAATCAGTGATGTTATGTCGAGGGAAATTTCCCTAGATCTAGGGGAGAAAAATATTTTTTAGGGATAAGGGAAATCAGGATAAAATCTAGGGAAATTTCGAACTCTGGCAAAAAAATTATTGCATATGACAATATTACTGGTATTATTTATATATATTCACACACACACACACACACATATATTTATTTATTTATTTATTTTTATTTATTTATATAATTTGTACAACATTTATTTATAACAATTGCAGGCATATAGCCTAAGACGTTATAATTGTACCATTTATGCAGTGTATATGCAATGCCAAAAATCTTACAAATGCGCTATAGGACACAAAAAATAAATCTATTTTTTTATCCACCGCATTCAAAAAGCACGTAGCTCTCCCCAAAGGTGAGTTCATAAATAAATTAGTGCGGCTTGCTCTACTATATAGGAGGTTGTCATGACGTCCTCGAGAGTGAGACTCTGGTACAAAAAAATTTAATTGGGCCAGTATCTCATTATTAGATAAGTGACCGTTTATTAGTTGAAAAAAATATTTAAGCAAAGCAATACCTCTACGTGTCTCTAGGGAGTGGTAATTGGTCATGCCTAATATATAAATCGATGGGTAAAGCCAAGGGTAACGTCCATAGAGCCGCGAGAATAAAAACCTTAAAAATTTCTTATGGACTCTTTCAATGCGTAAAGTGTATGTTAATTCGTGTGGGGCCCAGATGATCGAATTTGACTCAAGTACACTCAGGACTAGTGTGTTATATAATAACGTCAGTGTTTTTGTGCTACGAAATGGATATGAGTTTCTAATTACGAAGCCGAGAAGCCTGTATGCTCTGCTTATTAAATCATCGATGTGTTGGTGAAAAGTTAGTTTGCTGTCGTAAATAACTCCTAGATCTTTGATTTGGTTTAGGTCTTGGAGAATAATTTCATTAATTGTAAATTCAAATACATGCGGTTTTTTTGATCTTGTATACGAGACGATATTGCACTTGGGTGTACTGAAGTTCAAGCCATTTATTTTGGCCCAGTTTGAAACGCATTCAATGTCATGTTGAAGGAGAATACAGTCAAAAAGATTTTTTATTGAGCGATATAGTTTCAAGTCATCTGCAAATAGTAAATACAGCGAATGTGTGATGACTGAACCAATGTCGTTAATGAAAATCAAAAACAGAAGTGGTCCAAGGATAGACCCCTGAGGAACTCCAGAAAAAACTACGAATTCAAAAGAACTGGAACCCTTATAATAAACAAACTGTCTACGATTTCGAAAATATGAAGCAAAAAAACAGAGTAGTCTTTCGAAAAAACCAAATGAAGCTAGCTTATTTAGAAGAATGTCGATGTCAACCTTGTCGAATGCTTTTTCCAGGTCAAAATAAGCAACATCCACCACCATTGTCAAGAGTTTGTGATAAGAAATCTGAGATGCATAGGAGGTTTGATGTTGCTGACATCTGGGATCTAAAACCATATTGACGGTCGTCAAGAATTGGATTAACGTGATTAAGTATATATTTATGTAGAATTTTCTCGAATATTTTCATGATGGAACATAGAACGGCAACTGGTCGATAATTCCGGATATCGCGTTTGTCTCCCTTTTTGTAGATAGGGGTTATTTTAGTTAATCTCCAGATGTCTGGGAGAATCCCGTTTTTTAGGCATACATTGAAAAGATGACATAATGGTGGTATTAAAAGGTCGGAACAACTGTTGGAATATTGTCAGGACCGATGGAGTGAGGTTTCTTTAAATTTGAGAGTGCCTCCTTAACATCTTTTTCTGAAATACTGACCAGGTCGAATGAGGGCCCAATCTGTACAGTGTGAAGTGTAGAGTCAATATTGAGAGTTGGTTGAACATTTTTGTAAACAGATGAAAAAAAGGTAGCAAAACTATTAGCGATTTTATCATCAGTAGTCAATTCCCCTCCGTCAAAAATCATAGACTTAAATGAGTTGTTGGATTTTTTTAGATCGTTAATATACTTCCAAATTTGTTTGGGATCGATAGACAATTTTTCTTCCATTGAAATTAAATGATTTTTAAAAGCTTCACTGATTTCACGTTTTACGATGGAGCGATAGGCTGAAAAACTAGTATAGTCTGAGTTGTGACGAGTTTTTTTCCATTGCTTATGAAAAATATGTTTAATTTTAATATTTGAAATAATACTATTGGTGTACCACTTAGGATATACTCTGTGTGCAGTAGTGCGAGGTGTGGAAATGGGTATACACTTGTCGAATATATTGTAAATTGAATTGTAAAAATTTGTACATAATGCATTAATATCTGTTGAACTTTGGCAGACCGGTTGCCATGAACATTGAGAAAGCAATTCATATAATAAGTGGAAATTACCTTTGTTGAATCTCCAGGCGTTTATGGTTCTAGCTCCATGATAGGAGGTAACTTCTGTTGGACTTGGGTTTAGATATGAACTTGAACCACCTGAGTGAGCCTCACTAATACTTATAGATAAAGCAGGGTGGTGCTTGTCTTCGTTTGTAATAGGGTCCTGACATTTCTCAACACACTTTACAAGATCCTTGGCATTACATAAAACTATATCCAGAGTGTTATTATAATCATTACATATCAAGTTATATTCTTGCAAACCGTAGAAACATTTAAAATAATTATACATGTTCACAATATTGGAGTTACAGGAAGGGAGGTTCAAATCCCCTAATATTAAAATATTTTTGTCATTGAGAAGATTATAAATACTTTCTATTTTTTCGAATATGTTATAGTATAACGAAGTTGAAGAACGCGGTGGAACATATATCACACATACAAAAACAGTTGAAGATTTCAAGGATAGCTTCACCCACAGGGATTCAGTATCAGGGAGGTCCATTGAAGAAATCCTCTCAGCATGGGTTACAGAATCAGCTCGAACAGCCAGGACGACACCTCCCGCGCGCGTGGGGCGGTCACGACGAAAGACAACATAATTTTCTGGAAATAGCTCTGAATAAGGAACTCCAGTGAAAAATATTATGGCTTTAAAAAATATTTTCATATAGACCAAGAAACGCTGATTCTGAATATATAAGTTTTATTTCATAATATTAAACGCAGAGTTTTTAAAAAAATATTAAAAAGTGCATTTTTAAACCTCTTCTCAAAACACAGCGTTAAGTTGGCATTACTGAAATGGTTAACGGTGACGTCACACTTAACCTGTCACCTGGTGATAGTGTGTTGACATTTGAAATGACTTGAAGTGCACACGTACCTATGCAATTCAACATTTCGTGTGTTTGGTTTATTTTCATACTGTTTATAGAGATTTAGATAAATAATAGTTATTGTGTTTATTGAAACATAATTTAGGCCCTCAACAATTTACGAAAAGGGCTATATTTGCGGACAATCTGCAATAAATTTTGTCTATTTGAGGTTAAAGTCGTCCTATTTTGACATTTGGTTATGTATTTTCAAATTGTTTTTAGTATAGGGCTTTTTATACAAGTTGTTACACACTCGTCATGATCAGTGTATTATAAATACAATGTTTCTGTATGTATTCTACATAAAACAATGCACATACAAAGTAACGCCTGACACAAAACACGATGTCACATGTATTTGCAATGAAAGAGATGATTTATTGTTTTTATATTGCACTTTGATTAAATACAATAACAGTAGCGGTGAAATGTGGACATTTTACCAATGTTTTTCTATATTAAAAGCAGTTAATCTTGAATAAAAAACACACCTCACACCTAAAAGTCATTACAAAGCATTCTGCCATGACCGTCATGATCAGTGTTGCCAGCCGTGTCTTGTAAAAAGTCACCTAAAATATATTAAAAAAGTAACATTTTTGTGTGAAAAATAACCTTTCGTATTTTTTCCAGTGGAATGGTAAAAAGTTGATAGAATACATGAGGATATAAATAAACCAATCATCATGAGGAGCTCAGTATTAAAGTGGTACATAAGCCATTTGGATTATTTTTGAGTAGAGCGAGTTTTTTGTTTTGTATATACCGGTATGAAAAATCTGATATTTTTTCTACCTGCATAACCTTGCCGGCGTAAATAGCGGGTACTCAAAATGCAAAAAGTCAGATTGAGCGATCAATCAGATTTGTCGAGTGAGCGAGAAGCTATGGTTAATTTGTAATTTACACATTTTTTTTTTTTTTTTAGTTTATTGAGGTAACAAACAGTAATACATATTTTAATAATAAAGTAACATATTACATGGTTGCATTAACCAGCGAAGTTTCCGGTAAAATTTATAATATATATATATAAAAACATAGATTAAAACATTAAAGAAATCATAAAGTGGTAGAAAAAAAAAAAAAAATATATATATATATATACAACAGAAATGAAAAAAAAACATACAAATTATAAAGCATATTATAGGATATATAAATAATCCAAATATTATTATTATAATAAAAAGAAGGAAAACAAACATAATGAGAATGAAAAAAAAAAATAATAATAACATGCAGCAGGGGTGAAGAGTTCGTAATTAACAATTTGTTTAAATTTTTTCTATTACTGATTTAATAAATTGGCCTGAGGACAAATGAAAAATATCAGAGTCGTAAAAGATATCATTGAATTTTGTGCACGTCCTTCAGAGAAATGAATGTTGTGTGTAATTTGTTTTTGAGTGTGGGATGTGGCATAGTTGGTTTGATCTTGTGTTTCTTATTGAACAGTGGAAATTAATGTTTTCTAGAAGACAGTTGTTGTCAACAACGTTGTTAATGATTTTGAATAAAAATTTTTGGTCGGATATATTTCTTCTATCTTCTAAAGTTGATAAATTATGGAATGTTAATGAGTCTTTTAGGTTTTCTGATGTTCGAAAGGATTTAAAGTCTAGGTGTTTCAATATCTTTTTTTGAATTCTTTCTAACCTTTCAATATTTACTTTGTATTGGGGATTCCATATGACTGATCCGAATTCTAATGTTGAGCGAAACGTGTTCCTCTTTCACAATAGTGTGAAAGAGAAAGAAGTAAAGTTTTGCAATAAGTGTATAGTCCATGATTTAGCAAGCCGTTAGCCAACACGAAAAAAAAACAAAAGAGCATTCCGTTTGACGTTGGTTCTGAAAAATCACCTAAAAGTAACCTTTTGAGTAGTGTAACCCGAAAGAAACCTTTCAGAGTAAAAAATCACCTAAAAGGTTACAAAAGTAACCTTCTGGCAACGCTGGCCATGATTCTTCATTCAAACAGGAATGTTCTGCCCAAAAAAATTATTTCCCTAGATTTCGAAGTGAAATTTCCCTAGAATTTCACATTTACGCAATTACCTACGTAACCACCCGATTGTGTAACACTAATCCTGTTATATGTTAATTAATATGATAATTAATTGGAAAGATATCGGAACTTGGTAAATATACTAATAATACCGTGATTTTCCAAATAAAACACTTTTTGCTACGTGAAGTAATAATTTAAAAGTACGAATACACTCACCACTGAATTAGAAACTGAATTCCAAATAAAAAAAACACTTTGCAAAATAAAAATCATAAGCAACCCGCCGCTCATTTGTACCAAGCGTGGTATTTTGAAGACCCCCCCCCCCCCCCCCCCCCCCGAACGTGTCACGTAGTATGGGTACGTTCCATAATATCATTTTGAGTTGTCAGTGTTAAAAATAACATTGCATGTAAGTACATGAACAATAATTAAGATTCATAGGAATTCCAAAAAATATATATACGTATATATATATATATATATAAATATTACCAGTAATATTGTCATATGTAATAAAATTTTTGCCAGAGTTCGAAATTTCCCTAGATTTTGTCCTGATTATTATCCCTTATCCCTAAAAAATATTTTTCTCCCCTAGATCTAGGGAAATTTCCCTCGACATGACATCACTGATTCAAAATGACAACTTAAAAAATTAGACCACCATAGATACGGTGCGTTTCTGGGAGTCTTTAAAAATGAAAACTTTGACAATTATTTTAACTATTAAAACTAACTATAAAAATAAAAATAAAAATGCAGTTATTTAAGTTTGAAGGTCTTTATTCATTAAAAAAATAAAAAAATTGGACTGGAGTTCTCTATTATGCACACTTGGTTTCAGCCACGATTCACTGATTGCTATTAAATCTAAGCTATCTCGAGCATATAGGTTGTTTTTAAATACTGCCAATTTCGTATTTAGTCCTCGAACATTTTGATAATACATAGAAAGGTTAGAATTACTTCTCACTCTCAGAGTAATGATATATATATATATATATATATATATATATATATATATATATATATATATATATATATATATATATATATATATATATATATATATATATATACCTAAATATATATTTTTTGAAATTCCAATGAATCTTAATTATTGTCATGTACTTACCATGCAATTTTATTTTTAACACTGACAACTCAAAATGATATTATATGTATCTAAAAAGATAAATGGGACCTCTGAAAAAAAATTATTTATGTTTTAAGTTCTGTTTGCGGTTGGTTTTTATTTCGCAAAGTGTTTTTTTTTAAATTTGGAATTCAGTTTCTAATGGGGGTATGACCAAAACCTCCTGACTGATATACCGGCCCATAGACTCCTGCACTGATTGGTTTATTTATGGTTTCGTTTATGTCTATGGAATCGACGACTCTTCCTGCTGTCAAGTGTCAAAAATGATATGAATATGCCCTGTGGTTCATTTATTATTAAACCCAAATACACCTATCGAAATGCCACCGAAGAAAATCACAAATATTGGTCAGAAAAAATCTGCAACTAAAAGTCAAAAAGCTATCCGGACGTCGGAAACATCTGAACAACGGGAGCTTCGTCTACAGCAGAAGCGTATGATAGCTTGTGCATCAAGGGCAAGTGAAACTTCAGAAGAAAGAGAGCTTCGTCTACAGCTGAAGCGCATGAGAGCTTCTACTTCCAGGGCAAGTGAAACCTCGGAGGAAAGAGAGCTACGTTTACAACTGAAGTGTATGAGAGCTTCTACATCTAGGGCAAGTGAAACTTCGGAAGAAAGAGAGCTTCGTCTACAGCAGAAGCGTATGAGAGCTTCTGCATCTAGGGCAAGTGAAACTTCGGAGGAAAGAGAGCTTCGTCTACAGCAGAAGCGCATGAGAGCTTTTACATCTAGGCTAAGTGAAACTTTGGAGGAAAGAGAGCTTCGTCTACAGCAGAAGCGTATGAGAACTTCTACATCTAGAGCAAGTGAAACTCCGGAGGAAAGAGAGGTTCGTCTACAGCAGAAGCGAATGAGAGCTTTTACGTCCAGACTAAATGAAACTTTGGAAGAAAGAGAGCTTCGCCTACAGCAGAAGCGTATGAGAGCTTCTATATCTAGAGCAAATGAAACTTCGGAGCAAAGAGAGCATCGTCTACAGCAGAAGCGTGTGAGAGCTTCTATATCTAGAGCAAATGAAACTCCAGAGGAAAGAGAGCATCGTCGACAGCAGGATCGTGTGAGAGTTTCTATGACTAGGGCAAATGAAACTCCAGAGGAAAGAAAGCATCGGCGACAGCAGGATCGTGTGAGAGTTTCTATGACTAGGGCAAATGAAACTCCAGAGGAAAGAAAGCATCGGCGACAGCAGGATCGTGAGAGAGTTTCTATGACTAGGGCAAGTGAAACTCCAGAGGAAAAAGAGCATCGGCGACAGCAGGATCGTGAGAGAGTTTCTGCATCTAGGGCAAGTGAAACTTCAGAGGAAAGAGAGCTTCGTAGACAGCAGGATCGTGTGAGAGTTTCTGCATCTAGGGCAAGTGAAACTTCAGAAGAAAGAGAGCTTCGTCGTCAGCAGGATCGTATAAGAACTTCTACGTCTAGGGCAAGTGAAACTTTGGAGGAGAAAGAACTTCGTCTTCAGCAGAAGTGTAAGATAGTCTCTTCATCTAGTGCAGTGGATCTTAACCAGGGCTCCGCGGAACCCTGGTGCTCCGCAAGCTTGTTGCAAGTGCTCCGCGAAATGATAATCATGAAAGCCGAAATTTAATGCTTGCTCATTTACTATTGTTGGATTAAACTTAATGCTGGATTATTCAAACTTCACAGTTTACGAGTATTGTGATTGATTTGCACAAATGATGGCTAGCACTCGCAAGGAGTACATACAAGCTCCGACTGTTAATATATGAGTCGTTATTAGCAATCTTATATTATTTTCTATGTGGATAATAATTTTTGAAAGGGCTCTTAGCTGTACCATTGCTGTCGAATATTGTTACAGTTTTCAACTTCATAATTTTGTGTGAGCTCAATTTCTCAACAATGACAAGTATTCCAGAAACACATCGTTCAAATGACATTCTGCAGCAATATTCTTGGAGAGAGGATGGTTACTGATTTAACATCAAGCAAACTGGTCTTTGCATAGTGAAACAGGAAATAAAATATCTTCTATGAATGTGCATCGTATCATGCTGAGGGAGGAATCGTCAAACCACATCTTATGATTTCACTAGCAGTTTCATCAATACATTGTGGATATGCGCGCGAAGGTCAACTGAGCAGCTTCTTTATATAAGGCTAAATCAGCAAAAACTGCATCAGATTACTATGTTTTCTTACAGGATAATGATAGAAATGTCGCCGATATAGGAAGAATGGTCAAATTACAGACTACGTTCACTGGCAGTCTGAGACACATGCACGAATAGGATCAAGTTGCTACGGCCTACGTCTGCAGCTATGGTCGTCTGGATCTTTTCATAACCTTTACATGCAACCCTAAGTGGCCAGAGATTAAAGTTGAGCTTATGAAAGGCCAGATCGGCGTCTAAATCGTGGTGATCACCATGATTTAACAGCAAAAGTGTTTAAGCAAAAACTGATAAGTCTATTGAGATTATTATGAAAAGCCATATTGTGCTTGGACATATTCGGTTGAATGGCAAAAGCGAGGTCTTCTACATACACATAATTGGTATGGTTTGAAGAAAAATTCCACCAATCACAATAGACAACATAATTTCTGCAGAGCTGCCAGATGTTCAAAAGGGATTCGCTGTATTTTAAGTTGTATGAAAGAACATGAATCATGGGCCGTGTAGACCTTTAAATTCTTCTTTCGTATGGTGGGGGGTCAGAGGGGGACATCTAGGTCTGCGAGCCAGTCTAGGGCCTCAGGCGTTGCCCTGTGGACCTCATCAATCCCGCCGGGGCATGAATGGAGCGGGCATTCGTTGACCACATGTTCGGTGGTCTGCACCGCACCGCATTCACACATCGCCGACTCTTTAAGGCCCCATCTATGCATCATGTGAGCACAACGGCTATGGGAGCACCTTATCCTATTGATGGCAGTCCAGAGTTTGCGAGGCAATGAGAACCCAGGCTGTCTCTCAGTGGGGTCTTGCACGAGATGTGCGTTTTTGACGTTGGCTGATTGCCACTCAAGCTTCCACCTATCTACTGGGGTGAGAGGTGTTCGAAGGAGTCTTTCTCCTTCTGTCCAGAAGGGTTTTCGAGACTTTAAGCGGCATGCCGGGTGAGAAACGACATCATCGTGCAAGGGTATTTCGCTTTTTTGCAGCGCCTTCTTGTGTTCCCTCAGTGTTGCAATCTCTCGCCTGATATTTGGCGGGGTTATATTTGCAAGTACGGGGAGCCAAGGAAGAGGAGTCGATTTTAAGGTTCCGCTGATGGTTCGCATTGTGGCATTAAGCTGAACGTCGACCATGGAAGTGTGGGCGCTTCTGGCCCATACTGGAGCACAGTATTCAGCTGCTGAGACCTTTAAATAGGAGGGCGCCATGCAAGAAAGGGTGACCGGACAACTCTGAATCATGCAAGTGAAACACCTCCTTTGAAAAGTCGTTAAAAGTGATGAAAAAAAAATTATTTTAATTTTTTAAACTTTATGAGTAAAATCTCAAATTATAATATTTAATTAAATGAAGACAATATTAGCGAAACTCAATCGAAAATCTGAGACAGAAAAATCAGAAAAGATATTGGCTCCAAAGGGTCCTGGGTTTGAGTCCCAGCGGAGCCAATATCTTTTCTGATTTTTCTGTCTCAGATTTTCGATTGAGTTTCGCTAATATTGTCTTCATTTAATTAAAGAAAAAAAAATTGTTAAATTGGTCAGGTTATGGGCTATTTTAATATTTAACCGCAAGAAATATGGTAAATGTACTTTTTTTTTTTTACATTAACTCCACACAGGAGGCCCAGAGGAAAATAATTTCCCTCAGGGCCTATGTCATCTGGGATGCTGTGTGGAGGGTCTTTTTGAGGAGAGGAAGGAATAAACATTGGTCTTGAAGAGACCCATTTTGTAGGAAGAAGGAAACACAGAGGCCGGCAAATCATTCCACAGCCGAGCTGTTGAACACAAGAACGAGTCGAAGAAACGACCTGTTCTCATGTGACAAATGTCAACTGTGTGCAAATGTTGGGCACGCGTTTGGCGTGTTTCCCGACTATGCACCGGTGCCAAAGGGATCAATGATGCTAGTTCCTCGGAGCATCTTCCATTGTAATACCGGTAGAACAAGGATAGCATTCCCATCCGACGCCTGTGCTCTAAAGATTGCAATCCGTCTGTTAAGATGGGAGAATCTATCAAACGGACCGCCCGTTTCTACACAGAGTCGAGGGTATTTTTCAGGTATTTTGGAGCTCCGGACCAGAGGTGGCTGCCAAATTCAACCGTGGGGCGCACTTGTGATTTGTACAGGGTTAGCAGTTGTGTACTATTAAAGTATCAGCGGGCCCTGTACAGTACGCCCAGTTTTTGGGAGGCTAACTTTACTCTGGCTTCGATGGAGCCCCCATACCTGAGCTGGTCACTTAGGGTTACACCAAGCATATGCAAGTTAGTTCATTAATGATATACAACTAGGCAACGATGGTATTCTGTTGGACAGAAGACCGAAACCTGAAAATGGGGCTTCATAGTTAAAGTTGAGAACTCGAAATTGATGATAGATGGGTTGTGCCTTATCGCCCTCTCCTTTCAAAAATGCTTCACACACACGTCAATGTCAAGAACTGCCACTCTGTTAAATCGATTAAGTACATTTGCAAATACGTCAACAAAAGCAATGGCCGTTTTCAGATTGATGAAAATGAGGTGGACGATACACAATATTGGGATATCAATACAATTGGGAGATATATTAGCAGTAATGAGGCTATTTGTCGCCTCTTAAATTTCCAATCCACCAATGATACCCAGCCGTTGTCCACTTAAACATTCACTTAGGGAATGGACAGAGAGTATACTTTACAGAAAAGAATTCTCAAAAAAGAGCAAAACAGTCTCCGAACCCAATATAAAAGTGTATGTTCAGTTGTTCCAGCAAGATCCATTTGCCAAGACCTATTCAGTCGATATGAGACTCCTCAGGTTGAGATTGGCCGGGTGTATACGGAGATTGCCGGATACATGCGTCCCAAAAAGAATTATGACTGGACACCCAGGTGGAAGGAGAAAAGTGGGAAGACCCAAACTGAGGTGGGAAGAAGAGGTAAGAGGGGATGCAGCACAGCTTCTCCAGGTACCGAACTGGAAGTCAGCCGCTGAGGACAGGAGGAGTTGGAGGCCATCGAAGAAGAAGATTCAGTCGATGACTTACCAAGATCGCACTGTTATCCTCCTGGCAGGAGATTTTCAATAAACCCCACCTGTGATTCCGCACTCTATTCCAGTAGATGTACTCAATGCAAATCTTCGGCGTTATGGAAACATGTGGGCAAAATGGATATTAAGACGAATATTAAGGTATACTTACGAAGAGAAACAGCGCAGAATAGTCTTCTGCTCTTGGCAAATGAGAATTTAAACCCACTGCTGGTCTAATTTCATTTTCATAAAATTTCTGCAATATGGTGATGTCACTCAAAACCTAATATCTAATGTGACATCGAGACGCATCGATGGCTGTGCGAAAGGCCATTTCCGACACGAAGAAAGCTGTGCATTACCCGACAGAGTTTTAAAACACTCTTGAGCCTGCAGGAATACTGCCACACAATCTCAATTTAAAAAGGATCCCCTGTCATATTATTACGGAATATCGGCCCGTCAAAGCTGTGGGCAAAAGCTCACCGCGAAGAATCTATTGCCGAATGTAATAGAGATCACCATCAACATGGGGATGCCGCAAGTGAAAATGTATTCATTCCTCGCATTCCGTTGATTCCTGTATTTTATGTACGCCCTTAGATCTCAAGCGATTACAGTTTTCTATCCATTCATTGCATTCGCTATGAGATCAACAAGGCACAGGGACAATAGCTTTGTGTAGCAGGTAAAGGCCAATTATATATGGCTTGCTCAAGAGTTGGCGTGCCGAATAGTTTGTTTACGCTGCTCCGAATGAACAAACAAAAAAACATTAGCTCAAGCTATTCTCTAAAAGGTTATAAGGTGCCTCTCTTTGTATTATGTGTCGTTTGAGTGAGTTTTTGTAAATTGTTTTACCTAATATGTATAATAACTGGATTGTTTCAAGCAAGTAAGAACATCTAAGAACACAGTTCGAATAAATAAATATTCCTGTATAAAGAAGAATTTATGTTTGGTTGTTTAATTTTAAATCTAAATAAAATCTACAGTTTTATTCCATTTTCGTTATTTGTTTTTGGGGTGTTATGCCGTGTTGCGCTACCTCCTTCTTTAGCCAACGTTTCGGACATCGTTGCAGTGTCCATCATCAGGGCAGATCCGGTAGATGTGTAATTTTAGTCGTGAAGTGTGTGCTTATTTACTTCGAAGCGATACCGTGTCGCCAGCACCACTAACTTTCACCAGTACAAAATAATTGTGACAAGCAGTGGAGTCATCGCCGCCGAACGGAATAGAAAGTTCATTAAAACGTGGTATTTATGCTAGCCAGGGGCAAGTCCGTTTGCGAGATGCCGACGGAAGTGGCTCCATCTCTTAATAAAATCTAAAATTAGAAATCACAATGGTAAGAATTTAAGAAACAAAAAAAAAAAATTACAATGGTTAACTTTCACCAGTACAAAATAAACGTGACAAGCAGTGGCGTCATCGCCGCGGAATGATGAACGCGGAACGATGATGAACGTAAGGAGGTAGCGCAACACGGCATAACACCCCAAAAACAAATAACGAAAATGCTTTTGGCCGTGAAAATCTTAAAATTTATCAGGTTTATTCCAGTTTGGAAATTTTTTGCACAATTGACCTTGGACTAAAATAATAGGAAAATTCCTGTCTACTTCAGATTTTGAAGAAAGCCTCTTAACTCTGTGATAAGGGCAATTGCGGGTATTTCAACTAGTAATAAATAAAAAAATCACTAGAATTCCAACTGCTTCAGTCCCGTCAGTTTTTGGACCTACCCATAGACAACCAAATTGCTAGACCTGCCATAACATCAAATCTGGGTATTATTTCGACGGCTTGAGGCAAACCACATGACCATATTTTGGCATCAGGAGGGTTCGAGAATGCTTTGAATAAACATTAGTCGTACACTGACCGCCGAATTGTAAGCCGTTCTTAGTCGAAGTATGATACTGTGTAGAAGTAGAGCTGTGGCCCGGAAAGCCGAAGGTCCTGGGTTCGAGTCCCAGAGGTGGCAATATCTTTTTTCTGATTTTTCTGTCTTCAGATTTTCGATTGAGTTTCGCTAATCGTCACCTCAGTTTTTATTTGTCCAAGACACTACGATAAGATATACTTTTGAATCATTTGAATCTTGCAATCATACATAAAGATAGCAGCCAATAAAAAAATGCTTTAAGAAAATGAAGATAATGTTGGTAGTTCTTAGTCGAAGTATGATACAATATAACGAATAACACCTCAACTCGATAACATAGTATCATACCAGTTATTTAATAACAGCTTGTAGATAATTGTAATGTCCTTGACACTTACGATTACATTTAATAAAAACGGATTCGTTTATACGACGGAATAATTTATTGTAAGTCAATTGAGAAAGATGTACACTGTTTGCTCTGATAAGCTAATCGACGGAATGCCGGCGCGGAGCCATTACAGCCGGCGGCTTCGCCTGCCCCTCCACTACCTCTGTGTGGGTGAGATCGGGAACCTTCGGCTACGTTCGGCCATCTCCGGCAACCGGTCCCCTCCCGCGGAGACAATGTACCTCGGACACTACAATAATGTAGGAAAACGGGACGGCATTGTTATTCGTTACTCGTTGCTGGGGCTGAGTCGATAATGACACGTTATATGTCATATTGTGATCTTAAATCTTTACTTCTGTTAGTAATGGGAAAATAATCATTATTCAGTCCTCTGGTATTTATTAGCTTATTTATTGTTTTTGGCTACTTAAATAATGGGATCAAATCTAGAGATATTTTTTAATTGTATGAAATTTGTACATGTAGGTACTCACGATCCTCACTAATACGTGCAGAGATGCTATTGAAAGATCCACACTTCCCGTCTCTTGTCACATTACCAATTAGCACTTAATACATTAAAGTTTCAAATATTTTTTAAAGTTTAAAACTATAGATTTCATAGAAGTAAAAAACTATGAAATGGCAATTTTATCCACATTCCAGGCTAGAAAGTTAAGCATATTTTAAATGATAGTTAATGTCTTCCCTCCACTACTTGTTGTCATGGTAACGTGGTAAAAAAAGTAAAGGACTACATTGAGGTATGTTAAATAATAAAATTACTAAATAGATTGTATTTTTTAATTAACAGTTATAATACTAACAGTTTACGTTTATATAATACTAGCCTGCAGGCGGCTTTTAGGTTGGCTTCGCCCAATTTGAGTGTAGGTAACCATTTTACAAGTCCGATAAGAACTGGTTCCAAAAATAGCCAGTTCCTCGGATCCACTGCGATCCAGTGACAGCTGACAGCTAGTCACCCTAGAGATGCATGAAAAGTAATCATTCGGTACTGAAGTAATCGGTACTCACCAAGTAATCAAAGTACCGACTACTAAAAACGAAGAGTATCCGTTACTTTCGATATGATTACTTTCATTGATACTTCAAAATGATTACTTTCGATGCGGATACTTCAGTACCGATTACTTGGTTGTTATTTGTGCCGCTAGAGGCGCTCTACGTTAGAGCCAGCTGTTCATAAATAAACCACACTTTGTACCGACTACTTGGTAGTTTCTATTTGTGCCGCTGGAGGCGCTACCACGCCAGAGCCAGCTATTCGAAGCGTAAACGGGTTAGGAACGGTATTGCCAGAGACAAAAAAATACTACGGTGTTTACATCGGTAAAAAAAATGCTTTCAGTTGATATTTAAGTTTGTGTACCTTGCTATCTGATGTAATATATTGCTACCAATTTATACTATACTAAGTATTCAAGTTTTTGACGGTAGGTATCTACTACAATTTTCGAGCGGTATAAAAAATATGAATATTAGATATTATTACGACTATCAAAAGTTTTCACAGTAATAATTTTAACACTGCTTTTTTTCCTTCACACATTATAAGATTTAAATTTCTGTGGAGTTAACAAAAAATAATAATAATACAATATGCGCTTGATTGATTCATTTTGTGATTATAAAGATGAATTTGGTTTGTAGAAATTTCCGCAAAGTAAAAAGACCCCCTATAACATCTATTATCATAGGTATAATATGATATTATGTGAGATGTAAATAAATAATAAATAAAATGTATAAAAAATTACCATCAGCCTATAATAGTATTTTATTAACTTATCCCAAAGCTTGAAAAACAAAAATCAAAACTCGCATGTAAAATTACGTTTCGAATTTCAAAGGAAAATGATAATTCAATCCAATGTAATTTACGATCAAAAGTGCCTACGTAAACAAAAAAGAACCGGGATCTTGTTGTAACTACGGGGAATTGATTCCATTTCAAATTGTTTATATTATTGTAATAAAGTTGTTGTTGAAATTATTTGGTGGTATTGTGGTATTTGTTTTCGATAAAATAACAATAATATATGCCCGATGATTGCGATTGTGCAAATAAGTTTAATATTATCCAATAACGACTGATGAAAGATGCAGCAATATTTTGGTATGTATCTACACATAAATATAATATATTATATAGCTGTATTCCATATAAAATATCTTCTCCGGTATTCTGATTGTTTGTATAAAATCAAAAATAAACTTTTAAAAAATCTAAACACACAAAACTCTTCAAAACATTCAAAGTACCTATAAATACCTAACCTAGAATCTTAATAATTCATAAACAAAGTACGCGCTATTCATGCTAACGAAATACACAAACGTCAAAATGTAACCAGTAACGATTTGTATCTACTATAAAAGTTTCCAGCGGTATCCGGAACCGAAAGTAGTCAGATGTAATCAAAGCATTCAGTAACGAATTGATACTAGTAGTCGGTACTACCCGAAAGTAATCAAAGCATTCAGTAACGATTTGATAATTATAGTAGTTACTAGTTACTACCCGAAAGTAATCAAAGTAACTAGTAACGATTACATAGTAACGATTACTTTCTGTGAAAGTAACGGATACCGACGGGTAGTAAAAGTACCGATATTGAACACTACTAAGTCACCCTGTTAAACTAACCGTGACAGGTTATGATGCCGTATGTAATCTCTCCATACCCGGAAAGATATTTAAATTCTATATATCTGTAGTACTTATACCTAGGGAAGAAACATCCACACGCGAGCTGCTGACGTAAGTGGCGGCATCTTGTTACGAATTCTTGAATTAAAACCTGAATTACAGCGGTAGTTTTGTTTGAAATTCCACATACACAGATGTTATTTGTGGCGCAACGCGTACGGCGTGGCGTTAACATGCACTCGAAACTGGGTTCTGAAATTCAACCACGCAAACGCTAAGATATTAATAATGTTCGATTTGTTCAGGCTCAGAAGCGCATTCATAAACGAATCAATATTTAAATTTATTATTCTTAAAATATATGTATACATAACTAGTACTTACAATAAAAAAAAAACATGTTTCAGGTTGTTTTGATAACATACACATTATTATAATAAAATGGTTTTGATAATATAGATCTCATGTAATATTATTAAATACTTTTCTAACAGCCAAGAGATCGATTAAATGTTTTAAAAATCTAGTATATCTGTAATCTAGTCATTTGAACTATGTGACATTGATAAATATTTAACAAGTAGAAGACAGCAAGTACGAACAATATATAATGATAATACATCGATATAATTCGTATTTATCCTGCGCCCACTTGGGATATTAAATTCGATCAAACGGGAAAGGGGGCGTTCAAGTGTTACTTTACGCAATTTTTGAAGATTTTTGACCCTCCCTTCCCTCCATGAAACGCGCCGTAACGTTTTTCTGTATCCCCCCCCCCCCCCACCTAAACGTTACGTAACACCCAAGTATCTTTTTTTAATAATCTTTTTACCTAAAAGTCACGATTAAGTTGCGCAAAGTACTGGAAAGTCGCTTAAAATAAAATAAAAATTACGTAATACAGTAGAATGATTCCCCGTACAACATAAACGAAAAGGATTGCCAACTTGGAAGATTTTAATTCCCTAGTTTTTATTTAAATTTTAAAAAACATGTTATGTAACGCGTTGTTCGAACCCCCCCTCCCGCCCCGGTAACGCACAGTAATGTTTTACAACACCCCCCCTCTCAAAGTGCGTTATGTAATATTTGAACGGCCCCTAACTAGGTACATAGAATACAAAATGAACATTCCTTTGGAAATGTAAATATTGACATTCTTCTCTTCAATTGTTGTGGTTCAACATTTTAAAATACCCAAATTTATGAAAGTAGCCTATTGACATAGCACAGGTAAGTGAAGCAAGCTAAGAAATCTTAAATAACTAAATCGTCAGTATTATAACCGAAGACGTTATATACTGATTATAACACCACTTTGTCATTTAATTATTACCTTAACCACAATGAAATGCCCCAGGAACCAAACAAACAATTTTTAAACGTTTACATATTTTTATACTAGCTGACCCGGCCACGCGTTGCTGTGGCTAATAAAACACAACCTCATCTACTGGATGGTTATCCAACCTTTATAACCACTGCCGTCTTTGAGTTTATCGCGAAGAGACATACAGATGCCGCGGAGGACTTTTATTTATAATACGTAAAGATGGTGTAGATTATCATAATGTGCATGAAATGCTTGAGGTAACTAACGTATTTAAATTAATAAGGATTAATACTGTATCCGTCTAAATATCTTTTCAATTACCGCAATGTACGTGACCATTTTTTTAGAAGATAGAATGGGTATAGTAAGCTATCCGTAAAAGATAGATATATGCCTTCGAGGACTTTTTTGTAGATCTATAAAAGAGGAATATCCCACCTTGCATTGTTTTGTTATATCCCAAATGGATTAGGCAGCGTTTTCGATGAAAGCTACCAGGCGGCTCGATTTTTTCCGACACTTCTAACAATTATTGTGATGTTTCAACCAATTTACACAAATCCTTGACAAGTTACAAACCTAAACCTTCCTCACGAAACACTCTATCTATTGGTGAAAACCGCATGAATGTTTTCGAGTTTATCACGAACAGACAAACGACGCGGGGGTCTTTAATTTATAAGATGTGGAGATGTAAGTATCTTAGATAGGTTACAATTAAACAAATTCATTAAAAATAGAATGTGAATTGAGATTTTATTAGTTTTTTATGATATGTGAAAGGTTTATTTTTAAAAACACGCCATATTATGACATTCCATAATACAAATGCAAAAAGAACTATGTGCATTACTTACTTTTCCTGCTTGTGTATATAAATACGAACTTTAAACTATACAACTTTTTAAATCTATTAAATGCAAGTTTTAATTAATTTTTCTCAGGGGGGACCTTCGTTTAAATTCATATAAGCTTTCAAAAGGATTAACATTCAACAAAAGTTATTCAAAATTGTATTTAGATATAAACACTATAATAATAAATAAAGCTATTGGTATAGCATATTTTGCAAAAACCTACCTGCTTTTTTTCGTCGCTATAATGCGAGTAGAATACGTGCTTAGAAACAAGAGTATTGGGTTGGAACTCCGGTAATTCCATATTACAGTAATTGGTAATTATTATCTAGGTTTATTTCAAATTGCTGGAAATTTTATTGTTGTACTTGCCTGACCACCTGAGTAAAATTCTCAGAACTTTGGAAATGACCTAAATAATATTTTGATGTTGTTATGCCATGTTACTATGCTAATTAGTGACTTTGGAAACTAATTTGATATGTTATGGTTACTTAAACCTAATGCAAGCGATTTCTTGAGGTATTTTAAAATTCTTAACAAAAAGATATTGATGTTTGCGTAGGACCATTTTGTAAAAGCACACTAGTTTCAAGATATTAAACAACAAAAATAGAAAACAGATCGTAGACCTTTACAAATCAGCAGGAACATAAAACTGGCCAAATAATATTTATAAATATAATAACAAATATTAATATGTAATAATCTAAATCAACATAAGAACATAACACAAAGAAGGTGAAAAGATTGTTCCCAATAAAAAGTTTGAAAATAGCATTTATCTAATTTATTCAGCGATTAAATAAAATTAAAAATAGCTTTGCCTTTTTCACAATGGCGCGGTATACCCGCTCAAAAAGAAGAAGATGAAGAGGTATGTAAATATGAATGTTAAAAATGATAAAATTTAAGCGAAAATATGTAATAAAACATGACTCTTTTAAAATAGAGCAAAAATCTCATGGGAAATCTAATAATTATATTTGTTATTATTGATTATTAGATTTCCCATGAGATTTTTGCTCTATTTTAAAAGAGTCATGTTTTATTACATATTTTATTATATATTTGATTTGTTATAATTATTATATTTTTATTTAATTTAATTTGTTGTAATTGAATAAAATCCTTGTAGACCACCCCTCTCCCCCTCCCAAATATGTTGTGTATATAAACCGTAGATCAGTCTGAAGATGGCTCTAACGAGCTGAAACCGGTTACGGTCAAATAAAATTAAGTGGTATAAAGTTTTATATTTGTTTTATTATAATATATTATAATGGAATTCCACCATGAATTATCACTCTCAAAAATAGAAATATTAGGAAATCTAAAATAGCAATTAAAGAAACACTGTGAAATTTTTCATACAATATAACTTCTAAAATGAGTGAACAAAATGTGTTTATTATAATTTTCGGAGCATATTTTGCAATTTTTTTCTATCGAGGGAATTTCATATAATTTTCGTTTCGGCGTGAGGAACGTCTAGATATTATCTTCAAAATTAACATATATTTTTTTAAGAGCTTTAAAACTGTATTTAAGGTACATATGTAATAAATTGGTAGAAATGGTGTAATCCACGGCTTGAGGACGACAACAAAAATAGAAAACAGATCTTTACAAACAGACCTTTACAAATCAGCAGGAACATAAAACTGATCAAATAACATTTATAAATATAATAAAACTCAGCAAACAAATATCAATACATAAACAATCTTTAAATCGACATAACAACATAACACAAAGAAAGATGAAAAGATTGTTCCCTACAAAAACTTAAAAATTGAATTTATCTGGTTTATTCAGCGATTAAAAATAAAACTAAAAATAGCTTTGGCTTTTTCACAAACCGAATACCTTAAAATTTTCTAATAAGTGGCCTTGATATTGCTTTACCAGTATTAATAAACTAGATGTAACGCAATTATATGCTCACCAAACTAACCGATCATTTAATAAGAGTTGACATAAACATAATACGAGTCATTTAAAAAAATTGTCGCATGTTTAAAATAAAAATTTGAAACTAAAGTAAATCAAATTTATGAGAACTCATCTACACAAAACAAATGAACCCACTGAAAAATCTTATTCACGTAAAAGCAAATGGGCAACAATGAAAATGGAAATGTTAGTATATTTCAGTAAGCATATTTGATAAAGCATGTTCAGAAAGCCGTATAGAATTTAAAGTCATGTTGTGTAATACCATTATTAAATTATTATAATAAAAACGCATTATAACAATAAAAATAATACAGGATCATAAAAAAAAAATTAAAATGTTAAATGATTGTTAAAAATGTCTAAAATAAAAAATTAGAAACTAAAATATCATAAAATAACAACTCTTCTACACATAGCAAATGAATGCCGTGAACTCAAAATAAACATAAATATGAAATGTATGAAGGTTGTTTGAAATATTTAAAACAAAAATAAGAAACTAAAATATCATAATATGACAATTCTTCTACACACAGCAAATGAATGCCTTGAACTCAAAATACTTTTTATTCAGTTAGCCGTTAACGTTCAAAAATATGAATTGCTGAACTTTGGATTGAAAGTGGGATAAATATGTTGGTAAATTTTCCACCAATCTGAAGGATTTCCTTTCAAGGACAATGGTTTATCATTGGCATAACTTTGCACTTCAGCAATTGCTTTAGCCTGTGCAGATGTATTATACGCTGGTTGTACATCTGCAATAACGGTCTCTAAATCACAAAGCACAGAGTAAGGATCGTCTTTGCGTTCATCATTTTCTATTGCGGTTTCTACACATACTTGGTTTTTAGAATTGATTACGCTTGTGGCCATTTCGATCACCGATTTTAAAATTTTATCAGCCGCATTCCTCTCTGTAAAATGATGCAATTTTAATCTCGGATCAAGAAAAGTAGGCATACACTCGCATGAAGGTTCTCCTTAGAAATAATCAATCTATTACATATTCGTATTAACGATCTGTTTAAGGCAACCACCATAGCTCTACTAACATATTTTTCCCCACTAACTTGAAGAGTTACGTCTAAAAATGGTTTTAATACCAGGCACAGGTCTTTACATACCTTCCAATCTTCGGGGGACAAAGTTGGTAAGTCTGCTTCTAGCACGGCTGTAGAACTTCGTACCGCATTTTCTAAATTTGTAAATCTCTGCAAAATCAAATATGTGTCCTGCAACAACTTTTTTGACTGATTTTCGCCAAGTTGTATTTGGCACTTTAAAAGCTGCTCTGTTGCTTTTAGACTTCTTTTAAAGTGTGTCACTATACGTTTCACTTTGTTTATTATATGGTCTATAAACTCCAATTCTAGCCCTGCGTTTATTGTCAAGTTAAGGGTTTGTGCAAAACAAGCAAAGTGTTTCATCCAGAAGTGTTTCATTCACAATTTATTTTTAATCGCCGATTTTATGTTTGAGGCATTGTCGGAAATAATAATCAGCACTTTATCTCAAATGTTCCAGACATTCATTATCCGGTTCAATTCAATCGCCAAGTACTTGCTAGTGTGCGAATCGTTTGATGCACACTCTAGTAAGATTGAGCGCATATAAAATTCTTTATCCAAATAATGCGCCGTTACTGCTATATAGCTGTCAGTAGTTGCTGAATTGGTCCAGCAATCTGTGGTAAGGCACACTGACTGGATATCTTTGATTCTTCCCTGTACCTCATTGAAGCTTTTTTTGTACAGCGATGGTAATATTGTGGATAAATGTTTGCGGGTCGGTAGTTGATAGCTCGCATTCAAGCTTTTAATGAATTCCTTGAATCCGGCATCTTCTACGATAGTGAATGGTTGAAAGTCTAATATGAAAAGTTTCATTAAAACTAAATCTAATCTTTTATTTTGATTGGTGTCCATTCTTTTGCTAACAAATCCATCCATTGTTAGATGATGGCATTTAAAAATATTTGAAACTGATGTCATCATCATCGAAGTTCCTGCTGAAGTTCCCGCTGAAGTTCCTACTGAAGTTCCTGCTGAAGTTCCCTCAAATGGAACTGGCTCAACTGGAAAATGACCAACCGGATCAACAGGTACACGAGTATCAGTTGTTGGCTGTTGAAGAAGTAGAGAAGCTGTTGAACTCAAATGATCCACACTCCTCGTTTCTCCTCGCAATACCACAAGATGTTTTGATTGCAAATGTTTTTTAAGGTTCGAAACTGTTGATTTGTAAGACAATTTTTGTTTAGATATATTACATTTTGCAATTTTTCCACTTTCACACTCAATCTCAAAAAAGTTCCACACCTCACTCGATTTTCTGTTCGACATCTTGATAAAAAAATCAAAATCACGCAAATAATATTATATATCACAAATTTCCACAACAGCAAAACAATCGACACTAAATAGTTAAATAAATCCTCCAGTCCTATATAATTATAATGCCACCACAGTACTCACAAAAGAGTTGAACCTTCCAACAAAAGAGTTGGAAGGTTGGCTTCAGTCTGGACGTAGCATAAGGTTCCTACTACGGACTGTACGGTTGGCTTATAAAATAACGCAGTTATTTAATCCTCTGTTATGCATTGCTACAGTAACAGGTACGCCGTTATTTGAAGATACTATGCTATCCATACCTGTTAACGTTATATTAGGCACACCTCTATTAAATATGACCGAATCGGATGGGGACACATTAGCTCTGTAGTTGCGCCCCGGCAAGACGAAGGTCCTGGGTTCGAGTACTAGATGTGCCAATATCTTTTTCTGATTTTTTTGAGTTTCGCTAATTGTCGCCTCAGTTCTTATTTGTCCAATAGATCATTTTAGTTTTTGTTCAATCTCCACTTTAAAATTTATCCAAGACATTACGTCAAGATATCTAGATAGCATTTAGTTCGGGTTTGAATCTTGCAATCATACATAAAGATAGCAACCAATAAAAAAATGATATTGTTGGTAGTTCTTAGTCGAAGTATGATACAGTTAAATATGACCGACTCGGATAGGGACACATTAGCTCTGTAGACTCGGTAGAGCTGCGCCCCGGCAAGGGAAGATCCTGGGTTCGAGTACCAGATGTGACCGTATCTTTTTCTGTTTACAGATTTTCGACTGAGTTTCGCTAATATTGTTTTAATTAATTAAAAAAACTCATTTCTTTAAAAATAATGCGAAATTGATTTGAGGATTTTTTCAGACCAAGCCTCTCGTGGTTTACATTATGCAGCTGCTAACACTACACTAGAATAATAATAATAAATTTGGACAACTTATATAGCGCTGTTTTTGCGAAAAATCGCAAGAGCGCTGTACAAATTAGCATGGATTTTACTTTAGAATTTACTTAACTATGTAGGAGGCTAGATAACTCGTCTTGCAGCTATCAAGCTCATGGATTAATGGAATTCCAGCCCCCCAATAAATCAAATAAAATATCTTTTTATATGTACGTATTTCAATTTACTTAACTATGTAGGAGGCTAGATAACAACTCGTCTTGCAGCTATCAAGCGCATGGATTATTGGAATTTTAGCCCCCCAATAAATTAAATTAAATATCTTTTATATGTAGGTATTTCAATATTATCAGAATATACATAATTACTCTCGCTTCAACATTTGAACCTAGAAATAAGAATTAGCTACCGACCGCTCTTGTTCATTAATCTTTTCACCGCGGCGGCTGACTAAAGTCATTTCATCAAGTGGCTCACACCGCGCGGCGGCTGACTTCAGTCATTTTCAAGTTTCGACTTCGTTTTCTAAGCACATGTATGCCGTATACGATCGAAATTTATATTAAAAATAAGAATATTCATTTGTGGTGCGACCTCTCTGAGAATGTTTATCAACTACTTCATTGTTTATCTTGGTAAATGAATAAAACCGAGAGCGCGGCCCCAGCCGCCAGTCACAGTTTTGAAAATGCGCGCGAATCTGATTGTCTTTTTCGAGTGGACCCCGTAGCGTATTAGTAATAATACTTGTGCGTCGATATCCACTTTGAAATCTACTTTATTTTTGTGTACATAATTATTTAATTGTTGTATTATTTAAAAATTGACTAATTCAATTTTAAAAACATCTTGTTTTGTGTGTTTACGTATGAATTTTAAAACTTTTTTTTAACAACACTCAAATTGTCGACACATGGCTTATCTGAAATTGATATTGAAGCAATGTTAGATTCGGAAAGTGTTTTTGAAATAAGTGATGACTGATGACGATACAGATATTGTTTTTGTTGGGCATTATGAAAGTTATGTCTCAATCCCGTCAGTTCAGCCAACAACTTCTTCTGCTGAACCTTTGACTTTCCCATCTCAACCTAGCCGGCCCTCTAAATTCAGAAACCTATTCGTAATAAATTCGCAAAAATACTGAATATTTTCTGCGTAAACCAAATATTTGCGGTTGATTGCCGCCGTGACCGGTTCTTAAAACTTAGATATTCGTAGTAAATTTGTAAAAATACAATATATTTCCACGTAAATCGAAATTTCCGAAACCGAATCCCATCTCGGCCGCCCCACCAAATTTAGATACCTATTTGAAATAAATTCACAAAAATACCATATTTCCGCGAAAATCGAAATATCGCACCGGATTTCCTTTGCAGGCGGCCATTCTAATTCGGGAATTAGAAGTAAATTCGTAAAAATACAAAATATTTCTGCGTAAATCGAAATTTCGCAGCCGAATCACGTCGTGGCTGGCCCTCTAAATTTAGATACCCGTTTGATTCACAGAAAATACGATATTTCCGCGTAAATCGAAATTTCGCGGCAGATTTCCGTTGCAGGCGTCCATTCTAATTAAGATGTTCATAGTATTCGTAAAAATACCCACCATTTCTGTTTAAATCAAACATTTGTGGCCGTTTCCATAGAGGCCGGCCCTGTGAATTCAGATATTTCGAGTAAATTTGTAAAAATACGGCATTCCGGTGTAAACCAATTTAGATTTATAAAATAATAATACAAATTAGGTCGATATCAACCGCATAAATTAACGTTTTACGGCGATTTACTGCCGTAAAATGTCGATCTTATTAATGCAAATTTATCAATGAAAACAATATAAAATAATTTCACAACATAAATATCAATAAAATGTTAACTATAGAAGTATCTATAAACTAAAACCATAGCATCTTTTAAAATTCGATAAAATTAAAATTGATAACGTTATTATCAAGCTATGCAAGTATTTTAGTGTGTATTTTTGTTACAGCTGGTTTTGCAAACATTATAACATTATCAAATTAAATTTTAATTAAATTAAAAAAAAAAAACAAAAAATTAAATGGAGTTCTACGAATTAAACACAAAAACAATTAATAAAAATAGAGCATCGGCGCAGTGGCCCTTCTTGACGTGTCTCGTATTTCACTACACGAGCAAGTAGGTAGCTATATGTTACGTCATACGTTGCTAGAAGCGGCCATGTTAGAGATTGCTTTGTTTGTTGATATTCACGGCGTGTTTATATTAACGCAATTATAACGTTATCTTCATTTCAGTTGATCTCAAATTAATGTTTATTGATACTTCGATATTGGAGGATGATGTTATCAAGATTTATTAATGTTTTTAGGATTAATCCAGACAATGATTTTGTTTTCTAAAAGGGTCTATGTAAAAATGACATTCGAAAAAGAAAGTGCCGCGTGGGGACGACTGCTTAGGTATATTTTTTTAGCGGTTAAACAAATAATAATGCCTGCTGCGGACACAATCGTATTGCAGTCTTACTAGAGGTAATGCAATAGCATTGCACTCTTATGTATTTAGTCTTACTGTATCAAAATAAAATAAATTAACCGTTAAGCGGCTCGGTTCAGCCCTAGGGCTACTAACTGGCGGAGGCGGATGCTTCCCAGGAGAGCCTAATCGCCCTTCCAAACCAAACAAACGCACATAAAATGATCTTACAAATAAAACACATTTTTATGTAAATATTAACCAAATATTGTATTTTATTGATACGCACATACACCCCTCTCCATTTTACTCCCAAATATAATTTGTCTCCTACCAGGCCCTCGGCGACCCTCTATCTAATCCGATTTGCAGAACCCAATATGAACCCAGAACCCAGTGACCGGAGCTGTGGTGGACTGAGATGGTCCGTTTTTCTCACGAGTAACTTGAGCGTACCTCATGGGTTCTTTAATTTCATCCACTGACAAGATCGGACTTGTCGTGGGCTGTCATTTAGCAGCTTTATGGAATCCTCATTATTAACATGATCTTCGGGACGTAGGTTCTCTAATCCTGCGGAGGATTTGGTCTTTGGATGTTGTCTGTAATGACTCTTCGTCATCCTTCAATTTAGCCTTGCTTTTGTGCTTTTCTTCGCAATCGGTCCTAAAAAACAATTAAGGGAAAATACTTTGGGGCGAATTTATGCAAGAATTTTATGAATTGATTTTATTTTATCAAAATGAAAGGAGAAACTACTTTAGTCGGCTGGTGAAAGAACACTGAATTGATTTTAAACTTTCACATCTTTCTAAATGGCGGGAAGGTCCTCGATGCCAGATGTTTTCGCACTCGGTGGAAAAATACACTCCGATATCATGCACGTAGGCACGGAACTCAAGCGGTCTTGCAATTTGCGAAAAGTGAGTTTAATAAAACATATGTATAAACCGAAAGGTACTGATTTTATTTTTATGCAAATTAGCGTGAGTAAAACATTTAATGTAAAATGAATTTAATCAAAAAGAGAATTTAATTATGAACGAAGCTAAATACAACGAAATGTTAATGAAAAATTTGTTTACTACTTTAGGCGGTGAAAGAACACTGTGATTAACGATAATTTAATTGTTTTGCCTTTAATAATGAGCGGCTCTAGAATTCTTCATTTTTCCACTGCCTGGCCAGTGTACTCATTACGCTTACATCAGCCTCGCATTTGCGGATCTCCACATTTCTCACACAATCATAGATGGTTATACCTTCAGGAATCCCGCAAGGATCACATCTCGGACCTCTCTTGTTTATTTTATATATCAATGATATAGGTAAATGCTTTAAAAATTCCAAATTTTTGCTGATGACACTAAGATTTACAAAAAAATCACTAATATTAATGACAGCCTAGAATTGCAAGATGATATCAATAGGCTTGGAATATATTGTGCTAACAACCAACTGTTCCTTAATCTGGAAAAATGTAACACAATATCATTCACCAAAAGCATAAACCCCCTAATATTCCCGTACAAAATCAATGACGTAGAGATAAAAAGATGTTGTGAAGTGAGGGACTTAGGAATAATAATGGACTCCGGAATGTCTTTCCGAACACATATAAATTCCATCTGTGACAGGGCGTACAAACTTCTAGGATTCATCATAAGAGTGACCAAACCATTTAGGTCTCCACATGTAATCAAAATACTGTACGTCTCTTTTGTTCGCTCAATATTAGAATTCGGATCAGTCATATGGAATCCCCAATACAAAGTAAATATTGAAAGGTTAGAAAGAATTCAAAAAAAGATATTGAAACACCTAGACTTTAAATCCTTTCGAACTTCAGAAAACCTAAAAGACTCATTAACATTCCATAATTTATCAACTTTAGAAGATAGAAGAAATATATCCGACCAAAAATTTTTATTCAAAATCATTAACAACGTTGTTGACAACAACTATCTTCTAGAACACATTAATTTCCACTGTCCAATAAGAAACACAAGATCAAACCAACTATTCCACATCCCACACTCAAAAACAAATTACACACAACATTCATTTCTCCGAAGGACGTGCACAAAATACAATGATATCTTTTACGACGCTGATATTTTCCATTTGTCCTCAGGCCAATTTATTAAATCCATAATAGAAAAAATTAAAACAAATTGTTAATTACGAACTCTCCACCCCTGCTGCATGTTATTTTTTTCATTCTCATTATGTTGGTTTTCCTTCTTTTTATTATAATAATAATATTTGGATGATTTATATATCCCATATGCTTTAATTTGTGTGTGTGTTTTTTTCTTTCATTTCTGTTGTATATATATATATTTTTCTTTTTTTTCTACCACTTTATGTTTTCTTTAATGTTTTAATCCATGTTTATATATTATAAATTGTAGCGGAAACTTCGCTGGTTAATGCAATCATGTAATATGTTACTTTCTTATTAAAATATGTATAACTGTTTGTTTCCTAAATAAACTAAAATAAAAATAAAAAATAAAAAAAAATGGTTTCACACGCATACGCCTCAGCGATCTCATTTCTACAGCATTTAGTCTTTCATCCTTTGCCAGTTTCATGCTTCATGGCCATACACCAGGGTAGGTACCAGCACTCCATTGTGGACTGCCAGTTTCGCAGTATGAGACAAAAATAAAAATAAATTAATAAAAGCTTCAAAAAGCAAGACCCAAAATGTCCCAGACTGACCATGCATTATTAAAAGTTAGATATCTCTCTTCATGTCATGCAAACTTTTTTGATTTCTTTTATGTTAGAAAGCGTAAGAAATAATGCTTCTCATTGCCTTAGGATTATACCAGTTCAGATATTTTACAAACACGATCATAGGTGACGGTTTTATTTCGCGCCATTGTAACACATTTACTTTAAAATGAAATTGTACGAAAGTGATAAAAAATAAGGTTACAGTTTTATTACAAATGTTGTTAAGAAAAGGAATATGCATGTAAAATTTTAAGTTTATTCTATTTTAAGAACTTTAATTTTAATATTTGCAGGTATGCATTTTTTAGCCAATTACATTTCCAATATTAAAATTTTAATATTTAGAAACAAAAATATTGATTTCTAATAAACACATTGGAAAGATTATTTTATTTAGATTTTAGAACAATTTTTTGTTTTTGCAAAAGGGTTAAAAAATAACCAATAAATAGGAAAATTTTAAATGCATGGGAAGAATCAGGAATTTTGCGCGCAAACCTTGACAGGCAAAAGTTTATAGATATTATTTTCTTATTATTCAACAGGTTAAATAAATAGGTATTGATGTACATAAAAATTAATGAAATTGCTAGAAATAAAACTCTAATTATGTCAATAATTTTTTTTTTAATTATAATTTTATTGAAATAACATTTTAATCTTTAATAATAATATTTAGGTATATGTAATAGGTATGCATCTTACGTGGTTGTTAATATTTTTTACAATTATTTATGGTAAGCGTATTAATTACTGGAGTTAACCTAAAAACAATAATAATAATATTCGTTTCACAATACATTCTAATATAATAAAGAACAATATTTCTAAAAATCTTACTCATTCATCAACACAAAAATTAAAACAATGGACAGAAAATATTTAAGACAATACTTATATTACTAATTTATCATACTTGGGCTGTTCAATTTATAAGTTTACATGAAAAGGGTTACAGTCTGAAATAAACCAGGGCGGATAGTCATCGAGGCATTGGGCCTTCAAATCACAATGTTTAATATTGTTAACTGCTTATGTAAATATTTTTGGTGGGGAACTTTGTTTTCTTCAACCCCTAAGTATCTAATAATTGAACACTTAAGATAATATAAATTGCATCAGACATTGTAATTAATTTAATGTTATAACATTATTTTAAATATAAATATACTTAAAAGTAAAAAATAAGAAAAATTGGGCCGGTATCCCTATAATATCAGACTAATTTATTGTTCTTTCTCTGAAGGGGGATCATAGAGATAAACTCTCTTCCCTGATTCCATAGACAACAACGATCTCATAGACAATAGTTAAAGCCTGGTGCACACATACATTCTTAGCCGATCGATTAAGAACTAAGGCTCGAGGCAATGTATATATACGATTTTACTCAACAAGATTGGCTCGAAGTTTAGTGTATGCCAAACAATTTGAGCCTCAGCATATCTGCCGCGGAAGAAACAGGTGCTTCGTTTAACGAGCCTCTTAGCCTTTACTACCTTATTTAATGTAACGTAAAGTGCCCTTGATCTGATTTTTCGCAAAAATGTCAAAACTCGCTTCGAGCCAGCTCGAAGCGAGTCGCGAGTAAACTCGAGTAAAACCATAGAGTAAGAATGAATGTGTACCAGGCTTTAGAAAAGCATAGAAAACGACTTAATATAGATTGTCTATAAATTAGTGAAGAGAATCCAATCAGCTTGGTTTACTAACCATTTTAAGTGCTGGTAAATTTTTGGAAAACTATCATAATTTAGAAGAAAAACTGGAATAATTAAAAAAATTTGATATTCAGTTTATTTAAATTTTGTCTTGGAATGTGTCTCAGAAGTGAATTATTTCTTATATGTAGTTAAAAGTTGGCACGTTGACAGTTCCCTCGAGAGTAAAAGAGGCGTAAATTAATATTGAGGAATTCTTGAACTGTTTTTTTTGGATCCGGCCTAAAAGTTAATTCATCACCGGGAAATGAGAGTATTTAAAAACGAGTATAAAATAACACAATATGGAAGAGACTGGCATAAATAATAACTTTGGTTTTACGAATCTTAACAATAATATCACATGGAATATCGTCAATGCTTTTTAATACCTCTTAAGCAAAAATGCTTTTAATTACGGGGTCAAAAGTTTTGTGAATTACACATGTCTACATTTCAAGATATAAAAAAAAAAATTGGTTAAGTACATTTTATTTGCAATTTTTTAATTGTGGCTTGGGCGGTATTAAAATTTCATAGACGATATATACATAAATTGATCAACACAGTAGGCTGATGTTTCCGCTCTCCCCGCCCAATAGAAGCATTCGGTTTAGAGGCAATACGGTCATAGCGGTTAGGACTCCCTTGAAAGTGTCTGAACGGAGCTTGGTGCTGGAGAAGCTGGCATCTTGGTCTATCGCCGTGTGAACTCCGATGCGATTGTTGGTGGTCCCCGATATCAGCTCGCTGTAGTAGGTGGACAGGCAGTGAACTGGCTCAGTGGAACCCCTGAAAAATGTTAAGTTTTCTCATAAAAATAAAGTTATACATTTTTTTTCTGCACTCCACATGGGAGGAAATAATTTCTCTTGGGGCATATCGATCATCCAGTTGATTGGTCAGACATCTCCAAATACTAAGTTGCCTGCTAAAAACCTGCTCCAAGGAGCTGGCATAATTGATCACCGGTGCCACTCTACGGATACGAGTGAGCGGAACATCCGTTCGCAATTGACGTTGGCTTCATGAGAACATGTCCAACCGGGTGGCGACATTGTTCCCCTGTCAAACCAGCTTTTGTAATGAACCATTCTTAACAAGGAGGGAATTCTGGCCTCATTGACTTTAGTCATACTGTCGTCAGATATTTATAGACCTCGTTCCTGCATCGACAGGAGTCAGTCGACGATGGCACAGTGCCCTCTAAAGTCATTTGCGCCACCCCGAGCAACATGAGCAGACTTGAGGTTTGGTCGAGAGACCTCGGCTCTACTTAGTCCTTGCCTCGGGCTACTCGACGCTGAATTTCTTAGGGTCGTCGGGCATTTCCCCCCAATCTCCAATTTACTTTTCTTTGAGGCATCACCAAGGAACCGGCTAAGGGGCACAGAAGCCGAGTGTGGTTTACGGCTAGACCGAACGTCATGCGCATTCTTGCTGGGACTGCCAATCCATTGGAGAGGAATCTCACCCATTTGTCATGCCCTTATTATTTATGTACTGTGTCTTCCTCCCAAACAGGTGATTGTAGGATACGCTGGATGCAATCACCCAGTGCTTGTCGCCTCGTGGACTGTCACCAACCTGTCCCATTTTCTTGTCTATATTTTGTCATACTAACACATATTGCATCTTGTATTTCCCGCTACGCATTTGCATACTGCTTACTAATAACTAATGCAGGGACACCGGAGGTGAATGTAGCTAAGTTCTATAAAAAAAATTGAGTCCTTGCGAGAGCCTTTACGAAGTAACCATCTGTTACTTATACCAGGGCGGTTAAGTGGTGGATAACCTCGAATGCTGTTAGATCAGTAGTAACATCTTCTTTATTCCAGAAATGACGCATAGACGACCTGAAAGAGAGGTTACAATATATCAACAAACATCAAACACTCTTACTTGAGTTGGAACCGCAGCTTCCCATCCACCGTGGACCACACCAACATGGTCTGATCGAGGCTGGTACTGACAATGCTAGCCTCATTGACGGTGACCAGCTGCAGAATCTCGCCATCGTGGGCTTTCCAGTGTGCCAGCAGGGCTCCGGTGCGTGGGTCCAACAGGGACAGGTGACCGGTGGCCAGACCCACGGCCACCCAGCGCCCCGAAGGAGAAACGCAAACACAACGGATGAAAGTGTTGGGATTTAGGGTCACCTAAATATAATATAAAGAATTTAAGTTTAACAACACTCACATTGGTAAATATACAAAAAAGCAGCCCCGGATCTAGGAGGGGGCAAATAGGGGCTCCTGCCCCGGGCGGCAGTTTTAGGGGGCACCAAAATCATAATTTATATGTTTGATTGAAAAGAAAACTTGATTCACAAAGCGCCTGGCATCCAGCGCACGTTGTTTTATCGATTATTCATTTGATTTTAAAATGCCCAGTTGCTTTTTGAAACATCCTATATTGATTTATGAACTTATTGTAAGTCGATTTTAAACATGTGCATGGTATATGTCATAGGTTCTCAACGTGGGCGATAATGCCCCCTTACAGGCATTTGAGACTTTCAGGGGGGCAGTAGAAAACCCAGAGAAAATTGGGGGATGTTGAGATGGCACAGTGAGGGAATGGGCAGGTAAAAAGATATGGTCTAAAAAAGACAAAAAAACACGCTAATCACGTACTAATAAATACACGCAAAATAAACTTAAATATTGGTTCATTTTTGTATTGTGTATTATAATCATTTTTACCAAATGTGTGAAAATTCACATATTTCGGTAGTTCGGAAATTGATTATTAATTCCGTGACAGTTGTCGGCTATCCACAGGAAAGGAACTTATGAATTTCATTGGCGGTCCACACACAGGCAACTTGTTAAAGACCACAACCATGGCAATTTGTCAACCTGGCAACTGAAACTCGCCGGCCGCAGCCAAGGTTCGTAGAAAAATCGTTTAACAAAGTTAGCTCATCGAGGGGGTAGAGCGGTGATTGGCTGAAAATTCGTGAAGTAGCTTACAGTCCATGTTCCACTGGGAGATTTGAATTTACTGCAATACAAGCGGCAGTCTTTAACTTCAAGCTACGTCACGCATTCGAAATTTCGAAAGCGGCACAATGGATTTGTTTGAAACTTTGGTAATTTTAAACTTTGTATTTTCTACAAACCTTGGGTCGCAGCGACTAGCACTGCGAGTTGCGGCGTCGCCCTTGGCAACTGGTCTTTAACAAGCTGCCTGTGTGCGGACTGCTAATGAAATTCGCAAGTTGCTTTCCTGTGGATAGCAATTGAGTTGCCAACTGGTTTTTTTTCAGTTGCCCCATGAGCAGATGGACTTAAACTAAATTTTGTACTGTTGCTCTTTTGGACCCTGCATCAAACATAGGTATGGTACAAACATAAATAAAAACATAACAAAATTATTTTATTACCTTGAGATCATGGACGAAAGAACAAGTCCTGGAATCAATGAATTTGAGCACCGTATCTGTAGTGGCTGCCAGAACAATGGCCGAAGGAGCAGGCATTGCCTTTACAATACTGACTGGGGAGCTTTTAGTGTTGTCCAACTGCAAAAAGATACAATGCATTTGTTAAAAAGTTTTAAGAAATAAAATAAATGTAAATCCAGCAATAAATTCGGCATGTCTAGTAATCCGTCAAGTAATACTATCTGAGTTGGGAGTAGAATTTTTAGAATATTTGGGTCTTAAGGTGCTGGTAAATGAGGAAGATAAATTATCTATTATTGCCTATTGCCGAAAAATTGCCTCGGTCTCAAATTAATAGCCTTGCAGGGCAAGTTTTGGCAGTGGGTAGGATGAGAACAGAGACGCACATATGCAACAAAGCGAGAAGAAAATAAATTTGGTCCAACAATATTGTCATAATATCAGTAGCCGATCAAACTAACTGTCAAGACAGCTTGCACAATAATAATAACACGGCATCAGCCTAGCATGGTGATCGAAAAATCCACAAATGATGTAACCATAATATGCAATGAATAAAGAAAAATTAAAAAAAAAAGATTAAAAGATCATGTGGAAATCTTGACGGAAATACTTGCCGGCAAGAAATTGTTGTAAAAAGTTGCTTATTTAGCCAGAGCCTTTGAGTGTGAAAAACATATAGCACAGTGTTACCATAAAAGAGAAAAAATGTGGTAGGGAGTAAACACATTTAAAACGATAAAGGGGCAAACTCACTTAGGCATTGATGAAAAAAAAATATTATATTGGAGAGTAAGGTTCTTTATTTTATAGGCTAGGGCAGGGGTCGGCAAACTTATTAGCCAAAAAGCCAAATATGTACTTTACAACGATTCAAAAAAAATTTGAGAGCCAAATCTGCTTATTGATTTAGCAAACATTTATTATAATTTTAGCACATCATTAAATTACGGGTAAGCAGAATAAAACTTGATTTCAAACTTAATAAAGATTTTATTCAGTGATAGAAAAAAATGTATTTAATTAAGGAATCCATAAATTTAAATCGTGACAATGACAATGACAACACTTAATGCGAACAATATCCTTGCATCTCCTTGGAAAGTTTGAGTAAGTCAGGTTTGTATGTTGTTATTCTTAATTTTAGGCAAGATTTCAGGTTCTCATTAATAAGACGACTTCTCAGTTTACTTTTGATAGAGTTCATGCTTGAAAAAGATTGTTCGTTTAATATGTAGAACCGAAAAGGGAAAGAAAAGCAAACGTGAGTTTTTTCAGCTGATCATAAGAGTCAAAAATATTATCGATCGTGTTTTCCTTCTCCAGGTCTTTCAAAGCAGACCACTTGTGTTGTGAACTAAGCTCACATTTGTTCTTCTCCAATATTTCCAAATCAACTCAAAGACGTTCAAATTTAGAGCTCCACATTTCCTTGTTTTTTAAATCCAGCAATTGTATTTCAAAGTTACCAATGTCAATGCCGATTCTAATTTTGAACATCTGGCTGTCACAGTTATTTTGTTTTCGCCTAGGAAAAAATAATCTTTTTTTATTATTTTAACTAATATTTTTATGTTTTCTGGTCAATAAAAGTGTAGTGTGTTGTTCCTTGAGGATTCTTCTCCCTTCTGATCTTCCAGGAGTCACTTTTCGTCGCCGATTTCCAGATATTTATAACCTTTTTTATTTCTGTCACTTTCCATACATTTTTTCTTTTGTAATTTTGTGAACAATGGAGGAGGACCCCCCTGGACACCCTAAAAAGCCCCCAGATCCTCCCCCTGACCTCCCAGATGGTGAAAATGTAGTAATTTCAGACAGTGAATCTGTCATTCTGACTACCACAAAAAAAAGGAAGTTTAGTCCCTCTTCCTCAATAAAACATGACTCTCCTTCTTCTTCTCAGTCTTCACCTGCTCTTCCTCAACCTCCTCCTACAAACTTTTATTCTCCTCATTCCTGTGGCCCGTTCATTGTGTACGCTCAAAAAACTGAGCAAGGTAAAACTATCCACCCTCTTGAATTTGGTAAATTTCTATCAAATAGCAAGAACCTTTCGATTAAGCCTGGAGGTGTAAAAGCTGAGGGTCGCTTCCGAATCTCTGTTGAATTCCTCTCAGGTTCAGCCGCCAACAACTTTATCAAAAACATATTTATTTCATCAAATTCTAAATTCAAGGCGTACATCCCAACTTTCAATGTCACTCGTATGGGCCTCGTCAGAGGTATCTCGACCGATCTGTCCATTCCAGAAATCCTGTCTTCACTTTCAACCCCCCAACATATCGGCAATCCCATAAAAGCCAGGAGGCTAAATTATAAGGACTCTTCTGAGGGCATCGTTTCCTGGAAGCCCTCCCAATCTGTCGTCATCACATTTGAAGGACAATCTCTTCCTTCCCATATTTATTTATTTTTCAACTCCTTACCAGTTGAAATGTATACTTATCCCACCACTCAATGTTACAATTGCTGTCGTTTTGGTCATACCAAAGCTGCATGCAGATCCCCTCCCAGATGTTTCAAATGTGGAGAAAACCACACGGCTGACAAATGTTCTTCTCTCTCTTCACCTAAATGTTTTAACTGCTCAGGTGCTCATTCCGCCATTAACTCTTCTTGTCCGGAACAATCTCGCCAAAAAAATATAAAAATTTCTATGGCCTCTGAGAACTTGTCTTTTCTGCAGGCTTCTAAACTATTCCCGCCTGTCAAAAAATCATTTGCTGAGGTTTTATCCAGTAACTCTTCATCCAACCCACTCGCCTCCTCCTCAACATCTTCTCGTTCAACTAAATTCACATACAAAAACCCTATCTCTAAACCGGCTCCTGGATACGATCAGCAACAACACAACTCACTTCTCTTAAATCCCAATGGTTCACCTCTTTCAAATGCCACAAATGGGTGCGCAAACAATTATAATTCATCCTCAACAAACCATCAAAAGCTTTCTGAACAATTCTCCCAAGATAATTCTTCATTTATTCAAACTCTTATTATGCTTCTAATTGACCTAATTTCTTCTCAAACTAATCTACCGTCCAACGCTGCTTCTATTATTTCCACATTAAAATCATTTATTCAAAATGGCTCTTCAAGATGTCAGAATTCTTCAGTGGAATAGCCGCAGTGCTATTTCTAACAAATCGAACCTTCTTAACCTATTAAATTCAAACCTTGTTTCTGTGGCTGCTATCTCGGAGACATGGTTTACTCCATCCACCCACTTTAATGTGGGAGGGTACTCCTGTCTCCGCGATGATCGCCCGGAAGGTACGGGCGGTGGTGCTGCCCTTTTTATTAAAAAATCCCTTCCGTTTTTCCCAATAAATAATATCAAACCCCCCAATGCTGACTTTCAAATGGTTGCAGCTAAAATAAAGGACACTTCCTTTGTTTCTATCTATCTTCCCCCAACATCGCACTTCAATAAACAAGCGTGGTTGCAAATTGTCCGTCAACTAAGCCCTCCTTTCTTTTTATTGGGTGATTTTAATGCCCATTCCCCCGTCTGGGGTTCTGCTTTCTGTGATCGAGACGGTCGAAGTGTGATGGATTTCCTAGATGAATCCAACCTTTTTCTTTTGAATGACGGATCTCCTACTAGAATCTCTCGCCCCAACACAAACCCCAGTGCAGTGGATCTCTCCATATGCTCTACTAATCTGGCACCTCTCTCCTCGTGGGTGGTGTCCCCCGACCCTTGCTCCAGTGATCATTTCCCGATCACCATCACTTATCAAACTTCTTTCCATTCAGACAAGTCCCATATTTCGACAAAGATTAAAACAAAACTCACCAAATGGGACGAATTTAACTCACATATGGATAAGTTTATACAAAATTTATCCTATACCGATACATTATCTGTCAAAGATGACTACGATAACTTCAAATCAATGCTCGTAACTGCAATCAATAAATCAACTCCTCCCCCTAAAACCAAATCTCTCAAAAAACTCCCTCCGACTCCCTGGTGGGATGAGGAATGTTCCAAAGTAGTGAGAATTCGGAAAGCTAAATCTCTTTCCTATCGTCACAATATGACTATGGAGAACTATCTCATATACAAAAATGCCGAAGCCAATGCCAAAAGGGTATTGAGGTCAAAAAAAAGATCCGGGTGGTACAACTTCTGCAGTTCAGTATCTCCGAACACTCCAATTTCGGAAGTTTGGTCTATGATTCGAAGATTTCGATCCTCCTTCAGTCCAACATCTCCTCGAGCTTCTCATTCTAAATGGATAGACGAGTTCTTGGACAAAATTGCCCCCCCTTCTGTACCTAACTTAGATGAAATAACTCCAATCCACAACACTCCTATGTCTGATCATTGGCTAGACTCTCCATTCACTTTAATTGAATTAAAAAATTGTTTATCAACAGTCAAGGACTCATCTCCAGGCAGAGATGGTATACCTTATAGCATTATCAAAAATAGTAATGATAATGTTCTAAATCACTTTTTGAGCATCTTAAATAAAATCTTCCAGACTGGCATAATACCTGATGACTGGAGTTCTCAAATAATCATCCCAATTCTAAAATTAAACAAATCACCCAATTCTGGATCCAACTATAGGCCAATTGCTCTTTCATCCACCCTTAGTAAAATTTATGAAAAATTAATTAAAAACCGGTTAGAATTTTTTGTCGAGAGTAATCATCTTCTCTCTCCATCCCAATTTGGATTTAGGAAAAAGAAATCTACACAAGATAACCTTGCCATCATCAGCACTGATATTAATTTATCCATTTCTAACAAAGAAGTATGTCTTGCAGTCTTTATAGACATAGAAGGCGCCTTTGACAATGTTTCCATCCCAATTCTTAAAAAAAAACTTTTAGGCCTTGGCTTACCCCTCATGTTTGTCCAATCTATTATTAATCTTTTTCTCGATAGGAAAATTTTCATTGAGCTACTTGATGTTACTCCTCAGAGTAGGTCAATTTGGAAGGGTTTACCCCAAGGCGATGTATTATCCCCCTTACTGTATAATATATACACACACGATATGCATGTCACCATTCCCCCTCAAGTAAAAGTTGTTGAGTTCGCAGATGACATAGCTTTCTTCTTATCATCCAAAATCATTCCATCCGCCGTCAAATATCTTAATGAAGCCATGGATGCCCTTTGCACATGGCTCACTTTAAATGGTCTTGAACTTTCAGTACAAAAGAGTCAGTGTGTCACCTTCTCAAATCGTCATAATAACCCCCCTGTTCAAATTTTATTTAAAAACTCTCCAATCCCCAATGCTTCCGAAGTTAAATTTTTGGGAGTAACATTTGATAGGAAACTTAAATGGTCTTCCCACATTAATAATATAGTTACTAAATGTGAAAATAATTTAAATATTATCAGATCATTGACTGGCGTTTGGTGGGGTGCACATCCTATCTGCTTTAAGTTGCTCTACAATGCACTTATTCGAAGCCATCTCGACTATGCCTGCCCACTTTTTAGTACTGCATCCAAAAATACACTCAGTAAATTAGACAAAATTCAATCTAAGTCATTGCGAATAATAACTGGCGCGATGCAATCGTCGCCCATCAATTCCCTTCAAGTAGAATGTTCTGATCCTCCTCTTTATTTAAGGCGTCAACTATTTGCTGACAAATTTGTTCCTAAATGTTTAAATTATTAAAACCAGTCCTCTTCTTCATCCTGATGATCACTTTGTATGTCTTATTCGAGTATTGATAACCTCCATTCAAAGCTCTGGAAAAACTGTCACTCTGATTTGGATTTCTGGACATGTTGGCATAGTGGGTAACGATATTGCTGATTCCTTGGCAAAACAAGGAGCGTCTAACCCTACCATTACCCTCGTAAACCATATTCCCCTGTCTGATATTTTTTCCATCATCAAAGATAGATCCCGCAATGTTTGGACAGAGTATTGTAACATTGCTAGTCAATCCAAGGGTGCCCGCTACGCCTCAATACAAAGGACTATCCCATCAAAACCGTGGTTTCAAAAATTCCCCCATTTTTCCAAAAAATAAATTTCCTTACTTATTCGTATGAGAATCGGACATTGTTCCGTTCCTTCTCACCTTTATAAAATTCATGTGCTTGACTCCCCAGATTGTACGTTCTGTGGTCTAGATGTGGGAACTTTAGATCACATATTTTTTGATTGTCCCTCTCTAAATAAATATCCTCTCTTCTATCAAGCGTTATCAAAAATTGCCTCTCCTCCATTCAACATCTCATCTCTTCTAAGTCTGAACTCTACTCCAATCTTCCATAAAATTCTGAAATTTGCACATTTAAATAAAATTAATATATAAATTCACCTTTCCTTTCTCTGTAATTATAAATGATGGCCTAGAACACCCTTGAAGGGTGAAAGCCAGAAATAATTGAAAAAAAAAAAATGTCAATGCCAAAAGGAGAAAATTTCAAATATGTTATCGAAGCATTAAGACGGTGTTTGATGACAGCTAAGGTCACTCTGCTGTTGTTTTTAAATTCCCGAAACCTGCTGAGAAATGCTTCCCTCATATTCAAAATGGTTGATTTGAAATAGTGTTTGTCAATGGAGGAATTATTTTCTTGGCGATGCTTCAGCAGACTCAGAAAGTGAAACAATGTTTCCCTTTCAAAATCTTGAGCAAAAAGGTATAAATTGTTTTCGAATGAATTGACTTCTTCTAACATCGAAAATATTGTCTTTCCTTTCGGAGTCTTGCGCGCCTGTGCATTTGGACATTTGTGCCAGAACCACACTTAAGGGGCCAAAGAGCCGCACTTTGCCAACCTCTGGGCTAGGGGTGTAAAAGTTGTATAGTTATGATTGAAAGTGTCTGATTGTTACCTGTTTTACAATGCTTTCAACATAAGGATCCCAAATGTGAACGCTGGCATCCGTAGACACAGCAAGGCGAGACGATTCTAAGAATGTCAAAGACAGTATGCCCTTGCGATGGCCATTGTACGTCCATTGGCATGTTGAAGTAGCGCTTCCATCACCCTGAAAAAAAAAAACCAAAACATTTATAAATAAAACTGTATTACATATTTGAATTAATAAAAGAGAGACCTGCACAAAAAATGAGTCACATTGCCTAAAGAGCTCACAGTCTGGCCACCAACTTCATTATCGATCCGTCTTTTATCCCAGAAACAGTATTAAAAAGTAATTTAACTTTTCTCATAAAATAATCTAAGCAATCAAAGAGAATGCATTCAGCACTTGTATTTATAGAACCAGTATCTGAAGTACCCAGCGTTGCCCGGGTACTTCAGATACGCAGAGTTTCTCTTACTTTGTACGTCAAGTGTAAAAAAATTTCATTAAGAAATATCAAAACTTTGCATATGGTGGGAAAAGGAGATAAGGGTTGTTTTCGAATCTCAAGTAGACAGTGTCCTTCCTCTTGTTTTGATGGTCAAGTGTGCAAAATTTCTTCAGTCTCGGAACCTCTTCTTTATACAAGGCGCAATAACAGCATTTACAATGTGCAATAACAGTGAGGTAACAAATTGTATTGTAAACATTTTTACCTACAGTGTAAAGAAACAATAAATAAATAAATAAATTTACAAATTTTAACCAGCGATTCCTAAGCATATTTGGAGTAAAAATGTGTATTATTTTGCTTCCTGATGATATATATTTTTTCAATTAAACCATGGGTCGGCAACCTGCGGCCCGCGAGGTGTCTTGGTGCGGCCCGCAAGATTCTCGCCACAATGACTTTTAACTTGCCTTGGATTTTTAACTGATTTGACTGCCGAACTGAATCTATTCAATACTCGTTTGCAGGGAAAAAATAAATTGATATGCCATATGTATTCAGATGTTAAATCATTTGAAATTAAACTATTATTGTTTATCAAGCATGTCGATGAAAGGACACTTGATCATTTTTCAAATGACAAGAAAGCAGTAGAAGAAGCTGTAATAAATTTCATTTGGGAGAACACTAACATGAAAATGGCATTACTACAACTTCAAACTGAGTTTGAAAACCGGTTTGCTGATTTAAAAAAATCTCAAGATGGAGATTTTCGAAAACCCCTTCGCAGTGGATATCGATAATGTACCAAGCTATTTGCAAATCAACATATAGATTTGCAAAGTGATAGTATCCTTAAAATGGCATTTAAGGAAAAAAATAACTTGGTAGGTTTCTACGGGAGTATTAAAAAGGTTTGCTCAGCAAATAATTACTATGTTTGGTAGTACATATATTTGTGAGCAAACTTTTTCAATTCTTAATTATCGGAAAAACAAACACTGTTATCACATTTACATTTGGATGCAATACTACGCGTCTCCACATCAAAAATGCAAGCAAATATTAAAGAACTTTCAAGTCAAATCCAACAACAAAAATCCCATTGAGTTCTGTTCGAAGTTTCTTTGACATTTCTTTTACTCTTTCTTACAAAATGATTTATATTACCCATTTTTAGAACTGAAATATTGTAGTTATACTGTAATGATTTGCAGTGGCGTAGCTAGCATGGGTGCCACCCGGGGCGGATAACGTTGTATCACCCCCCCCCAAAAGGTTGCCGACCCATGAATTAAACAATAAAAATATTTTTCCATCACACATCGCAACTGAGTAGTAGGTTGTAGCCTAGTGAGTCAAGTGATAAGCACTCCATCTCGTTCCAGAAGCACGGAAACACACGAAACAGCCGCGTATCACGTAATCCCGTCGCGATGTATAGGAATGTGATCGGTGGCGACGGGTGGTTGAAAAATACACTTTTTTTGTTTATAATATATACGATACGATTGTACCACCCCAGCCAGGAGCACTCCTGTCCCGGTGAGACCGGTACACTAGGGGGCACTGATTTGTTAGGACTTGGAACACGTGCTCTGAGGATAGGAAGGAGATTGGAGTTTAATCGACCGGTATACATGGCAACCTAATAAGCCAATATTGGAATTTAGGATGGGCAGGAATAAAGGAATGGATTGAGCATTATATATATTTTTTTAACATATCTTCCTTCTTCTTGCCTCTTCTCGCCTCTTCTTGGATCTTCTTGCCTATTTCTGGCTGCTTTACCCCTCTTCCTGGATCTTGTCTCTTTTTGTTTCTTCTTGGATCTTCAAGTCTCTTGATCTTCTTGTTCGTTTCTGGCTGCTTTACCTCTTCCTGGATCTTGTCTCTTGTCTCTTCTTGCTTCATCTTGGATCTTCTTGCTCGTTTCTGGCTGCTTTACCTCTTCCTGGATCTTGTCTCTTCTTGCTTCTTCTTGGATCTTCAAGTCTCTTGATCTTCTTGTTCGTTTCTGGCTGCTTTACTTCTTCCTGGATCTTGTCTCTTGTCTCTTCTTGCTTCATCTTGGATCTTCTTGCTTGTTTCTGGCTGCTTTACCTCTTCCTGGATCTTGTCTCTTGTCTCTTCTTGCTTCATCTTGGATCTTCTTGCTCGTTTCTGGCTGCTTTACCTCTTCCTGGATCTTGTCTCTTCTTGCTTCATCTTGGATCTTCTTGCTCGTTTCTGGCTGCTTTACCTCTTCCTGGATCTTGTCTCTTCTTGCTTCTTCTTGGATCTTCAAGTCTCTTCTTGGGTCTCCTCGACTCTTCATGGCTCTGCTTGGCTCTTCTTGTCTCTTCTAGCTTTTTCTTGTTTCTTCTTTTCTCTTTTGGAATCCACTCATCTCTTCTCGGCTCTAATGGTCTTCTTCTTGTATCTTCTTGCCTCTTCTTGTCTCTTCTCGTCTCGTCTCTTATGGCCTACGCTCATCTTATCTTGTCTCTACTTATCTCATTTTGAATGTTCTCGTCTTTTCTTGCTTCTTCTTGGATGTTCTTGTCTCTTTTCTCTTGGATAATATCGGCACTGCATGCTATTTCTTGTCTCTTTCCATCTAATATTTGCTTCTTTTTAGGTTTTCTTCACTCATCTTTGTTTTTACTGCACCTTCTTTCAAATTCTCGCCTATTGTTGGCTCGTCTCGGTTGCCTGCATTTTCTTGTATCTTAATGTTTCTTCTACTCTGTTCTTGCCTCTTCTTGCTTCTTTTAGCCTCTTTCTGATTTTTATTGGTTTTTCTTACTCTTCATGTCTATTTTGCTGCGTCTTAGCTCTTCTTGACTTTGCTTGGCTCTTCAGTTTCTTCTTGCATCTTTTTCTTGAATACTCGAACCAGATAATCCAAAAGAGAATAGATGACACTCCCCCGAAGTGTAATAAATGACTGAATTGATAAAAGGTATACTTGAGAAAAACTTCTTCCAGGTTTTTTACTGAAACAAAAAACCTGTAATAATCTGAAACCATAAACTTAAAAACCGAAAACCCAAAAAATTAAAACCAAAAACATGTTGACAAAGAAGAAAAAAATGGTTTTCGTGTGCACATCCCAGCATCGCCCCGGTGCATTGCCCAAATCGTTGACCGAAATGGCCCCAGCTGCGTCCGGCGACCAGATCTCCTCCCTCCCACCCCCAGCCCCACAACATACCCCACACCACACACCGGCCTCAGACGGGAGCAGCTGGGTCCCCTGTGCGGCGTACCCACAAAAAAAATAATAATAAAAATAAAGGAGAGTCCCAGAAGTGCCAATATCTCTCTCCGATTCTTCCATCTCCAGATCCTCGATTGAGTCTCGCTAATAGGTATTGTCTTCTTTTAATTAAAAATAAAAATAAATAAAATGGTGAGCCAAAATCAATAACTGCTTCAAGTATAATCTTTAAGCATTTAACTGCGACGTAGGTACATTCACGAAATAATATTGAAAGAATTCGAAAGGAATGAACTTGTGATGTCTCCTTCGTAAATAAACAAATAAACCTGAAAGCAATAAATTTGTTTGACAAAAAATGGGGTTATTGAAAAATAAATATATCTTATCTTGAGCCTCAAGTGGCATCTGGCGTTACGCTGCTCCAATTTTGTTTAGGTCACAAATCACTTCACACCATAATTGTCGTTGTCCCTTGCTTCATTCTAAATACACTAATGCTTTAGGCACAGACCGTTTTTTAATAATTCCAACAAAGTGATTGGATAGTTTTTTACAACACAAACCTTCAATCGAACGTAACTTCTTTTATAAGATAGATAAATTTATTTCGGGAAAAGTGGCAAATTATGTTGATTTTTATGCGTGTATATGACAAAATTCAGATTTGTAACTTGAACAGAACAGGAGTTATTTGAAAAGGGAGTCAGGAGCAAACCAGACACGTCCTCTTCCAACCACACACCACTTGATCTCCTACTTTTTTTTTTTTATAATAGAAAAAAAAATTATCAGACAGCAAAATGACATACATAATTTACTCTAAATATGCTCAGGAATCAATCGCTGGTTAAAATCCTTCGGGTACGTGCTGTTACACCCTTTTTACTATATACAGAATGTTCATTGTTGAACCATTGTTCATTTTTGAACCAGTGTTCATTGTTGAACCAGTGTTCATTGTTGAATCATGTTCAATGGACTCATAGTTCACCCCTGACCAGAAATGTTTAAGAGAAAGAAAGATTCGCACAGATCTGGTTTAATCAAATCATTTACAGAGCCATTTATCCTAAAATAGTATGTACCTGATTTCTCAGCGACCACAACTTGATGGTTTTGTCCTTGGACCCGGACATGAAGCTGTTCTCGTTGTCCAGACAGACGATGGTCCGGACGGAGTGAGTGTGTCCGGCGAAGGTCTGCAGCTTTATCTGCTTCAGGTTGAAACAGTTGTCCTTGTCGGGCCGTCCTATCTCATGCTCCCAGTACATGAGCCAGTCCCCACGAAGATGCCTGGAATAGAGATGATTTGTTAGGAGATAGGGGTAGTTGAAGTTGTTCAAAATTTTAATAAAAAACTTCGGTAAGTAAAAAAAAAATTATATTGTTACGAAATTAAGCTAGGTTGTTTGAAAACAAAATCGTTGCTAAATTAATATGAAAATAAATCAGAAAAATAAAATATTGTTTTTTTTAGTCCGTCAAGTCTATTTTTTCGGTTTTCAAAAAACTCATACAGGTCTCATTGAAATTGTAGTTACTATCATAGCGAGACATATGATATAAACGTGTTAGAAAGACAAAACACCACGCTCTGTATTTTAATATAAAAGTTAACCACAAAAAAAGTAAAATATAGGCCTTTATGAAAAAGTTTCAGATCGCAATTTGAAAAAAATGTATGAAATTTTTTATTAATTATTTTTTTATGTAATGACAAAAAAGTGAGGTGGCAAAAACGTTTGTAATACATTTGTCTAATAAAATGTGAATGTGTTTTTATTTTTTTTCATTATCAGTAATTTTACTTAGAAAAAACGTAAGGTGAGCCATTTTTAAAACTTTTTTGTTTGTATGCAAAAATTTTATATTTCGAAAAAGTATTTTATTTTGATTTATATGGAAAGCGTATTTTATCACCTTTCAAAAACATTTTTTACTTTTCATTTATTTGGATTTTATTGTTAAGCGGTAATATTTTGACCCTCTGGCTAGCGATTCCGTATTTTATGTGGGACGTTATCTCCTGTCAGATTTGTGTGATTTTTACACATTTACTGTCACATATTTTAGTTTAGATTGATTTAAACACGAATTCCTGCAAGTATGCATGATTATTTATTCATTTAATGAACGTTGTACATAGAAAAAGCAAATAACAGCTATAAAAATCACACAAATCTGACAGGAGATAACGTCCGTTATCCAATAACGATCTTACAAAAAATACGGAATCGCTAGGCTGATAAAATATGGTCGAGGCCTGAGGGGTTAATTTAAAATTTCATTTTAGGGTTTGCAATTCTCATAATCCCATATCCCGGATCTCTGCAAAATTTGATCCCGCAGATTTTCACCAGCAGGATTTATGGGATTGAAAAAAAAACTGAATTTACGCCAAAAACATGCCGTTTCAATTTGAAAGCGCTTGCAAGTTGCATTGTACGTGAGCGCCAGTTGGCTCAGAAGTTAGTATGTACAGTGATAGCAGGCGAAATTAACTTTGTTTATGACGAGGTCGAGCCCCAAACCTTCATTTAGCTCACAGCCTCTTGATGACACTCCCGCCAACTATTGTGGATGCAGCGAGAGCCTTTTCCGCTACTACGCTGCTGTGCACAAACGCCTGTTCACATATGTGTGATAGGACTCTCGGTAGTCTACGTTTATTATGGTTTTATTTTTATCAAAGACTTTTAAAATTACTTGTTATCTAACTGATTCCAACCAAAGATGATTGATATATATTATTTTAACATACCTGCTAGATCGCAATCCATTTTCCATCTTGCACGACACAATATCCAAGGCATCAATATAACTGAATCCACTTTTGACCGCATCTTCATCAATGGGATCGGACTGAACATCAATTCTGTTCCCGATAATGGCTACATTGGACCCAAAGCTGTTAGAGTTTGAGGTCTCTTCATTGTTGTAATTGCTCTTGCAGGGAACACTGTCTGATCGACCTAAATGGACATCCATGCCGATTTTGACGGGATTCGAATCATTAAGGGCACGTTTACTGAAAGACTCGTCATTGGGACTGGTTTGAGACAACTGGCGAGGTGATGTGTGCTGTACACTGCAACGGGGACTAGAAAGAACAATAAAAAATTTACATTATAGAACAAATTGCCGATTTTCACACGGTTGGAATCGTTGAGGCCATATTCATTGTTGTGATTATTCTTGTTGGAATGAAACTTGTTGTCTTTTTATTAGACTTAAATACTCTGTATAATTTGATGGCGGCATGGTCAAGGGGTAGGGCTCTTGATTCGCAATCCGATGGTCGCAGGATCGATTCCCGGCGTGGGCAAATAAATTTTATTTGATTAATTTGTGTTATTTCGCAATTAATTCATTTAAAATAATATATAGCATATTTGCGGCCAGAGTGGAAGATACTCTCAGTATCGCCCTGGAAGATCACCATTCAGAATTGAAACGTTGCTTGAAATGGCAACGTTTCAAGCAACGTGTTTGGTGACCAGATCTAAATAGCCAGGTACTTCCCCACCTTCCTCTTCCCCATCTCCCCCTCCTTACTATCTTCAGCCTCACAATATACCCCAATTGGGGATGCCATATTCTCACTGGCTCCAAACGGGAGCAGTTGAGACTGTTGTGAGGTATTCATATAAAAAAAATATATATATAATAATAATAAATATGAGACTAATAGACAGCAGGTGGTTAATGTCTGTTCTCTGTAATGTAAAATTCTCTCTGATCTTGAGTTAGCCTCGTATGCCTTAATAGCATCTCCCACACGCACACTTCGGAGCGACCGAGTCCCACGCCATTTCAGGCCGCCATGCAGAAAAGTCTCCCAGTGAACTGCACTGTAAACCCATCAGTCTTTACTTTTCTGCACGGCGGCCTGAAGTGGCGCGGGACTCGGTCGCTCCGAAGTGTGCATGTGGGAGATGCTATTGTGCCCTATTTCAAACTGAAGAACTAGCAATCTACTTTACCGACTAGTTACTTACACTGTCACCAGAGCCATCTATGCACAATGATGTAAAATAAGATATCAAATATCACATTTACTAAAAGATTCATCACTGGGGCTGATCTGAGATGGCTGATTGGAAGACATTATCCCAGTTTTGATATTCATGACAACAGACGTCTTGACGCAATTATAGATATATCTCCCTCCCTTCAACCAACCTAATATCCACTGGAGCGACCATGTGACATAAATAAATTTGCCTCGATTGCTCAGGATTTCCAGAGGATCATTTTTTAAATTTTTAGCCAACATTAAAAAAGCATACCTTCGAATTTTAACATGGAGACATAAAAACTTATTATAGTGCTATATAGCCAATAAATTAACCTGTATTTTATTTACCCTTTATCTCTAGGATTTATAAAAAACATATTAAAAAATCGTAAAGTTCATAACCGCGCAAATCCTGCGTGTTTGTTACTTTGAAACTGCCGTGAGAGGTACTTATTCGAGTCAACATAGAATATTTTCGATTTCTGTATGTTGTCTGCGGTATACTTGAAAATGAAAGATGCATATCTATGGAAAAAGGACTTAATTTTAACCGTAAACAGCTGATCAGAAATTCTGCGTGAAAAAAATATTTAAAAAATTTATTTTTAACATCCTTATGAACTAGTTTACAAAGTTCAGATTTTTTCGACATTTATGGTCATAATAGATAAAGCATTTCAACAGCTTCGTTTTAAGTCCAAAATCACAAACGTGGGAGCTACAAATATTTAAAAAAAAATTTTTTTTGCCAAATCAAGAGATAATGGGCGTTTTATCCGAAAAGCAATCGGAGACATTTAAAATGGCGCCAATATATGGCAAAAATCGCTCCTGTTGTTATCCATGTACCTGTCCCTATCTGACAGTGTATGGCCAATTTTAAGTACTTGTGGCATTTTCAACAATGAATCATTAAAAAGTATGTAAGTCTATTAAAAAAAAAAAAAAAAACATTTTTTACGCGATTTTGACCCTTATGTATAAAGAAAGTGTATGAAGAACACGGTCAGAATCGCTTGCTCTATTATCGCCCTTTACCATAGCGAAACCTGCAATGCGCCTAGTCACTCGGAATAATTTATATTTAATTTGCCGGAGCGCGGGGATGTGTGCAGTTTGTGCGAATGCGCGGGGAAAAAATACGTTTTTCTTCAATTTTGACCCTTCTATGTACCAAATTTGTATAAGGACAGTGTCAGAATCTCTTACGCCAACATTCCCAATGGGATGGGTAAAGATTTCATTCACCTTGCAATCCCAGAATATTTTAAAATAATTTTTATCTATGACTTCGAAATGTCACATTTGCCACGATTCTTTCGGTGAAAGTCGATGCATGTTATTTGATGAGACGAAAACATCGTAAAAACCATCAATTTATGTAATTACGAAAGTAATGTTGTTTTGGTACATAGTTTATTGCTCCAGGAATGTGTTTCGGTCAATAAAATATACAATAGCTCAAAATTAATCCACAAAACATTCAATTCAAAGTGGGCTTGTTTAGGAAATTTCCGTGTTTTTACTGGCTTTGGAGGGGTTAACCACTCCGAATTTTCGAGAATATTAGCTTTTGGTGTCTTAAACAAAATGACATTTTACGAAAACTTTGTATTATTACCGCTTCACAATTAAAGCTCTATAAATGAAACATTTCTGAACGTAGCCGAATAGTAAAAACTGTTTTAGACAGGTTACAAAATAAGCTTTCGAATTATTATATTACAAATAAATATTAACATTTGTAAATATTAAAATTTAGAATGTAAACATTAAAAAAATGTGAAAATGACTTGCGTGATGGTTTTATGTGAAAACGGTACTAAAATCACAGATTATGTAAACAACAATACTTATTCTATTGTATAAATGTGTAATAAACACTTTTGTAACCTCACTTTTTTATCATTTCATATAAAAATATTTAATAGAAATTAACAATGTCGGGCGCCGGTCGGAAATTTGGCGGGATAAATTATGTGTCAGACTGCGCATCTGACAGAATGTTCTTTTTATGTATTTCTATGGACAACTTGAATAGAGATGTGCAGCATGATTCACTATCGACCTTTCACTTTTTATTTTACGGATGTAACTAAAACAATAACGGAATTATAACAGTTTCTATGGAGACACACGCGCTGATGTGTAAACACGCTTATTGTACTTGACTGCTGTCGTATTTTTAACGCATATATCTGCTTACATTGCGGAGGGGTTAAGGGAACCCGAGCAATGATAAACTTCTATTGATCTCTCAGAGAATTTAATATCGACTCAATTACGAAATCTGGGCTGTAACCACCTCGTACTCCCTCGGTGTTTACAATTAACTAACACCTTTGCCATAGGTCACCCCAAGTGGTTTGCTACATTTGGTGACTTAGCAGGGATGCCCGGGTTCATGGGGTGAAGTTTGTCCATATGCGTCAACGCCATTAGATATTCTTATCGAAAAGAATATAAGAAGTCAAGGGAAAGTCAGTACTTTTCAATTCCAATCTTTACCAACTCCCATAGTCATGCCATTCTTGAAACTTTTTTTTTAAAATTAGTGATTACAGTACACAAATTAATTTGCAGAATATATTTTATTAAATAATTTAAAGAGCAATTATTGTTTTAAGAAAAAGCATAGTTTATTATAGAAAGTAATCACCTCTCCGGGCCGCGAGTGTCGTACTCTTGACACAGGTTTCTAACGGTGTCGGAATTTTTGAGGCTGCGATTCATCGTCTCCTCTCCCACAAATTTGTAGAATGGAACAAATGACTGGTGGGCCAGTTCCGCATCGAAGACGGTTTGCAATTCTTCCAGAGCCTGAAAGAAAAGCTACTCATTATTTTAATTTTTATTTTAACTTTATGAGTAAAACCTCAAATTGTAATATTTAATTAAATGAAGACAATATAAGCGAAACTCAATCGAAAATCTGAAAACAGAAAAATCAGAAAAAGATATTGACACATCGTGTCCCAGATGTGTCAATATCTTTTTCTGATTTTTCTGTTTTCAGATTTTCGATTGAGTTTCGCTTATATTGTCTTCATTTAATTAAATACTCATTATTTATTTATTTAAACGCCCCAAGGGCTTTTACATACAGTGCAGCACATGTTTTTGACAAAATACAGGAAATAACAAAAATTATAAGAAACAGAACATAGGTTACATAAAATATAAGAGTTGATACAAAGTAGGTAACAGAAAGTAAGTCAAGTAAAAATAGAAATAAAATTAGTTTATGAATTAGGTAGAAATAGTTAGCACATACGCCGTTTGAAGTTTGCCAAATTGAAATACTTGCATATTGTGTAAATAGTTGTTACCAAGACCATGTAAACGCTGTATTGGAGAATCCAAACTATAGTTGATACTAAAGTTGGAATATTTAAAATATTCATTAACAATGGGTAATTTATATGCTCTAAAGGGATTATGGTTCAACATGTCTGTGTACAATATACTCGTAAAATTATGCACATGTATTCCGTAAACCGATAACAGTTCATTAATACAATTTGGGAGGTGGGTACCGCCACCCTGGGAACCATTTATTGGATAACCAACGCCCCTGGCATAGGTCAACCGCTGAAAGACTTGGTGACTTAGCAGAGGTGCCAGGGTTCATGGAGTGAGGTTTGTCTAGGTCTTGGCGACAGAGGTGTTTGCCCACCTTACTGCGTGCGGCCGGATTGGGTGAAACTGGTTGAGGGAGACCTTTTGATTTCTCCAGCCGGACTCTCTCGACCCATCGCCTCGCACTGGAGTGGGAGGAATGGATGGATATGTCCATCCGGGACTCACTGACCCCCAGATGCCTACAAACTCCTCATACCTTTTTTCTTCCCAGAACTTCCTCCCTCTCCTTTCCCCAAAAAGACTCTCCACACACATCCCCAAAGATGACATAGGCCCAGGGGGAAATTATTTTCTTCAGGGTCTCCTGTGTGGAGGTATTGTAAAAAAAAAAATACTGTGTGTAGGAAATTTGGCAGTTCATCTGTCTATAAACTTGTTTGTTTGGTTCCGGTTCCGGTTCAAGAACACCTTCAATCTTGAAAATGACACTTAAATTCAAAGCAAATCCGTTCATTGACCAGAGTTAGAGTCACAACCGGAATTAGTATTTTTAATGAACGAATATTTTCAATTTAATGATACGAGGGTGGTCCGATAAGTACTTTTAGCCTACAAGAAAAACGAAAATTTTGGAATTTTTTTTTATTTTCATTTCTCAACGTAATCTCCTTTTAGCTCGATATGCTTGACCCAGCGACGCTCCAATTTTTTTTAATTTTTAATTTTTTTATTTATTTATCTATAATAAAATATGTTTACAATGGTTTTATTTGTATGCCTGTCTCACTAGGGTATACCTGTGTCGAGACAGGCGTACAGGTATATAAATGAATATAGTAATTACAAGGATATTTCAGGTAAAATACATATTATGAATAGAATTAAAACAGAAGGGTGATTGGAAGGGTAATAAATCTTTTAAAGAGAGTTATTTTGTAAATGTTGGAGATGGCGTAATGAAATCAATTCTGCCTAGTCTATTTATAGGTTAAATTTGACAGGATTCCATTATTTTCATTTGTTTTATATGGGTTAGGTTGTATGTGAATAGTTATTTATGTCTATGTGTGATTTATTTTACAGATATTTGTGATAGTGTGGCGTCCAATACTTATAATCCATTTTTTAATATCTTGTTTGAATTTTGTAAAGGAGTCACTTTGTCTGATCGTAGTTGGTAGTGTATTGTATAGTTTGCAAGCTATGTATTTAATTTCTTTAACCCTTCTGAAAAATACGTTTTCTGGAGGTCTGCAAAGTAGGCCTCCGTGGCGGCGATGACCTCATCATTTTTCTAAAATCCACGAACATGCCTGCTTCCACACGATGTCAAAACAAAACTACGAGTCCGATTCGGCTTAAATTTCGGCAGAGCCATCTACGAGAATGTACTACACAATAGTAAATTTGTCTTGCGATAGTGGCGCCATCGGGCGGTGAGGCTAAGTACTTATCGGACGGCCCTCGTACATGATAATGAATAATATGACAATTGCAATGTTGTTATATTTATTTATTTATTCATGGTTTTATTTCAGAAATTAGATTGTTAGGAAAATTATTTGTTAGATTGAGAAGGGGAGGACTAACCGACATGGTGGCGGGGTCTGTCTTGTCGGGCGGGGAGGAGCTGGAGTCCCGGGCGCTGCCCCCGCACACCTCGCCCCCGCGAACGCGCCACTCCGCCGTGGAGCCGTCACGGCAGATCTCCAGGTAGGAGCTGCCCTCGTCCACTGACGAGTGCGCCTCTTCTGCTTCCGAGGGTCCCATCTAAGCATTCATGAGATGTTAGTTATGTTGTTCGCTGATGGGACTGTTTATTTTAGTTATGCGAAATTATTGAAGATTGTGTAATGAAATTGATCTTAAGGAATAGTTTAAAAAATAACTGGATAATAAATAAAACTTAAAAAATGAAAGAGTTACCTTAGAAGTGCTCGGTTGGTCTCCTTCAGCTTTTTTCCAGTCAGGTTTACAATGAACTTTATCAAAAGCAAGGAAAAATCTGCAAGTAGTATGACTAAGGTTATTCGCTAATCAAAAAACAAGCAATGATACATTTAAAAAATATATTGTTTTATGAATTTACTTTGAACTTATTTGTTAGTCACTAGCTTGATTAAGTTTCTATCGATAAGGGCAAAGGTAATAAAAATAAAAGCAATTTGTTTTTCATTGTAAGTACCCTTATGAAAATAATTTAAATATATCGTATACAAGAGGCTTCAACGCAGTTTGATAATGCCTTCAGAAGTCGAAACAGCTGTCATGCGTACTAATAATGTTGTTGAATATATAAAAGAAAAAAACTTTTAAAAAAAGACAATGTTGTGTGTATTCATTTTGTTAGATCTTATTTTGACTCATCTCCATCTTCTTTTCGCAAACAGAATTGAACTACAAAACTTTCCGAATTTTACACAACTGAAAAACAACCATTTACCGTACAATAAATTTGTCAGTTGTTTATCAATAAATTTTATGTCTAAAATTTAAAACATGTTTATAAGTAAGATCGTCAGTAGTTAGAAAAGTGATGGGCTGCCTTTCATGGAGTCCAATAAATGAACTTATATTTATGTACAATAATGAATGTAAATTTATTAAATAAAAACAATACCTACCTTTGCAAAGCCGGAACACAAAGGTGTTTCCTTGTCATCTCTGGTCCGATTCTTAAAGCTAAAACATAGAGGGTTTCCAGGAATTTCTTGGCCAAGGCAGAGCGCGCAAGGTGGCCATTGGGGAAGGTAGATCGAGTGGACGATATCAGTCTTACTGTTGGGTGAAGAATGTTCTTCAAAATAATGTCCTGAAAAACAAATAAATTAATACTAGTGTCAAAATATCATGCTTTACAGTGGTACAGTACTTCATTCCACAGAGAAGAAAAGCATTTGATTAGCAAAAGATTGTCTCCTAAAATTATTAACCTATAACAAATGGAGGCGTTTTTGGAAACATTTTGATCAATTTGCAAACACCCAAAATAATTATTGGAATTATTTCAAAAGTTCAAATGCATTTGATTCTTCGAATAATCATAAAGCCAACTTATTAATTTCACACTTTAAAAAGAGATGTCTCGCATTTCTTCTGAATTATTTATTGACAATCCGCAAACCAAAATTATTGAAATATTTTTTCTTACAAATCACTGACCACGTGTTTACATATTTAAAAATGCTTGTTCGAATTTAAATTTATATCTGTGATTATAAACTAGGCCATAGACAACACACAGAAGTCATAATATTTCATATTGTTCCAAGTAGGTACCACGTACGGCAATTTTAAAGTAAATAATACGCAGAATTCACGTACATATAAATTTTAAGATTTTTTATGAATCTATAAACGGTCGAATACATGCATTCAATGTCTCTCTCACACAGCAGTTTATTTATCTCCATAATAAAATTCTGAGGTATTATGTTTTTGGAAGAGAACGCTTTAAAATTTCTGAACGCTCAAGGTTGAAATTGATTATACAGGGTGTCCGGGGGTAAAGCGCATTAACTTTGGGAGGTGATCCTACATTATAGTACAAGTAAAAGAGATAAATAACTTTTTTCGAAATTCCAACTTTTAGGGGTAGTTTTCTGGTAAAAAGATAAAATTAGACCGGCGTGTGCGGGCGGCATTATTATTTTCCGCTGTTGCCGAATCCCGGCTCCAAGCGCTCAGTGTCAGTGTTGAATTCGAATGTAACAATTTTATTCGCATAGTAGTGTTTCACTTAAAAACTTTATTGTTGTAGTCAAAACTTGTTGATTTAATGTGTCTTTATCTAGTGTGTATTTATTAAGACTGACTTAAAGGAACAACTTCATTCAGTGCGTGTTTTTTCAGACTTACTTTTGTTTATTTAGTTGTAGACTTGCCTAACTGTAAAAATTGTGTTTATTTGTGCGTAATTTTGTCATTGAATTATTGTGCCAATACCGCGTGATTTTGTTATTGAATTATTCGGTCAATGCCTTCCTTTACCAACAAAGAACGGGCAGACATTCATTAATGAGATACGCCACAACGTACGAATTGATAATAATATCACTTTACGTTTACATGCTTGCTTACAAGCTGAAGGTGGACATTTTGAAAATTTGTTACACTAGTTAAAAATGATAACATTAGTTTAGTGTTCAATTAGTTTATAACAATTTGCAATACTCACTAATATATAAAACCTTTTAATTTCACTATCGGTTTATATGTATCTATCCTATTTATATAGTTTTATTCTATTGTTTTATTTTAGTGTTATTTTACTCTATTTTGTTTTGCTCTATTTTCTCTCTTTCAATTCTCATATGTTATTGTTGAGTCTCTTTTTTCTTTAGTTTTTATTTTATATGTATCTTAAATAAAAAAAAAAATCATATCAAACTGTAAAATGAGGTCCTCAGCACGGGTAAAGCACCCAGTGAGGCCCACATTAGTCAAATATGTAACACACATTTATAAATCAGGTGAATCAAATAAAAAAAAAATAAAAAAAAATTTAATCGTTAAAAGCGTGCCTTCAATTGTTATTTAACCCCTCCGAATTTTCGCAAATATGCACTTGAGATGTCTCAAACAAAATGACATTTTACGAAAACTTTGTGTTATTACCTCTTCACAATTAAAGCTCTATAAATGAAACATTTCTGTACGTAGCCGAAAAGTAAAAACTGTTTTAGAAAGGTTACAAAATAAGCTTTCGAATTATTATATTAGAAATAAATATTAAGATTTGTAAATATTGAAATTTAGCATGCAAACATTAAAAATAGGTAAAAATGACTCACGTGATGTTTTTATGTGAAAACGGTACTAAAATCACAGATTATGTAAACAACAATACTTATTCTATTGTATATATATATAATAAACACTTTTGTCACCTCACTTTTTTATCATTTCATATAAAAATATTTAATAAAAATTTAAAATGTCGAGCGCGGACGAGCCGCCGGTAGCAAATTTGCGCGGGTAAATATTTTTGTCAACTACGCGACTGACAGCTTATTCCTGTTATGTATTTCTATAGACAACTTGATAGAAATGTACAGCATGATCTACTATCGACCTTTCTTTTTGGTTTAGGGATGTAACTAAAACAATAACGGAGTTAGAACGATTTCTATGGAAACACACGCGGTGACATATAAACACGCTTATTGTACTTGACTGCTGTCCTATTTCTAACGCTTATATCTGCTTACGTTGCGGAGGGGTTAAGTGCAGTTATCTTTATAAATTTGGTTTAAAACATACAATCTGTATAAACGTCAAATTCTCGGTCTTGTTATTGTTTACAAACGGTTTCCATGGACACAGGCCAAATCACACCAAGCAACGTTGCAACAATTGCGCCCGGCAAGCTAACAGCAGCTTTGTTGGGTAAGTGCAACCTTACACTAAGGATTTTTAGTAGGAATGTCTTTTTGTAGGGGAAAAAAAAAGTTGGAATTTCAGAAAAAGTTATTAATCTTTTTTACTCCCACCATAATGTAGAATCACCTACCGAAGCTAATGCACTTTACCCCCGGACACCCTGTATAGCAGAAAGCTCCAGTGATTATAAAATAAATATTACATTGCAAAAGAGCAATCTATGCATAAAAATAATAAACATCTTTAGTAGGGTAGGTAGATAATACATGCAAATGAATGTATGAAGGCCCGTCTCTTGCGAGCTCCGCCATTAACGTTTGCCGAGACAATCCCATTAACATCACCAATGATAAATATTGACAATTTTTGTTGTGTTTCAAGCTTTCCATGAGCGATGGAAAACATCCCATCCCGCGTGAAGCGGATATGCAGGCGGTGGCAGGTGGTGGGGGGGATAATTCTTTTTTTCGCAGGAGCCGCGCGATGCTGTAATTTATGGAGAATATACCGAATGACTTTTTGAGAATTTTTCGCAATGAGCGAGCATAATCACGAGTTTAAAATATTATTATACATAAATATAATATAATAATAAGTATATTTGATAATAAAATATCAAAAATTAATTTAATTATTCCGTTTTTGACGTCTACGTAAATACTTACGCACTGGAAATTTTTAAAAGGCAACTTTAGGTCCTGCAATAATCGATATTAGTCAGAAATCTTTCCTGATAAATAAATTTTTGTGTTTTCTTCCTGATGTAGCATCTTTTCTTCATCAGAACGCATTTTAACATTTATGTAAACGACAAACCTCATGTTTTTTGGTGTTATGTCAACTGCGTGGACCTATCTAATAATTATGATTTTAAATTGTAAATAAATACTATCTTAATGGATGATTATTTCTTTCGTGAACTCACTTGTAAATAAAGTCTATTAATTTATAAATCGGTTTCAGATACACGGGAGAAATTGACCAAAATTCAAATCGGCATTCTATTTTTATGTCAACATAATATTTACGCACTCTTAATTCTCAATGGTAACTTTAGGTCGTGCAATAATCGATATTAGTAGGAAATCTTTCCTGATAAATAAATATCTATTAAAATATCTGTGTTTTCTCCCTGATGCATCTCTTTTTCATCAGAACACATTTTAACATTGATATAAACGCCAAAAACGTCAAGTGTTCTTTGCGTACGCGTTGACAGGTCCTTACCACGGACCACTAGCCAAATTGTGTGTGACCACGCGAACTTCGCACCAATCTTTCAATTGTGTTTCAACAAATGGAGGAGACGGAAAACAAAAAATGTTGATAGTGATGTTTGAGGGATTGTCACGGTAAACATTAATGGCGGAGCTCGCAAGAAACCTGACTTTAAATAAACAGGCAACACTAATTAGTTCCTATTTTGATTTTGAGAGGAAGACAAAAGGGAGGGAAAATAATCTGTATTTTTGACAAATAATAAATTAACAGTAAAATATAAAGTCTATATATATTATTATACGACTGCCATAATACGGACCTAGTGTGGTAGTCGAAAAGCATGTAGAAAATGTATTTTTGTAATATGAACCCACCTGCAGCTGCTCCATTAATTTAACATCAGACATGTACGGTATGAGGAACCTCAAGAGCTGAAGGCAAGCTATCAATCCCCCTTCTAAGGGGCCAGATATTCTCCGTCTGCATGAAGCTATCAAGTCTCCCATGTGGGGGAAATACTGCAGGAGAATAATCTGCTCTCCATACAATGCTGGAATAAAATAAAAATTACATGTAAAAGAAAGTGATGCATATTTATCTTGTATAAGAATTGGGTAGATACACGTACATAAGCAGACAACATTAAAATAGTTCTTACTTTAAATTTGAGATGGACAAAGTGGAGGGATATTTGTCTGTATTTTTGACAGCTGGCACAATAATAACTTGTGTAAAAATGTTTATTTATGCATGTATATAAATATAGCAGATTGGAGTCACGCAAATGGTAGGACAATTTGATTTAACCTCTAATCGGCCGAAGCCGCTCATATGCGCGCAGCTTGTGCGCATGCGCGAAATTTTTTTTTCGAAATAAATGTGTTTGTCTGCGATTTTGACCCTTCTATGTACAGAATTTGTATGAAGAACACGGTCAGAATCGCTTGCGCCAACATTACCCTATAAGATTTCATTCACCTTGCAACCCCAGAATATTTTTAAACGATTTTATCTGTGGTTTAAGAATGTCAGATTTGGTGCAAATTTTAGTTGTCAAGTTGATGCATGTTCCTTGACTAAAACATCGTAAAACCTATTAATTTACGTAATTAACCGGTCAAAGGCCAGGCCATTTCACTAAAATTCACGAAAAAACACTAAAAAAGCACCATTTTGAACTTTGAATTGAATGTTTTGTTGATTAATTTTGAGCTATTGTATATTTTATTGACTGAAACACGTTCACAACACAATAAACTATCTACGAAAACAACATTACTTGCATTTATTACGTAAATTAATAGGTTTTACGATGTTTTAGTCGCGGAACACGCGTCAGTTGCGACGGTTAAAATCGCGGCAAATTTTGACAGGTGATTGTCATAGAAGAAATCGTTTTAAAAATATTCTGGTGTTGCAAGGTGAATGAAACTTCAAGGCGTATCATAGAGTACTGTTGGCGCAAGCGATTCTGACACTGTTCTTCATACAAATTATGTACATAGAAGGGCCAAAATCGCAGACCAAAAGTTTTTTGATGAAAATATTATTCAAATATTTGAATTATTTTCTCGCACATGCGCATCTCCGGCCTGTCACCGGTTAACACAAGTAATGTTGTTTTGATACATAGTTTATTGTTCTAGGAATGTGTTTCCGTCAATAGAATACACGATAACTCAAAATTAATCCACAAAACATTCAATTCAAAATTGTGTTTTTTTATGAAATTTCCATATTTTTCCTGGAATTTGCAGGCCTTTGACAGGTTAAAGTAATAAATAAATAATAATAAAAACAATGCATTTGCACCAACCTGCAATAGATGTGAGGCATTCAATAACCTTAGTGGCGTTGCAATCTCCAACTAGTCGACTGTTTGCAATGCAGAGGGAATCCAAACGATTTGCATAACTTTCTTCACCCATAACAGCCAACAGATTCTCTCGTCCAATGTAGCACAGAGTTAGCATCTTCAACAAATTCCTTGTCAGATATTTACATGTCAAGACAGGCCCCAATCTGTGAGCCAACCAAATCAGGCTTTCAGAACTCATCTCAGATATTTTGCAGTCTTTTGTATTGTTACTAGCCAGGTATAATTGTTGGGATCGTCTAGGGTTAAGTTTTTCTTTTCTTTTATCGGATTCCATCATTCTCAGCGACTTGTGATGACGGGAAGACATTTTATTGATTTCTAGACTTTTCGAAGAGTTTCCTCCTTCATTGTGGAAAACTTCTTGAGAAGTGTCGTCATCATCATCCGGCCCTTGGACGTAGCTCGTAAACGTTCGGTAAGAGTTGGGAATTGCAATGGTTGGAGAAGTTGGACCCGGTTTTGAAGTTTCGCCGCCATCTTTGCTGCTTCGACTTGGCGGTGAACTAGTAGGTGAGCCGTAATTATTCTCATGGAAATATATTTCATCAGGGTTTTTATTTTGGGGGTCATCAGATTTACTGGATTCATCTTCATCTCCTCCGTAGATTGACTCTGTAGCTTCCAAGGCTTGAACGTGATTTAAGTACCTGTCTAAATTTGGTGAATCCGATATGCAATCGATTTCTTCGATGAGAGATTTGATGTTGGATTTGTTGAATATGTTTGTTTCCCAGCTTTTGGCGTCCTCGGATACCCCGTCAGATCTAGAAGTATTCTCTCTATTTCCGTCACTTTCAAAGTGGAACAGATCGCTTTCAGCAATGGAATCAGTTTGTTTCCTTGGCTTCTCCGGGGATAGGTTATATTCTTTCTCTACGCACGGAGTTAAAGTATTTTCCGAGCCACAGGACGTGTCGGGTGACAAAATATCATGGGGGACATTTGAAGCAATTTTCAAAGTTTCTTCGCAGTAGGTAAGTTTTTTGATAGAATTGGCAGATTTGAGTGGACTACTAGGATGAGTGTGAATAGTAGGTTCGGCTACAGCATCTTTGTAGCCCCCGACAGCCTCCACAAGATGTGGCACAAAGTTTTCCAAAAAGCACTGAAGACCAAATCTCACAATCAGCTGCAGTAGAAATATGTTGTGATACAATTTGACAGACTTTTTACTGTTGTAAGCCGTCATGTTGTTAGAGTCAGCTTTGCGGGCATTGATGTTCCCGCTTTTGTCACCCGTGTGATCGTCATAAAGAACCAGTATCAAGCTTAGCAGTTTCTTGGAAGATTCAATTGGTCCCAATGCCTTGGAAACTGGATCAAACAGGTACCAAGCAGCCAGAATGGAAGTCGTCTTATTGTTTAGTAGTTCTATAAAATGTGGAAGGAATAAATTGACGCTGTCGAATTGATTAAACGAACTTATTTGATTGAAGAAGTTTTCCATTTGCAACGAGCACGAATGTACCTTTGCTTCAGCGATCTTTTGAGTGAAATACAGTTTGGTTTTGTCAAAGTACTGATACTTGAGGCAATCTTGGCCATCACAGTCGAAGGAATACAAAATATTCAATTCTCTCTCAGTGATGGAATACTCGTGGAGAACTGTGATAACAGAGTACAGCACAGGGAAGTGAGGAGGAAACGGAAGTAATTGGTTGGAAAGGAGAGGTTGTAATAGTTGAGTGGCCGAAGGAGCAGGAAGCCCATTTTTCTGGATGCTCGAGAAATCAACCTGGCTCGCAGTTAACTCCAGAAACTCATCAAGTTGTTCTTCGACATTTCTCGTTGCATTCTCAACTTCACCAATCTGGAGCAATAAACTCGCCACATATTTCACACATTTTGGCAGAGAGTTTAAGTTGTTTTTCAACACTAATCTACAGACCTTATACCGTTCATCGAATGACTTCATGGCCCTGGACTTGAAGGGCCTAACCTTTTGATTGAGAAATATCTCGACAATCAAACACCCCAAAACCTGCATATCTTTTTTCCGTTGCGATAAAACCATCTGTTTGAATAGTAAAACATTTGCTACAAATCTGGTGTTGAAACTTCTATCCTTCTTTTCTTTGAAAGAATCCTTATTTTCTTTGGACTGTTTCTTCAAATAATTCTTTTCGTACGCAGCGACAAACATTTGGTTTGTGAAAGAATTTTCATCGCATTGCAAGTCCGAGTTGTAAATATTAGAGAGATCTTCCTTAGTAGAAGAAGAAGATTCCATAGTACTTGATGATTTATCAGCGCGACATTCTGAATTAATTTCCGAAGCCAACTTGCCATTGTCTTTGTGTTTGTAAAACGTTTTAACTTTGAAGTTGTGCAAGTTTTCAACAGCTAATAGTTGTCCAATTGGGTTGAACTCTTTAGGCAGGTGTATGGGCAGTTTTCCGTATTCAGATTTTTGCACTTTGAAGTGACGCGGAGCTGAGCTGTTGGAACTGATTCTCCCATCGATTGCGCTGATTGAGGAGTGGGAAGGGGAGGCAGGGATGGTGTGATGAGGACTATCCTCCTCCTTCTTGCCAGGTTTCCTGGTCCTGCTGCTACTTTTCCTTCTGGACGTGGAGGGCTTCTGCCCCACTGGAATGTTTAGACTGGAATAGTTTTGAGGAAAATTGCAGTCCTCTTCTTCATCATCGGAGAATTCTTCAGAACTGTCATTGGACCTATTAGCCTTTTCTGTAACACAAAATATTATATTAGTGATGATATAGTAGAGAAAATACATGTCTGCTTGCGGGAGATCTTAAAAAGAATCCTTGGAGCCATCAAAGGATTGAAAAATGTCTAAAAGGGATTGAAATAACAATCTAGTCTACTTCAACGGAAGCAATCTTCCCAACATGCCTTCAATTGAAATGCTTGGCGTAACTATAATGACCAGCTCAGGAACGGGGGCTTCATCGCAGCCAGAGTAAAGTTAGCTTCTCAGAAGCTGGGGGGTACTGTAAAGAATCCGCAGATACATATTTTAATCGTACAAAACTGCTGATCCTGTACAAATTGCAAATGCGCCCCATTGTTGAATTTGACAGCCACCTCTGGTCAGATAACGCAAAATACTTAAACACAAAAAAATGCAGAAACAGGGGGTCCGATTGATAAGATTCCCGTATTTAAACAAATGAAATGCAATCCTTAGGGCTTGTGCGCACTAGCGGCCAGCCGTGTCCGCGGTTCGGCTAAGCGGCTAGCCGCCTGACACGGTTGAAACAAGTCACTTGTTTCAACCTCCTGAGGCGGTTCAACCGCGGTAACAAAAAAACTGCGTTGTCTCATCATTAATAAAATGGACGCTGTTAAAGTCAATTTAATTAAAAATCATTTATTGCTTTGAATAAATGATTTTTTATTATTACAATAGCTCAACACAGGAGGCCCTGAGGAAAATCTTTTCCCTCAGAGCCTGTGTCATCTCTGGGGATGCTGCGTGACGAATGTATGAATCCATCAGGAGTGACGAATGTATGAATCCATCCCTTCCAGTGCGGTGCAAGGCGATGTTCCAAAAGAGTTCTGCTTAAGAGGTTACAAGGTCTCCCTCAACCAGTGTCTCCGATCCGGCCTGCCACGCAGCTGGTGGGCAGACACACCCACTGCCAAGACCCTGACCGGGCACACCTGCTAAGTCATCAAACGTAACAAATCAATTGGGGTAAACTATGGCAGAGGTGTTGGTTATCCAATAAATGGTTCCCGGAGCGGTGGTACCCCCTACCCACCTCCCAAATTGAAATTAATACGTACCAAGATTTTTTTTTGCATTATCGACGTATCTTCGTTTCCAAAAATATCCACTAGCTCTTCCCATTGTTTCAGTTTCAATTCACTGTTCTTATCTGTTGCTCCTTCACAATTGACGGCCGGCGTAGTGCAGCGGTAAGACGCTTGACTAGCATAGAAGGTCGCGGGATCGAATCCCGGCGTGGCAAATAAAATAAAATTTTATTTGATTAATTAGTGTATTTCCCAATTTATTCATTTAAAATAATATATAGTATATTTGCGGCACGTTCCAGAGTGGAAGATACTCACAGTATCGCCCTGGTGTAAGACCACCATTCAGAATTGAAACGTTGCTTGAAATGGCTTCTGCCGTGTTTGATGACCAGATCTGAATAGCCAGGTACTTCCCCACCTTCCTCTTCCCTATCTCCTTCCCCTCCCCACTGCCTTCAGCCTCACAACATACCCCAATTGGGGATGCCATAGTCCCACTGGCTTCAGACGGGAGCAGTTGGGACTCTTGTGCGGTATTCATGAAAAAAATAAAAAATAAATATTTCAAATAGCTTATCGTTTTTAAATTTCAATGATATATTTTTCTGTGTCGAAATTCATGGCTGGGGGGACAACTCAACAGCGGCTAGCAGCGAACTAAACCCCAACCGCCTAGTGCGTACAGTCAATATGGCGGACCGCTGCCGTCCGTTCAACCGCCGCGGTTCAAATTTTTCGGCGTTTTGGTGCGTACGAATATGAGCGGTTGCATATTAAAATAAAAATGCGGCAGGCCATGCTGTTGATCGACTACACAGCTGGCTGCTAGTGCGCACAAACTCTTAGAGTACAGATGTCAGGTAGCTTTATTGATCATTTCAGTTGCATCGGTGCATAGTCAAGAAACACACCAAACATGTGCAGAGAACGTGTTGCTTCTACGACTCGTCGACTTCAGCAGCTCGGCTGTGGAACAATTTGCTGGCCTCTATGTTACCTCTCTCCTACAATCTCTCTCTTCAAGACCCATGTTCACTCCTTGTTCTCAAAAAGATCCTCCACCCAGCATCCTTAAAGACGACATAGGCCATGAGAGAAATTATTTTCCTCATGGCCTCCCGTGTGAAGTTAATGTAAAAAATTATGTCTAGTGCATCAAAAGCAGGGAATGACCTAAAAATAAAAAAAGGGTTTTTGATCTTCACAACTGATAATCTGGAGAATATAGAATCTTACTTCTGTCCTTCTGCCAGTATATTTTGGGCGGCAGCTTCTCCCCCCAGCAGTGAGTGACCTGGGACAAGCGCGCTGGGTGCGCAGAGCTGAAGAGCTGCACCGGGCCGGAGCGGGACAGCTCCGTGTGACCATCCACCAGGGACAGGCACACATTCTTGGCCTTCACAGCTGCGGAGCCTGATAACCTACAGACAAAAAAATTTCATTATTAACCTGTTGAATGTCGGGTGGTATATTTCGAAGAAATCGTGCAGAAATTATCTTGTTGCTTTCTGCATAGCGATTCTATATCTTTTGTGGGATCATTATCGAGATAACGGACGAGATCTCCTGTCAGATTTGTGTGATTTTTACATATTTACTGTCACGTATTTTAGTTTAGATCATTTTAAACATGAAATCCTGCAAGTATGCATGATTATTTATTCATTTAATGTACGTTGTACATAGAAAAAGCAAATAAATCACACAAATCTGGCAGGAGATCATGTCCGTTATCTCGTAACAATCTCACAAAAGATATAGAATCGCTTGACTGGTCAAATATCCATATAAAAACAAAGGAATTTTTTTTTTGCGATTGTTTTCTGTTTACCTGATAATATATCTTATTATTCATGTATATTAAATGATAAAATCGTAAGAGGTTTTTTGAGAATAGCTAACTAACTAAAAAAAAAGATAAAAAAATCTCCCATTTTGGAAATAATTGTCAAAAAATATAAAAATGATTTTATTATTTCTACACAAATCTGAATACATACCCAAAAAGAAAAAACACAATTCAAAAGAGTTTTCAAATAAATAAAGACCTTTATTGAAAATTGAAAATGTGAAATATTGATTTTTTTCGCCTTTGACAGTTGCCAAAAGTGACCTACAAAGTCACAGAAAATTCATTTAAAAATATTCCGAGTAGCCAGATTAATGAAATCAACGTTTACATCAAGATGATATTGGCGCAAGCGATTCTGACCTTGCCCTTCATACAGTTTCTTTATACATAAGGGTTAAAATCGCATTTAAAAAAAAAAAAAACAGTTTAAAAAAATTCCCAGCCCGACAGGTTTAATTAAGAGTAGTATAAAATTATAGACAGCAATGTTTTTTTTTTTTTTTCAATTATTTCTGGCTTTCACCTTTCAAGGGTGTTCTAGGCCATCATTTATAATAGAGAACTCCAGTCCAATTTTTTTTATTTTTTTTCCTTCAATCTTTAATAACAGCACTTTTATTTTTATTTTTATAGTTAGTTATAATAGTTAAAATAATTGTCAAAGTTTTAATTTTCCAAGACCCCACGAAAAGCACCGTATCTATGGTGGATTGTGTGACGTCTTCACCCACCGATAGTTTATTTATTTTCAAGTTGTCATTTTGAATCAGTGATGTTATGTCTAGGGAAATTTCCCTAGATCTAGGGGAGAAAAATATTTTTTAGGGAAAAGGGAAATCAGGACAAAATCTAGGGAAATTTCGAACTCTGGCAAATTTTTTATTACATATGACAATATTACTGGTATTATTTTTTTTTTTTTTAATATATATTTTATATATACATTTTTATATACGTATATATATTTTTTGGAATTCCTATGAATTTTAATTATTGTTCATGTACTTACAAGCAATGTTATTTTTAACACTGACAACTCAAAATGATATTATGTATCTAAAAAGATAAATGGGACCTCTGAAAAAAAAACAATTCTTTAAGTTCCGTTTTATCGGTGATTGCGGTTGATTTTTATTGTGCAAAGTGTTTTTTTTATTTGGAATTCAGTGGTGAGTGTATTCGTACTTTTAAATTATTATTTAACGTAGCAAAAAGTGTTTTATTTGGAAAAGCACAGTATTATAAGTACATTTACTAAATTCCGATATCTTCCCAATTAATTAATCATATTAATTAACATATAACAGGATTAGTGTTACACAATCAGGTGGCTATGTAGGTAATTGCGTAAATGTGAAATTCTAGGGAAATAATTTTTTTGGGCAGAACATCCCTGTTTGAATGAAGAATCCAGAAAAATCAATGGCGGAATCAGGCGGAATGCTTTGGGATGACTTTTAGGTGTGAGGTGTGTTTTTTATTCAAGATTAACTATTTTTAATATAGAAAAACATTGGTAAAATGTCCACATTTCACCGGTACTGTTATTGTATTTTAACAAAGTGCAACATAAAAACAATAAATCATCTTTTTAATTGCAAATACAAGTAAGCCTCGAATTTTGTGTTCAGGCGTGACTGCACATTGTTTTATGTATAACTCATACAGAAACACTGGTATTTATAATATACTGATCATGACGATTGTGTAATAACTTGTATAAAAAGCCCTTTTAGTAAAAAACAATTCGAAAATACGACCGATGTATCGTCGTAAACCAAATGTCAAATATGACATATGACCTATTTATGACTATGCTTAACCTCAAACCCTTTTACGTCATAATTTTAATTGTTGAGAGCCTAAATATTGTTTCCAATAAACACAATAACTATTATTTATCTAAATCTCTTTAACAGTATGAAAATAACCAAAAAAACACGAAATGTTGAATGGCGTGCGTGTCTTTCGTGGCGTAAGGCGTAAGATTTCAAATGTCAATACATCTTGATACACTTCGGTGAATTGGTTAGCAGGTTAACAGTGACGTCACCGTTAACCACTTCAGTAATGCCAACTTGACGCTGTGTTTTGAGGAGAGGTTTAAAAATGCACTTTTTAATAATTTTTAAAAACTCTGCGTTTAATATTATGAAATAAAACTTATATATTCAGAATCAGCGTTTATTAGTCTACATGAACATATTTTTTTAAAGCCATTATATTTTTCACTGGAGTTCCTTATTACAGAGAAAGGAAAGGTGAATTTATATATTAATTTTATTTAAATGTGCAAATTTCAGAATTTTATGGAAGATTGGAGTAGAGTTCAGACTTAGAAGAGATGAGATGTTGAATGGAGGAGAGGCAATTTTTGATAACGCTTGATAGAAGAGAGGATATTTATTTAGAGAGGAACAATCAAAAAATATGTGATCTAAAGTTCCCACATCTAGACCACAGAACGTACAATCTGGGGAGTCAAGCACATGAATTTTATAAAGGTGAGAAGGAACGGAACAATGTCCGATTCTCATACGAATAAGTAAGGAAATTTATTTTTTGGAAAAATGGGGGAATTTTTGAAACCACGGTTTTGATGGGATAGTCCTTTGTATTGAGGCATAGCGGGCACCCTTGGATTGACTAGCAATGTTACAATACTCTGTCCAAACATTGCGGGATCTATCTTTGATGATGGAAAAAATATCAGACAGGGGAATATGGTTTACGAGGGTAATGGTAGGGTTAGACGCTCCTTGTTTTGCCAAGGAATCAGCAATATCGTTACCCACTATGCCAACATGTCCAGAAATCCAAATCAGAGTGACAGTTTTTCCAGAGCTTTGAATGGAGGTTATCAATACTCGAATAAGACATACAAAGTGATCATCAGGATGAAGAAGAGGACTGGTTTTAAGTTTTTGGAGGGAACTGAGAGAGTCAGAGAGAACAAGAGAATGTTCAAAATTATTTTTTATTACATATTTGAGAGATTCAATAATCACAATGCACTCAGCAGAAAAAATTGAAAATTGGTTTGAAATTGAATAAAATATTCTTTCATTAGAATTATTGTGGTAAACGTTAATACCAATACCACAGTTAGGAGAGTCCGGAGATTTGGAGCCATCAGTAAATAAAAGAGAAGAGTTGGGCCATTTAGAAGAAATAATGTCATTGAACATATTATTGACAGTACGGGCTGGGAGATTGGAATGACTTTTAAGGATGCCGATCCCTTCTAAAATCGTTGGGGATAGGGTGACGTGACTATATTTTAATTTGTACAAAGGAAGATCATTTTTGATAATTTGAAGCTCTGAGAGAGAGCAAAAATTTTTACAGATGGCAGGGAGAGGTTTAGTTCGAGCTCTGATTGTAGATGAATGTGTTGAGTCGTTGAACAACGAGACTCTGGGAATAACCTGATGACTTTTAGAATTTAAACATTTAGGAACAAATTTGTCAGCAAATAGTTGACGCCTTAAATAAAGAGGAGGATCAGAACATTCTACTTGAAGGGAATTGATGGGCGACGATTGCATCGCGCCAGTTATTATTCGCAATGACTTAGATTGAATTTTGTCTAATTTACTGAGTGTATTTTTGGATGCAGTACTAAAAAGTGGGCAGGCATAGTCGAGATGGCTTCGAATAAGTGCATTGTAGAGCAACTTAAAGCAGATAGGATGTGCACCCCACCAAACGCCAGTCAATGATCTGATAATATTTAAATTATTTTCACATTTAGTAACTATATTATTAATGTGGGAAGACCATTTAAGTTTCCTATCAAATATTACTCCCAAAAATTTTACTTCGGAAGCATTGGGGATTGGAGAGTTTTTAAATAAAATTTGAACAGGGGGATTATTATGACGATTTGAGAAGGTGACACACTGACTCTTTTGTACTGAAAGTTCAAGACCTTTTAAAGTGAGCCATGTGCAAAGGGCATCCATGGCTTCATTAAGATATTTGACGGCGGATGGAATGATTTTGGATAATAAGAAGAAAGCTATGTCATCTGCGAACTCAACAACTTTTACTTGAGGGGGAATGGTGACATGCATATTGTGTGTGTATATATTATACAGTAAGGGGGATAATACATCGCCTTGGGGTAAACCCTTCCAAATTGACCTACTCTGAGGAGTAACATCTGGTAGCTCAATGAAAATTTTCCTATCGAGAAAAAGATTAATAATAGATTGGACAAACATGAGGGGTAAGCCAAGGCCTAAAAGTTTTTTTTTAAGAATAGAGAACTCCAGTCCAATTTTTTTATTTTTTTTAATGAATAAAGACCGTCAAACTTAAATAACTGCATTTTTATTTTTATTTTTATAGTTAGTTTTAATAGTTAAAATAATCGTCAAAGTTTTAATTTTTAAAGACTCCCAGAAACGCACCGTGTCTATGGTGGTCTTTACCCACCGTCCCCACCGTTAGTTTTTTACTTTTTAAGTTGTCATTTTGAATCAGTGATGTCATGTCGAGGGAAATTTCCCTAGATCTAGGGGAGAAAAATATTTTTTAGGGATAAGGGAAATCAGGACAAAATCTAGGGAAATTTCGAACTCTGGCAAAAATTTTGGTAATTATCGGTTCGGACTGGCCACGCTTATTACGAATAATTTTTAGAAAAAAACTTTAGATTCGCCTTAATTACTATAAAAGGAAACTTTTTGGCTTTGGGGCGGCGGAAAATAATGCATTTTAATTTTCAATTGCATAAAACCAAAATTCACTTCGCGAACCGACGCAGCGAAAATCCGCGGCCGTAGCTGTCACTGTTATGGACTGTAGCTGACTTCGTGGGATACCTACATGAAATACCGCGAATCACAAACCATGTTACACAAACCTAGCGTAGCCGCTAAGCCACTTGAAAACTGGGATGTTTTTCTTGCCTTGACGCGAGTAGGCGTTATAAAGGGCCACTTTCTTTTGTATCACAAACCATGTTACACAAACAAGCACGCTAGACAAATTTCATAATTACGCGCCTTATCCCACGAAGTCGGCTACAGTCGTATTAGCTCTTGTTAATTTATCAAGGATACCAACATCACAGTGACATGTACGGCCGCGGATTTTCGCTGTGTCAGTCGCGAAGCGAATTTTGGTTTTATGCAATTGAAAATTAAAATGCATTATTTTCCGCCGCCCCAAAGCCAAAAAGTTTCCTTTTATAGTAATTAAGGCGAATCTAAAGTTTTTTTCTAAAAATTATTCGTAATAAGCGTGGCCAGTCCGAACCGATATTTACCAAAATTTTATTACATATGACAGTATTACTGGTATTATTTATATATATATACGTATATATATTTTTTGGAATTCCTATGAATCTTAATTATTTTTCATGTACTTACATGCCATGTTATTTTTAACACTGACAACTCAAAATGATATTAGGGAACGTACCCATACTACGTGACACGTTCGGGGGGGAGGGGTCTTCAAAATACCACGCTTGTTACAAATGAGCGGCGGGTTGCTTATGATTTTTATTTTGCAAAGTGTTTTTTTTTAAATTTGGAATTCAGTTTCTAATTCACTGGTGAGTGTATTCGTACTTTTAAATTATTACTTCACGTAGCAAAAAGTGTTTTATTTGGAAAATCACGGTATTATTAGTATATTTACCAAGTTCCGATATCTTTCCAATTAATTATCATATTAATTAACATATAACAGGATTAGTGTTACACAATCAGGTGGCTACGTAGGTAATTGCGTAAATGTGAAATTCTAGGGAAATTTCACTTCTAACTGTTGGCAACACTGTGAAGAATCCAGAATAATCATGGCGGATAATGACTTTTAGGTGTGAGGTGTGTTTTTTATTCAAGATTAACTGCTTTTAATATAGAAAAACATTGGTAAAATGTCCACATTTCACCGCTACTGTTATTGTATTTAATCAAAGTGCAATATAAAAACAATAAATCATGTCTTTCATTGCAAATACATGTGACATCGTGTTTTGTGTCAGGTGTTACTTTGTAGGTACATTGTTTTATGTATAATACATACAGAAACACTGGTATTTATAATACACTGATCATGACGAGTGTGTAACAACTTGTATAAAAAGCCCTATACTAAAAACAATTTGAAAATACATAAAAACAAACGTCAAAATATGACATGACTTTAACCTCAAATAGACAACATTTATTGCAGATTGTCCGCAAATATAGCCCTTTTCGTAAATTGTTGAGGGCCTAAATTATGTTTCAATAAACACAATAACTATTATTTATCTAAATCTCTATAAACAGTATGAAAATAAACCAAAAACACGAAATGTTGAATTGCATAGGTACGCGTGCACTTCAAGTCATTTCAAATGTCAATACAATACAATTCACAGGTGACAGGTTAACTGTGACGTCACGGTTAACCATTTCAGTAATGCCAACTTAACGCTGTGTTTTCCGAAGAGGTTTAAAAATGCACTTTTTAATAATTTATTAAAAACTCTGCATTTAATATTATGAAATAAAACTTATATATTCAGAATCAGCGTTTCTTGGTCTATATGAACATATTTTTTTAAAGCCATAATATTTTTCACTGGAGTTCCTTATTGGGATGGAAACATTGTCAAAGGCGCCTTCTATGTCTATAAAGACTGCAAGACATACTTCTTTGTTAGAAATGGATAAATTAATATCATTGCTGATGATGGCAAGGTTATCTTGTGTAGATTTCTTTTTCCTAAATCCAAATTGGGATGGAGAGAGAAGATGATTACTCTCGACAAAAAAATCTAACCGGTTTTTAATTAATTTTTCATAAATTTTACTAAGGGTGGATGAAAGAGCAATTGGCCTATAGTTGGATCCAGAATTGGGTGATTTGTTTAATTTTAGAATTGGGATGATTATTTGAGAACTCCAGTCATCAGGTATTACAGTCTGGAAGATTTTATTTAAGATGCTTAAAAAGTGATTTAGAACAGTATCATTACTATTTTTGATAATGCTATAAGGTATACCATCTCTGCCTGAAGATGAGTCCTTGACTGTTGATTAACAATTTTTTAATTCAATTAAAGTGAATGGAGAGTCTAGCCAATGATCAGACATAGGAGTGTTGTGGATTGGAGTTGTTTCATCTAAGTTAGGTACAGAAGGGGGGGCAATTTTGTCCAAGAACTCGTCTATCCATTTAGAATGAGAAGCTCGAGGAGATGTTGGACTGAAGGAGGATCGAAATCTTCGAATCATGGACCAAACTTCCGAAATTGGAGTGTTCGGAGATACTGAACTGCAGAAGTTGTACCACCCGGATCTTTTTTTTGACCTCAATACCCTTTTGGCATTGGCTTCGGCATTTTTGTATATGAGATAGTTCTCCATAGTCATATTGTGACGATAGGAAAGAGATTTAGCTTTCCGAATTCATAACATTCCTCATCCCACCAGGGAGTCGGAGGGAGTTTTTTGAGAAATTTGGTTTTAGGGGGAGGATTCGATTTATTGATTGCAATTACGAGCATTGATTTGAAGTTATCGTAGTCATCTTTGACAGATAATGTATCGGTATAGGATAAATTTTGTATAAACTTATCCATATGTCAGTTAAATTCGTCCCATTTGGTGTGTTTTGTTTTAATCTTTGTCGAAATATGGGACTTGTCTGAATGGAAAGAAGTTTGATAAGTGATGAGAGATCCACTGCACTGGGCTTTGTGTTTGGGCGAGAGATTCTAGTAGGAGATCCGTCATTCAAAAGAAAAAGGTTGGATTCATCTAGGAAATCCATCACACTTCGACCGTCTCGATCACAGAAAGCAGAACCCCAGACGGGGGAATGGGCATTAAAATCACCCAATAAAAAGAAAGGAGGGCTTAGTTGACGGACAATTTGCAACCACGCTTGTTTATTGAAGTGCGATGTTGGGGGAAGATAGATAGAAACAAAGGAAGTGTCCTTTATTTTAGCTGCAACCATTTGAAAGTCAGCATTGGGGGGTTTGATATTATTTATTGGGAAAAACGGAAGGGATTTTTTAATAAAAAGGGCAGCACCACCGCCCGTACCTTTCGGGCGATCATCGCGGAGACAGGAGTACCCTCCCACATTAAAGTGGGTGGATGGAGTAAACCATGTCTCCGAGACAGCAGCCACAGAAACAAGGTTTGAATTTAATAGGTTAAGAAGGTTCGATTTGTTAGAAATAGCACTGCGGCTATTCTACTGAAGAATTCTGACATCTTGAATAGCCATTTTGAATAGCCATTTTGAATAAATGATTTTAATGTGGAAATAATAGAAGCAGCGTTGGACGGTAGATTGGTTTGAGAAGAAATTAGGTCAATTAGAAGCATAATAAGAGTTTGAATAAATGAAGAATTATCTTGGGAGAATTGTTCAGAAAGCTTTTGATGGTTTGTTGAGGATGAATTATAATTGTTTGCGCACCCATTTATGGCATTTGAAAGAGGTGAACCATTGGGATTTAAGAGAAGTGAGTTGTGTTGTTGCTGATCGTATCCAGGAGCCGGTTTAGAGATAGGGTTTTTGTATGTGAATTTAGTTGAACGAGAAGATGTTGAGGAGGAGGCGGGTGGGTTGGATGAAGAGTTACTGGATAAAACCTCAGCAAATAATTTTTTGACAGGCGGGAATAGTTTAGAAGCCTGCAGAAAAGACAAGTTCTCAGAGGCCATAGAAATTTTTATATTTTTTTGGCGAGATTGTTCCGGACAAGAAGAGTTAATGGCGGAATGAGCACCTGAGCAGTTAAAACATTTAGGTGACGAGAGAGAAGAACATTGGTCAGCCGTGTGGTTTTCTCCACATTTGAAACATCTGGGAGGGGATCTGCATGCAGCTTTGGTATGACCAAAACGACAGCAATTGTAACATTGAGTGGTGGGATAAGTATACATTTCAACTGGTAAGGAGTTGAAAAATAAATAAACATGGGAGGGAAGAGATTGTCCTTCAAATGTGATGACGACAGATTGGGAGGGCTTCCAGGAAACGATGCCCTCAGAAGAGTCCTTATAATTTAACCTCCTGGATTTTATGGGATTGCCGATATGTTGGGGGGTTGAAAGTGAAGACAGGATTTCTGGAATGGACAGATCGGTCGAGATACCTCTGACGAGGCCCATTCGAGTGACATTGAAAGTTGGGATGTACGCCTTGAATTTAGAATTTGATGAAATAAATATGTTTTTGATAAAGTTGTTGGCGGCTGAACCTGAGAGGAATTCAACAGAGATTCGGAAGCGACCCTCGGCTTTTACACCTCCAGGCTTAATCGAAAGGTTCTTGCTATTTGATAGGAATTTACCAAATTCAAGAGGGTGGATAGTTTTACCTTGCTCAGTTTTTTGAGCGTACACAATGAACGGGCCACAGGAATGAGGAGAATAAAAGTTTGTAGGAGGAGGTTGAGGAAGAGCAGGTGAAGACTGAGAAGAAGAAGGAGAGTCATGTTTTATTGAGGAAGAGGGACTAAACTTCCTTTTTTGTGGTAGTCAGAATGACAGATTCACTGTCCGAAATTACTACATTTTCACCATCTGGGGGGTCAGGGGGAGGATCTGGGGGCTTTTTAGGGTGTCCAGGGGGGTCCTCCTCCATTGTTCACAAAATTACAAAAGAAAAAATGTATGGAAAGTGACAGAAATAAAAAAGGTTATAAATATCTGGAAATCAGCGACGAAAAGTGACTCCTTGAAGATCAGAGGGGAGAAGAATCCTCAAGGAACAACACACTACACTTTTATTGACCAGAAAACATAAAAATATTAGTCAAAATAATAAAAAAAGATTATTTTTTTCTAGGGGAAAACAAAATAACTGTGACAGCCAGATGTTCAAAATTAGAATCGACAGCACTGTTAAAATGTGGAATTGTCAAGGCTTAAATGTTTAAATGAATCTGAGAACTTTAGGTGTGAAAAAAAGGCGGGGAAAGCAATGCCAGAGACTGTGCGAGGGGAGGTTGAGCCTGCAATGGATGGAGGCCACTGAAGTAGCCCAGGAAAGGGACGCCTGGAGTTATATTGTCGAAGTGAGGAGTCCTCGACCAGAATAGAACAATGGGAAGACAGTGAGAACTAGGTGTCAAAATGTTAAGATAATATGTATGTATTAAATTACGGAATTATAATTATAATTTTGTGACAAAATTGAACTTACTTGTAGCCGAATGTAAGATCAATCCAGTGGTGTAAGGATTCAGAGACTTGGACACTCTCGAGGGCTTCACGATGCTTCATTATAAAATCTTCCACACAGGAAGCCCAAGCTGGCACCTCCAAATCCTGAAATCAAACCAATCAATTAAACAACATTTCATCAAATATTTGCAAATAATAGAGATGAGGATAAATGCTAAATTCATCTAATATGTGAGGGGTTCATTAACTACTCAAGCGAAGTTACCAAAATTTAGGTAGTACCGTCAATTCCCTTGCGCGTAGGTGATTTACATAGTATAAATTGAAGACGCTCCCGCTATCTGTACGCTTAGATCTTTTAAACTACCCAACGGATTTTCATGCGGTTTTCACCAATGAATAGAGTGATTCATGAGGAAGATTTTTAGGTATATAATTTTGTGAAGGTTTTATGTAAATTGGTTGAAATATATAAATAAAGGGAGCGGGCTGGCAAGCGGGCAGCGGGCTATGTGGATTTGATTTAACAGATGGCGTTGGTTAGGTTGGGTAATGGCGTGGCGTTGTGTTTCGTTAGCCACAGCAACGTGTAGCCGGGTCTGCTAGTTTTTTTATAAAACCTAAAAATATGTGATAAACAGTGAAACAGATGTGGATTTATTAGCTAACATACGTTTGTGTATTCATTTTTTTCTTTACATTAACTCCACACAGGAAGCACTGAGGAAAATAATTTTCCTCAGGGCCTATGTCATCTTAGGGGATGATGTGTAGAGGGTGATCATGAGAAGAAGGAGTTCTAGGAAAGAAATAGGTATGAGGGGTGGGTAGGAATCTGGGGGCAGCATATCCAGGAGTGACGGACGTATGAATTCATCCCTCCCACTAAGGTGCAAGGCGATGTTCCGAGAGAGTATGGCTTGAGAAGTCAAAGGGCCTCCCAAAACCATTCCCTCCTGATCCGGCCTGCCATGCAGCTGGTAGGCAGACGCAACCTCACCCCATGATCCCAGGCACCCCTGCTAAATTACCAAACATAGCAAACAACTTGGGATGTTGGATGGTGTTGGTTATCCAATAAATGGTTCCCAGGGCGGCGGTACCCAGCCCGCCTCCCAAATTGAATATATATTATTACGGTAGTTTAATTTACCGGTAAATCTTCATGCTGGCTTTTGAACACGTTGGGATCGGTGAAGAACTCTGGAATACATTCGTCAGGGGTCCATTCCTGCATTCGCTGGATGGAGCTGGGGTACTCTGCGGGCACCCAGTTGTTGCGGACATTTCGACAAAGGATCTCTTTTGATGTTCTACAAAGTAGCAAACATAATATTATAAAAGAAGATTAAAAATAAATTACGTACAGTTTCTTAAAGTTTGGGTATCTTTTTTAATTTTTCCATTTGACAGCTGTGTGGCCTTCCGAAGGCAGCATCAACAGTTCGACAATTCTTTTAACCCCTTAGGCTAATTTGTTCAGTTTCGGCGTAACTCATATAGGTCTAATAAAAATCGTTGTGCCTCCCTTACTATAATGGTTAGAAATATGATTTAAACGGTGTTAGAAAGATAAAACACCACGCTTCATATTAAAATCTAAAAGTTAACCACAAAATAATTAAAATTTATGAAACTTTAGAAATTTTTTATTAATTATTTTTACATGAAACGACAAAAAAGTGAGTTGACAATAATGTTTATAATACATTTGCCTAAATATAATGCATTTGTCGGAAACTTTGGTTTATAAATGTTTAGTGTATTTATTGGATAGCCGACACCTCTGCCGTAGGTCACACCAAGTGGTTCGCTACTTTTGATGATTTAGGAGGGGTGCCCGGGTTCACGGGGTACTTTTGTGCGGGTCTTGGTGGCGGATGCGTCTGCTCACCTGCTGCGTGGCGGGCCAGATCGAGAGAGACTGGTTGAGGGAGGCCTTTTAACCTTTCCAGCCGGATTTATTATTATTGTATTTTTACTTTGGAAGGGTGCAGAGACATGTGTTCACGGTTTGACTCATTTTCGACTATTGACATTTAGTGTGTAAGAAAGAGAGGCAGCATTATATGATTAAGAACAAAAGCTAAACAATTAACGCATTGACATAATTTGACGTTTTTGAATTTTTGGAATTCACACACAGTTAAATATTATACCTATCACAATATTGCTGCAGTTCTTTCAAAATATGAGAATTCGTTCCATACAAAATGTATGAAAAAATTATTTTTCTTCATAACTCTTTTTTGGTGAATTTTTGCGATGTTTTAATAGTTATTCTGTTATCCGGAGCGGAGACAAATCCAACAAATCAAAGATCATCAAAATAGGTGCAGCCGATCTCGAGTTATACATAGTGTAACTAACCCGACTTTGTTTTATATACATACTAGCTGACCCGACGAACTTCGTACCGCCTCAGAATCAATAACTGTTGAATTAAATTAAGTTTTTTTATTAAGTTTTTAAAAAATTACACAATGAAGCAATTATCGATGCCCAACTGTCCGTGCTTTGTTTTTGTGAGTATCAAAGATGGAGTTGTGTACGGATTTATATTTTTTGTGATTTTCTTACTTTTCCACTTACTTACGGGAATTTTTGAAAGGAAGCGGGTACGGGTGCCGCCGCCCCGGGAACCATTTATTGGATAACCAACACCTCTGCCATAGGTCACCCCAAGTGGTTGGCTACGTTTGGTGATTTGGCAGGGGTGACTTTTGTACGGGTCTTGGCGGCGGATGCGTCTACCCACCTGCTGCGTGGCGGGCCGGATCGAGAGAGACTGGTTGAGGGAGGCCTTTTGACCTTTCCAGCCGGATTCTCTTGACCATTGGGTCGAAAGAGTCCGGCTGGAAAGGTCAAGGTAAAAGGTCAATTCCAGTCAAGTCAATGGCCTTGCACCGCAGTTGGAAGGATGGATTGACTCCCGGATACACTGACCTCCAGATTCCTACCCATCCCTCATGCCTTTTTCCTTCCCAGAACTTCCTATCCTACCTTTCCTTAAAAAGACCCTCCACACAGCATCCCCTAAGATGACATAGGTCCTGAGTGGAGCTTACGTAAAAAAAAATGCGTTTCATTTCAGAGATTTATTATTATTGTATTTTTCCTTTGGAGGGGTGTAGAGACGTACGTAGTACGTTCACCGTTTGTCTCATTTTCGACTATTGACATTTACAGCCTTATATGAATAAAACAAAAATACACTAAAACACGATAACATTACTAATAAGGTTTGTTCTTAAAATGTATTTTAAATCTGGCAACAATGTAATTTTTATAGTCTAAGTACTAAATTGTTTGTTTTCCTTCATAACCACTAGGTGGCAGCGCCTGCGCATTCGTTGTTCGCGCTCATATCATAAATGAACTTTTCGCTTTTCACTTTTCAAAAAAATTTCCCTTCGCGGATGTGTGTGCAATATTACTTATGTAAATGTGATGGTTAATTTCTAAATATGACTAATTTACTCCTTTATTTATATAATTGATATATTTACCATGTTTTTTGTGGTTTTTCATAAGTTTTAGTCAAGTTATAAAACAATAATCGTACTTTGAAAATTGAAGTGTAAAAAATTATTTTATATGATACATGAAAATTCAAATTTACATTTAAAGGATTTTATTTTATGAAAGTGGTGTTTTTTTAAATAATAATATCTAATACATGTGTTCCTAAACGTTTCAAAGAAATTAACGTCTTTAGAGATGCAAGAAATCTGTTATAAAAGCCGGTATAATTTTTAGGTTAGTTTTTTAGCAATAAAAAAAACTTTGAAATTTTTTATTATTTTTTTATTATATGCATGAGGAAAAAGTGAGGTGATAGTTTCCTTCCAAAATTATTACATAAAAGGACTGTGTTTTTGAATTTTTTTTAATTTCTTGAATTGATTTTTTTTTAATTTCTCTACATTTTAGTCAAAAAAAATTTGGTAAGAAATTTTTTCCATTTATTTCCGAGTTTGAATCTTAAAATATGTCAGTTTTTGAAAACTAAACTATATTTCAAATACACAAATCTAAAAGGTAATTTTATCTAGTTTTCATAAATGGTATTTGTTTTTACGACACCTTAAAAAATAAGAGATATAAAGAACATTCAAAATACTTTGGAAAAATTCCAAATTTCGTTCGAACATCAATCGTTAAATCAGAGATAAACTACCCTCTCAGGCCGTGTAAACCATGTGTATTTCTTTCAATGAACAAATTTTTAATTAGTAATGTTTTCACATCCGCGGCCGTTTGTCAATTGAATAAAATTTTCACTGGGTTTTTTAGTAAGGCTGTTAGTGTGTAAGAAAGAGGGGCAGAATTATATGATTAAGAACAAAAGCAAAACTATCAGCGCATTGACATTTGACATTTTTGAATTTATGGAATAGAGAACTCCAGTCCAATTTTTTTATTTTTTTTAATGAATAAAGACCTTCAAACTTAAATAACTGCATTTTTATTTTTATTTTTATAGTTAGTTTTAATAGTTAAAATAATTGTCAAAGTTTTAATTTTTAAAGACTCCCAGAAACGCACCGTATCTATGGTGGTCTAATTTTTTTACTTTTTAAGTTGTCATTTTGAATCAGTGATGTTATGTCGAGGGAAATTTCCCTAGATCTAGGGGAGAAAAATATTTTTTAGGGATAAGGGAAATCAGGACAAAATCTAGGGAAATTTCGAACTCTGGCAAAATTTTTATTACATATGACAGTATTACTGGTATTATTTATATATATACGTATATATATTTTTTGGAATTCCTATGAATCTTAATTATTTTTCATGTACTTACATGCCATGTTATTTTTAACACTGACAACTCAAAATGATATTAGGGAACGTACCCATACTACGTGACACGTTCGTGGGGGAGGGGGGGTCTTCAAAATACCACGCTTGGTACAAATGAGCGGCGGGTTGCTTATGATTTTTATTTTGCAAAGTGTTTTTTTTTTAATTTGGAATTCAGTTTCTAATTCAGTGGTGAGTGTATTCGTACTTTAAATTATTACTTCACGTAGCAAAAAGTGTTTTATTTGGAAAATCACGGTATTATTAGTATATTTACCAAGTTCCGATATCTTTCCAATTAATTATCATATTAATTAACATATAACAGGATTAGTGTTACACAATCAGGTGGCTACGTGGGTAATTGCGTAAATGTGAAATTCTACGGAAATTTCACTTCTAACTGTTGGCAACACTGTGAAGAACGCAGAATAATCATGGCGGAATGCTTTGCAATGACTTTTAGGTGTGAGGTGTGTTTTTTATTCAAGATTAACTGCTTTTAATATAGAAAAACATTGGTAAAATGTCCACATTTCACCGCTACTATTATTGTATTTAATCAAAGTGCAATATAAAAACAATAAATCATCTCTTTCATTGCAAATACATGTGACGTCGTGTTTTGTGTCAGGTGTTACTTTGTAGGTACATTGTTTTATGTATAATACATACAGAAACACTGGTATTTATAATACACTGATCATGACGAGTGTGTAACAACTTGTATAAAAAGCCCTACACTAAAAACAATTTGAAAATACATAACTAAATGTCAAAACATGACATGACTTTAACCTCAAATAGACAAAATTTATTGCAGATTGTCCGCAAATATAGCCCTTTTCATAAATTGTTGAGGGCCTAAATTATGTTTCAATAAACACAATAACTATTATTTATCTAAATCTCTATAAACAGTATGAAAATAAACCAAAAACACGAAATGTTGAATTGCATAGGTACGTGTGCACTTCAAGTCATTTCAAATGTCAATACAATACAATACACAGGTGACAGGTTAACTGTGACGTCACGGTTAACCATTTCAGTAATGCCAACTTAACGCTGTGTTTTGGGAAGAGGTTTAAAAATGCACTTTTTAATAATTTATTAAAAACTCTGCATTTAATATTATGAAATAAAACTTATATATTCAGAATCAGCGTTTCTTGGTCTATATGAACATATTTTTTTAAAGCCATAATATTTTTCACTGGAGTTCCTTATTCACGCACAGTTAAATATTATACCTATCACAATATTGCTGCATTTCTTTCAAAATATGAGAAATCGTTCCATACAAAATGTATGAAAAAAATTATTTTCTTCATAACTTTTTTTTCGTGAATTTTTGCGATGTTTTAATAGTTATTCTCTTATCCGGGACGGAGACAAATCCAACAAATCAAAGATCATCAATATCGGTCCAGCCGATCTCGAGTTATGAATAGTGTAACTAACCCGACTTTGTTTTCTATATTAAGATTAAAATAAAAGGTAGAAAATAAAATTAATTTTTTAAAACCTAATTTTTTTAGATACACTTAACAAAAAATACTCTTTCATCTTAAGAACAAAATAATTATTAGAATGGGTAACGCCGCGCCGCCCCGGGAACCTTTATTGGATAACCAACACCTCTGCCATAGGTGACACCAAGTGGTTCGCTACGGGTTCATGGGATGAGGTTTGTCTAGGTCTTGAAGGTGGATGACCAGGACACACTGAACCCCAGATTCCTACCCACCCCTTTTCCTTCCCAGAACTCTCCTCTCCTTCCTTTCCCTAAAAAACCTTCCACACACATCCCCAAAAATGACATAGGCCCTCAGGGAAATTATTTTCCTCAGGGCCTATCATGAACTAAATCATTTCAACAGCGAAATAAAACTTATCTATTTCGAAATAATGTTAAGTATAAACAACTCCAATTTCACAACAAATAAACCAAACTACCGCAAAGTTCGCGGAGCGAACACAAACAAGTGAATCAAGTCCTGACACGACTATGAGCGCGAACGCAGCAAAATGACACTTTGTGGCTCGTAGTTCAGTGTACCGAACATGTCCGATCGCAAAACGAAACCTCCTGAATTCAGTTTCGGTTTCGGCCGTAGTTTCGGCTAAATGGCGGCCGAAACCGAAACTAAGCCGAAACTCGTTTTTTGGCCGAAACCGAAAGTTCGGTCGGACACTATAAATGTTATATATATTTGAACTAATTTGCAGTTAACTTGTAGATATTAATATAAAGCGTGGTGTTTTCTCTTTCTAACACCATTTAGATCAGTGGTTGTCACACTTTACTGGTCAAGGGCCACATAGGACAATGTGAGGTATCACCGCGGGCCGCACACTTGATTGGGGGGGGGAGGGAGGTGTTGTACATTTTTTTTAGCAAGTTAAAAAAGCTTTTTTTTGTATTTAAGTACCGGGTTGCTACCTCCTTCCTTCTTGTGTTCGTGATGTAGTGTCAATTCTTAATAATAATAATGCACGTAATGGAATCTTTCAGTTCAATTTTCATCCACTTCCCCAACTATTGAATGTGTGAATTTGCGCACACGTGATAAAAATTATTACAATACATACAATAACAAAAATTAACCAATATTAAAGTTTACTTTGCGTTAATTAGTACATGATAAGCGTGTTTTTTTGGTCTTTTTTAGACCATTTTTTTTTACCTACACTGTGCCATCTTTACGCCCTCTAATTTTCTCTGGGTCTTCTACTGCTCCCCTGAAAGTCTCAAACGATCACAGGGGGGCGTTATCGCCCACGTTGAGATCCTATGACGTACACTATGTGTTCAAAAACCAACTGGGCGATTTAAAATCAAATGTCGATCAATTAAAATCAACGTTATAAAATCATGTGGGTACGTACACAAAATATTTGAAAAAAACGGATAATATAATTGTACATGAAAAAATATGTATTTAAAAAGAAAACGCCAGATATTTGTGCGGGCCGCAAGAAACCGGATAGTAGATATAATTGTACATGAAAAAAAATATATTTAAAAAGAAAACGCCAGATATTTGTGCGGGCCCCAAAAAAACGGATATTATAATACGTGAAAAAAAAAAATGTTTAAAAAGAAAACGGCAGATATTTGTGCGGGCCGTGAAAAAAAAAAGATACTATAAAATTGTACATGAAAAAAAAATATTTAAAAAGAAAACGGCAGATATTTGTGCGGGCCGCAAAAAAACGGAAAGTATAATTAATTGTACGTGAAAAAAAATATATTTAAAAAGAAAACGCCAGATATTTGAGCGGGCCGCACAAATATGCGCCGCGGGCCGCAGTTTGACGACCACGGATTTAGATCATATTTCTAACGATTATAGTAAGGGAGACACAACGATTTCTATGAGACCTACATGAGTTGTTCTGATAACCTAACAAATTAGCTTGAGGGGTTAATGACATTCTTCAAAATATTCCTAAAAAATAGTACGCAATAAAGAGGTCATGTCTTAATTTACGAGAGCTAAATTATTTGCGATAAGTATAAAGAAATTGGGGTCAATTTTTTATAAAATACTGAGCTTATCTTTTAGCAAGAATGTGAAGTTATTAGAGCAAATAATTTATGCAAATAGAATTGTACAAATGCTTTCTTTTCAATTAAGAGATTCTATGATTACTCTCGCATGAATTATTAAAAGCATGCATGTGCTAGACGCCATCTGCCACCACAAGAATCAAACCAGTGCACAAAGGGAATAAAAAAAAAAACATTGTTTTCATTTGCGAATAATTCAATTCCCGAAACTCAATAGAAAATCTGGAAACAGAAAAATCAGAAAAACATATTGACACCTCTGTCTTATATTGTCTTCATTTATTTAAATATTACAATTTGAGGTTTTACTTAAGTTAAAACTAAAAATAAAAAAATTCAATTCCCTTTTGATTTAACATCAAATATTATACGATTTTCAACTAGAGAACAATTTTTGCACAACAACATTTGATATAATTTTATAATAAGTTTCATGAATTGAAAAGCCCCTTTTGCCTAAGAATAACCAAATACCAAAGCTGTTTTTTAAAGTGAAAATTTCTTTAGCACCGTTGTGATTTGAAACTTGATGAAACGAAAAATAGCGACAATAAAAAGAGACAAACACATACATCTATAGGATTTAGCCTTAGAGAGAATGAAATAGTATTATCGGTCTCTTCTTTGTGAGGTGCTTCGTAACCTTTCCACTCTTGTCTACTTTAGTTTTCTGAAGGTTTCACTTCTACCATGTGTGAATTTCACACTCTGATTTTTTAAATGAAAAAGGACTATTGATAATATATGTTTAATGGACTTAGGACAGATTGTTTAGTAGAATTTGAACAGTTCATCAAATTTCATTTCGTTATCATTTCATCATGAGCTGGTTGTTACACAATACTTGGATAGTAACGGAACTTGAAAGGAGAACTTGAATATTCACTTTGAAATAATGTATTTTATTATATAGGTAATGGTTTTTGTTTTATATAATTCTGTTCATTTCTTAACACAATGAAGAAATCCATAATGAGTTGTATTTTTGGTATAATTTAAAAAAAATTATAAAATTTAAATGTTGATTTCCCAAAGATAATAAATAATAAAAAATGGTGATGGAATATTTTCTTTTACTATAATTATTGATGTTACCTTCTGGCCATATATACATAGTAGGTGATGTCTGACAGGACATCGGAGACGTGATGAGGTATCTGGTGTGGGCTGGCATGCACCCCGAGAAACTCCCGGCCGAGGATGTCATACGTCATGTCCAGCTGCCTGTCCCCCTTGGTGAGCCGGTATTTGGACTTGGTAAGGTCTCGCCATTGCTTTCCTACAAACAGATACAAGCCAGATTGAATTACAGTACTCTCTCAGCAATCTGCCGCTCAATTATCAGACAGCTGCTCTAATCTACTGTTTTTTTGACTAGTTGAAAGTATAAAAGCAAGCTCTATAATTTGCCAGTATTCATATGTCAAATTCAAAATTTATGCACTGATGCAACGGGTTGGGTTTTCTTACTCTTACACACTCATTCCTTTACTAATAAACTTGTTTTAAACTGATAATCAACCATTTACCCTACATTAATGGTTGTTTATCAGCTGTGTAAAATTTAAAACACATTTTTTAGCCATATATATAACATATTGGCTCTCGTTAAACATGTTTTAAAGTTACCAGAGTTAATTATTTTTGTTTTAAGCATTTTTATGACATTTCAGTTGGTCCTCTGTGTATTCTAGCAACTGTTGCATTGCATTTTTGTTTGTTTCGTTCTGCCATGTTTTTTGTTGGAATAAATTCTTAAAATGAAAATCTTTTCGCAAGCGTAAATATGACAACTTAATTTTAAATCGAGAAATGGAAATTTTACGAAAAATTGATAGCGGTATTTTTGGGTGAGGGGAATCAGTGAGAAAGTATTGCATAAATGTGGTTAGTATTATTATTATTATCATCCACTGAGGAAACTTATGTAGGCGAGACCGGTTTGTGAAAAATATCTATAAATAAGTTGTTCATACAAATTCATATAAATACATATACGGTTTTATTTCATATGTATATATTATATTATACCCATTGTATTATGTGCAAGCAAAAACAATAAAATTGTCGTCAACTTTTGAATTAATAATTCTTCAAAAGAAGTTGAGAATGTGTCAGCGATTAGATATAGAGCAATAAATAATTTTAAGGAATAATTGCAAACTTTATTAATATGTTTATAAAACAATAAAATTACTTTTCTGTTTACAAATAATAATTGAAGTTGGCGTAGATTAAAGTTTTTGCTTAAATACCACTCACATGATGTCATGTCCCTAAAATACTCTACTCTAGCCACAACAATATTTAAATAAATAAATTTCCATTTAATTAATCTTTGTATAAAAAAATTAATGTTTCTTTGTTTGTTCCACATGCATTTCCCATACCATTCATCCGATTGTGATGAAACTTTGGTTCGAGTTGATGTGTTCAGTGAGCTATGGCGTTATTAAATTATTTCTTATGCAATTCATTCGATTGCAATGAAAATTTGGTGATTTGTTGTGCACACGCCTGCAAAGATTTCTATATATTATAATGGTGAGCTCTGGCATTATAAACATTGTATGAAAATTTTACAATAGATGATGCGTGAGTAGTTTTAAAATGTGTATTTCACATAGTTTAGCGGCAGGGAGGGACAGTTGAGGGGCGGTAGGTAAGGGGACAATAGGGAGAGGAAATGCAGGGATGGGGTCGGGGACGATGGAGGAGCAGAGGGAGAGATTTCAAAGGAGACATAATAGCGGTAGGTGATAGCAGGGGGTAAATTTGGAAAAATCCATGCTTCTCACAAGGACAGCTGTATGTGACCTGCTCACGCGTTTGGAAACCTTCTGATTTATTTGTGTATGCACAAGAAGGAAAAACTAAATAATATGTTGTGTATCCAAAAGTAATTCAATGACCAGAATTAAAACAAACATTTTCTTTCTTTGGGTCGCATTGCAACACATGGCAGATACTCGCTAGTATAAAATAAAATACTACAACTGAGAAGTCATTCAGCATAAGATTAAAAACCATTAAGTTTTATAGGCCAGTGTGCTTTTATTATAGGAACTGATAAATGCAGAATGGACATTTCAGATAAAAATGAATGCAAGTAGATTGCAATTGAATTGGCAATTCTGAGTTTTTTCTATTTGAATTGCTGATAAAGTCAATCAGCCTTAAAAAACCCAGTGAAAATTTTATTCAATTGACAAACGGCCGCGGATGTGAAAACATTACTAATTAAAAATTTGTTCATTGAAAGAAATACACATGGTTTACACGGCCTGAGAGGGAAGTTTATCTCTGTTTTAACGATTGATGTCCGAACGAAATTTGGAATTTTTTCAAAGTATTTTGAATGTTCTATATATTTCTTATTTTTGAAGGTGTCGTAAAAACAAATACCATTTATGAAAACTAGATAAAATTACCTTTTAGATTTGTGTATTTTAAATACAGTTTAGTTTTCTAAAACTGGCATATTTTAAGATTCAAACTCGGAAATATATGGAAAAAAATTTCTTACCATAATTTTTTTGACTAAAATGTAGAGAAATTAAAAAAAAATCTAAATTTCAAAAACACAGTCCTTTTATGTAATAAATTTGGAAGGAAACTATCACCTCACTTTTTCCTCGTGCATACAATAAAAAAAATAATAAAAAATTTCAAAGTTTTTTTTATTGCTAAAAAACTAACCTAAAAATTATACCGGCTTTTATAACAGATTTCTTGCATCTCTAAAGACGTTAATTTCTTTGATACATTTAGGAACACATGTATTAGATATTATTATTTAAAAAAACACCACTTTCATTAAATTCTCGTAAAATAAAATCCTTTATGTAAATTTGAATTTTCATGATCATATTGTTTTTGACATTTCAATTTTCAAAGTACGATTATTGTTTTATAACTTGACTAAAACTTATGAAAAACCACAAAAAACACAGTAAATATATCAATTATATAGTAATGTTTTACAGCCTTACTAAAAAAAAACCACAGCACGCCCGATAACCCGTGTTGCTGCAGCAACACGAATAAAACAAAAATACACTAAAACACGATAACATTACTAATAAGGTTTGTTCTTAAAATGTATTTTAAATCTGGCAACAATGTTATTTTTTTATAGGCTTAGTACTAAATTGTTTGTTTTCCTTCATAACCGCTAGGTGGCGGCGCCTGCGCATTCGTTGTTCGTGCTCATATCATAAATGAACTTTCGCGCTGGATGCGCGTGTGTGCAATATTTGTGATGGTTAATTTCTAAACATGACTAATTTACTCCTTTATTTATATTCTCGTAAAATGGAAAAAGTGAGAAGTATTTGGGTCCACAACATTAACAAACAAAGACAAATGTTTGGAGAGTTCCATACTTTAGTAAAGGAACTAGAATCTGATGACGGACGATACTTTATGTACGAGGGTTGTCCCAGAAGTACCCGACCTGACGTACTTCTGGTGGTTGTTGCTTTAAAAAAAAATTATGTTAAAAACAGCCTTATAAGGCTTAAGTTTCAAGGCGCTACATTGTTTAGTATTTTTTTGGCAGCCATCAATAGCGAACACTCTCAGTTAATTTCTAAACAAGGAAAAAATGGTCATTTTTATGGGATACAAAACTTTCATTTTAAATGTCTAAGTCCAACCAATATCGAAGCCGAGTTTAGGTTCTACTCTGGGGGCGTCTGCTTCTTCGTTTACAACAATAAAATATTGGGTTGCAGCGTTTAAACGAGGATGTACGAGCTGCCGAGACGAACATCTCAGTGGTCGACCAAATGAGGTGACCACGCCAGAAAAGGTAAAGAAAATCCACAAAATGGTATTGAATGACCATCGATTGAAAATGCGCGAGCTAGCAGACACAGTAGGCATTTCAAAAAGTGCTGTACATCGCATGTTGACTGAAAATTTGGACATGAGAAAGCTGTGCGCAAGATGGCTGCCGTGTTTGCTCAAAATCGCCAAAAACAGCGTCGTGGGGATGTTTCAATCGAGTGTTTGGCGATGTTTCACAGCAATAAAGCCGAGTTTTCGCATAGATTCAAAACCATGAGTCGTCACTTCACACCTGAGACGAAGGAACAGTCAAAACAATGGACTAAAAGGGGAGAATCGGCTGCAAAAAGGCAAAGACAGTTCCATCAGCAGGCAAGGTCATGGCATCAGTTTTTTGGGATGCTCATGGGATAATTTTTATTGATTATCTTCAAAAAGAAAAAACAATCAACGGGGAGTAATATACGAACTTATTGGAGCATTTGAGTGATGAAATCAAGAAAAAACCGCCGCATTTGCCGAAAAAGAAAGTGTTGTTTCATCAGTAGAATGCACCAGTTCAGACATCCGTTATCCCGATGGCCAAAATCAATAAATTAAAGTTCGATTTGCTTCCTCACGCACCCTATTCGCCAGATTTAGCCCCCTCGCATTATTTTATTTTTCCAAACTTGAAAAAATGTCTCGGTGGTAAAAGATTTGCCAACAATGAAGAGGTGGAATCTGCGGTAGATGGCTAGGTGTCCGATGGTTCTCACTATAAACAGGGTATCGAAACTATTGTCGACCTGAAAAGAGACTATGTTCATAAAACACAAAAAAATTTCCCAAATTTTTTGTGTTTTCTTCGTTAGGTCGGGTACTTTTGGGACAACCCTCGTACTTCCGTATGAGTAAAGTGGTATTTGAAGAGCTTCACAGCATAATTGAATATCTTCTTCTTCTTTGCGTGCCGTATCAGGTCCCCCCGACGTTGGCGATCACTCTTGAGAATGTCTCTCTGTCTTGCGCTGCCCGGAATAGCTCCTCCACACTTCTAATGCCGGTTCACTCTCGTATATTATGCAGCCAAGACATTTGTCTCCTACCAGGCCCTCGGCGACCCTCTATCTTGCTTTTCAATATCAAATGGAGCAAGTGATACTTCTCCCCTCGAAGTATATGACCCAGATATGAAATTTTCCTGATTTTTATTAATGTAAGCAGTTCTCTATCTGCTCTAGCCCGCCTGAGAATTTCTGTGTTGGTGATCATGTCGGTCCATGGGACCTTGAGCATTCTCCGGTGAAGCCACATTTCAAAAGCCTCTAACCTGTTCATGGTATTTACTTTCAAGGTCCATGTTTCACAACCATAGAGCAAGACCGACCACACATAACATTTTAGCATTCTCTGCCTTAGTTTTAAGCTGATATTGTCATTGCAGAAGAGGGATTTCATTTTAATGAACGCAGTTCTTGCTGCTTCAATTCTGCATCTAACCTCCACATCTGGGTCAAGAGTCTCCGTGAGAATACTGCCGAGGTATCTAAATCTTTCCACCTTTTCGACATTGCAACCATTTAACAGTATCACTGATTCAGAGTGATCTAGTCGTCCAAATGTCATTCATTTAGTTTTATTGACGTTGATTGTTAGGCCCAGTTGCTCACCAGCATTATTAACAAGATTTAATAGGTCTTGGAGGTCATCGATACAGTCAGCTAGTAATACAGTATCATCTGCGTATCTTATGTTATTAATGACAACTCCGTTGATCTTCAGACCCTTATCAGTATTACTTAGGGCTCTTTTAAAGACATAGTTGGAATAGAGATTAAACAATAGTGGCGACAGGATACAGCCTTGTCGTACTCCACGCTGAATGGCAATTGCATTAGATCTCTCATTCCCATGTCTTATTTCTGCTGTTTGGAACCAATACAGGTTTTTAATGAAATTCTGGTCTTTGGTGTCAACGTTACAATCCGCAAGCATTTTCATTAGGTCAGCATGTTTTACCCTGTCAAATGCCTTTTCGTAGTCAATAAAACAGGCAAAGACTTCCTTTCTTTGGTCACGACACTTTTGCAATAGTACGTCAATAGACAATAATGCTTCACGCGTCCAGAACGCATTTCTGAAGCCAAACTGAGTGTCATCCAAGTCCTGCTCGCACTTATTGCGTATCCTGGCATGTATTATTTTAAGGAATAATTTAAGGACATGACTCATCAGGCTTATTAATCGATAGTCACTGCACTTCTTAGGGTATTGTTTTTTAGGCAATGTCACGAAGGTGGATTTTAGCCAATCTTGGGGTATATTCCCTGTGTCATATATAGAGTTAAATAACCTCAACAGGTAGTCAACATTAAAGAGCTTCAACACCTCAACTGGAATATCGTCTGGTCCGCACGCTTTTCTATTGTCTGAAGTCTTTATCGCATGAAGAATTTCTGATTTTAAAATCGATGGTCCATGCAATTGATCATTAGGAATATTAATATCCGGTCTAATATCTTTGAATGTATCATGAATATACTTTTCCCATGTTTGTAGAATATCTTTTTCATCCAATATTAATTTATTGGAATCGTCAACTAAACATGATGGAGTAATTCTTCTAGAAGTGCCAGTAATTTCCTTCAATTTTTTGTGAAGTTTGAATGTATTGTGACTACGACTGTATGACTCTAGTTCTTCACACTGTGACTTCATCCATTCTTCTTTGGCTTTTTTAATTTCACGTCTAATCGTTCTTTGTAAGTTTTTATATTGTGTCTCATTATGTGTGTCGTTGCTTATCCAGAATATATAATGAGAGATATCAGCCCTATTCCCCGCCAGCGTCGGTCTTATCCATTGCTTTATCTTGAATTTCCCGCCATTCCTCTGCAATTCCCTTCAGCTGTCAATTGTCGCCGTGCAGTTGGCATCTTGAGATGCCGTGTTAATTCAATTTTGGCGTTGTTTCGCCCACGTCCGGTCGAAAATTTTTTCGTTCGTAATTGTTTTAACGAAAATAATATCTGTTGCTACCCGCAAATTCCGTAATTTTATGAAAAATTAGTGCAAGTGATTAGTGCAAACATTTTTGACAGATTAGCGTATTCCTACTACCTACGCTATATAAATCTGCGTCGCCCGTTCTCGAAAACGGAAGGACGCCGCGGCGATTAGCAATCGCTTCTCGGCCTGTTGGCTAAGATAAGTGTATTATCAGCTTAATATCTGATAATTCCCGCAATACGGGACCAGTTTATTAAACTGGTTTTTTGAATGTGACGGGATGTTCGGGGCTTGCTCCACTCCTGTCACGTGTTGGCCCAGCCGGCATTGCCGCTGGGAGCGACTCATTTATATCCTTACTAAAGATAAATTAAGCTGAATGTATTGTCTTACGTAATTACCTGATTTATGAATCAATTGTAGACACATTTAACCATTTTTCCACCTTTGGAATTTAAGTAATCGATATTTTTTGAATGAAATATGACCATCGGCGATGTCATATTAAAATACTCAAATTACAAATACGAAATCATGACATTCATGTTCGTTTGATAATCGTTTGACGCAATTTGATGTAGTTAGACTTATCTATAATTCAGCTTTATTTATAAAAGTTTGGTCCTGCTTTTGACAGTTTCAAGCATGTTACAAACTCGGGCGAGTGGGCCAATGTCCGCTATGCATCTGCTAAGGAATATTTGGCTGATCCAGGCTTCAAGGAGCTGGAGGTAAACTGCGAGGTGCTGGCATTTGTCACCGCCTCACCAATATTTACGGCCATGGAAAAGATGCTGGCATTGCATGCCTCATTGAAGCAGAGAGTGCTTTCAATAGGCTCTCCAAAAAACTTATCAAATGGGAAAGCAGTTCAGAAGGTTCCCTGTCAGGTCTTTACAGGAACAATGGACAGCTGTAAGATTGGAGTGGAACGGAGGCTCTTCAGCAGAATTCCTCCTTCTACCACTCATCCTTTTGGGGAAGAAGCACTTTCTGCCCAGTTGCAGAAACTAGGTGGTGTAGCAAAGTGCTTTAGTCCAGTGCGTCTACCTCAGGGTAACCACTCGGCGCACAACCGCCCTTCATCTAAGGAGGTTGTTGCCTTTCCCCCAAGCAGACATCAAAGGAAAGGATGGCATTTCCCTTGTTTCCCCGGCGGGCAGACCACGGGTGAAACCCCCCATATTCCTCCCGTATGAGGGGTAAGGGGAGGGAACAGAAGCGTGGCGCGAGGGGGCAGACCTCTCGTGGCCGCTTCAACAGGTGCCGCGCACAACCGCCCTTCAACATCTAAGGAGGTTGTTGCCTTCCCCCCAAGCAAACATCAAAGGAAAATATGGCATTTCCCTTGTTTCCCCGGCGGGCAGACCACGGGTGAAACCCCCCATATTCCTCCCGTATGAGGGGTAAGGGGAGGGAACAGAAGCGTGGCGCGAGGGGGCAGACCTCTCGTGGCCGCTTCAACAGGTGTCGCGCACAACCGCCCTTCAACATCTAAGGAGGTTGTTTCCTTCCCCCCAAGCAAACATCAAAGGAAAATATGGCATTTCCCTCGTTTCCCCGGCGGGCAGACCACGGGCGAAACCCCCAATATTCCTCCTGTACGAGGGGTAAGGGGAGGGAACAGAAGCATGGCGCGAGGGGGCAGACCTCTCGTGGCCGCTTCAACAGGTGACTATCAACCATTTCGGGCGGGTCAACTAGACTACAGGATTATTGGAGAGAGTGGCAGGCCTTAGGTGTCCCAGAGACCATCTTACATATGATAAGACGATACCGCATACCATTCATCCAAGAGCCCTCGTTGATAAGTCCAAGCCAATCTTCCGCAAGGAGGTTCAAAACGAAAGTAATCCCGGAAATGACAATGATGAGAGATGGTACATGGAAAGAGCTGACGACAATGCCACCTTCCTATCAACACTTTTTTTGGTTCAAACGAGTGAAGGCTCGAAACAGTCGATCTTCAATTTAAAAGCTATCACAAATTGGATTGCAGAAATCCTGCGTAGACAGGCTATCAGGATCATTGTGTACCTAGACGACTTTCTCCTGGCTCATCAGACCAGAGAGATCCTCAGTCAAGCTTGAGAAGCTCTTTAATTGTTAGAGCGGTTAGGTTGGTCGGTAAATTTCCAAAAGTGTGTCCGTCAGCCAGCACAGTCAGTGGAATATCTTGGAATTGTGTAGAACCCCCATCTGAAACAGAAGTCCTTAAACAAATACAGACGCCAAGGTCTTTGGAACTCACTTCAGAGATCCGTGACAAAAGGAAGATGGACTCTGAAAGGAGCTCAGAGTATTCTCGGAAAGTTGAATTTTGCTACCTTTGTGGTCCCCAGAGGTCGACTTCATACTCGGCTGATACAATTACAGTTAGTGCTGAAGCTGACCCCTCAGCAAAAGTCTCTGATAAAGAATGAGGTCTTGTCAGAAATGAAATGGTGGATGATCAACTTAGATCATGTTTCAACTCTTCATTTTCCCAGCCCAACACATTCTCTGACTACGGATGCGGCAGATCACGGCCGGGAGCCCTGATCGACTATGTACCTCTGTTGGGTTGTTGGACAGACAGTTAGAGGGGGGGATATTGCAACATGAAGGAGATGACAGCAATCTTAAATGCCTTAACGTCTCTGACTCAGAATTTGAGAAGTTCAGAACAGGACAGTCATAGCCTACTTGAGGAACAAGGGGTGCACCAAGTCGATGGGTCTCCTTCATCTAACATTTCAGATTCTTGCGCTTTTGGACAAGCACAGAATCTCTTTACAAGTGCAGTATTTGCCGGGACGCTACAATGGCCTCGCGGATTATCTATCCTGAGGGATGACATTACCAGAATGGCACCTTCTACCCCCAGCGGTAAGAGCTGTTTTTCACAAGTTAGGGGCAGTCCAGTAGTGGATCTATTCGCTCCCTCGAGGGCTCACTTCGTGGATCAGTGTGTCTCGATAGATTCCCACGACAAGAGAGCAATGCTTCACAACGTGTTCAGCAGGAGTTGGAATTTCCCCTTGGCATGGATCTTTCCTCCCCCCTGCTTAATGCCACGAGTGCTGGCACATCTGAACAAATCATCAGGGGTGTACCTGGTTGTAGCCCCAAATTGGCCAAAAGTGTTTTGGTTACCAGACCTAAAGAGAAGAGCCCTAGACCGACCTCACATAATACCCATGTTGGTCGACAACTTGATAGACTTATCGACAGGACTTCATCTTGAACAGGTCCAGAAGCTCCAACTACAGGTGTGGAAGATTAGGGGTGGAGTGAAGCTTTGAACGATTGGTCACAGCAAGAAAAAAAAAAAAAAGCTCTATTGAATGCGGGTTGGCGCAAACCTAAGCTTACAACTTATCACATGGCATGGAAGAGCTGGAAGGAATGGTGCGCCATTAATAATACATGTCCTAATAACCCTTCGTGATCTCAGCTGGCACGGTTTTTTAGTATACTTAAGAGTGAGGAAAGGCAATACTATAGCACTTCACAAGTCTGTAGTGTCGGTTTTGTATGACCCCATAGGCGATTTGAGGATAAGTAATCATCCCTTGGTCAAGCAAGTGATGAGAGGTATAGGAACTTCTGCAAATAAGAAGCTTAGAGCATTTACTTGGGATCCAGGCTTGGTGTCTTAGCTTTGTAAGAATCCTTCAAATGACCTGACTCTTTTCGAAGCATCTCGTAGATGTTCTGTTAATTTACTTCTGGCATCAGGAAGACAAGTACAGGATCTGACCTTACTACATGCATCTTCTGATAATCTTGTTGACAATGATGATCACATTGTATTATTGCCAAATTTTTTGGTTCTAAGAAGGACACCTCTACACATAGACAGTCTGGTTGGAAGCTTTACAAAGCAGAGGATCGTAATATAGATTCCATATTCTGGTTGCGAAAGCTTATGTCTTTGGGTGAGAACAGAAGACATGAAGCTGGTGTTGAATGTCTGTTTATTTCCACGTTGGGGCCTGCAAGGCCAGCCTCGAGAACTGCTATTGGTGGATGGATTAAAACAATTTTGAAGGATGCTGGGATTGATGCCTCTCCTGGGAGTTTGAGATCAGCTGCAGCTTCAAGAAGTTGGCTGGAAGAGTGTCCTATAGACACCATTTTGGAAAGAGGAAGCTGGAGTTCAGAAAACACATTCAAGAAATATAGACAAATCAGAGGTCTCAATGTTGAGGTGCTGAATCCCCCCATTCACTCTCAGTCTTTGACCAAGTTATTGCAAGCAATACAGTAATAGTCACAATTTTGGCTTTAGAATTGTCACCAAGCGATAACAAACACTTCTCTCATTATATATTCTGGATAAGCAACGACACACATAATGTTGGAGTTTTACCTACCATTAAAACTCTTATTATGTTGTCTTGCTTATCCAGAATATATTTAAGCTCTGCTTGGTGAGTCCAAATTGAATTAACACGGCATCTCAAGATGCCAACTGCACGGCGACAATTGACAGCTGAAGGGAATTGCAGAGGAATGGCGGGAAATTCAAGATAAAGCAATGGATAAGACCGACGCTGGCGGGGAATAGGGCTGATATCTCTCATTATATATTCTGGATAAGCAAGACAACATAATAAGAGTTTTAATGGTAGGTAAAACTCCAACATTATGTTTGTGTTTACGTCTCTAATCCATTAAGTTCAAAATGAGGTCAGTCATCCAATTCTTTTTTCTAATTTATCAGCTTTCAAATTTGTATCATTGACATAAAAAAAGAAAACACACGTCTTCGAAAGTCCATTCGGATCAGAGAAAGACTGGCAGTGTGTCTAAGGTTTGATTGTCATTAATTATAGGGGTATAATATTGAAAGTCATGCCATGAATGGCTGAAATTTCCTTCCAAGCTGCACTGCGTATGCAGAATCTCTATAATCCTGTAATTTTATTTTATAAATAACTTCGTGCCGTCTAACAGTTTCAATGAACTGTTCGTCATCCATTTTTAAATAATATCTGTCAAAAAAACAACCACAGATATTGCAAAACATAACGTTAGATGCTTAGATAACACCAAAAAGATGTAAAATCATCTCGTAGTAGGCGTGACCATACCTCCTTCACCTTCCACATGGCCCACGCCGATCTGGCTGCGGCAGATCCGCGTCGCGTAGGGGGCGTCGGTTTGCCTTGCGTGGGGCTAGTGTGATTTTAAAGCACCCATTTCTATAGAAAATGTATGGATGGTAAGTAGTCCAGATATGGAAATGATGACGTCTACCTACGTCGCGTAGCGTGGCGTGGGTTTAGTATGTTCCCAGCTTAATACAAGCATATTTATTAGGTGTGGATTCTCATATGTAGAGGAAAAATTTGATATCTCATTAGAACATATCGTAATAATTAAACCTGCAGAATTATAAGTGGTATAAATTATATCCATTTTACTATAATGTGCATTAAAAAAGTAGAGTGGGTGATGAGAAAATATGATAATGAGATTTTTAATTTTCATTATACTATAATTGAGTAGATGGACATTAGAGTTAGGCATACTTAGTGTCGTTGGTCATATTACTTGGCGTTTTACTCGTACGATATCTGCGTCGTTGTGAATTGTTATTATATTCGAGTCATCGGTCTGCCTGAGTAAAATACGACCTGAATTCACCCATGTATGTTTGAAGTGATGATCTCTAGCAAAATTTTTTGTCTGGGCCAGTAGAAATTTGCCTTTCGGAGTTAAGTGTTCCGAAATGTAGATTCGATTTCTTTCCTGCGAGTATCCTAGATCTGCTGTTTTATGTTGCGTTTCCACGCTTGCCAAGGCTTGGCAAGCCTCCACAAGCTCCAAGCGTCCACAAATCTCGCTTGGCATTTGGATGTCGTTTACATGCTTGTGAATGCGTCAGTGCGCTACCTACACCCGAGCATGGCGGACGCCGAACTTGTGTCGGCTATTGCGTTTGGTTTATCAAACTTTTATTTGAAATACAAGCAAAGTGTAACAAAAACAAGGAAAGCTCGACGACCACGAAGATGATGGATGATACAGATTCATAAAAATCGTCCCAGGTCACTTCGCACAAAGAGGAGACATTATCTCACAGGCTAAATCCTATAGATTTTTCTCTTTTTAGTACCACTTTTTCGTTTCATCGAGTTTCAAATCACAACGGTACTAAAGAAGTTTTCGATTCAAAAATAATGATCGCAATTGGGACCCGAACGATCGGCGGAAAACTCTCGCAAGCTCTTGCAAGCCTACGCAAGCCAAGTCAAACGACCTGTTTACACGTTTGCGCTTGTGGACGCTTTCCGAGACTTAGCAAGCATGGAAACGCACCATTAAGCTTGTTCGAGTTGCTATTAGTCGATTTCATATATGTTTTGACTTTGTCTAACCAGGCGTCTTGTGCTTGAGTGTTTTTGAATGTAGCTATAATGGATCTCGTGGTTTTATCGGATGTTTTTTGTCCCAGCCTGAAAATTTTAGTGATTTCGGTTTGCAGAGGAGTGGAAGTATTATTGTAGTTGATAATATTTGATATTTTCTTCATTATTTCCCAGTTACCCCAAGCATTTCATGCACATTATTATAATCTTTCACACCATCTCTACGTATTATAAATTAAAGTCCTCCGCGGCATTTGTCTCTTTGCGATAAACTCAAAGACAGCGGTGGTTATGAAGGTTGGATAACCATCCAGTAGATGACGTTGTGTTTTATTAGCCACAGCAACGCGTGGCCGGGTCAGCTAGTTGTTTACAAAACCAACAAGTTTCGTAAGCAATGCAGGGTTTACTTAAAACTAATTACAGCAATATAGATTCAGTTGTTAAAACAAAGAATTTATTTTGTTCATATCTCTGTATCTATATATAAAAATGTATTTCTTTGTTTGTCCCTTATGCATTCCTCCAATTTGTTGTTCATTCATCCAATTGCGATGAAACTTTGGTGATTTGATGTACGCATGCCCGCGTTGGTTCCTGTATATAATAGTGAGTAGTGAGCTCTGGCATTATGAATTATTTCCTACACTGTTCATCCGATTATGATGAAACTTTGGCGAGATGTTGTGCGCACACCCACAAAGGTTTCTATATATAATTGTGAGCTCTGTTATGAAATTTGCGCAGCAAATTTACAATAGGTGGCACGCAAATTTCGTGAAAAATGTGTGTATTTTAAATAGTTTAGCGGCAGATAGGGAGGGCGGGAGGGGGGAGGGGAATGCTGGAGAGGGGGGGGGAAACACTTTCTTTGAGTGGCATGCCGGGTACTCGCTAGTTTAAAATAAAAGTAAGAGTAACTCACCACACCGAGAAGAGAAGTCCGTGACCCAAGGGACAACATGATGTGCTAAAGGATCGCCTGATCTCCGACCAGACAGGATATTTAAGTGAACCAGATAGTCCAAGTTGGACAAGCAACCTTTCACCCATAATTCACACAGCTTTTCCAAAGAGACAAGCTCGTCTCTACTGAGGTCCTTACTCCCCCAAGACTCGCTCCAGCCTTTGTTCTTCTTCAGAGTTCCAGACGGTTCAGAAGGAGACAGCTTGTTGAATTCTGATATATCGTCAGGGTGCACAGTATTCAAATTGGCCAATATCTGGGGAGATACTTGAATCCAGAGGTTATCATTTAAGTATATATCTTCTAATTTAACTTCGCCAAAGTTCACTCCTCTGTTGTACATTGACTTCATTAACTGCATCAGTTGGTAGATGATAAAAAGGTTCCTAGAATAGTTGATTTCCAGGAGTACGGGACTAAAGAGGAGACAGTCCAGCAATGTGTGACTGTAGTGGAAATGGTGTATTAGGAATAAGGATTTGTCCATATCGATGGCGCATATCACAGGTAATATATTGGAATGTGTGTCGTAGACTTTTGAAGCGTGTTTCCCGGAGATCGGCTCCGAAGTTTGTGAGTCCGGATCGGCAGGGTCAATTTTAATTCTAATTATATCGCATCCATATAATCTTATGAGTACTTCATTTAATAAGGAGTTATAATCGAGGACATTAACAGTAGATTGCTCCTTCGCCGATTGTGTGCTGTAGTTAATGGAATGTTTCTTGTAGGACTCTTTCCACAGATTCCTGTGGTTTGTTTGGGAGACGTAGGAGAGTAGCTGTGAGAAGGATAATGGTGTGTCATTTCTCCCGCTGTTTATTTTGGATCTAGGAAGTGGCAATACTTTAGAAGCTCTCTTCTGAAAAACCTGCAATAAAATTTAACGAAAATTTGTAATTTTAACAAATCAGAATGGCTGTTGTTATTGTTCCTACTTTGGTAGGTAGAACACAATGTTAAAAATCTTTATCACATGTAAACGGGAACAGTTCATATTTTGAAATAATAAGTATTTTACCCGAATCACGATTTTCGTCCACGGTGACACGGGATTATCGTCCACTTGCCAGGATCCATCGTAAACTTTCTTTTGATCATAATCCAACTTTTTACATTTCATCAATTTCTTTAGCCATGAATAAGGAACAACTGCAATGAAAGTATCATCCTTCTGCGTTGGTTTGACATTCTTTCCACATATGCCTAATTCATTTATGATGTTATCCATATAAAATGAAAATAAAACAGTCCTAATCAAATAAATTTTGTATCTGACAAATGTCACACAATTCAATCACCAACCATAGATGCAGATGTAATTTATAAATTATGGATGTCTTCGCTTAGTGATGGAGCACTCGAAATATTTTTTAAATAACTATTTCGAATTACCTAGAGACGAAAATTGCAAAATTCAGTTGTGGCTTCTTCCACGGAGTGGGGAGTATTTATATTATTTTTAGTCTCCTCTCCTCCGGCGAGATAGCGAAAAATTAAAGTAAGAGAACCACTTATGAATTTGTAACTATCTGATTTACTCAGTAACTTTTTTTAAATTTTAGAAATTTCTTAATTATATCCATCGTCAGTTTTTTGATGAGCTTTAGGACTGACAGCGTGACAGCCTAATGAAATTATTACTACATTGTGAAAGTGGCTAGTGAAATTAGTAAGGATTAGTTTAGGGGCATCCATTAATTACGTGAGCTATTTTTTTTCAATTTAGACTCCCCCCCCCCCTTCGTTAGATTAAGTGATATTTAGTGGGACCCCCTCCCCCTCTCGTGAGATTTACACTAAAGTTGTAGGACTACATTTATTTTCATAATAATAATAATAATATACAAGGTGGGGCAAAAGTAATCATCCGATGTTCTTTTGCTGAAATTTTTTTTATTTAATGAAAACTTTGGTTCTGGTTGTGAAATTTGTTTATTTAATCCATTAGAATTTATTCCATCATATCGAGAAAATGATATCGGCCAAGTGGCCGCCGCCAGAGTTGATGACCATACGGGCCTGTTTTATGCCATTTTTCATCACTCTTGCCAGAACTTCGGGCGACAATTCTTGGCGAATTCTTGGCGAATATTCTCCTTAAGGGCTTCAAGAGTCTGAGGCTTGATGACGTAAACCAGCGACTTAAAAAAAACCATAAAAAGAAGTCTGGAACGGTTAAATAGGGTGTTCTGGCCGGCCAGTGCAAATCACCAAAACGAGAGATTAGGCGACCTGGAAATTCTTCCTTCAGAATATCGGTTGTGGCTCAAGCAGTGTGCGCCGTTGCACCGTCCTTTTGTAACCACATGTTCTCCAGTCCCAATTCATCCAATTGAGAAAGAAAAAAATCGGTAATCATGGCTCTGTAGCGCACGCCGTCCACAGTCGTCGTTTGGCCTACGGCGCCGCGGCGTTCTAAAAAAAAATGGCCCGATGACTCCTCCAGCGTAAACAGTAGACCACGCAGTAACTTGGAGCGGGTGTAATGGCTCTTCGTGGGTGATACTCGGATTTTCGGTGCCTCAGAAACGATTATTTTGTTTATTCACGCAACCGCTATTATGGAAATGAGCTTCATCGTTCATGACAATTTTCGATGAAAAATCGTCCACCTTTTCGTTGAGATTCAGGATGACTTGAGCGTAGGTTATCCGCATTTGGCGGTCAACAGCTAACAACTGATGCACTGTCTGCACTTTGTAAGGGAACATCTTCAAATCTTTCACCAAAATTCTGCGTCATTCGAATTTTGACAGTTGAAAAACACTGTTGCGTTTTTTTCGTTTTAATACGAAAAATCGAATTTTTTGGCATTTAGTCAGTAATATTTTTAGTTTTTTGTCCTCTTTTGAGTTCGTTTATTGCTGACCAAGTCCAGTAAGTGTTATTTTATTTTTGTTTTATATCCTTTTGCCCCAATGGCCTTTGCCATGGGGAAGAAACCCCCTGATCCCGCTCCCCCTGACCCTTCAAATTTTGACATTGGTAGTGAGGTAGAAATAACAGACCTTCAAGTTCCATCCTCTACTCCAAAAAAGAGGAAAGTTTGCGACCTTCCAAAAACTGATTCTTCGCAGGTCTCAGTTCCTGTAGCTTCTCCTCTTTCTTTGTATCCGACTTCAGCAAAAGCTCCCTTCATAGTTTATGTTCAAAACAACTCTCCTGGCCACTCTTTACATCCCCTTGAATTCGGTAAATTCATTGGAAAAAAACCACTTGGCATTTCCCCAGGTGGTATCCGATCAGAGGGCAGATTTCGCATTTGTGTTGAGTTCACATCCGCGTTGAATGCCAATAAATTCATAAATTCCATCGACTCCCTCTCTGCAAAAAAATTTAAAGCCTATATCCCTTCTTTCAATATCTCTCGCTTGGGTCTCGTTAGAGGTATTCCTGTATACCTATCCGAAGAAGAGCTTATCTCGGAACTCATTATTCCAGCATCTTCGGGAAAAGTTATTAAGACTAGGCGTCTTAATTTCAAAGATCGATCATCTGAGTCTGTAGTTTGGAAACCCTCTCAAACTGTAGTTCTGACATTTGAAGGACAGTCCCTTCCCTCTCACGTTTATTTATTTCACAACTCTCTCCCGGTGGAAATTTATTCGTACCCAACAATCCAATGCTTTAATTGTTGTCGGTTTGGTCATTCTAAGCAATCATGCCGCTCCTCTCCCCGCTGCTTTAAATGCGCAGAAAATCATTTAGCAGACCAATGCTCCTCCCCTTCCAATTCCCCCACTTGCGTCAATTGTTCAGGCTCGCACACAGCCACTCATCCATCCTGCCCCGAACTTTCTCGCCAAAAAAACATAAAAAGTTATATGGCCTCCAATAGCGTTTCATACTTCTATGCCTCCAAATTAATAGCTCCTTCTAAAAAATCTTTTGCTGAAGTTGCCTCTCAACCCCAAATTAGTGCTCCTTCAAACTTGTCTTACAAGAAAACTGTAATGACAAAACAAGCTTCTCGTCCAATTAAAACCCCTGGATATGATCAATTTGGCCATAACTCCCAGCTCTTGTTCCCAAATGGTAACATCAGCTCTCTTTTTCCTCAAAACCCTGTCTTTTCTAACTCAAATTCAACTAACAGCAGTGCTTTCAATCCTGATCTAAATGCAAATTCCATAAACAACAATACTTCTAATGACAATTCTTCTTTTATTCAAACTCTTCTCATGCTACTTATCTCTGTTATTAACAATAATAATTCTCTACCGTCCAACGCTGCCTCGTTACTCTCCTCTTTGTATTCTCTTCTTCCCAATGGCTGCCCCAACAGCAGCAATTCTGCAGTGGAATTGTAGAAGCGCCACCTCCAATAAGGATGACCTCGTTCGCCTTCTACATTTACACTCCATATCGATTGCTGCCGTCTCTGAGACTTGGTTCAAGCCATCTCAACTCTTCAAGGTGAGTGGCTATCAATGTCTGCGGGACGACCGCATTGATGGGAAGGGTGGTGCAGCCCTTTTCATCAAAAACTCTCTCCCCTTCTCCCCTATTTCCATTAAACCCCCAAATTCATCCTTCCAATTAGTGGCAGCCACTGTCTCCAATATTACATTTGTATCTCTCTATATTCCTCCTTCTACCCCATTTGACCTTCCACTGTGGGTTCACATGCTTAGCAAAATTTCTTCTCCCTTGGTCATTTTGGGTGATTTCAATGCCCACTCCCCACTCTGGGGTTCTTCTTCCTCGGATCCCTCAGGTATCAAATTAATTGAACTTTTGGACTCCTTGAACATATGTCTCCTAAATGACGGATCCTCAACAAGGTTTAGTCACCCTGGACAGAATCCTAGTGCGGTGGACATATCCCTCTGTTCCCCGAGTATCTATCCTCTAATCTCCTGGCGAATTTCTTCAGATCCCTGCGGCAGTGACCACTATCCCATTATTTTGAATTTGGCTCAACGGTTGGATACCAATCACTTTAAAAGTAAGCCCAAATTTATTACAAAAAAAGCGGATTGGTCCCGTTTCAGAGACTCTATCCAGGATCTTTCCCTCTCCCTGCCTTCCCCTTCTTCTGATAATTGCACCTCCTCTTATAAATCTTGGACTGATTCCATTCTAAAATCGGCTGACAAGTCTATCCCCAAATCATCTCCTGTAGGCTCGAAGGCTCGCCCTCCCCCTTGGTGGGATGAGGAATGCCTTAGAGTGCTGAAGGAGAGGAAAGCGGCCAATAAGACATACTGCCAACAGATGACTATGAATAATTACATCTCAGCCAAGAATGCCCAAGCTGTTGCTAAACGCACATTCCGTTTCAAAAAAAAAAACAGCTGGCGTAATTTCTGTACCAATATATCCCCTGCTACTCCAGCAGGGGAGGTTTGGTCCATGATTTGCAGGTTTAGATCTTCCTTTTCCCTGCCAAAGCCATCTCGTAATTCTGCTATTTGGATTGATGACTTTGTTAATAAAATAGCTCCCCCTTATGTCCCTAATTTTGATGAACTTCCTTCTTTGCCTTTCACTTTAAAATCTTCTTCATGGTTAGATGCTCCATTTTCCTTTGATGAGTTAAAAAGAGCCATTGAAATCCTCAATGACTCAGCTCCGGGCAAGGATGAAATCCTGAATATATTCATCCGTCATTCTGATGACAATTCTCTTACCTACTTTCTCTCTCTCATCAATGTCTTTATGGATTCTGGCATTATTCCCCCAGACTGGAAAATTCAAAATATCATTCCCATTTTCAAAAGTGGCAAAGATCCAAGCATAGGTTCGAGCTACAGACCTATCGCCCTCTCTTCTACTCTTTGCAAAGTATCTGAAAGAATGATTAAGAATAGATTGGACTGGTTCGTAGAAAAAAATCAAATTCTTTCCCCTTCCCAGTTTGGATTTAGAAAGGGTAAAAGTACCCTTGACAACCTTTTCTCTCTTGTTACAGATATCAAACTAGCATTATCTAAAAATGAATATTGCATTGCAGTGTTTCTAGACATCTGTGGAGCATATGACAATGTTCATATTCCCATCCTGAAAGAAAAGTTACTGGCAATAGGTATTCCGCCCAAATTAGTAAAATTCATTGTCAATTTGCTCTCCCAGAGAACTATTTTTGTAGATGGGTCTGAATCCCCTCCCCACATTAGACACATTTTCAAAGGTCTCCCGCAAGGGTCAGTCTTAAGCCCGATCCTGTACAATATTTACACATATGATCTAGAAAAATCTATTCTATTCTTGTGCAACATACTCCAATATGCCGATGACTTGACTTTCTACAAAATATCCCGTAATATTTTTATCGCAGCATCAGCAATCAACAATGCTCTTAGAAAACTTTTGGCGTGGTTAAATATAAATGGCCTTGAACTTTCCCCCTCCAAAAGCAAAGTTGTCATCTTCACTCGTCGTCGAAAGCTCCCAGAAATTCAGGTGAGATTTGGCGATGAAATCATCCCTATCTCTAAAGAAGTTAAGTTCCTGGGAATGTTTTTAGACTCAAAGCTTACTTGGAATTCTCACATAAATCATGTCATCATGAAATGCGAAAGCAACATCAATCCCCTTAGATTTCTGTCCGGAGTGTGGTGGGGATCACACCCATCATCTTTAAAACTTCTGTACAATGCTCTCATCCGAAGCCATCTTGATTACGGATCTTGTCTGTTTGATCCAATGTCCACTTCAAATTCGCTTAAATTAGATAAAATTCAGTCTAAATCTCTTCGCCTTATCTTAGGAGCCATGAAATCTTCCCCAATCAACGCAATGCAAGTTGAATGCTGCGAACCTCCCTTAAATATAAGAAGGCGATGCCTAGCAGAAAAATATATTTTCAAAACATGCTCAATAACTTCTCATCCCCTGATTCCCAAACTTCAATTGTTAAAGTATGAGGTTAATTTGAATCCATTTTGGAAAAAACATTCCCCTCCCCTTTTCTATAATTGCTTCAACACTTTCCTGGATGTTTCCACAAACTCCTATCGCAATGAATCTCTCCCCTTATACTCTTATCCCTATAAAAGTCTTACTTTCTATCCAAAGGTGCACCAATTTATAGGAATATGTAAAAAAAATATTAAAAAATCAGTTCAATCCAATAATGCAGAATTCAACAAAATTATTGAAAATAACTGGCCAAATTATATAAAAATTTTCACAGATGGTTCCAAACTCAGTTCGGACTCCCATTGTGGGGCCAGTGTCTATGCTCCTCACAGGAAATTGTGTTTCCCACACAGACTTCCCAAAGAATGTTCCATTTTCTCTGCTGAATGCATAGCTATCATAGAAGCTTTACATCTCGTCAAATCTCTCAACATTAGAAATGCTCTCATCCTTTCAGACTCACTTAGCTCATTACAAAAAATAAGCGCATCCCCTCTCAATTCCATTAGTGACTCTCTTACCTGCTCTATCAGAGACCTCCTGCATTCCTTGTCGCTGGCTCACGTGTCAGTGGTCTTGGCCTGGATCCCAGGACACCTTGGTATTGTTGGAAATGAAATGGCTGATTCTATTGCTAAGGAATCCACTGTTCATGGTCCATTAAATAGCATTCCTATTCCTGTTAGAGACTATTTTCCTATTTTAAAAAATAAGTTACAACGCCAATGGTCTTCTGAATGGAAATCATCCTCTCTATTAAAAGGTCACCAGTACTCTTTAATTCAACCTTCTATTCCTGTCAAGCCCTGGTTTCACAAATACACTTCCATGCCTAAAAAATACATCTCTTCCATTATTCGAATGCGTTTAGGTCATACTTGTTGTCTTAGCCATCTCGCCAGATTCCACATAGTCAATTCGCCTTATTGTGATTGTGGTTCAGAGGATACTTTAGACCATAATTTTTTTGAGTGTCCTATCAATGACCAATTTCCAAACTTCATACCTGAATTGTTAAAACTTAAAATTGAATTCCCTACCAGTGTACCCTGCCTTCTTAGTCTCAACTCTCCTGAAATTCACTATTTGTTAGCAAAATTTATTTACAAAAATGGCCTCAACATTTAAGCATCAATCAGATTTCTCTCTCTCTTCCATACGTATACATTTGTTTCTAGCTGTGTTATTATGTACAGTTGTACAGGTTCCTTTTTTTGGGAATCTGTACATCTTCCTACTCTACAATTATACCAACTCTGTGTGTTACTCTGTATGAAAATGGAAGTATGGAATATGTACAGGTTACTATTTTTGGGAACCTGTACATCTTCCTACTCTTCAATTTTGTAATTATTATTAATGCCAACTCTGTGTGTTACTCTGTGTGTACAGTTGTATAGGTTCCTATTTTTGGGAACCTGTACATCTTCCTACTCTAAATTTTGTAATTACTACTAATACCAACTCTGTATGTTAGTACAACTTGTATAATCTTATGAATATTTGTCTTGGCCCATTGTCTATAAGTATTTGCTAATATAATTTATCTATTCCATGTAAAAAACTGAAATAGTAACTAATTTTAAAAAAATATGAAAATGTAACTAATTTTAAAAAACTGATAATGTACCTAATTTAAAAAAATCTTAAAATGTAAATAATTTAAAAAAATTGATAATGTAACTAATTTACAAAAAAACTGGAAATGTAAATAATTTTAAAAATATGTAACTTACTTTAATAAATGGCCAAGATCACCCTTAATGGGTGAAAGCCAAATAAACAATTAAAAAAAAAAAAAAAAATTCTGCGTAGGGACCGCCGGCTAATGCCCAATTGCGTGGCACGTCGTCTGGTCGATGTTCCGGGCTCATCTTCGACATATTGGGCAACAACAGCGATATTCTCAGCAGAACGGCTGCTCTGGGGGCAGCCAGCCTTGAAAACATCTCGTGTTGTCCCAGTCTCTTCAAGGCGAGTGGCCAAGCGCCGCAGTGTTTGTCCAGTTGGTGTCGGATGGCCAGGAAATCTGCGACGTAATTCACGCCGCGCCAACACAACCGACGAATTGTTGCGCAAAATATGGGACCAATTATTCCGCGTTCTTGCGGAGTAAACCGATTCATGGCTTGTCGATTTGTATTTTGCGTTTGTTTACTTCACAAATGTCAAAACCGAATTGACATTTGGCGCCATTTGCAAAAGTTATAGCGTTTTCTAATAGGATGATTACTTTTGCCCCACCTTGTATATCTTTATTGAATGAAATTTGCAATATTATAACTAAAAAGTACATATTCAGTGTTATGTTTTCAGTGGTTTAAAATTACATAAGTACAAAAGGATATCAACAGAAAAAATATAAATATGAACAGTAGATAAATGAAAAATAGAAAACAGTTATAAATTTTGGTTTTGCAGTAATTTTTTAAATCAATTTATAATACTTATAAACATAACTTCACTTTTATTAAAAAAGTAATCACATAATAGATTGGTTACATTAATAATAATTTTAAATAAAAGCAACCAATACATTGTTGGTATATTTCCATTGTATAATACCAAATCATTAATAATTTCGAATTTGGGTGAGTGCACCGGTAAAGGCCCTATCATTATTTTTTATCCAAATTTTTATGTTATTTTTGAAATTTTTTTGGGAATCACATTTTTTTATTCTGTCTGGGGGAATGTTGTAAAGTCTTGTTGCAATGTATCTGAAATTTCGTTGACCAAAAGTAGTATGCGTTTTGGGGATTTGTAGTAAGTCTTTATCATTGTTTCGAGTACAGCGAGTATCTAATATAAAGAATAAAAATAATACAACTTTCAGGTATACTATAGAAAATTTATTTAACACTTCAGAGAAAGTAAAACAATTAAATAATGTTTTTATTATCTCTATAATAATATATATTCTTTTAAAGTTGACGTGAGATTTTTATTGACCCCCCACAGTTTAAATGAGATTTGATGAGATTTTACTGGACCCCTCCCCCCCTTTTTGAGCTCACTTAAATAATGTATGCCCCCATAATTAAAACTATAAAAAATATATATTTTCACTTTACGAGTAAAACCTCAAATTGTAATATTTAATTAATTGGAGACAATATCAGCGAAACTCATTCGAAAATCTGAAAACAGAAAAATCAGAAAAAGATATTGATACCTCTGGGACTCGAACCCAGTACCTCTTGCTTTCCGGGCAAACGTGCTAACCACTGCGCCACGGTGTCGATATCAAATTAGGTCATTTTTAATTGTATCATATTTCGACTGAGAACCACCCACATTATCTTCATTTTCTTAATGCATAGATTATTGGCTACTATCTTTATATATGATTGTAAGATTCAAACCCGAACTAAATGCTCGGAATCTGAAGCGGCGCGGCACGGGACTCGGTCGCTCCGAAGTGGACGTGTGCGGGGTAATATTACGTGTCATTGACGTCATTTTAAAATTAGTGATGTCTCGGGCATTTTGGGTTTTACACCTTGTTGAGAACGGAGGCGTCCACTAATATCTACAGGAATTCCAAAAACTGAACAAATCGGTCTAATACCTATGAGAACCAAAGTGAGGACGAATATCTACAGCTCAAACTGCTGACTAATATCTACGAGAACCAAAGTGAGGACGAATATCTACAGCTCAAACTGCTGACTAATATCTATGAGAACCAAAGTGTGGACGAATATCTACAGCACTGGCAGAGGTTGGATTTGCAATCATACATAGCATATTGGAATAACGTAATATTGCGATTGCAGTTTAAAAAAACTTAATTTATGTATGTATTTAAGTAAAAATCCCTAATATCGGACTATTGGACACATTTAGCTGATTATTAAGAATTTGGGTCTTTGTTTTAACAGCTTTCTTTATTTCGAGTACTTCTAAATTATTTAGTCTGTTACCATGACCATTTCTATGTCAGTTAGGTTAGGTTAGGTTGTTGTGCCGTGCAGGGCCGTAGCCAGAGTTGAATTTAAGATAGGGCAGCGGTAATTACAGGTAGGGCGCAAATAAAATGATCTGATCTGAATCGGGCGTTAGGGGACTGTGGGGAGGGGGGGGGGGGGGGGGGGGGGCGCTCTGGGCGGCACTTTAAGGGGCGGCAAAATTTCACAATAAATAATAATAATATATTGTTAAAATTTTAATCATTTCTTTCATATTTTTGTTGCACATATGATTCACGATTGAAATGGACACGGAATTTTTCATTACTTATTTTGCGACAAGCCTGGAGAATCCCCTTTCTTCAAATGATTGTATAATAATGTAATCTTGATAACTGCAGCGACTGGCAACACCGTCCGAGTCGAATTTTGTTTTGCGCTTGGATTTTTTATGACTAATATTCAGTGAGAATGATTGAGAGAGGTCCGTGGGCGATGCGCGACAATTCTAAGAAAGTTTCATGGATCGTCACGTGTTCCAATGGATTATCAAACCATCCATGTGTTCCAAGTACAAAAGTAAGAGGAAAACCATTTTCTTGTTCTGGGTGTAGTATCTGAGCTAAAGCTGAGGACTTAGCAGATTAACTCCTGGGTTAAAACCAGTTTCATGTTCCGAATGATCTGTCAAAATTCCAGTAGCGGACATGCTGACACATTTTGAAGAAAACTGTTCATTTCACAAAATTCGTTATTCGTAGGAAAACCATACTACGCATTATGTGAGAATAATACTAATTAAATCTGTTGACAAGCAAGCAGATTCACCCTTAATTTAAAACCAGTTTTGTGATCAGAATATAAATTTCCAGTTGTGGATTCATCTGCTGACACATTTTGAAGGAAAACGTTCTCTTATTCGAAGTGAATTGGAGGTTATCCACCACATAACCGCCCGGTGTAAGTAACAGTAGGTTACTATTTAACAAGGACTCTTATTTTTTATAGAACGACCCTACAATTATAATTAACTAAAACTAGACCCCTATTGTCAATGCATACGTTGTTAGCGAGCAGTATGCAAGTGCTTGATCTGATGACAAACCGTTTAGTATGGAGAAGGCCCGAAGATATCGATCTAGGGATTGGTTTATTTATGACTCAACCGTTGAATAACATCCCCAAACTATTTGGGAATTCCCCCTAAGCAGTGATTGCAATACGCGCACAGCCTCTCACCACTTACTGCAATTCCATCTATGGGCAGAATAAAGAATTGATATAATATGATTCTTTGGTTAATTCGAAGCTGTTTAGTTAGATGTTGCTACGCTACAACTAATAGGTAGTATTTTTTTCAATCATGTCAAACAATGAACAAACAGTTTACTAGTATATTATCATAGTCGATGGTATTTCTTAAGGTAGGGCACAGGTATTTTAAGGTAGGGCATGGCCCCTAATGCCCCCCCCCCCCCCTAGCTACAGCCCTGGTGCCGTGTATTTAGAAATAAATAAATATCTTTGTATTATGGACCTCCATGTTTGTTCAATAAATTATTGTCCTCGTAAACAGCAAAATACGTAATATTATGCAAAAACTTCATGTTCGTACTTTAAACGTTTAAGCCTTTACGTAATTCGTTATTACGTAATTGAAGTAATTTATGCTTTTCCGTACAACCTCTTGCTCAGCTGCCCTCTGTAGATATTAGTCCAACCTACGCTCCATAGATATTAGTCACCACTGGGAGCGTCATAGATATTCGTCCGACCTTAGCTCTGTAGGTAGATATTAGACCTCACTCTGATGGTAAGCCCACAGTGCGGCCAACGTTCCAACTTCAAACGTTTGGACGATCGTGTGGAGGGGTGTTCGTGCGTTGGAAGTTCGAGTTGGAAGGTTTGAATTCAAGTTGGCCCGGGATCGCCTTCGAGGCGATCCCGACGGCCAACTCACACGAACCAGCCTGCCGCAGCTGTCCACACATGAACGGCATGCGATCAAGACGCGCGTGCCACATACTATTAAAATGTCGATATTATTACGAAGAGTGGTATAACAATTGTTTGAAAACACGTCGTGTATATAAGTATATGATTATACGTAGGTACGTAATAATTATAGGCAACTGAAAAAGATACAGCATAGCTACAGCTGTTTCATGTACGCCATTTTGGAGTACGGAATTCGGGATTGGAGGGTTAGCCGCAGCGACCACACGATCGTCCAACCTTCCAACTCCGAACTAAGTTTGGTATATTTATGATACAGGCTGTAAGCGCTCTCCTCACGACACTGCATGTAGTTACTGCAGAGAGCGTGGAGTTGAGCAAACTCAAACCCACACTCTCTGCAGTCACTGCCGCAGTCACTACATGCAGTGTCGTGTGTAGGCCACTGTAGATGTATCTGGAGCACAGCCTTCTGGATTATTACACTTAACTCTAGCTCCACACTACTCGCGAAGTTGAACGAGGTTAGCCGAATACGATAGTGCGGAGGGGCACTTCGTCTTACTTCGTCCAACCTTGGCTCGCCTCGGGCGACCTCCATTTTTTGTCGGTTTTTGCGCCCGAGTCAAAGGACTCGAAGCTGCACGAAGTGCTTACACGAAGTGCCTCTCTACACTACTCGGACTTCAGTTCGCTTCAATACGTCGTCGCGAGAGCACGTCGGTAGTAATTATTTTTTAGCTGTAAAAAATACAATAAATTAAAAAAACACAATCCTTTTGTACCAATTTATTTATTTATTCCCGGTAGTTCTCTTTTCATAGTTTAATTGACTAAACTAACCTAATTCTGTTCCGGTGCATTGCAACTGCAATCATCCACCATCTTCTTTTCCTCCTTTTTTTTATAAATATGCACATAGTTATTTATTTATTATGGCTATGATCTGGAGTTGTTGAGGTTGAGAACAAGCACTATCCATAGACTAGATTATTAAATATTATGAGAATTTTCTATGGATTTTTCTGGTTTATCTATGGATTCTTCTGTCATCACAAATCAGAATTTTTGTATATTATTCCGGTTTGATTCTAATATGCATAATATTATTAGCATAAAATTTTGTAATTTGTATTAGGTAATATTCCTCCCATGTGGTTAAAAACGGGTTTAAAATTTTGATTTCGTATCGAAGTATGAAAGTCTCTGTAAATACTAAAATTAATTTTTTTATAGATAATTTGTTTGTATTTTATTTAAGAAAATGGATGCTTCGTATGATGAAGACCTTTCTCAGAATCCGTTCTTTTCCGAATTCCGAAGCGAGCACCCGGAACTCCTCGAGCAATGCATTTTAAACCAATGGCTAATTTGTGTTCCTCGGGTGGGCACAGTTCTGTCTCACATCTTCACCCTCCAGGATTTCCTCGGCCATATTCTCATCGCCAATGATGATCTTCCCGAAACACATTTTACCACGCTCACCGAGAAGTCTGCTAGGGTCATCAGCAAGGTTATCTCCATCGACCAGAACAACGCTGGACTGCCATTGGAAATTCACATATTATTTGAGGAAACATTTTACACCGTTGATCATATGAAGTACAAAGTTTGGTGCATAGAATACCCACTGGAATCTGAATTCCAACTCAAGGCTAGTAATGTTTCTCGTTGCTCTGCCCTGCAGACTTTGCGAGACTGTATCGATTTTCTATGGACAGAAAGTTCTGGAAAAGATGTTTTGGAAAGCATAGATTCACACATTGCGGATTTTAAAACAAAGTTTATTAAACTACAAAATGTTTCACTCAACAGGTTAAAAGACATTGTCGGTGCATTATACACCAGCTGCTTACAGAAAGCCTTCGCTAACAGGAGATTGAAAGAAAGGTGTAGAGATTGCAAGAATATAATGGATAATGTGAAACTAGCTGTTGAAACATACGTACTGCATGGCATTTACAAAGAGATATTCGGAGCTTTGAGCACTTGCTCTGCCTTCGAAGACTCCAGTCTTAATAAGACAATCAGAAATATATCTGACTTACAATTGCGGGATTTGGATATCAAACAGGACTTTTACGAAACTATTCCAATGGCTAAGAGGAATCTTTCGCTTATACAAAGTTTCAGCACCATTTTGGGTAAAGTCGGTTGCATCGGAAAAACAATATCAGTGATTAATAAATCTTCCAGTAACGCGCAGAAAAACAATCATTATGTAACAACGGACGAGTTACTTCCAATTTTCATTTTTCTTGTGATCAAATGCGGCTTACCGAACTGGTATGCACATTTAAACTTTATCAAACATTTTAGATTCAGTGTTCATTCTCATCTCCAGTCGGATGAAGTTAGTTTCTGTATCTCCACTCTGGAGGCGGTGGTAGAACACATTAAGTCTGGGATATTCACAGCCTGCCCCTACCCAGAATCTCAATGCCAAGTAAATCACGAATACAGTTTTGATTACAAGAATGCTTTCGATGAAGATCATGTGTCTCAAAATAAAAGTCAATTTGACGACTCTCTTAGTGAAAATCTTGAAATGGTTGGATATTGCAATAAGATGCATGGGTTACGCAAATCCAACGACAACGTTGATACTGATAGCCTGGCATGTTTATTTGAACAAGTGAGATTATCAAACATTGATAAAGTTAAACAAATATTGCAGAAAAATAAACTGACAACCGTCCCTTTAACAAGTAGTATCGAAGATTCTACAGATGGCACCGATTTTCAAATCAGAAAAACTTTGTCACTAGACGAGGTTCTAAATGATGATTTAGAAAATTCACCAAAGCTTTGCCATCCCCTCTGCACTTGCTCTAAATGTTCTCGAATTGTGACTAATAATTTGCTACGGACTTCTCCGACTGTGTTTTCGTGTGATGAACATGGTTTCACTTTATTACACATGGCTTCCATCTATGGGCAGCCGCTTATTGCAGACTTGGCTTTAGAGATGGGAGCCAAAGTAAACAGCACAGATTACAATGGATCCACTCCCCTCCACTACGCTGCATCCCGAGGATATCAGAACTTGATCTTCCTTCTTCTTCAAGCCAAAGCGGACATTAACATACAGAATATGGACAAGAATACAGCCTTGCATTTGGCAAGTAATAACGGCCACGAGTGTTGTGTAAAAGCGATAATATTTTTCAAAGAGTTTTGCCTTAATAATCTGAAAATAGATATTCAAAATGATAATGGCGATACTTCTATACATTTGGCTTCAAAATGGGGCTACGAAGGAATCGTCGCCTTGCTGCTGGAACACGGAGCTGACCCGTGGTTGCCAAACAAGAAAGGAAAAACTGCCATTGACTTCGCTCACAGCAGCCGTACCACTAAATTATTACTCTCTTCTCCTCCTAATATGTCTGAATATGTAAAAGTTGATGGCAAAAATTTGAGTTTTAGTGATAGTTCCAAGACTGATATAACTTTGTTGGATTTGAGTGACAATATTGAAATGTTTTATTCGAGCTCACCGGTCAAACGGATGGATAAAAAATTAGTCACCAGTGCTAAAAAGAGCATCAAACCCTTATCTACAAATGATATTCGTCATATCGAAAGGCTATTTCGCGCTATTGCATACGGTGATACCAAACTGGCCTGTTTTTACATGAATTTAGATAACAAAAAGAATGCTGAGATTAGTTTGAATAATGTACATACTAATGAGGTCTGTCACCCATTGTGCAATTGTAAAGAGTGCCTAAAACTGAGGCAGACGGTGGTCAATGATGATAGCGAGTTTGATATAAACACATGTGATTCTCAAGGTAACACGGCTTTGCACGTAGCAGTGGAAAATGGAAGAATAGAAATATGCGACGTCTTACTAAACAACGGAGCCATTCCAGACATTCAAAATAAAAGTGGAATGACTCCGCTTCACGTTGCGGCGAAAGAAAATAAGTTAAATGCCGCTCAATTGTTAATTACTTTTGACACTAATATAACAGTTAAAGATTCTATAGGCAATACGCCACTTCATTTGGCCAGCATAGCTGGGAATGTAGAAATAGTTAAAATCATTCTTGATAAAGAGTCTTGCGCTAATGTGATGAATTTTTCTGGGAAGACGCCTTTGGACGAAGCTAAAGATAGAATGCATTTGACTATAATAGCTCTGTTAGAGGAAAGTTTGCACACATCCTCAACAGATGGAGCATAGTCAGCATTGCTTGATATTACTTTGTTTTAGGTGATGCACTACTACGATTTTGGTTTGAAAATTAGATCGCTTAGAAATATTTTAGACGCTTTAATTAAATACTGCGAGTGGAATACATATTTGCGTTTGGAATTATGGAGTATTGTTTTTATTAGTCTTTTTATAAGCCAAGAAAAAGTAAAGTATCAATGCTTATTAAAACTGCTTTAAATTTCAAAATCTCCTATTTACGAACCGCTTTTCGGTTATGGTTTCATTTTAAATTGTGGGAATTTAAATTCTTTAGAAATTGATTGTAAAACATTTAAATATTTGTGCCTGAGCTTCGCAAAATAAAATAAAACACGCTTTTTGGCTATGTTTTTTTTCTTCAATAAGTCAAAATGGGCGGCTGGTGATAAACGGGAATTTAAACCTTATCGCCATCTACAAAAGGAGTGTTGTTGTTAAAAGTCTGGTCCCGTATTTTACAAGATGTGGTGCATCACCTTAAGCTGAAATTGTTGCTGTAGGCTTATTTTACCAAATTTTTAGTTCATCGATCGTCCAGTTGATTAGTCAGACATCTCCAAAAAACCAAAATTTTAGTTGAGTATGCAGTTATATGTAAAAGTTTTTGCTCAATATGGTACAACACTCTGATTACACATAAACTCCATCAAATCAATTAAAATGCAGAAAAACTTGTAGTGATTTAAACAAAGTTGATGTTGTCCAAGTCACTAGTAGGATATTTCAAAATGTCGTACTAATATATCAGACAGTTATGCCTCCCGGTGTTATTTTATAGCAAATTTAATATGTAAAACCAGAAACGTGTAAATAATACTTAATTAATGGTGAGCACTCGAATTTCCAAACCTAATATTTGGAGATGTCTAACCAATCAACTAGACATCAACAAATTGATAAACTTAATAAAAATATTTGAAATATCAAATTTTAGAATACTCAAATTATTGAATCTGACAATTCATTGGATTTCATATTGAAAACCAAAAATTTATAAACTATACATAACTTGTAATTTTTTGTAGTCAGTATTTCTTATAATATTTATGTAACTATTTTATGCAAGGGTGACTGGTACGGAGTATTTGTACTGACCAATATTGAAGGGCATAATTTAGTAAATATTTACAATCACGATTATAAGTAAAGACTTCTCTAAACCACAGTTATCAGGGCAACCTTTAACATTCCACAATGATACTACGTTAACATAACATTTTCTTCTTGACTATAATGTTTCCTATATAATGCGTCAATATTTCACATCATTTACTTTCTCATAATCAATAACATAGCTCCCATCAATTTATGTAAATAACATATATGGGTCAAAATCAGAGAGGTGAGCATTTTAGGTTTTCAAATATCTGAGAAATGAAGTTTCCTTTTGAAGAAAACTAACTAGCGGAGTCTGTTGTGTCATTTGTCATGAATCTTTCCTGTGAAGAGGCACACACAAAAATATATATTTTAAAAATTCTACCTGTTAATAAGTATAATGCCAGAGTCATGAGTCATTTCGGAAACACTTTTAAATAATTTTTTATTAATTATGTAACCAACGTATTGAATCACCTTCAATAAATTGTAATAAACCTGTTCCTAAATTGGAAAATATTGTTATTTTGTATATTTTTATGATCAAAAGATTTATTTTTCAAATTACTCTCCATAAATTTCCAATTGGTGTAAATTCTGCTCCAAATTTTCAATTTATTGTATACATTCTTGCACCACGTGGGATATTAATAATATAAATTCAAAGGTTTAAACGTCATTTCATCTTGTATATGCAAGTTTTAACTATAAAATTACTTATTAGTGATTTATTTGCCGTTTTTATGAAGTTCCCGAAAATGATGGGGATGTTCCCAAAATGACGGCGAAGTTCCGTAGATAGTAGATACGGTTGCCACAGACGCATTTTTGAAAAGCCTCTCGCTGTTTAGAATTTTTCCGTATTTTGTCAACGGTGTCTTTTAGTTGGGTTGTCAAAACCTTGCCAAATAATAGACCAACTTCCGGATCAACAGAACATCCTCTGTCATCAACTTTGCGAGTAGGCATAGAAGCACTCTTTTGGGATGCTCTTTCTTCACGTCTTCTGCTTCTCTCTACTTTTTTTCGCAACTGATCTATTGTTCTTTGCATTTATTTTTTTTACAAGAATACCGCACAAGAGTCCCAACTGCTCCCGTCTGGAGCCAGTGAGACTATGACATCCCCAATTGGGATATGTTGTGAGACTGAAGGTAGTGGGGAGGGGAAGGAGATAAGGAAGAGGAAGGTGGGGAAGTACCTGGCTATTCAGATCTGGTCACCAAACACGGCTAAAGCCATTTCAAGCAACGTTTCAATTCTGAATCTTGGTCTTACACCAGGGCAATTACTGATAGAGTATCTTCCACTCAGGAACATGCCGCAAATATACTATACATTATTTTAAATTAATAAATTGTGAAAAAAAAAACAAATTAATCAAATAAAATTTGATTAACTTGTATTTTATGTTTCTATTTTTAACGGTTCTGTAAGCCTGCGCTTTATCTTTTTTATCCTGTTTTCTTCCTGATTTCTTCCTCAACATGCGAGTGTTGTTTTCCATCTCATTTTCAGAATCTGGGGGGCTGATAGCTAAAATATTTGCCATTTTATCTTTTTTTCCGTCTATACTTTTGAGAATTTATTCTCCACGAATTTCTCTGTTTCCTCTTCTCTCTTTCAGACATATCACTAACAGTCTTAACTATATTTTCAGCTTTTATTTATTCATTCTTAGTACATTTACATTGCAAAGGTATAATATATTGTCCTCCACACTAGGAGTTCACCTGTGTTGTAGAGGACATTTTTCAGTTGTAAATTATAAATTATAAAATGTGAATAGTAAAACAAAAGAGCGTTAATAGCTAATATAAAAAGATAAACAATAGAAATCAAAACATAAAATCGACTTCGATTCGACAAAATTTATAAATTAAAAGTGTAAAAGATTGTAGCCAGTTTCTTATGTTTTTTTTTGTATTCAATAATATTAGTTGTTTTATATTGTGTAGGAAGAGAATTGTATAGTTTTATAGCCTGGTATCTGTAGTGTTTTTGTCCAAAGGATGTGTTTGTTTTTGGTATTTGTAGTTGGTGAGCATGTCTTGTTCTAGTATTGCGAGAATTTTGTGAAGTGTTAAATGTGGATAAGTTCTTGTAAAGGAAAGTAAGTATTTGTTTTGAATATAATTTTTGAATTTTCAGCACTGGGAATTTTTCGAATATGATTGAAGTGGGTGTTAGTATTGGTAACTTAAGTATTACTTTTATTAGGGTTTTCTGAGCTTTAAACAGTGTATTAATGTATTTTTTACTGGCACAGCCCCAGGCAATAATGCCGTATTCCATTATGGATTGTGCAAGTGCGAGGTATATATTTTTTATATCACATATGTTTAAAATATTTCTCAAGTTTTTAAAAAAGTAAATCAACTTGTTTAGTTTTCCTATTACCGAATCTATATGTTTATCCCATTTTATATAACGGTCAAAGTATATACCAAGATATTTAATATTTTCCGTTTGTGTAATTGGGGGGTAATCGCATGGGGTTTGTGTTGATATATCAATGGTTGATTGACAGGAATGTATTTTAAGATGGATCTTATTGGAGGGTTGGCCTCTCGAATTTATGCTGAAAGTTATGAATTTTGTTTTATCTATATTTAAAGTTAATAAGTTAGAGTCGAGCCATTTTTTAGTAATATTTAAGCCAAGTTCTGCTTTTGGGGTTAATGTTTTCCAGTCTTTGGCCTTAAAGAGTAACACAGTGTCATCAGCAAAACTTATAATTTCCCCGTCTATTTGGAGGTGACACAGGTCATTAATATATATAAGGAATAGGATTGGACCAAGTACTCTGCCTTGGGGTACTCCGTAGGATACTTGTTCCTTGTCACTACATGTGTTTTCTATAGAGGTATACCGTGTGCGATTTCCCATATAGCTTTCAATTAATTTGAGTTTTCTTTCTTAACATTCCCTATCTTTCAGTCTCTTCATCTGTTTTTGTTCAGGGGTCATTTTATCTAAAAACTTGCACTTCCTTGCATTGACCTTTGCACGATGCCTTTTAGAAGCTAAACTGTCATGTTAAAATTTTTTTTACTTCACTTTCTCTTCATTTTTATGGTTTTCCATGGTACTCGTACTAAATGGACACCGAAAACCAAAATTTTGCATGGTTATGCATTTTAAAAGTATTACAGTATCATTTTGTTCATATATTGTCATTTCAAGAACGTTCCTGAAATGACCGTTCCCGAAATGATTATTTGATAAATATTTTCTTGTCACGCTTAACGCCGCCATGTTAGATATTGGTTTTAGAGGTTTTGAACAAGTGAGCTGTAATATTTATAAGAATTTTGCAAAAAGTAAGCAAATTTTCGAAAAACTAATCACCAAAGAGCGTTCCCGTAATGACAGGGAATTAAGTACGCTTCACAAATATCAAATTAAAAGGTAGATATCAACAAAATCAATTATTTTTTTCCTTAAACACGACACACGCCGTTTGCTTTGACTAGCGAACTTCACACTGTTGCTCCCTAACGCCACCTAGGGTTTGTTGTTTTAATTACATCGACCAATATCCACCTCATTCACGGAATGATATGATAAACGTCAGACAGCATTTGGATAGCCAAAATATGAAGAAATTAAACTGACATGAATTTAATTTACATATATATTCCTTATTTGATAATTTTTAAAGCTAATATTAAAATATGACATTTTTAATCCGTAATTGTAAACAGTTTTGACTTGTCTGAACTATGAAACATGGTATAAGGACGCGATCCCGGAATGACTATTTAGGCATGTTTTGTTTAAAATCAAGTAAAACATTATTATAAAAATAAATATGCTAAGTGCCTTGTAATAATTATGCACAGTACCATTATTTTGAAATAAATATTGTAGTAATATCATGTTATTTTATTATGAAAAACTTTGTCAGAAGCATAATGCTCACCTCTCTGATTTTGACCCTTATACATATATTGTTCTAATAAAGTAAACCCTTTCGGACTGTGTGTATATTTCAAAATACATAGATTTAAGAATCTTTTCCTTCCAATCTATCTAGAGCAGAGGTTCCCAAACTTTTTTTTCTCATAGACCACTTTCAAAATTTTACTGGTTTTGGTGGACCCCCTGCTGCTACATTTCTACCATATTCCCAAAATTCGTCAAAAAATGTAACGATGGAAATTTGCATCGCGGCTGAGTTCCAACCCTAGATTCAGAGTAGTAAAATAAAAAGAAAAATAGTATATTTTCTTGTGTTCTATTTATTAAAATAATATGATTACAGACTTAATAGAATTAAAATTAAACATTAATAACGTACCGTAACTTCGACCATGCAAATCAACAATAAAAAAATATATTAATGGGAGGGATATACTTAATGGATTGAGCAAATTATCAATATTTGACTTCAGTTTTTGGTATTTACTATCGAAACCAGATAAATTTTCATGAACCCCCACTAACAACGTGTGAACCCCCATTTTTTTATCATGCCAACGTAGACCCCCGTTGAGACTCCCGTGGACCCCTGGGGATCCACCTGGACTACTTTGGGAATCACTGATCTAGATCTAGAGCGAAAAAAAATGATAGTTTTCGTTTATTAAGGCTGGCTTAGAGCGCTATTATTTTTATTGGATTTTAGCAGTAGTAATGTAATTTTTGTGTTTAATGTCTACAGAATTTTTTTAAATGTAAGTGTTGAAGGTATTTTTTCGATTTTTAATTATTATGACATTTTTTTATAATTGAATAGAATGTTATATTTGTATACACAGTGAGACCTAATGTTCTTTGTTAATCCTAATGTAAAAAAAAACAACAAAAAAAAACTTTTTCATATAACCTCTACCTACTAATTGTTATCATGCATAAAATATGTTCTATCACTGCCAGTTTTAATTCAGGTCTGAAAGGGTTAAATAAATAGTCTAGTTTTACTTCAATCTTATTAAATTTATAATACTTAGTTGTTAATAAAAGCCATAATAGCATTAAATAATGTAACTAATATGATAATGTTTTTAGGCTATGAAATAATTTTTTAAACTAGAATTTACTTGAATCTTACACTTGTACTTGAATTTTAGTAGGTACCTTTTTGGTTTAGATTTTAGTTTGTATTGTATTGAAGTTTTTTTACGCATGTATATTAATAATTGGCCTGGAGGACTGTGATAATAATAATGCATTGACAGACACAAATGTGCCATGTTTTTACAAATAAAATGATTTTAGAAACAAGTTTGTGAGTGAGATAACACTTTAAAATCAATACAGTTATTATTAACTATCGAGTTCCTAGCATGCGTTGAAATGCCACTTAAATAAAGATATTGTTTCTCCCTGTGTGTCCTTCCCCATTCGTTTTCCTCTTCTGCCTCATCTTTCCGTCCCGCGTTCTCCCTCCACCTACCTTGCCTTTCTGCTTCCACCTTCCCCTTTTCTCCTTCCACCCGTCCGGCGAAACCCCCCCTCGCTTTTACTCTCCACTTTCCCCGCCTTACCCCGCCCTCAACCCTGCTCCTGCTAATTCCCCTCACCCTTCTTCCTCCTCCGCCCCCCCAGATTCCCCTCCCACTCAAGCTACCCTCCCTGCCGCTAAACTACATGTAATACACTCATTTTTCAAAAAACTTGCGCGCACCTAATGCAAATTTTTTATACAAATTCCATGACAACAGAGCTCACCAGTGTATATAAAAACCTTCGCAGACATGCACGCAACAACTCCGCAAAGTTTCATCGCAATCGGATGAATAGCATATGAAATTATTTCATAACGCCAGAACTTTAATTTAAATTAATTATATATAGAAACCGTTGCGGGTATGCGCACTTTATCACCAAAGTTTCATCGCAATCGGATGAATGGTTTGGGAGCGTATAAGGGATAAACATTCATTTTTATATACCTATTAGGATTACGGATATTTTTTTAATATTTTTATTTTGAAATATATTTTTCTATTAAAAACCAATGAAGTTACAATACATCTAGATTTGCTATCATCTCACAAACTCAAAATTAAATGCGGAAAGTATGGAACACTCTTGTTTCCAGTAAATTCTTAATTCAAACATTGTTCATGTATGACAAAGAATATGTGCACATGGACAGAATAAACAATAGGACGTGGGCGGCGTTTTCATATTCAAAAGTTCCGACGAATACTGCATCAAACGGATTTTGAGGTGTCAAGTGATCACGCCATAATAGTGCAATGACTAGACTTTAGTACTAAAACTACAAAATTGAAAACAATAATAATAATAACAATTGTTTTTTATAATGTAATGTCATTTTTAAATACCATATTATTTTTATTTATATTTGCAAAATAGTTACATGAAAAAATCACATAATCATGAATTTAAAATTATGACAATACACCACCACAGCCCAACAATTCTACAAATATATTGGAGTTAAATGGTTTAACGAATTACCCTTGAAATTAAGATTGGAAACAAATTACAAAATTTTCAATAAAAACTCTTTTTATATAACTTATCACCACAACAACTCAATTATAATACATATTAGATATCCTTTTTCTCTCATTATTTTTTTCCTTTCTCTTTATCTCCTCCTCTTCAGTCAATTGTATTTCTTATCTATTATTTAGTTTAAAAAAATATTTTTTTTTTCTTATTTACTGTTAATTATCTATTTTTTGTTTAATATATATAAAAAAAATATATACATATTTAAGAACTGTGGTTAACCTGCGTTTATCCGCCTTTTTAACTCGAGCTCTGCTCTTAAAAAGGGTGTAATACGTATTATTATTTAATGTATTTTAATAGAAAAACTTTATTTCTTCTATATAAACATGTAATTGATACCATTATATTATATTAAATAAAAAAAAATAAAAAATTAACCTGATAAATATATAATTAATGCGTCAATAACACTGCTAGAATTACACACAAACGGAAAAACTCACGGACAAAATTATACATGAAGAGAATAAGGAACTCCAGTGAAAAATATTATGGCTTTAAAAAAATATGTTCATATAGACCAGGGTTTCCCAACCTTTTTTTCGCCGAGCCTCACCGAACCAAAAAAAAATATTTTCATGCCCCCCTTAATTAAGTTTCAACAAAAATAAGAAACACGTTTTTTTATATTAACTAAATAATTTATTTGAATTTCAAATAGGTACCATACAGATACAATATATTTATTTATTATGGATTTTTAATAGAAGAGTAGGTACACTTTTAATAAAAAATAGATGATATAATAATTTGCGTACATGTTCATGTTTAAATATCTTAATATCACTCTTCTATGGAAGCATTAGCTTGTTTCTATAATCATTAATTACTTTTACATTTACATTTCTTAGTTTTTTTTTAATTATACATATTATTCTATTATTATTTTTTATTTATTCAAATTATATTTTTGTAATTAGATAATGTCTAACAACTTTTAAAGTAATTTTAGAACAAATAAATAAAATCTATTAAAGTACTAGTAATGAGATACTTGAGGTTGCATGCTCTGTACAAGTTGGTCGATTCTGGGTTCAGTCTTTGCTAGAGCTATGGTGAAATCACTTAGTTAATCGTTCAGCATTAAGTAGATTTTTTTTTCGGAAATGCAAATGTACCTATTACGCCCCCCCCTGACATTTCTCTACGCCCCCCTAGGGGGGCGTGCCCCCCTGGTTGGGAAGTCCTGATATAGACCAATGAACGCTGATTCTGAATATATAAGTTTTATTTCATAATATTAAACGTAGAGTTCTTAAAAAATTATTAAAAAGTGCATTTTTAAACCTCTCGTCAAAACACACTGTAAAGTTGGTATTACTGAATGGTTAGTGCTGACGTCACGTCACCAGTCATTGTATTGAAACTTTGATTATGTAGGTATGACACAAGCCATCAGTATTAACAATATTTCATGTTATTCGTTATTTCATATTATACGGCTTTTTTCATTTTTTTTCTCTTATTTCATTTTATTCGTTATTTCATATTATGTTTTACGGCTTATAGAGATTTAGTTGTTGTATTAGTTTATCTCTATTATTTAAAATATTGAAAAACTTTAAACTGTACGAAAATTTGTATAATATCCTACATCAAAATGCTACCTAGAGACGGGCAAAGCGGCTCAGTTGAACGAGAATGAAAAGATCCGGTTCAGTGAATTGGCTCAATTGAACGACTGAATTAAGCTACGGACACAATTGCTCATTGGAAGTCAAAGAGCATGCTACCTAGTAGCAATTGCTACCCGCTTACTCGTTCACAAAGATCCGCGAACCGCGAGCAAGTGTGTCCGTAGCTTTGAAGATCGGTCTTACGGAACCGGATCTTACGGATCCGTATGAAGATCCGGGTCACTGTGCCGACTCGTTCGTGAACGACTCACTTCTCTACGAACTTCGAATTCAAAGTGGCCGTCGTCGATCAGCTGGTAGGCGCTTTATATTATTTGCCTTCAATTTTTGCAGTGTGCAGGTGATGCTTCATTTGAGATAGTATTGATTTTAAAAGCTAAAAAAATAATCATTTCAAACAATTTCTATACCACTCTCCCGTAATAATATTGAAAAATATAATAAATATAATAGGTATAATAAATAAATAATTCCACCTAAATAATGTTTTAACTTATCGAATAGTACCATACTTTCTTCCGTATAACTGTCATACAAAATGAACACCTGTTGAAAAACTTTTCAGGAGTGATGACGCACTATACATGCGGTGTTTTTCGGGGGATCTTGAAAAATTAAAACTTTGAAAATTATCTTAACTATTAAAACAAACTCTAAAAAAAAAAAAAATGCAGTTATTTAAGTCAGAAGGTCATATTCATTAAAAAAAATTGGATGTCAAAAAAAATCTAACCTAACCTAACTTGTGTTTTTTTTTCAATATGAAATTTATTTTGCGCACGCCTATAAAATTGTAAGTGTAATTCTATCCATGCGTAATTCAGGCAGTGTGGTATTAGAAATTCTGGCCTATGAAATTTTGTCCTGAATCTGAACCTTAGACGACTGAATTAGATAAATATTAAGATGTTCATTACAAGATATTTAGTGATTGTAAAATTTAAAGAATTAAAAAAAATTGTTCTAGAAGCGATGTTATAATATCACAAATAGATGCACATTAGAAAGTACCTATACTAGTAGATATTTTTTAATAATGCATTGCATAATTTTTTAACAACACCTATTATGAAACATTTTTGTTAATTTTAATTATATTTTAAGTTTTCTGAATAAATAACTTAGTTTAATGAATTTTTATGTTTTTTTTAATTTTTCCCCATTCTGGCGTAAAAAAATTATATTTAAAAAAAATTTTTTTGCCAAAAAATCACAAAAGTATGTTTAAATCATATTTATATTTTTTATGCAGTTATTTATTTTTTATGATTCATTAAGATTTAATAATGGGTAGATTTACTATTATGCGTGACAGCATTATCTCTTCTCATACATATGGCACATAAAACAATGGAAATCAAATACTTAAATTAACAGCTTATTGATAAATTTTAAGTGGGGAAACTTGTACAACAGCTATCGTAATAATAATAATGTAATGGATTTGAAATAAAAATTATGAAAACAAAATGACACTATAAGTATGCATCATCTACCTATGATTCAGCCACAATTTAGGCGAAACAGCTGTTATGCATGATAATAGGGTAACCGAAAAACTATACAACTTCAACACCTCCTTTGAAAAGACATTGAAAATTATGAAAAAAAACCGAGTGTGCTTTAGACGACATGACTGAAGTAAAACTTCACTAACTTATATCTCCCTCTCAACTTCCGTTCGCCTCACACTTTTCATAACGCTCTCGTCATGCATTCACCAGCTTACTCCCCACGTCAAGCGTGCATAAAGAATTTTTACTTCAAAAATTTACCATCTTTAGTTATTAAAATGTACTCATTTTATGAATTTGTCAATATTTGATTTTTTTTTTTTTGTAATGGCTTTTCACCCCAAAGGAGTGTTCTGGCCAGTGTCAAGTGAATGCTTTTGTGAGTGTAATTTTTGGTTAATATTAACTAATTTAGTTTTAATAACAAGAACCTATCTACATTATATAATAATACTATACAAATAATAATACACAAAATTATTACAATAAAAGATGATTTTAATTAAACATAACAAGGAAATTAAAAGATATGCTGACACAATTTATTGTGCGTAAAAATAAAATAAATAAATAAATACATGAAACTTAACTTACAGTTACAAATTGATGCTGTTAATATTCAGGAAATTAGCCAAGATTTTATACACGCGTTTGTTCACAGAAAATAACAGGCATGCAATGTTGTAGGGAGGCAATATGCCCGAACTGATTAGGTGAGAGATGAAATTTTTGTGTGAATTATTTAAAGGGCAACTGAAAAAAATATGATTGAGATCCTATTCACCAAGACGACATTCACACATCGCAGAATTCTTAACATGAATTTTTGTCAAGTGAACATTGTGGCAGCAATGCCCTATCCGCATGCGGCAAATGGAGGATGTCGAGAATTTGTTAAAAGAAAGTCTGGAAAACCACGGTTTTGAAGGAATCGTTGGCTGAATTGTGAAAAAGTTATATCCTTTTGATTGACTAGATTCTTCCCAATGATTCTGCCATGTGGAAATCATGTTTTCCTTCAATTTTATGAAAATGTCATCGGTGTTTAAAAATTTATATAGAATATCCCCCGAAATAATTGCATCTTTCGCCAATGAATCGGCCTTTTCTTTTCCAGGGATACCGCAGTGACTAGGTATCCAAGCCAAGACGATTTCTTTGTCAGAGTCGGTTAATTTATGAATTAAAGTACGAATTCCAACACAGAAATCGTCTTCTGGGTAATGGAAGGGGGAAGAGTTTAATTTTTGAAGTGCACTCAGGGAATCGGAGAGAATTAAGAAGTTTCCAATGTGATCATCGTCAATGTATTTCAAAAATGGCTATACATTCAGCAGTGAAAACGGAAGCCTCTTTTGGAAGTTTAATTTTTCTATCGACTTGATCTGATGGGCAGTGGAATGCCGCTCCCAAATGGTTTGATAAGGGAGACTTGGAACCATCTGTGTAAATAATTTTCCAGTTGGAATATTTCGAATTTAAAATTTGGATAAGTTTTCTTGGAGCTTCGTGATTGTTAATTATGTCGAGAGAAAAAAGAATATTTGGTTTACACAAATGAATACGAAAGGAGTTGGCATATAAAGGAAGTCTGTCTGATGGATTTAAGAGGGGTTTACACGCACTGTACGTATGAAGGCTTTTAACAAGAAGAGGGATTGATTTGTTCCTCCAATATGGAAGTGATTTCACTTGAGCAGTGAGTGTAGTAATTTTGTCTTTCAGTGGGTGATTAGAGAGTCTTAAGCATTTAAATAAAAACTTGTCAGCCAAGAACTGTCTTCTGAAATGAAGAGGAGCCTCCACAGCCTCCACTTGTAAAGCGTTAATTGGGGAAGAACGCATTGCTCCGATAATCAATCTTAAACTTTGAAATTGGATACGGTCCAACCTCGCGAGGTTCTTTTTAGAAGTGTGTTCGATGAGGAATGACGCGTAATCCAAATGACTCCTAACATATGCGTTATAAAAAAGTTTTTGGGTGAATGGGTGACTTCCCCACCAGACCCGTGAAATGGCACGTAAAGTGTTGAGGCCAGCTTGACATTTGTTAATGATTAAATTAACATACGGGTTCCATGTTAACTTGAGTCTAAAATTACCCCAATGAATCTTATCTGTACCTGCATAGGGAGAATAAAATTATTTATTTGGACTGTTACACGCGGAGTAACACGTTTTCTGGAAAAGACAATAACATTGCTTTTGGAAGGAGAAATTTCTAAGCCGTGATTTGTTAACCAGGTGTCAAGGTTTTTCATGCAAATGTTAATCAATTCCTTCAGAATAGAAATAATTCGTCCTGAAATATATTATATAAAAAGATCATCCGCATACTGAAGTATTTTACAAGATGGATGCATACTGCGATGCAGGTCAAAGGTATATATATTAAAAAGGATAGGACTAAGGATGGAGCCCTGAGGCAAACCCTTGTTAACTATTCTTTCTAGTGGAGGAGAATCCAGCACCTGGATTTGAATTTTCCTGGTAAGAAGGAGGTTAATTATAAAACTGGAAAGCTTACAATTTTAAAGCTTAAATTTTTAATAATTTATTAAATAAAACATCTAATAAAACATTGTCAAAAGCTCCGCACACATCAAGGCAAACACCGACAAGAAATTCATTATCGGCCAGGGCCAACTGGATATCAGAAGTCAGGATGGACACACTTTCGATTGTACTTTTTCTTTTTCGAAAGCCAAACTGAGAGCTGGGAAGAATTTTCTCATTTTCTACATACCAGTCTAGGCGTCTTTTAATCATATGTTCAGCTATTTTAACTAAGGAAGATGATAGAGCTATGGTCGAGTTAGGGTCTTTCTGGGGTTTCAGAATGGGAACAATTATTTGAGTTTTCCAGGATGATGGAATTTTGCCGGAGTCAAAGATCAGATTAATAATTGACAGAAAATAGTTTAGTGTGGTAACGTCGCAGTTTTTAATAAAGCTATAAGGAATTCCATCTACACCAGCGGATGAGTCTGTGAGATCGTTTAAGACCTCCCTAAGTTCCGTTAAATTGAAGTGGGTGTCCATCCAACCCCGTGTTTTAAATGAGTATGTGAATTCTGTTTCATTAAAATTACTTGCAGTTTGAAGAGCTAGTTTATCGGCAAATCCTTCACCCACTCTGAAGTGAGTGGTCGAGTCACCGTTGGGATGTGAGAACCCTTAAACCTGCGAATTGAATTCCAAACAACTGAAAGAGGAACTTCGGGAGATAATGATGAGCAAAATTTTTTCCAGCCTTGACGTTTTTTGTATTTTAGAAGACGTTTGGTCTTAGCTTCAATCTGTTTATACTAAAGGAAGTTCTCCAAATTCATATTTGTTGAATAAATTTTCGCATATTTTTTCCTCATATCTACTGCGTCTGAGCATTTAATATCCCACCAAGGAGCTGGGGGAGGTTTCCCTTTGTTACATGTCGTTTTAATGGGGATAAATTTTTCTGCGGCCGTAATGACTGCTGACACCAATAAATCGTAACATTCCGCAACATTTTCTGTAGTAGGAGAGGGCAGATTTTGCACAGAGAACTTTGTATGATTTGAATAGTCATTCCAGTTGGCCCTGGCAGTTAAGAACCTTGGTTTTCGACTACTGCACTTGACATTTTTGCTGGAATGGTAAATATTTGAGGATTCAATGAGGATGGGGTAATGATCACTCCCATGAGGGTCATCCAAAACCTTCCATAACAGGGATGCGGCTATGCTGGAATTGCAAATAGTAAGATCAACCATGCTGGGTCGCTGACCAGGCACCTGAAGACGAGTAGGAGAACCATCATTGATAATACAAAAGTCTAGTTCATCTAGTAGATCAACAATATCTCTGCCCATTCTGTCACAATTGTGAGCTCCCCATAATCCGTAATGGGCATTGAAATCTCCCAGAACAAGAGAAGGGGTAGTGACCTTGGAAAACATTGCTTTCGGGATTGATTTTGAAGGTTTATTAGATGGTAATATATGCAAAGAAATTATTGTAGTGTCAAAAACCTTTGCGGCCGTCACTTGAAAAGGACAACCAATTGGTTTTACATCTACTGGGGAGAAGGGTAATGATTTTTTAATGAAAAGAGTGGAGCCGCCCTTTCCATGTGGTTTATCAACATACTTTTTGAAAACTGTGTATCAGTATGTGTGTCGTCAATAATTTCCCTTTTGATAAAATGATTTTTCGTAGTCGGAACATGAAAAAGGTTTTTCTCCACTTTTCATCAGCATGTGGTACGTCAAAGATCCTTTTCGAGTAAATGATTGTTTGCAGATGGAACAGAAAAAGGTTTTTCTCCACTGTGAGACAGAATGTATTTCTTCAAATCTCTCTTTTGAGAATATGAATACGTACAGTCACAACAAGCAAAAGGTTTTTTTACACTGTGAGTCATATCTCAAATATTGCTTGTATTTCAAAGCAAAACTTCGCTCGCTCGACGGCTCGTATCTCAAATATCTCATATGTTAGGGCACTCGTATCTCGAGGTACCACCATAGTTATATACACCCAACAGTACATAATTTTGTGAATGGTAAATAAGAACTCTTGAGTTTAGTCACACCTTTAATAAGTCAGGTACGCCTCTTATCGTCAACAAGCTTATGGGTTCGGGTGGTTGTCGATACAATATCTATAACTTATCAATAGTTTTGTATGTTCCAATCTGTCCAAAGCAGAGGTGGAATGCAGACTGCTTGTGTTCGTGTTGACTGATATACAGTATGGGGTGATATTTGTTTCACAAAAGAATTTCGATATTTAAAAATGATTGATTACGTTCAAACTAAGCTGCCCAACACACCAAGTTTCTGCAACTAGCAAATAGATAATTAAACAGTCAAAAGTGTATGAAATCAAATCGTGACAGAGATATTTTTAATTATAATATTTAATTTTTCAGTCGAGTTTTCTTGCACCGCTATTTTTTACCTGAATACTGTACAAGAATAATTAACTGCTCCAGTGAGGCTATGGCATCCCCATTTGGGGTATGTTGTGAGGCTGAAGGTAGTGGGAAGGGGAAGGAGATGAGTAAGATGTAGATGAGAAAGTACAGTAGAGATATAAGAGTATCTTCCATTCGGAAACGTGCAGCAAATATACTACATATTATTTAATATACAGTATATATTATTTGAATTGTGAAATAACACCAATTAATTCAATAAAATTTATTTGTGCACGCCGGGATTTGAACCCGCAACCTTCGGATTGCTAGCCTTAGCCTTCGACTAAGGAGGCCATCAGTCAACGTGAAGTGATGTTTGTTGAAAGGTTCCGCTTCAATCTAAATATATACAAATTATTTTAAAAACCCAAAATAACAACCTAATAACCTATTTTGTGCATGTCTTTCCATCTCCCCAGACATAAATAATTGTTTCTTGTACTAATTAAGTTGAAACGAAATGTTACTTCAATAATTTGCACTAAGCGGAGTAAGGAAACTTTACTAAATTTTCTACCAGAAGAAAAATATGCCCTTACAAAATATATCACAGAATCATTGGCGTACATAAATAAACATAGCTTGTTTATGTCTAAGTAATCTTGACAAGTTGGGTGCGTAGGTTATCTCTTTATAGACTATAGACAAGGAAATATGACCCAGTACATAATCATCATCAATTAAGAGTAGGTACCTCATTTGTATATCTTGACTTACTAGGCGTAAGGACCTATTTCAAAGTAGAAGTGTATCGTTCTGGCCGGAACGAATCCGATGATTCCGAGTCCGAATGCGTTTGATTCACTCCGAGTTCACAAAATGTAATGAATCGATTCCGGATTCGCTCACACTCGGGCGAGGTTGAGGCGGAAGGAGGTGTGCGGCGCGGGCCGGGCGGCGTTGATCGTGATAGAATCATTTACGGGAGGGGGTGGGCGGCGCAGGCCGGGCGGGGTTTTGTCACTCTCTCACTCGGGAACGAGTGACAGAGTGAAAATACAAGACTCATTCACGGGATGAGCGGGGAAATGAAAATGAAAAGAAATAGCATTATCTCTTAGTCAAAAGATAGCAAGGAGCATTGCTTTTTACCTTTATAGATACTCTGGTGAAATACTAGTTTTATGAAGAACACAAAATAACTAACTACCTAACTAACCATCATGCCGTTTCTCCCCAGGTGTAGGTAGAGAGGAACGACCGCCAAACAACTCGGTCTTGGCACACACTCCTTGCCTCACTCACATTCATACATTAGTCAATAAGCTGGCTGGTACTAGCTGGGGATGCGACGCCAACACGCTCAGAACTGCATCCATTGCCCTGGTTTTCTCAGCAGCTGAATACTGTGCTCCAGTATGGGCCAGAAGCGCCCACACTTCCATGGTCGACGTTCAGCTTAATGCCACAATGCGAACCATCAGCGGAACCTTAAAATCGACTCCTCTTCCTTGGCTCCCCGTACTTGCAAATATAACCCCGCCAAATATCAGGCGAGAGATTGCAACACTGAGGGAATACAAGAAGGCGCTGCAAAAAAGCGAAATACCCTTGCACGATGATGTCGTTTCTCACCCGGCATGCCGCTTAAAGTCTCGAAATCCCTTCTGGACGGAAGGAGAAAGACTCCTTCGAAAACCTCTCACCCCAGAAGATAGGTGGAAGCTTGAGTGGCAATCAGCCAACGTCAAAAACGCATATCTCGTGCAAGACCCCACTGAGAGACAGCCTGGGTTCTCATTGCCTCGCAAACTCTGGACTGCCATCAATAGGATAAGGTGCTTCCATAGCCGTTGTGCTCACATGATGCATAGATGGGGCCTTAAAGAGTCGGCGACGTGTGAATGCGGTGCGGTGCAGACCACCGAACATGTGGTCAACGAATGCCCGCTCCATTCATTCCCCGGCGGGATTGATGAGGTCCACAGGGCAACGCCTGAGGCCCTAGACTGGCTCGCAGACCTAGATGTCCCCCTCTGACCCCCCACCATACGAAAGAAGAAGAAGAATTCATACATCATCTCAAACATACTTTTCTTTTATTCTGACTTTTAACATGACCCGACTCAAGTATCTGATTCACTTGATCTTGCCATGTCTTCCCTGGGCGTCCCCAACTTCTTCCACCATTCACATTTTGTCATATATTCTTCTTACACTATGTTGTTTCCAGGGGCTGAGGAGCTGGTGGAGAATGTTTGACCTGTGCTCCGTCTTCTCATCAGACGAGTGTATACCAATACTTTACCATAAGGAATAGTCAGGCTCCTGGGGATCACGGTACTTTCAGGCCGTGATCCAGTGTTCAATGATTATATTGGATGATGATTGATAACACTTTACTCATATTTGAGTGATTAACATTTATTTAAGATTTGAATAATTTACACGATTTAGTGTTCACGTATGAAACGGGTAGAGAGGTACAAAACGCGAGCGGGCGGCGGAATCGAGTGCTGGGAACGGAATAATCGCTCGGTCATTGCCGGAACGGTCCCGAGATGTTTTTGTGAGAGTGGTGGTGGGGATGCCACACGTATAAATAAATAAAAGTGATGCCCATATACCTCCCTACCAGCGTCGCAAGCGAATTATAAAATATGGCATTGCTTAAAAAAGAGAGAAAAAAAAATCATATACACCTAAAGAAGGTTTAGTATGTATCTAAGTCATATATACAAAATATAAACAGTGGTGTTATATGTTCGAAAAATAGAATGGCGATTGTAAATTAGTATATAAACTTTTCAACCCTACATTATAATACATGTGTGAGCATTCCTAAAAAAAAAATTTAATTTTTTTATTGTAAATTTAAAAAGATCTTGATATGATAATACCTTGTTACCTTTTTTGACAAATCTTAAAAATTTTATTTACTAGGGAAAAAGAAAAAGATAATTCATTAGTTTCACAAATAAAAATAAAAGTAATTTGTTTAAAATGTCATTGAGACTAATATAAATAAAATGCATAAACCTTATTATTCAAAATTAATCTATTATAAATCTAGAAATAAGATGTGGTTTTATTTTCACCACAATCATATAACAATAATATGTCGAATTCCAAGGCTGCTATTGTTTATATTACTGTACTGTAGGTACATGCCTTCGCAGCATAATGGCATGCCGACTTATTATTTTTATTACTAGCTACTGGTATGTAGGTACATGTTGATTAATTATAATAGTGTTTCAGGCCAAACTAAATTTGCTTGATTTCTTTGTAATATAATAACAGTAGATGTAACTTAAAATTAATAGAGATCATTATATACACGGTAGGAATATCTGTTTACTAACATAGATATGCATTTCTAATCTAATTAGCTAGTCGCTTATGTTAATTGATAATATTTGATTGTGATTTACAAATAGAATGCGTCCTATAGATGTGGCTAGGTAACATACCTTACAACAAACTAGCTTTGTATTATTTCGGGTCAGTGTTCGCTTACCGCAATGAATCGATATAATATTATTATTTGATAGGTATAATGAGTTCGTAAGAATGCGATTAGTTACATAGTGCGGTGTTCCGCTAGGTGAATGAATCTATATAATGTTATTATTTTGCTAGATATCTTGGGTGCGAAAGAGTACAATTATTTACTTTGCGGTGTTCTGCTAATTAAATACCTAAATAAACGTAGTTTTATTTCTCAGTAGTGCATTAGAATTTTAATCATTGAGGTACGGTGATACAAATCGTATAATAAATTTTGGGTACATCAATATAAGTTTTATAATTAATTTGTTTTAACGATCACTTTTACCATTGAAGTATTGCCAAGCATTACTAAGACGACTGGTACCTTTTAGTAAAATGTACATGTCTTCCAGAACGTGTTTTTGTTCTTGTCATTGTGGGCGGTTCGTTTGCCGTTCTTCGAGGTATTTCCTCAGTATTTTGGAAAAATGCTGGTTTAAGTCTGTCAATCGATACTTTATTTTAGGTTTTCCGTTGATAGTTATGACATATGTTTTGTCGTCTCGTTCCTGAACTTCGTAAGGTCCTTCATAGGGAGCCTGAAGTGATTTCCTTCTGGCGTCTGTGTGCAGGAAAACGTGTGACGAGTTAGGTAGATCCTTGTGGACGAAAATTTTTCGTTTGCTGTGGTTACTAGTGGGCGTAGGTTTGATTTCTTCGAACCTTTCTTGCAGTCTTCTGACGTAGGTGTCAGGTTCTTCGCGGGGTTTGTAGTGAAAAAATCGCATGGTAATCTCAGCGTTCTTCCGTAGGTGATTTCAGCGGGTGAGCATTTCAAATCTTCGCGAACGGTGGATCTCAGACCTAGTAGGATGAGTGGAAGGCTTTCCAACCAGTCCGGATTGCTATACGCCATGATTGCTGCTTTAAGCGTTCTGTGCCATCTTTCAATTAAACCATTTGCTTGTGGATGGTAGGCAGTGGTTCGGGTATGCTTGATTCCGAAAGTCCGAGTGAGGTTCTTGAACAGACACGATTTGAACTGTCGTCCCTGGTCCGTTGTGATTGTTTCCGGGACGCCGTGTCGAGCGATCCATTGTGAGGTCAGAGCGGTCGCCACCGTCTCTGCTGACATATCCTTTAAGGGAATCGCCTCCGGCCAGCGGGTGTATCTGTCTATTATTGTTAGGAGATATTTATACTCATTGCGAGCTGGCAGGGGACCGACCAAGTCTATGTGGATGTTTCGGAATCGGTCTTCTGGAAGGGGATATGTTGCTGTTTGTGCAGTTGTATGTCTTGATATTTTAGCCTTTTGGTAAGCGACACAATTTTTGACGAAGATTTTGATATCCTTAGACATCTTGGGCCAGACGAATCTCTGGCGTACGCTATTAGCGGTATCCGTGGTGCCTGGGTGACATATATTGTGTACGCTGTTTATTACTTGCTCTCTCATTTTTAGAGGGACGAAAGGTCTCACACGACCTGTAGAGATGTCGCACCATAATAGTTCATTCGTGTTAGGAATTATCATTTTCCCCATGACAAGGGAGGAGTCCTCAAGTGCCTTAATTAGATCGTCGTCGTGACTCTGCTCTAATCCCATATGTCTGTAATCGATAGCAGGAGGGCTGTTTATCTCTTCTATGCGAGACAGCGTGTCTGCTACAGTGTTTAGGTGCCCGAAAGTGTGTTTGACATCGGTGGTGAATTGTGCAATAAAACCAAGTTGCCTTTCTTGACGTGGGGAAATTGAGGCGCGTTTCTTATTGAACGCAAATGTTATAGGTTTATGATTGGTGTAGATTGTGAAATTCCGACCTTCTACATCATTCCTAAAATATTTTATTGCTTCGTAAATTCCTGTAAGTTCTCGGTCAAACGTACTATATTTACGTTGAGCGAGGGTGAATTTACGAGAAAAAAATCCTAGGGGTTGCCATTCGTTATTTTTAAGTTGCTGTAGGGATGCGCCGATCGCTAGGTCAGAGACGTCTACCATTATGGCAATATTGCCCTTGGGATCGTGGTGCGCTAGTAGGGTGGCGTTGGCCAGCTGACTTTTACACTCTTCAAACGCTGCCATCTGTTCCGGAGTCCAAGCGAGAATTCTCTTATCATTTTTCTTGTATCCTGACGTGAAGTCGAAAAGTTTGGCTTGTGTGTTGATAAGAGTTCTTCAAGAATCTTCTGTAATAATTCAGCATTCCAAGGAAACGTCGCAAACCTTTGGCTGTCTTAGGCAGAGGAAAATCTACAATGGTTTTCACTTTCTCTTTGACGGGAGTAATACCGTCCGACGATATTGTGTGTCCCAAGAAATTAACAATGGGAAGGCCGAATTTACATTTATTTAAATTAATTATTAGATCGTTGTCAGAAAGGCGTTAGAAAAGTGCGTCAAGGTGTTTCCTGTGTTCCTCTTCATTTTCGGATGCTATAAGTATGTCGTCCAGGTAGGCGAAACAGTAGTCTAAGTCACGCGTCACAGCGTGCATAAATCTCTGAAAACTTTGTGCTGCGTTTGACAGTCCAAACTGCGTAGATGTAAATTCGTATAATCCGAATGGTGTGATGATTGCAGTCTTAGGTATGTCAGCTTCTTCTAGCGGAATCTGGTAATATGCTCTTTTCAAATCTATTGTTGAAAATATTTTCGCCGTGGTCAATTTGTGTGAGAAATCATGGAGTTGAGCAATGGGGTACTTCTCGGGGATTGTGCTAGCGTTTAAACGTCTGTAGTCCCCGCATGGACGCCACTCTCCATTGGGTTTTTTAACCATGTGCAATGGACTCGCCCAACTACTTTTGGACGGGCAGAAGATTCCGTGCTCCATGAGGTATCTGAACTCTTTTTTTGCAGCTTCTAGGAGTTCTGGTGCCAGCTTGCGGGCTCGTTCTGTTACGGGCGGTCCCCGTGTTTCGATCACATGTGTGACGTTATGTTTTCTGACAATTGGTTTTTGCATATTGGGGCGGGTTAATGACGGGTATTTATTTAATATATCCCGATACTTTAGGTTTGTAGATATCGTCGAAATACCAGATGAGGGTCCTAGTGACTTTGCTCCTTGGATCTGACGTCCCGTTTTTCAGGTTAACGCTCAGATTGTAGTGATGTAGTAAGTCCGCTCCAATAATCGCTCTCGATACATCCGCGACGATAAATGTCCACTTTATTTCACGTCGCAGTCCGAGTTGTAGTTGAATGGTTTTGGTACCGTAGGTTTTTTATGGCGGTTCCGTTAGCACTGTAAAGTGTGGTAGGGCTTGAGTCTGAAGTGACTGAAATTTTAGTTGAGTTGTACCACCTGGGGAGGACTGAAACTTCAGCGCCTGTGTCGATCAAAATTTTTTGTCGTGTCACGAGTTCATGAACGAAGAGACGGCAAGTATTCCGGGAACGGTCGCATGTCTCTACTGCAGGTTCCCTTTGGCGTTTCCCGACTTGTTGCGATTAAAAGATTTAAAAGCACATGGTTTTATGCAGTTGTATGACTTCTCCCCGAATTTTTTATGGAATCTGCAGTATTCATTTGCATTATCAAAAGTGTCATTATTGTCCGTTCTCTCTTATGACCGGGAGCGTTGTTGTCGGTAGGAATTTGAGTACGATGTTTGTGGACGACGCCATTCTCTGCGGGGGCTATGATTGCGCTGTTTATAAAAAGAATGTGCGGGGCTATGACTGTTTCTGCGACTAGACTTAAGTTGTTTGACTTCTAGAGAGAGTGCAGAAATTTGTTCACGTAGGCTCTGGAGAACGGAAATGATGTCGGGATCTTCTCTGTAATTGGTATCTCTACGTTGGTTTTTGTTTATCGCTCCGCACTCCGTCTTCTGGTAAACTTCCAGAATTTTATCAGCTGCTGACGCAAGTTGTAGTAGATTGTCGTCTGGCAGTGCAGTCAATATGGCCTGTACGTGTTGGGGAAGCCTTTGAAGCCATAACGTGCGTATGATTGCACTCTCAGCCAACCCAGGGCCGGCAAGCTCGTGCATCAATCGAAGTAGTCCGGATGGTTTCCTGTCGTCCAACTGCAATCCGGTTAGTAGACGGGTGAGGCATTTTTCTTCAGAATCTTGCAACCTCGTGGAGAGTGCAGTTTTTAGGGCAGAGTACTTGTCCGTTGCCGGTGGTTTTATGACGACATCGCTGACGGTTCTGAGGGTTTCGATGTCCAGGGCGGCAACAATAATGTTAAACTTCGTGGTGTCATCCTTGATTCTAGAGTTGGAGAACTGGCTTTCTGCCTGGGCAAACCAGAGTGCTATATTGTCACACTAGCAGGGGGGTAGTTTGACTGATACGACGTTTATGACGGCGTCCATTTTAATGTTAGAAGTGTTATTAATGCTGGTTCCTGAAGCTGTTTCCAATGTTGGAGTGTCCTCGAGCGGCATATTGTCGTTGTAATATGGCAAGTAATAGGCAATGGCAAAAGCAGTAGCAGTAATAGACCGTGTGGGTATGCAGATAAAATTATCGAAATTGCAAATGAACGACAAAAAAAATAACAATAAATCTAATCCGGATCTGAAAAATTAAATTGATGGTATCCAATATTTTTACAAACCCCTTATCGTTACTTTGGAATCTTAATAACGATTTACGATGTTGTTATTCCTTTTGCGTTGAGTGATGATTGAAAATGCGTAGTGTATAACAATATTTCTATGTACTTTTGTACTACCAGTGTTGGAAATGCTGAATTTCGTTAAAATGTTCGGATTAGCAATAAGTAAAAAAAAATCACTGTGAAAAGTTAAGTTTGCGTTACTTGCTGTACTGTGATCTGCGGTGGATGCTGTTGGACCTGATGTTGGGCATCCTTGGGACTGTCTGCCAGATGATCCGCTGAAAGTCTGGCCTGCGATGTTCTTAGGTCTGCGGGCGCGATCTCGTCTGTCGCTGGGATACTCGGCATTAGCTGCAGGGCCACTTGTTTATCTGAAATTGATATTTACCGGCAATATACTGTCTACATAAACAAGTATTGTGTTGCGAGGGAATAGGTATTTTTGTGCAATACGGGATTTGGTCGACAATAATGTTATTTACTGATTTATCTTCTTATGATTCTAATGTACATACTGGACCTACTGAATTTAAATTAAAAAATTGAAATGTTACTCACAAGATTTGGGTGTCCAGGATTCCGCGTTCCAGCACTCGATCCTCCGTTACGGCTGTGTCCATCATCATCCAGAGAAATTCTCGGGGTCACCAATGTTGAAAGTGTTGTTTCCAGGGGCTGAGGAGCTGGTGGAGAATATTTGACCTGTGCTCCGTCTTCTCATCAGACCATACTTATCATATACCAATACTTTACCATAAGGAATAGTCAGGCTCCTGGGGATCAAAGTACTTTCAGGCCGTGATCCAGTGTTCAATGATTATATTGGATGATGATTGATATTTGAGTGATTAACATTTATTTAAGGTTTGAATAATTTACACGATTTAGTGTTCACGTATGAAACGGGTAGAGAGGTACAAAACGCGAGCGGGCGGCGGAATCGAGTGCTGGGAACGGAATAATCGCTCGGTCATTGCCGGAGCGGTCCCGAGATGTTTTTGTGAGAGTGGTTGTGGGGATGCCACACGTATAAATTAATAAAAGTGATGCCCATAACTACTTTCTTCGTTCATTCGCTCTACTTGCCCAAACCATCTGAGGGTCCCCTTCTTAATCTTACTCATTATGATTACATCAGCCTTACATTCTTTGCGGATCTCCACATTTCTCTCACGAACATACTTAGTTTCACCACATATACGCCTCAGGGATCTCATTTCAACAGCATTCAGTTTACTTTCATCCTTCTTCTGCCAGTTCCATGGCTCACTGCTATACAAGGACTCCATTGTTTGTAAGTTTCAAATTTAACGTAAATATCTTACACGGTTTTCATAAAGCCGACAAAGATATCACTCATCTCAAACACATTATTATTAGCTATATAAAGATAAGACTTCTCGCTCGCAATAAACAATAACATGTTAATGTAAACACACACTTCACACACGCCCGGCTACATAAACACATGATTCCCCAACTCCGTAACGTTCCACCGAGTAACGTTCCACGATTCCTCCGTAACGTTCCATGATTCCACCGAGTACGGTGAGTCCAGCTGAATCAACTCTCGTCATTGAATCAGCAGGAGCCAAACTGAGTTTGGTTCCGGCCGATTCAACGACTCCGGCGGAGCGCTACAATGAGTTTGGTTCGGCGGAATCAACTCTCGGCATTGAATCAGCAGGAGCCAAACTGAGTTTGGTTCCGGCCGATTCCACGACTCCGGCGGAGCGCCACAATGAGTTTGATTCGGCGAGCCGGTGGAATCGCCGGAATCAAAGGAGCGAGTCCAGTGAATCGAGTCCACTCAGTCGAATAGGGGTCTGGATTTTTTTTTTTTTTTTTTAAATTTTCTTTATTACAGGATTGTTTTACATGGTATTTCGACTACCAAGCTAGGCAAATGCCCGTATTATGGTAGTCGAGATTCATAAGATATTAAGTATATAATATTAATAATCATCCATATATATGTAGATGAAAGTACACACATATAGCATATATATTATACTAGTATTAGGTACATGATCACATACAGGAAAGGAGTTAAACTAGGTGAATCTTGTATAAATAAAAATAAAACAGAATAACAAATATAAATAAAAGTAACAAATAATAATATTTTAAGGATAATAGAAATAAAAAATAAGAATAAATATGTAAATCATCTATACAGATGAACAATGATAGTCTTAGACCCCAAAAAACAAAAGCAAGTATTCCTAAGCAGCATATGAAATGGACGAACAATGTCAAAAAATATGAAAAAAAGCATCAAATTGATTCCGTAAAATGAGTGAATTGACACACTTCTATTTCAAAGTCACCATTCACAAACAAATTAACTCGCTAATTCCACGCTTTTTTTTACATTATCTCCACACAGGAGGCCCTGAGGAAAATAATTCCCCTCAGGGTCATCTTTGGGGATGCGTGTGGAGGAGGAGCGTTAGGAGAGGAAGGGGAGGAAGAGAGTATGAGGGGTGGGTAGGAATCTAGGGGTCAGTGTGTCCAGGAGTGACGGACATATGAATCCATCTCTCCCACTACAGTGCAAGGCGATATTCTGAGAGTACGGCTGGAGAAGTCAAAGGGACTCCCTCAACCATTCTCCCTCATTTCGGCCTGCCGTGCAGCTGGTGGGCGGCATCCACCGCCAAGACCCGGACAAACCTCACCCCATGAACCCACATTAAGTTATTACCAAAATCATAAATAAAATTAGGTGGTGAGTGTTTATCATTTTATTCTTTAAAACGGTGAACATCGGATAAATATAAAAATATAATTTCTTGCCAATCTTACAAATAAAGCACAAACAATTGTTTAAAACCTATTTACAAAACCCTAGCCCAATTTTTTTTATCACAGCACCGGTTACATAACACAAAATATATTATTTTTAATAAAGACAAAGTTATTAAAAAGAATTATAATAAACTTTAATTTACATAGGTAATATACATCCATACAATATGTAACTCAGGATTCAATTCTGAGTTTCCAAATAATTATTTATTTGCCAAAAAAAAAATGCCGTTTTACAGAATTTGAACAATTAATCAAATATCAAACGTTAACTTTCAAGTTCTGTGAAAGTTCTTTTTTTGCATTAGCTCCACACAGGAGGCCCTATGGAAAAAAAATTCTCTCAGGGCCTAAGCAATCTTTGGGGATGCTGTGTGGAGGGTCTTTTTAGGGAAAGGAAGGAGAGGAAGTTTTGGATAGGAAAAAGGTACAAGGGGTGGGTAGGAATTTGTTGGTCAATGTGTCCAGGACTGTAGGACATAAGAGTCCACCCCTCCTACTGCAGTGTAAGGCTATGGGTCGAGAGAGTCCGGCTGGATAGGTCTCCCTCAACCAGTCTCTTCCGATCCGGCCCGCCACTCAGTAAGGTGGGCAAACGCATTCGCGGCCAACACCTAGACAAACCTCACCCCAAGAATGATATAATAACAGAACTTAAATAGAATCTTTTCAGAACTTGAATTAACCTTGAAATTTGATAAGCTTTTCAAATTCTGTTAAACAACCAATACTTAATAAAAGGCCTTAATTACATAATATCTAACAAAACATATATTACATGTAATACCTGTAAGTGACACTTTCCTTATAAATTTTTAACACAAATTTTAAAATCGAGTCATAAACAGGCCTAACTTGTGTAACAATAGCTAGATAATTTAATTTAATGTTATTTTTGAACTAATTCCGAGAGATCTCTTAAAAGGATAAGTGACTTACATACAGACGTACAAACAATCACAAAAGTCCATTAGGGTTGGCAGAGAAGAAAGTATTCCACACACATAAGTAGATTATCATTAACTTAACACTATTTATAAACTTATTCTTAGACATATTATACCTTTTTTTTAATCCAAACTTAAACATCTAAGAAATAAAATTATGCTTTATGGTGGTGTCTAGAAAATCGTAAAAAAGGTGATTTATAAAAGACAGTATCCCAAATTTATTATCTAAGTAGAATAAAATATATTTAAAAAAAAATAAAGAATAGATTTACATTATAAAATAATTAACATACGTCACCCCCATTTCTCTCAAAGGGTAAGCAGAGAGGACTGAACATCACAGACTTTCTCCTGGCACATACATACTCCTTTAATTCAAATTCATACATTGTCTAATACACCGGCTTTTCTTCATCAGGGTTAACGCAAGTATCCGATAATCGATGATTCAAATATCTTGGTGACTACCGCCGAATATCTCCGCGGAGGTTCGTACACAAGCATGTGTTGCTGACGGTGATCGGACAACTCAACAACATACAACTTCAACGCCTTCTATGAAAAGCGATGAAATTTTTTGAAGTTAAAACTTCTTTAGCATGGTTTGACAGCCGGCGTAGTCCAGCGGTAAGGCTCTTGACTCGCATTCCGAAGGTCGCGGAATCGAATCCCGGCGTGGCAAATAAATTTTATTTGATTAATTTGTGTTATTTCACAATTTATTAATTTAAAATAATATATAGTATATTTGCAGCACGTTCCAGAGTGGAAGATACTCTCAGTATCGCCTTGGTATAAGACCATCATTCAGAATTGAAACGTTGCTTGAAATGGCTTTAGCCGTGTTTGGTGACCAGATCTCAATATCCAGGTTCTTCCCCACCTTCCTCTTCCCTATCTCCTTCCTCTCCCTACTACCTTCAGCCTCACAACATACCCCAATTGGGGATGCCATTGTCTCACTGGCTCCAGGTGGGAGCAGTTGGGACTCTTGTGCGGTATTCATATTAAAAAAAAGTTGTGATTTGGAAAGCGATGAAACAAAAACTAGCGACACTAAAAAGAGACAGACACGTATATCTATAGCATTTAGCCTGCATGAGATAGTATAATCGGTCTCCTCTTTGTGCGGTGCTTCATAGCCATCTCACTCTTGTCTACTTTAGTTTTCTGAAAGTTTCACTTCTACTGTATGTGAATTACACTGATTTTTTTTCTTCATGACTTTTAATGACTTTTTAAAGGGGTATTGGAATGCCACTTGGTTGAGCTGTTGTGGAACCATTGCAGACATTTTGTAAAACTTTTCGGCGAAGCCAGTCTCCCACGAACAGCCGTGTGAGATTTTTTTATTTTACATTTAACCCACACAGTAGGCCCTGAGGATTTCCCCCAGGGGCAATATTATCTTTGGGTATGCTGGGTGCAGAGTCTTTTAAAGTAAAGGTTTGAGAGGAAGTTCTGGGAAGGAAAATGATGTGAGGGGTGGATAGGACACTGTGTAACAAGGAATGATGGATGCATGAATCCATCCCTTCCACTGCACCTCACGCTACGAACACCCTTGCAAAATCACCAAATGTAGCAAACCACTTGGGCTAACCTATGACAGAGGTGTTGGTTATCCAATAAACAGTTCCCAGGGCAGCGTTATACCTACCCCCCAAATTGTTCCTACTCATGTGTCACTACTTTAAACATGGCATCACTTGTGTAAGACTATTATTTGTAACAATGCATGTGCTTAAAATTAAAGAAATAAAACAGTCAACAAAGAATGATAAGAAATTAAAATTAGAGTGAACTGTTTGGATGTGAGTGATATTATGAAAGCATTATAGATTTAACGTTTCGACTTTCGAGAATTCAACAGTAATTGGTCTCATGATTTCAGTAGTGTAGGATTAGGCGCAAGTAGTTTGCGAAGAGAGTACATAACATGATTACGGGATAATTGCACATCTCCACGGAAGGGCCTTAAATTAATTAATAAATATAAAAGTTTTTTTGCAGTTTGCTTTTTGAAACCCACATTTTTTGTGTGAAATATAACCATGACAACAAATTTAAAGTGATAAAATCTTAATGTACAGACTATTTATATAAAATGAAATGGAAATTGCCAATAGAATGTTTATCAATATTGCATGCTCAATTAGAGTCAAATAACCTCATAACAATTAGTCAAACATTTGAAATTAGTGATTAGTTCATAATAATAATTATTAATGTGATTGTCCGCTAGAAGAATAAACAATGATAAATAATAATTTACTGTTGTTTACAATATGTAAAATTAGTGAATCAGTTTGAGAATAATGTCATTTGCAAATTGGACCTAATAAATTTAAATAGATTATAATATGTTCTTATTAAATTCGTCGTAAATAGTCATGCTCAATTATAAAATTATATCAACTATCCCAGACAAAGTGACAGAGGGAGCAGAAACAATGAAAAAATTCTTATAAATAATATATAGGTATAACCAAAGATATTGAAATATAAGAGGTGTGCTATCGGCAGTTTTTACTGGGTGGGTTTGTATTTCCTAGCATTAGGTATTTTGTTTAATCATTGGAATTTGGAGGTATAGTCTATAAAATAAGAGTAGAAAATATAAAAACTGGAACTACTAAATTTGTAGACTGGTAACTCCAATTTAACTGTCAAATATTTTTTTGAAGTGCAATGACACTAAATGTATAGAACACAGTAAACCACATTTAAAAAAAAACATTTTTTCTTCATGACATAAATTTGATTAAAAGGTGTTTTATAAAGCGATTTGCTTTAATTTAATTTAACATAAATTTGAATTTAACAATAGATAGAAAGGAAGAATCCTTAATGGTGAGTTTAGTTACACTACTTTTAGAACTGAATGAGTTAAATATATTCAGATCTAAAATTAGAGACACGATCTAAAGCCCAGGCAACGCTAGGTACTTAATCTAGTATTAAATAAATGTGAGCAATTTAATATGTTAACACAAAATTGCAAAGCTATAATAATAATATACGTATATGCAATTCTAATTTTGAGATCGGTGGGTATCTATACTGCAATGAAAAAATATTTTTTCCACTATTATGCCTTTTTAATTTTTTATAAAAATGTAGGTTACACAGCTTTACTTTAACACCATGAGTTATGTGTTTAGTATTGCCATTTGATCTACAGTGGCGCCCTCCTATATTTTCTACTCTTATTTGACAAACTGTATTTATAATTATTCTAAGGAAAAGGTGTAGGTACAGCGGTTATGTATCTAAAAATAAAACTAAAAATCAATAAACAGTCAGAACATATGCTCAAAAATAATATTAGATATCAAATCGATTCATAAGTTCAGAACCAAAAGGTCTCATGTCTTATTTTGAAGAAAACAGACATTTCACTTCTATCTATCTACAAAGAGCTAACTTTACAAATTACATCAGAATCATTATTCTACAGAAATTAAGAACTTATAGTAAATACATAAAGGCCTAATATGACACCAGAATTGAGAAGAATAAAAAATAGATTTTCTAATTACTAAATGATATAATATACCCATATACAATATATATTTATAAACCTGTATAATTATATATTTTCTGACCAAAATAAAACCAATAATTGCACACTGATCAACTGCAAGAAGATTTCTACCTCTCCAGTCCTCCTAAACTTGGCAGAACCAATAATACTTTGTTTCAATTATTGCATATTATACAAGTTGAATCAGTACTAAATATGTAAATATTTAAATTTTTGTAACATTGTGCCCTTATTCTTAAGTATACAAATATCATAAAACAAATAATTTAAATAGATTATTTGCAGTACCTTTCCACAAAATTTTTAATATCTTATAGTATCCGATCATTAAATTCTAAACATTGTTCGTTTCCGTTTACGTTCATCATTAACGTATCTAATATATTAGAACAAAACAATTGTTTAATTTTACCCGTCCGGTTCCGTAGTAATTTTTTCACCACGAAACATCAATAGCCGTTGAGTCATGTTGTACCATATATGCAGTGGAAGTTTTTTTTTTTTTTAACATTAACTCCACACAGGAGGCCCTGAGGAAAATAATTTCCCTCAGGGCCTATGTCATCTGAGATGCTGGGAGATGTGTGGAGGGTTTTTTTGAGGAGAGGAAAAAATGAGCATTGGTCTTGAAAAGACCCATGTTATAGGAAGGATGAAACACAGAAGCCGGCAAATCGTTCCACAGCCGAGCTGTTGAACACAAGAACGAGTCGAAGAAGAGACCCGTTCTCATGTGACAAATGTCAACCATGTACATACGTTAGGCACGCGTTTGGTGTGTTTCCCGACTATGCACCGCTACCGAAGGGATCAATGACGCTAGTTCCTCGGAGCATCTTCCATTGTAATACCGGTAGAACAAGGATGGCATTCCCACCCGACGCTTGTGCTCTAAAGATTGCAATCCGTCTGTTAAGATGGGAGAAGAAACTCTGCAGAAACGGACCGCCCGTTTCTGCAGAGTCGAGGGTATTTTTCAGGTATTTTGGAGCTACCGATCAGAGGTGGCTGCCAAACTCAACCGTGGGGCTCACTTGTGATTTGTACAGGGTTAGCAGTTGTGTACTATTAAAGTATCTGCGGGCCCTGTACAGTACACCCAGTTTTTGAGGGACTAACTTTAATCTGGCTCGATGGAGCCCCCATACCTGAGCTGGTCACTTAGAGTTACAACGAGCCCTCAATGGAGGGCCTACCCTCAATATAGTTACCCTCAATGGAGGGCCTGTTCGAAAGATTGCTTCCGTTGAAGGCTTTTCATTTAGTTGGCGGGTTTGAAAAGTAGGGAGGCACAAAAAGTAAATATTATGTATACCTACACCAACCTATTATACCTAATCTAGATAAAAAAAACAATGGAACTATTTGTCACACTGTAATAATAATGTGCAAACACATGGTAGACTGTCGACTGCAAATTCGCTCTACTTACCTACCTACCTATTACGTACTATCACTATTAATCACAAAACCAAATCAAACTTGGTCATGTAGAACGCTGGAGGTAATCGAAAATTATCAGTTCTACTTTGAAAGCTTTCATTTTTTAAGGCGCGCCTCAAACTGAACAAGCGAGGGGGCACTGTTCATTTCAATTCCGTACTTCCCTTCCCCCCAGGAAAGCAGCGGTTCTCGGAGGCGGTCCCTATCTCTGCCTCCCTAGCGAATTATTGTACTGCGTTGTGTAGTACTTCGGCGGCGAGCAAAAATCTTTGTTTTGCCGGCTGCGTTGCACCGGTGTGATGAGTTGTATAATATAAAGACAACCAGTCCTAGTGAAATATGAAAATATTCATGGATAAATTGGAAAATATTCATGGGTAAAATATAAATTGGACTAACTTGTGTTACACAATTTATGAACTGGTAACATTAAAATTAAAGTTTTACTATATTTTGGATGTACAGATAGATACATGTATTTTGTATTTTTTTCCACTTTTCTTCTCTATTTTTTGGGGAGGCACAGAATTGCCTGCCTCATAGCATGAACCGCCACTGCATATATGCCACCAAATGACATGTCCTCATTTCCTTATAAAACTCATCATATCGTCTTTTCTATTATGTTCAGACAAGTTTTACAGTTTTAAAAAGAGAGAACACCAAGCTTTCTGTATACTATGTATACTGTATATTTGTATATATACATATATACAATAGAACCCCATTAATTCAAATCCACGGGACATCAAAAATCAAATGAAATAAAAAAAAATTGTAAAAATCGAGTTCCTCGGCCGCCCCTTCAAATTTACAAAATAACAAAACGAATTAGGACTATGTACAATCGCGTAAATTAACTGTTAAATTGATATTTACGAAATTAAATGATTTATTTTCGCAAAAATAAAATTTTCTCGAATTTCACGATCAAATTTTTGTGCACAAAATAAATTTCAAATCGTAATTCATGAATTTATAAAATATTTTGTAGGAAATTTTTTCTGGAGATTTTTTATTGGCAAAAATCACGAATTACGCATTTTTTAGAAATTACCAAATAAACCTCTTATGACAGGTTTTGTAACTAACCATGATAGGTACTAATTGTCTAGCCTCAAGTGGCTAAAAAAAATCAAACAAACAAAAATATTGCTACTAAATATCTCTGTAACACTATGAATTAGAAAATCTTGACAAATTTGTGACAGAATTCTTTCAATAGAAATATGTAGGTGAATTAATACATGTATATTTAAAAAAAAAAAGTAAAATGAATTACGTGTCGGTGAAAACTTCCCCCGTCTGATTCGGCAAGATCCAAGGAATGGGACCCTCTTCTGGCTTTTTCCTTCGATTTCTTGCTTTATTAACGGGAGCTGCTTCAACAGGGACATACGGACTATCACTTCCTCCTTGCAACACAGCTGCATCAGAACTGAGTGGAGGACTCTTCAACTCTCTAGAAAATTTGCGTTTTTCCTTTTTCCCGTCATCTCGAAATCTATTATCTCTTTGCTGTGCATTCTTAACAGGGGATTGTCTTGGAGACATATTACTGTCTTCAAATATCACTTCTTCTTCTCTAGGCCTGGCTCTCCAATCTTGAACGACGCTCGGGCTAGCATTTCTATTGTAATAAACCTCTTCATTTTTATATTTTTGATGTTTCGGCGATTCGTAATAGTTCTTGCTCTTTATGAAGAGATGGTTATTTTCCAATCTCTGGTCGGTTTCGTACCGGTTCAGCTCATTGAATTCAATCTCTTGGATGATGTATTGAGGGTTGAAGTTGTAACCTTCGTCGAAGTAGTGCGAGAAGGTATCCTCGTGCTTGTATGACTGCATTTGGAGCCAGGTGTGAAGCAGGAGGCGCGGAAACCTGGTGAGCCAATACAGCATGAAACCTTCGGGGATTGAGCCAAGACTATCTTGCGCTTCTTTAGTCAGTTCTCTGTAGTGATGTTTCTGTAACAAGAAGTGATAATAGAATAAGCGTGATTGGAGAGAATAAAAATATTGAACAGTAAGATCAACATACTATAATATAATGTAAGACTAAAATGTCCAGTGGGCTGCCCCACTGCAAAGTTGGAAGAAGCAATTTAAGAGACGGTGCAAGGAAAAATTGGGCCTACTATGGATGGAGGCAGTCAAAGAACCGCAGGACAGGGCGGCTATCCAATTTTAAAACCTAGTAGAGAGTTTTAACAGAACATGTTCATGAAGGTCAAAAACATATTCAAGCTTGACCTATATTATTAGCTTTGTATTATTATTTAACCTTACCCTTACTCATTTATTCTTATTTACTCGTGTATTTGTGTTTCGAAAATTATAATTCATTTGTTTTTTCCTTAATTGTTTTTTTTCTTTGCGTCACTTAGTTTACAAAATGGAAAACTTGAAATATCGCTTTATTTACGAGTACGAGTTCCACCGTGGCACCAGTGCTGCAGAAACGACTCGAAGGATTAATGATGTGTATGGCTACGGTGCCGCAAAAGAAAACACGTTGTGTTTGCTTTTTTTTTTTTTTTTTTGTGTCGTTCACTACAGCTTTCTTAAATCTGGCCAGACGATTACGGCAGATGTCTATTGTCAGCAACTGCAAACCATGATGGAAAAGCTAGCTGCTAAACAACCGAGGCTGGTTAATCGCTCTAGGCCACTGCTGCTTCATGACAACGCTAGACCACACACTGCACAACAGACGGCTAACAATTAGAGGAGCTTCAATTGGACATCCACCATATTCTCCGGACCTTGCCCCAACAGATTACCATTTTTTTCGAAATTTGGATAACTTCTTGCAAGGGATAAAATTCAACTCCGATGGGGCAGTCCAAACCGCCTTCAAAGATTTTATTGATTCCATGAACTACCTGTGAGATGGCAAAAGTGCATAGATAGCAATGGTACATACTTTGATTAAATAAATATATTATATTTAAAAAAAATCGACTTTATGTTCCTCCCATACAAAACGCCAATTTCATATGTAAGGACCTAATATTTAGTGCTAGCTTGAGTAAGCCTCTATTGAATACCAAAACATGTCACCAATGTAGGCATTATATTAAATTGTGTTCTAAAAATTATATTTTTAACATCTGTGACATTAAACATTTCCAGTATACCACAGACCAGTAGTCCCCAACCCCCGGTCCGCAGACCGGTAACGGTCCGTGGATCAAATGGTACCGGGCCGCCCAAGGACCCCTTGAGAACCCCTTCATGCCAAGTTGCCGATGACACAATACCTTCGAAGTAAAAAACACGACTGGGCTTTCATCTTCCGCACTCGCATATATAACGTAAAGAGCTTGAGTGAGACGCAATGACGTGAGTCATTGCTCTTATATTCTGCTTGCCCGAACGCAAATGGAATCGTTTTATTGAAAAACCAAAAAAACTTGACGTTTGTCGTTTACATAGATGTTAAAATGCGTTCTGATGAAGAAAATATGCTACATCCAAACGCCATTGTGCTAGATCAGGGAGAAAACACAGATATTTATTTATCAGGAAAGATTTCCGACTAATATCGATTACTGCAAGACCTACAGCTGCCTTTTAAAAATTTCCAGTTCGTAAATATTTACATAGGCCTCAAAAGCAGAATAATTATATAAATATTTGATATCATCATTACATAGTATAAAATGAAGTCGCTCAAAATGTATGTGCGCATAGATCTTTTAAACTACGCAGCGCCGGATATGCCATACATTCAAAAACGTGCAAAAAACCTGGCGCCAACTCCGAAGGGGCGCCGTGAGAAAATAAATATTGTATTAAAATTTAGTTATAATATTCCCTGAATCGTTTCAAAATTACCCATAGTACATTTTCATGCGGTTTTCACCAATAGATAAAGTGATTCAAGAGGAAGGTTTATATGTATAATACATGCATATTATAGTAGCAGGGTGGCCACAAGACCTGGAAAACATGGAATTATCAGGGAATTTTACCGAACCTGGAATTATCAGGGAAATGTCATGGAATTTCAAAAAAAAATTACAATATCAGGGAATTCCAAAAATAAAACTAAATTCTTTATTTTGCGATTTGTGAAACCCCAAAGTTGTTTTATTGCGGTATTTTAAATAGGTACATAGTTATCTATGTCCTAATACAATCCTTATATATACATACACTTAAAATAACACATCTATACCAAATCAATCACATATCTTCGCAATTTAATTTTAAATGCCTTTATGCTCACTTCCAATTTTATTTCTTCTGGTAATTCTCCAAATATCTTCAATGCTCCGTACATCAATGGCTTTGGACTCTGTGTTTTTTTTCCTGAAGGGGAGTCTTAGTTCATTTCTTTTCCTCGTCTCGTGTTGTTGCTTTGTAGTTTTATCAATTTTTCTTAGGAATTCAATAGACGTATGGCCATTGATTATTTTGTAGATTAACAATATAGTATTGAAGTAAAAGTATTTATTTAAATGTCAAGATATTTAACTCCTTTAACATTTTCTTGACTGAAGTGTACCTATTTTTCTTCAATATAGTTCTCATAGCTCTGTTTTGTAGAATTGTCATTTGTTTCATTAATCCGTCGTTGGCTAAGAATAGAATGCTGCTACAGTAATGTATGTGTGGTACAATGAATGCGTTATACACATTTTTACTGGAGACTGTCAAGGAATCTTCTTATTCTACCCAACAGTGAAATTTTTTTGGCAATTTTTTTAATAATTGGTTTTGTATTTTGAGCGAAAGTCAATTTGGAGTCAATTATTACTCCCAAATATTTAATTTTAAATACTTCTTTCAAAACTTCACCGTCTATCAATATGTCTTTTTTGTTTGCGTTACTCGTTTTCCAATGTTAGTTTTGTTTACATTCAATTTTAGTTTATTTTTCTTCACCCATATTGATATATTATGTAGGTCTTAATTTAAATGATTCATTATGAGTTCATAATATTCTCCTATCAATGCGACGTCTGCCATACTTTTACCATATCAATAATGTACATTATAAAAAGAATAGGTCCGAGAACAAACCCTTGTGATACTCCCGATGTAATCTTCATTGGTTCGGATATTGTCTGACCCACTTTTGTGGTTTGATATCTATTAGTTAAATAATCCTTGAACCGTTTCAATGCCTTTCCTTTTATTCCATTTTTAGATAGTTTTTTAATGATTATATCTCTATCTATCATTTCAAAAGCTAGAAAAAAGTCTTCAGGCGAAATATCATAAATTTGTAACAAGTGTATTTTGTTTTTAATAGATTATTGTGATGCAAAGAAATAATAAATGCTATAGATGACGGAATTCCCTTTATTATTTATCTAACGAACGATATCCCCTTATATCAAATTAAACTTATCAGGGAAAAATGTAGAAACTGCCCTGGAAAACCTGGAATTATCAGGGAATTTTGAAAAAAAAAGCAAAGGCTGGTATGCAAATTAACAGATGGCGTTGGTTATAAAGGTTGGGTAGTGGCGTTGTGTTTCGTTAGCCACAGAAACGTGTGGCCGGGTCTGCTAGTATTGAATATTACTGTTGAATATAAATTAATCTAGAAAAGGGACAATAACAGTCATTAATAATTAGTGTTACCTTATTCCTCATGGCACGCAGCAGGTCCTTGACGCTCTCCCCGCTGTAGGAGCGATACTTGCGCAAGTCTGCGGCCACGGCGCTGCCCACCCGGCCCCGCCAGTCTCCCCGCACCACCCCCTCAGCCCCCAGCTCCAGGGGCCCTCCAGGGGGGTCCTTCTCCACCCTGTCACTGACATCCTAAAAACAGATAAGTCATTTAAATATATACATATATCAAACAGACCAAAGAAAAAGTTTTTTTTCATTAGCTCCACAGAGGAGGTCTTGAGGAAAAAAATCCTAAGGGCATACATCATCTTTGGGGATGCTATGTGGACAGTATTTTTAGGGAAAGGAAAGAGAGGAAGTTCTGAGAAAGAAAAAGGTATGAGTGACGGACGTATGAATCTATTCCTCCCATTGTGGTGTAAGGCGATGACCCTGAAATAGGCCCTGAGAGAAATTATTTTCCTTAGTTCCTCCTGTGTGGAGTTAATGAAGATTTTTATTTTTATTTTCGATACTATCGGTGTGCACATTACAGTGGTTCGCGCTACGTTTGGTGACTTAGCAGGGGTGCCCGGGTTCATTTTTTAATATATAATAATATTAGTCCAGTCAGTGGGGGATAAAAAAGGCCTTCAGCTTGCAAAAGGTCGTGTAGTAGCAATATTGATATATGTTGTTTAGATTGGGACTCTAAAGAAGAAAAAAAAGTTTTCGACCTTGGGGGGGTCGAGCTCGAGCCGCCATCTTGAATTAAAGGTGCCAACGGTTGATTTGACAACAAAAAAGTCTATGGCAAATTTGACGAAGACTAAATTACGTACATTTTTTGTTTGAATTTTTTTTTTATAAATCCAATATATAATGACTTACAGCGGTAGAAAGAAGAAAATTTTGACAAAAAATCGTAAAACTCAAGTTTTCATGATAAATTTTGTAAGAACATATTACACGATATCATTTTAACGTATTTCCACAACACATATAGCAAAACCTATTTCAAATTACAGTAATTTTTCATGTAACATAGAGGAGAGAAAGAGGCGGCAACATACTGCGTGCCTGGAGTCCTGACTGCAGCGTTGCCTCCTCGAGTGCATGGATGAAACTACTTTGTAGTGATAATGAAGTAAGCCTTAAAAAAACTGGTCTGCCAGTGCGTCTTCATTGAGTATACGAATGAAAACAACATGATGCAAAACCAGAAGACATAGCAGATGAAGGAAAACGCTTTCTTGTTGCTTTGTACGGGAGTTCAAAAATGGTATGGAATCCAAAAAAATCCAGAAAACTGGGGCTGGAAAGGTGGCACCAATGGACTTTCTCCAATAAGAATGACAAAGAAACCAGCACCTGAGACTTTATTAAAATTTATTTCTTGCAATTGAATATGAAGAGATTTAGTCAATGGAAGCCCAGCATCTCAGTACCACAGGAAATGAGTTAGATCATGACATTAATGACAAAGACTATTATTAAGATGTCAATATCAACCAACAGGGATCAACAAAAAAATATTATTACGCAATAGCGAACATGTAACATAATTACGAATACTAGTCGAACTCTGTGCGGCTCGCCACACCATCGCTGGAATATCTCTTGGGTAAAAATAATCTCTAGAAATCTTAACAGACGGATTGCAATCTTAAGAGCACAGGCGTCGGGTGGGAATGCTATCCTTGTTCTACCGGTATTACAGTGGAAGATGCTCCGAGGAACTAGCATCATTGATCCCTTCGGCAACGCGTGCCCAACATTTGTACACGGATGACATTTGTCACATGAGAACGGGTCGTTTCTTCGACTCTTGTGTTCAACAGCTCGGCTGTGGGATGATTTGCCGGCCTCTGTATTTCCTCCTTCCTACAACATGGGTCTCTTCAAGATCAATGTTCATTCCTTCCTCTCCTCAAAAAGACCCTCCACACAGCATCCCAGATGACATATCCCCTGAGGGAAATCATTTTCCTCAGGGCCTCCTGTGTGGAGTTAATGTAAAAAAATATATATATATATATACACAGGTATACCCTAGTGAGACAGGCATACAAATAAAACCATTGTAAACATATTTTATTATAGATAAATAAATAAATATCTGTGGAATAGACATACTGACCTTAAACATTGTCGAAAGATCTCTACAGGCTGTAGGGATCAATGAGAATAAAATTAAAATCATGATGCAAACCAGAACCCCACACCATAGAATAAAAAATAAATTGAAATTTAAAGACACTTATAATTTCGAAGTGGTCGAAGAGTTTAGGTACATACCTGGGCTCCATCATAACATCATAACAAATGACAAATAAAACCTAGTAGAAGTAAGAAAGCGCATCACAGACACTAACAACACTTACTTCGAGTTGTTGCCAGTTTCAAATCCCGAAACGATCGTAGGAAAACCCTATATAAAAAAATTATTAGAACGGTCTTGGCCTATGAACAGCTGGACACCTTCGAAAGAAAGGTACTTCGAAGAATCTTAGGAGCGGTGCGAGAGGGAGAGGCAATGGAGGGGACCCCACTACTTCCCCAACGGTGTTATAAGGAAACATATGGTTTCCTCCTTCACCGCACACGTCAAGAATCTATTTTATTGAACGAAGCTACATTTATTTTAACGACTCTAGACTCTCCAATGTCCATGCAAACGGGGTGAGAAAGCAGTATGCAAGTACTTACATTAACATGAGGGAGAGGCATGGGGAATCCGCCCCAATAAAGCTCTGTTATTTACCAAGCTCCCAGACTCTCTATCCATCTAAGGCTCTAAAGACTAAGATGGGCCGGACATGTGCATCGAATGTCAAGCATACGAGTACCGAAGAAGGTTCTAACAGAACACCTGGGAGGTAAACAAAAGGCGGGCAGACCTAGGCTGGGACGGGAGGATGATGTCAGGAAGGATGCAAGAGGACTACTCCATGTCGCAGTTAGGAAGACGACGGCCGAGGACGGAGGGCGGTGGAGACTTATGTTGAAGGAGGCCACGGCTCGAAATGGGTTGTAATGCCATTGAAGAGGAAGAAAACCTACTGGGGATACCACAATAAAAAATGCGCCCGCCATTTTCTCTACCTCATGGTGGTGTGGAAATGAGTTTACAAAATTATAATTATGTAATGAATAGTCCGAAAAATAAAAAAAATTGGGAATCTCACAATTTTTTTGAAAAATATTCACATTTCCGCCACTGTACTTCGTTACCTATTAGACTTACAAAAAAAAAATTGAAACAAAAAATATTTGAAATTTTATCTTCTTTAAGTTTGTCTTTCGCAATTTGGTCGTAAGATCAACCATTGCACAATTATTTTGAGAAAACCAAATTTTGACACCTTCAATTCAAGATAGCGGCTTGAGGTCGAAAGGTCGAAAACTTTTTTTCTTCTTTAGAGTCCCAATCTTAACATATATCAAAATCGCTACTACACGACCTTTTGCAAAGTAAAACTCCCCACTGACTGGGCTATAACTTTATTCAATGAAATTGGCAACATTATAACTAAAAAAATTACATGTTCAATGTAGTTTACAAATAGATTACATCAATCAGTACAAAAAAATTAACAAATAGAAAGTAATGTAAGAACGGTTACACAGAAGTAGTATAATTATACAATATTTTTAGTTGTGCATAGCCTGCCTCACTAGGTGAACCTGTATTGAGGCAGAATTTTTTGTAAATAAGGAACTCCAGTGAAAAATATTATGGCTTTAAAAAAATATGTTCATATAGACCAAGAAACGCTGATTCTGAATATATAAGTTTTATTTCATAATATTAAATGCAGAGTTTTTAATAAATTATTAAAAAGTGCATTTTTAAACCTCTTCGGAAAACACAGCGTTAAGTTGGCATTACTGAAATGGTTAACCGTGACGTCACAGTTAACCTGTCACCTGTGTATTGTATTGTATTGACATTTGAAATGACTTGAAGTGCACACGTACCTATGCAATTCAACATTTCGTGTTTTTGGTTTATTTTCATACTGTTTATAGAGATTTAGATAAATAATAGTTATTGTGTTTATTGAAACATAATTTAGGCCCTCAACAATTTACGAAAAGGGGCTATATTTGCGGACAATCTGCAATAAATGTTGTCTATTTGAGGTTAAAGTCGTGTCATATTTTGAAGTTTGTTTTTATGTATTTTCAAATTGTTTTTAGTATAGGGCTTTTTATACAAGTTGTTACACACTCGTCATGATCAGTGTATTATAAATACCAGTGTTTCTGTATGTATTATACATAAAACAATGTACCCACAAAGTAACACCTGACACAAAACACGACGTCACATGTATTTGCAATGAAAGAGATGATTTATTGTTTTTATATTGCACTTTGATTAAATACAATAACAGTAGCGGTGAAATGTGGACATTTTACCAATGTTTTTCTATATTAAAAGCAGTTAATCTTGAATAAAAAACACACCTCACACCTAAAAGTCATTGCAAAGCATTCCGCCATGATTATTCTGCGTTCTTCACAGTGTTGCCAACAGTTAGAAGTGAAATTTCCCTAGAATTTCACATTTACGCAATTACCTACGTAGCCACCTGATTGTGTAACACTAATCCTGTTATATGTTAATTAATATGATAATTAATTGGAAAGATATCGGAACTTGGTAAATATACTAATAATACCGTGATTTTCCAAATAAAACACTTTTTGCTACGTGAAGTAATAATTTAAAAGTACGAATACACTCACCACTGAATTAGAAACTGAATTCCAAATTTAAAAAAAACACTTTGCAAAATAAAAATCATAAGCAACCCGCCGCTCATTTGTACCAAGCGTGGTATTTTGAAGACCCCCCCCCCCCCCCCCCCCCCCGAACGTGTCACGTAGTATGGGTACGTTCCCTAATATCATTTTGAGTTGTCAGTGTTAAAAATAACATGGCATGTAAGTACATGAAAAATAATTAAGATTCATAGGAATTAAAAAATATATATACGTATATATATAAATAATACCAGTAATACTGTCATATGTAATAAAAATTTTGCCAGAGTTCGAAATTTCCCTAGATTTTGTCCTGATTTCCCTTATCCCTAAAAAATATTTTTCTCCCCTAGATCTAGGGAAATTTCCCTCGACATAACATCACTGATTCAAAATGACAACTTAAAAAGTAAAAAAATTAGACCACCATAGATACGGTGCGTTTCTGGGAGTCTTTAAAAATTAAAACTTTGACAATTATTTTAACTATTAAAACTAACTATAAAAATAAAAATAAAAATGCAGTTATTTAAGTTTGAAGGTCTTTATTCATTAAAAAAAATAAAAAAATTGGACTGGAGTTCTCTATTGTTTCTCGCAATTTTATCTATGGTTTTTTATAAATGTGTAAAGTAGGTTTCTATACAGCAAAAACTTTATTTTAGTTTATATTATTGTTTACATATACACAATACAAAAACTGCAAGGTTATTACTACAATAACAACCGTCAATGACTGGGCGTTTGGGTGTTTCCTTTTCCTAAAACACCCTCCACACACCATCCCCAAAGATGACATAGGGCCCGGTTTCTTTTCTTTTTTTGTTTACATTATCTCCACAAAAAATCCTAAGGAAAATAATTCCCCTCAGGGCATTTGTCATCTTTGGGGATACCCTCCACGTACCTATAGGGAAAGGAAGAAGAATAAGTTATGGGAAGGAAATGAGGTGTGAGGGATGGGTAGAAATCTGGGGATCGGTGTGTTCAGGAGTGACAGACGTAAGAATCTATTCCTATCACTACGGTGCAAGGCAATGTTCCGAGAGTCCTGCTCGCGAGGTCAAACGATCTCTCTCAACCAGTCGCTCCCGATCTGGCCTGCCACGTAGTCGTTTGGTAGACATGGGGTGAGGTTTGTCCGTGTCTTGGCGGCACATAATATATTAGTACTATCATAAACGAGGAGGAATGGGTATGTTGTAAACTTGGGTATAGAAAGTTTTAAACAAACTCAACATTATGGCCCAAACCGTCACATTGACGGCGGCAGTCTTTGTAGGTATAAGTCAATTCTCAAAAAGTAAATAAGACACGTACCCGTTTTTTCACCATAGTTGTTAAATCATAAATCATGAAATGTAAAAAAAGAACACACCAATACAATAATAATAAAGCATTATATCGTCACATTACTTCGGCCAGCCGTCAAAATGAAGGCTCCGGTCTTTCTAGTGGTAAAATATTTTGCCTGTACAATATAAGGGATGGAAAATCAACTTTGGTAAAATAGAATTACGAACTTCAAGGGAACTTGATTTGCGAGTTTTTCTGTTTATGTGAATACCTCACAAGAGTCCCAACTGCTTCCAACTACCCGAAGCCAATGAGACTATGACATCCACAATTGAAGTATGTTGTGAGGCTGAAGGTAGTGGGGAGAGGAAAGAAATGGGGCAAAAAAAGTGGGGAAGAAGCTAACACCAAACACGGCGAAAGCCATTTCATGCAACATTTTGTTTGGTGATCTTTCACCAGGACGATACTGAGAGTATCTAAAAAATACACACTTATAAAATATAATGTAATATGTACCTGTAAAAATGCCAGAATTTTTTGTTTGTTCCAAAAGATTGGGTAATTGTGAACAACTTTAGCAGTTGGTCTTTCTGATGGCCGCGCCGAAAGCATGGATTTCAGCAAACATTTTGTCAGGTCTACCTCTTCTTCTGGCATCGACACACTGTTAAATAAATCAATATATTAGTTAAAAAGAATATCTACAACATTACAAGTAATACAGTCGATTTTGCTCAATTGGGACACAACATTTACCTAAACATTTTGTCCCAAATAGCGGCTGCCCCAAATAAGTGAAGTTTAAGGTAGGTAGAAAAAAAACTATCATTGAAGAAGAAGAAAACACTAATAATCTAAATGAGTATATGAAAGAAAACCAGACATAAAAAAATGAAAAAAACCCAGAACCTCTCGTCTAACCGGGACTGTTAGACGATAGGTTCTGAGTTCGAGTCCCAGTGGCGACTATTATCTTTTTCATTTTTCTGTGTCTTCTTCGTGTTATCTTCTTCAATGATATACTACATAAATGGGCATAACCTTAAAAAAGTTATAAAAAGAGAGTTGTTCTTAGAAAGAAAAAAAAAAGTTTTTTTGTTATACATGTAATACATTTATTTAAGTGCTCTCAAATATGTTTTTAAACTTTATTAAATTTTTGAAAGAAAAATTAATTACTGAAAAATAAAATTGTTCTAATTTTATTATAAGTATATATATGTACATATAGTTACTGGGCTTGTAAGCAGTGGCGGCTCGTGACTTTTGGGTGTGCTAGGGTGCTAATATACAAAAAATGGCATCATGGATGTTGTCGTATGCGAAAAATATATTTTTTTTTTTTTTTCAAAAATCGGTGTTTTGTATGAAGATTTTTCAGGAAATCGTTGCAGCGATCCGCCAAACTGAAACTTTCTGAAATTTTTCATACAAAAAAATGATTTATTTAAAAAAAAAAATATATATATATATTTTTTCCGCTACAACAACATCAATAATGCCATTTTTTTAATGTCAGCACTCTAGCACACCCAAAAGTCACGAGCCGCCACTGCTTGTAATGCCTCCAATGTGAAAAAAATAATTAAATCGAAGAAGCACTCTTGTTAAGTTACCTGCCTAATGACATAATTTTGATTAAATTGTGTTTTACAAAGTGATTGGCTTTCGTTTAATTTAACAATGGGTACAAAGGAAGCATCATTAATGGTGAGTTTAGTTACACTACTTGTAGATCTGAATGAGTTAAATATATTCAGATCTAAAATTAGAGACACAATCTAAAGCCTGGACAACGCTAGTAGGTACTTAAGCTAATATTAAATAAATGTGAGCAATTTCTAAAGTGTGCTTTATATTTTATTACAATATCATTATTCTTCATTATGTTAACAAAAAATTGCAAAGATATATTAATTATATACCTATATGCAATTCTAATTTTGAGATCAATGGAATGAAAAAATATTTTTTTAAACTTTTATGCTTTTTTAATTTTTAATAAAAATGCAGGTTACACAGCTTTAGATTCCCACCATGGTTATATTTTTAGTATTGCCATTTGAACAAAAGTGGCACCCTCCTATGTTTTCTACTCTTATTTGACAAACTGAACATAATAATTTTCTTACACTAGTTGACCGAGGTTGTACCGTCCCTTTAGTATTTTACCCTGTCTTTCTAAAACGTCGCCAAATGGATGGATTCCGTTTGACAAGACATAATAAAATACACATCCCAGGGAAAATATGTCCACCGATGTTGTCTGAAACAAATATAAATAATGTTTATTTTTAACTTAATGGGTAAAACTTAAAATTGTATTATTTTAATTAAATGAAGATAATATTATAGTAAAACTCGATCAAAAATCTGAAAACAGAAAAATCCAAAAAAATACACGGTCACATCTAGGACTCGAACCCAGGACCTGCGCCTTTCCGGGGCGGAGCTCTACCAACTGAGCTAATGTGTCCCTATCCGATTTGGTCATATTTAACTGTATCATACTTCGACTAAGAACAACCACATTATATTCATTTTCTTAAAGCATATTTTTATTGGCTGCTATCTTTATGTACGATTGCAAGAATCAAACTCGAACTAAATGCTATCTAGATAGTAGTGTCTTGAATAAATTTTAACCATTTTTATTTTTAACTAGCTGGTACCCCCGGCATGAGTTGCTATGCAATTTAATAAAGAAATCGTTTCTCCCAGCGTATCCATTCCCATTCGTCCCATTCCCCTTTCGCCTCCCCTTCCTCTCAAGTGTCCCCTTTCCCTCTCGCGTTCCCACTCCTCCTCCTTCACCTTCCCTCTCCCCTTCCCCCATTCCACAAACCCCCTCCCTCCTCCAAGGTTCCCCTTCCCCCTCCCGGGTTCTCCCCTCCCTCCCGCGAACCCCCTCCCCCCTTCCGAATTCCATACATTCATTCCCGGCACATTTAGTTTTCAAACAGCTTGCGTGCCACCTATTGCAATTTTTTCATACAAATTTCATAATGCTAGAGCTCACCAGTAGTTTTAAACAAACTTTGTCCTGATAATAATGATCACAAAAAAAAAGAATCATCCAATTTGGTGTAGTCGTTCGCAAATTATGCGCGTACATACATTTCGGCAATTCATTTTTATTTATATAGATAGATAGAAGAAGGAGATAGATTGATAGATATAGATATGCGACATCGTAAGATTTCCATTAAAGTTTTGCTAATATTTTCTTCAAATCAAAATGAATACTATTCATATGAAATTATTTTGGCTTTGTAGTAACTTTGAAATCTCACCCACAGTTTTTAGACTAGAACAAAAAATAATAAACATTCAAAACTTCGTACATATTTGCGCAACATTAACATATAATGCGCGTACATACATTTCGGCAATTCATTTTTATTTATATAGATAGATAGAAGAAGGAGATAGATTGATAGATATAGATATGCGACATCGTAAGATTTCCATTAAAGTTTTGCTAATATTTTCTTCAAATCAAAATGAATAATATTCATATGAAATTATTTTGGCTTTGTAGTAACTTTGAAATCTCACCCACAGTTTTTAGACTAGAACAAAAAATAATAAACATTCAAAACTTCGTACATATTTGCGCAACATTAACATATAATTTAACTGATTCATAATTTTATTTACCAAATAGTCACAGTACAAAGTTAGGTTATTTCACTGTACTCAATATATAGAAATAATTATTAATTACATCCTTACATGAAAAAGTGTGTTCAGAGATACTTTAGCTGTTAAACATTTAATTTTTTTTCTTTACATTAATCCCACATAAGAGGCCCTGAGGAAAACAATTTCCCTCAGGGCCTATGTCAACTTTGGGGATGCTGTGTGGGGGGGTCTTTTTAAGGAGAGGAAATTCGGGGGAGAAAAAAGGTATGAAGATTGGGTAAGAATTTAGGGGTTTGTGATTTTAATTTATGTGCGCAGTGTGTAATAAATACCAAATTCGAGTTATCAACGTTTACATTGTTCAAAAATGAATTCAAAATATAATTTTTTTTTCAGTTACTCTTTTGAAACAATAAGGAACTCCAGTGAAAAATATTATGGCTTTAAAAAAATATGTTCATACAGACCAATGAAAGGTGATTCTGAATGTATAAGTTTTGTTTCATAATATTAAATGTAGAGTTCTTAAAAAATTATTAAAAAGTGCATTTTTAAACCTGTCATCAAAACACACTGTAAAGTTGGTATTACTGAATGGTTAGTGCTGACGTCATGCGTCACCAGTCATTGTATTGAAACATTGATTATGTAGGTACGACACAAGCACAAGCATCAGTATTAACAACATTTCATGTTATTCGTTATTTCATACTGTTTATGGGGATTTAGTTGTTGTGTTTATTGAAACAATATTTAAGCCTAAATAATTCAGTATCAAAAATAGAGGTATCTCTATTAGTTTATCTCTATTATTTAAAATATTGAAAAACTTTAAACTGTACGAAAAAATTGTATAATATGCTATATCAAAATGCTACCTAGAGACGGGCAAAGCGGCTCAGTTGAACGAGAATGAAAAGATCCGGTTCAGTGAATCGGCTCAATTGAACGACTGAATTAAGCTACGGACACGCTTGCTCATTAGAAGCCAAAGAGCATGCTACCTAGTAGCAATTGCTACCTGCTCACTCGTTCGCAAAGATCTGCGAACCACGAGCAAGTGTGTCCGTAGCTTTGAAGATCGATCTTACGGAACTGGATCTTACGGATCCGTATGAAGATCAAGGTCACTGAGCCGACTCGTTCGCGAACAACTCACTTCGGGTGAAATGCAGATCCCGCCAATGTAGGGGATTTTAATAAAAATGCACCTTCTAGATGAGAAAAGTGTGGAAAAGTTGAATAAAAAAGAAATTAAGGTGCGCTTGGCAAAATTGAGGGAGATACAGCCATTTAAAGAATGAATAAAATGACACTTCGTGAACTTATACTACGCCATTTTGTTACTATTATGTTGGTATCTCAGTCTTGCTATAAACGAAGGTTGATACGATTGTAGCCAACTTCGTGTGATATATAATAAGGCACGTAATTATGAAAAACAGAATTAATAATGGTCACAAACCATGTTACACAAACCTGGCGTAGCCGCTAAACTACTTGAAAACTGGGATGTTTTTCTTGCGTTGACGCGAGTAGGCGTTATAAAGGGGCACAAACCATGTTACATAAACCATGTTACACAAACCTAGCGTAGCCGCTAAACTATTTGAAAACTGGGATGTTTTTCTTGCGTTGACGCGAGTAGGCGTTATAAAGGGGCACAAACCATGTTTAGCGTAGTCTTAGGTTAGGTTACTTTAATTTGGAAGGTGATAAACAGTTTAAAAAATCGTTGAAAAAAAGTCCGCTAGACAAATTTCATAATTACGCGCCTCATGTATCTCACGAAGTCGGCAAGAGTCTAGTTGTTGTTTGCATCAGGTCAGGGATACCAACATTATAGTGACAATTGAAAAAATGGCGGGTGGGCTGTCAATAGTGTTGATTGGCAAAGTGAAATTTTACTTAACGCAATTGCAAATTAATTACTTATTCAATTTTTTTTTATTGCTTCCAGATTAAAGTTCTCCACTTAAAACGCGGTAAAAACATCGTTTTCGGCATAAACCAAACATTGGCAATGGCGTAGTATCGGTTCAGGAAGTGACATTTTATTCATACTTTAAACGGCTGTATCTCCCTCAATTTTGCCGAGCGCACCTTAATTTCTTTTTTATTTAACTTTTCCACACTTTTCTCATCTACAAAGTGCATTTTTATTAAAATCACCCACATTGGCGGGATCTGCATTCCTCCCCTCACTTCTCTACGAACTTCGAATTCAAATTGGCTGTCGTCGATCAGCTGGTAGGCGCTGTATCGCCTGTATCCTATTTGCCTACAATTTTTGCAATGTGCAGGTGATGCTCCGTTTGAGATAGTATTGATTTTAAAAGCTAAAAAAATAATAATTTCAAACAATTTCTATACCACTCTCCCGTAATAATATTGAAAAATATAATAACATAATAAATATATAAGACAATTTGTCTATTGGTTGTACTTCTTTATTGGTAATGACAAAACAAATCATGTGTTGCTCTGTTAACAAAGAAACTACATTTGAAGTTTATTTGTCGATCTTAAAAACATTATAACACTTTAACACTCAGGGTGGGTTTCTTCATTTACCGAGAATGCTAAATGCAATGCTAATTGTAAAAGTAAACGGTAAAATGCATAGAAATGGGTTTTTTCATTTGACATTTACCGTTTACTTTCACCTTACATTTTACAGGCCCACAATGGTGCTGCAAATGCGAAAGGAAAGGTAACCAAAATGGCGGCCGTTGTCTAAATGTCACTTTGGTGACAGGTCAGAGATTTTCTTGCTATCTATTTTACGGTATTTGCTAGTATTTTATCATTATGTACGCAACAAGTGATGGTTCATCAGGTTCTGACGATGAACTAATAATTAATTAAATGACACGACGTGTAAAGCGACATAATACACGTAGGAATTTCTATCTAATGGAAGACGTAGATTTCGCGTTAATAAAGAAACTGCTCGACTTTTGACTACTTAATTGCAGATATGATATGATATGTTATTCAAAAGAATTACTCATTGCTAATAATTTTATTACAATTTAAAACGTGATCCCTGAGACGTATGTGCGGTAAAACAATGTACGATCGTGTGAGAAATGTGGATATCCGCAAAGAATGTAAGGCTGATGTAAGCATAATGCGTAAGATTAAGTAAGGGACCCTCAGATGGTTTGGGCATGTAGAGCGAATGAACGAAGAAAGTAGTGTAAGAAGAATATACGACGCGAATGTGAATGGTAGAAGAAGTCGGGGATGCCCGAGAAAGACATGGCACGATCAAGTGAATCAGATACTTGAGTCGGGCATTTCAAAAGTCAGAATAATAGAAGAGAATGTATGAGACGATGTATGAATGTGAGTGAGGCAAAGAGTGTGTGCCGAGACCGAGTTGTCTGGCGGTCCGTCCTCTCTGCCTACCCCTGCGGAGAAACGGCGTGATGGTTGGTTAGTTAGTTAAAACGTGAAACAAATATCAATGCAACCGTAGATGAAGCAATTCGCACACAATGTTTGACATTTATTGTGTGGGTTGCCACATGAAAAAAATATATACACAGTTCCCAATACGAAAATGTGGGAATTAGGTTAGTTTTTATGCTGTCATCCCTATTTACTTTTACCTAAGCAGTTGGCATCGTGAAAAAACCCATTTTGCCGTAAATGTCAAACGCACTGCGAAAGGAACTGTAAACTGCTAAGCTAAAGTAGAGTGCAAATGAAGAAACCCACCCTCATTTTTCTGATATCTTGATTACTTGAATCTCTGCTACATAGCTCGTCAAAAACAATAATAATGTATTTGTATGTCACCATGACAACACATCAATGAATGACATTTGAAAAGTAATTCATTATTCGAATACGAAGGAATCCCTATGCATTCCTAGGTAGGTATTCCTTTACAAATATAATATAATAAATAAATAATTCCACCTAAATAATGTTTTAACTTATCGAATAGTTTCATACTTTCTTCCGTATAACTGTCATACAAAATGAACACCTGTTGAAAAACTTTTCAGGAGTGATGACGCACTATACATGCGGTGTTTTTCGGGGGATCTTGAAAAATTAAAACTTTGAAAATTATTTTAACTGTTAAAACAAACTCTAAAAAAAAAAAAAATATGCAGTTATTTAAGTCAGAAGGTCATTATTTATTAAAAAAATTAAAAAATTGGACTGGAGTTCTCTATTGTTAGAATTTTTAATTGTATGAACGAAAAAAAAAATTAAGTGACAGTTTTCTTTCAAATTCATTATAGAAAAGGACTATGTTTTTGAAATTACAAAATTTTTTGATGTTTTGGTAGACTATGTTAACGGTAAGCTTTTTTTTTTCAACTTCTTTCATGTTGAAAGCTTAAAATACTGCAGTTTATAAACAATATAAAAACCAATATAAAGCATATTTCAAATACAAAAGTCTAAAAGGTAATTTTATCTAGTTTCTAAAATGGTATTTGTTTTTAAGACATCTTCAAAAATAAGAAATATACAAGACGTTTAAAATAAGTTGGAAAAATTTTAAAAATTCGTTCAGAAATCATCAATGCAACAACCAAATACAACAGATAAACTACCCCCTCTGGCTGTGTAAGCAGTGTATATGTCTTTCCATGAATTTTTTTGTCAGTTTTTAATTATGTAGTAATTTTTTAGTAATGCTGAATATGTTTACGTTGATTCAAAAACTGGATAAAAATACACCTTGAGCAACAATTTGTTATTGCCGTAATTTAATGATTTGGCCGAAAACAATCATCATAAAATTATGTTATGTGAATATCAAGCAATAAATTTCTGAACAATGGATAATTCAAATGAAATTGTAACTACGTTTTTATGTAAGTACGTAAAAATAGATTAAATCTTAACCTAAATCTTAATATCAACAAGCTAACAATTTAAAAAATGATTGATGAATGAGGCCCTGAGGATATTATTTCCCTCGGGACCTATGTAACCTCTGGGGATGCAATGTGGAGGGTTTTTTAAGAAAAAGAAGGAGAGGAAGTTCTGGGAAGGAAAAAGATATGAGTGGGTAGAGAATTGGCGGTCAGCGTATCCAGGAGTGATGAACGTATGAATCCATTTCCCCAACTGCGGTGCAAGGCGATGGGTGAAGAGAGTTCGGCTAGAGAGGTCAAAAGATCTCCCTCAAACAGTATCTAGTGATCCAGCCCGTCAAGTCGCAGGTGCATCCACCTCCGAGGCCTAGATATACTTCACCCCATGAACTCGGCCACTCCTGTTAAGTCACCTAACGGAGCGAACCACTCGGGGTGACATACAGGGTTCAGAAGTGTTGGGTTTTTTTTTACTGTGAATACCGCACAAGAGTCCCAACTGCTCCCCTCTGGAGCCAGTGAGACTATGGCATCCCCAATTGGGGTATGTTGTAAGGCTTAAGGTAGTTGGGAGGGGAAGGATATGAGGAGGAGGAAGGTGGGGAAATACCTGACTATTCAGATCTGGTCACCAAACATGGCTGAAGCCATTTCAAGCAACTTTTCAAATCTGAATGGTGGTCTTACACCAGAGCGATACTAATAGTATCTTCCACTTTGGAATGTACTGCAAATATACTATATAATATTTTTAATGAATTCATTTTGAAGTATGTAACACAAATTAATCAAATAAAATTATTTGGCGCGTGCCGGAATTCAATCCTGCGAACTTCGGATTGCAAGTCAAGAGCGTCACCAGTTCACCACCCCTCGACCACAGAGGAGTTGGTTATTAACTTACCGTTCTTTCTCCCTTAATCATTTCGGGAGCTATCCAACCGTCCGTTCCAGTGACCCCAGATCTCCTGGAGAAGCTGTTTCTCCCAATGTTCAACTTCTTGCAGAGGCCAAAGTCGGATATCATGGCTCTTACCGGACTCTTGTTGGTAGAAACAGACAGTAAGACGTTGTGCGGTTTTATATCACGGTGCACTAAAAATATTCACATAAATTACATACCGTTCGAATATAGTAGTTTTGTAATAGATTTCTTTAATTTGTTTTTTTGTTAACCTCTACGGAGACAGGCGGGCGCGCACGTATTGTGCGCATGTGCGAGAAAATAATTTGAAAAAATATCGAACAAAAAATGTTTGTCTGCGATTTTGGCCCTTCTATGTACAGAATTTGTATGAAGAACAGGAATGTCAGAATCGCTTGCGCCAACATTACACCATAAGATGCGTCAAAATTTCAATCACCTTGCAACCCCAGAATATTTTTTAACGTTTTTATCTGTGACATATAAATGTCATTTTTGCCGCGAATTTTAGCTGTCAAAATTAATGCGTGTTCCTCGACTAAAACATCGTAAAACCTATTAATTTACGTAAATAATGCAAGTAATGTTGTTTTGGTACATAGTTTATTGTTCTAGGAAAGTGTTTCAGTCAATAAAATATACGATAGCTCAAAATTAATCCACAAAACATTCAATTCAAAATTCAAAGTGGTTTTTTTTTTAGTGAATTTTCGTGAAATGGCCTGGCCTCCCAGAGATTAATCAGGCTAATTTGTTCGGTTTTCGGAACAACTCACACAGCTCTTAAAGAAATCGTTGTGTCTTTTACTGTAATGGTTAGAAATATGATCTAAACGGGGTTAGAGAGAGAAAACACCACGTTTTATTCATCTAAAAGTTAAACACAAAATAATTCAAATGTAAACCTTTGTGAATCCAAAGTTTCAAAAAAAATTATGAAACTTTGGAAACTTTTTATTAATTATTTTTACAAAATGAGTTGAGGCAAAAATTGAGTTGACGATAACGTTTACAACACATTTGCCTACAAAAATATATGTGTTTTTATTTTTTTCATTATCAGTAAATTTTAGTCCGAAAAAACCTAAGGTGAGCCATTTTTTAATCTGTTTTATGTCAGCATTCAAAAATTTTATATTGAAAAAATTATGTGTTTATTTCTTATCATAAAATATGAAAGTTTATTTCATCACCTTTCAAAAACGGTTTTTAGTTTTGGGATGCGTTTAGAATTATTCCATTTATTCGGATTTTAATGCAAAGCAGAAATATTTTGATCTTCCGACAAAATAGGCCAGAGGCCTGAGTGATTAAAGAAAAACATAACATTCTCGGGTTATAACCTGACCATATTTCAAAACAAAGACAACATCATTTTTTTTTTTTTTTTTTTTTTTTTTTTATTGAAATAATAGATAATACATAATATAATCAACAAACAAGTCCTGCTAAGCCAATTGAATCGGCTTGTCAACAGGTGCTTATATTTTAGTTACATATTTATACATATTTAAAATTTACATCTTATATCTACAGATACAACATTTTTTCATACATATCAAAATCAATATAAATCTTTTTTTTCCGATAGCCAATTTTTCACCATATATTTAACCTTATTCATAGAATTACATTGCTTTATAGTGTCAGGTAATAAATTAAATATCTTCGGTATGATATATTCAAACGTTCTCTGTCCGTACTTATTGTTAAATTTTTTAAATTATAAAAGGTAAAAGTTGCTTTTGTACTGATGGAGAAATGGAGAACTTAGTCTAGCAAAGGATTGAACCCGCGATGGCACTGTGGAACCATATGCATTTGTGCATCCAACTACTAACCGGTTTGGGATAGATTATACATGGTGTCTGGAAACTTGTGGTACAAGCGGGAAACTGGTGAATTTACATCACGTTGTGTTTAATATAAATAAAATAAATAGGATTTTTCACTACGACTTACGTATGCATAATATACAGTAATTTTAGAAAGCTTGTAAAAGGCATATAAAATATGACTTTACCTATGTCCAAAGCATGTAGATGTGCCAAGCCCGCAGTGGCCTGCTGCAGAACTTCCAACGGACCAATGTTATAGGCTTCTCCCAACTTTTTCTGAACATATTCCTGTAATGTGGCTGCGCAGAGCTCTAGTGCAATGTACCTGAAAGAAAAAAATATTTTAAAAAAACATTCGTAAAGTACACAAAAAATGATCTCATGCAAAAACTCCTCCAAACCTGAAAAAAAATCACCTTATTATTCATTAATATTAATATTAATCACAATCGAAATTATAAATTATAAAATAATTTGGTAGCGGGTAGGTTAACAGAGACGCACACATATCGACCCTTTGGAATAACAAGGTTCCATCTGTCGTGGTAACGTCATGTGATAATGGGATCTATAGTAAGCTACTTTAGAGTTCATTATCGCATGATGTTACCGCGACAGATGGTACATTGTTATTCCAAAGGGTCGATATATAGTGAGAAGGAAATAGCCGAGAGAAATCGCCTTCAATACAGGGTAATACTAATTTGGGAGGCAGATATGGGTACCGCCGCCCTGTGAACCGTTTATTGGGTAATCAAACATCTCTGCCATAGGTTCAACACCCCAAGTGGTTCGTTCCGAACCAGATTCCCCCGCCCACAACTTTCCTTCCCAGAACTTCCTCTCCTTTCCATAAAAACCCACCACACAGCATCCCCTAAGATGACATATACCCTAAGGATTATTTTTATGAGCTGATGTACAAAAAAATTTTGATAAGAATAGACAATACACTACAATCTTGACCGACAAAATGGAAGTAACTTGTCGACAAGAAATAGCCACATAAAGTTGGTCGTTTACCAAAGCCTTCAGATTTTTCAATTCCAATCGGTATTCTATTCACTTGGCCAGCCCTTTGCAGTATTCAGGACTTAGAGAACTTACAATGATTTTTTTTTTTTTTTTTAAATGAGCTCCACACAGGAGGCCCTGAGGAAAATAATTTCCCTCAGGGCCTATGTCACCCCTGAGAATGCTGTGTGGAGGGTCCCTTTAAGGAAAGGAAGGAGAGGAGAGTTCTGGGAAGGAAAAGGGTTTAAGGGGTGGGTAGGAATCTGGGGTTCAGTACGTCCTGGTCATCCGCCTCCAAGACCTAGACAAACCTCACCCCATGAACCCGGGCACCCCTGCTAAATCACCAAACGTAGCGAACCACTTGGGGTGACCTATGGCAGAGGTGTTGGTTATCCAATAAAGGTTCCCGGGGCGGCGGTACCCATTCCCGCCTCCCAAATTGAAAAAGCTTGGTATACTCAATTGAAGGGAATATTGATTTAGTTTTCTGTCCTAAGAAAGTCTGGAATCCATAATTTTGAAAAGATACCAATATACTATATCTAGATTCAAATTGTCAGCCGCGGCTAACAAAAATGCTTTGCAAACATTGAAATAACATTTAATACAATTGTCCTGAGCCAGAGTTTCGAAGTAGCGCTCTCTGGGCCCAGAGCCCAGGATCTTCACACTCTGCTATGATATAATTTCACTGTTTCCATCCTGGGTTTGATAAAGTGAATTCTAATAATAATTTAATTTTTTTACATTAACTCCACACAGGAGGCCTGAGGAAAATAATTTCCAGCATTGAAATAACGGTAGAACAAGGATAGCATTCCCACCCGACGCCTGCGCTCTAAATGCGCACTTGTGATTTGTACAGGGTTAGCAGTTGTGTACTATTAAAGTATCTGCGGGCCCTGTAGAGTACGCCCAGTTTTTGAGAGGCTAACTGGCTTCGATGGAGCCCCCATATCTGAGCTGGTCACTTAGAGTTACACCAAGCATATCATTGGAGGGCCTGTTCAAAAGATTGTTTCCGTTGAAGGAGACTAGATTTTCATTGTACATTATCTTTATACCTGAATAGTCTGTCTTGTTCCATGCAGAAGTATCGGACAACGTTAGCGTGAGCATCAGATTCCGTCAGTAAGGCGACTTCTCGGTCAGCAAAAGTGAAGCACTCGGGAAGTAACCGCTTCACCGCCACATCGCGATTCTCAAAATTTCCTCTGAAAGTTAAAAAATAAACATGAATTCATTCACATGGAAATTAAGGTTCATAAATATTTAAAAAGTGGGACACGGTTAATAGGTAATATATATGAGTCCTATAATTTCAATACCCTCTATATCTGATTTTTTGATAAAATGATCTGAGTATGACATCTTGTTCACATTTTTGCTAGGAACAAGACTAATCTAAAATTTTTATCACAACCAAAAACCATGTTAAAACTGCGAGTAAGAAACAAAACCCGCTATATCATTCAAGAAGGTTACTATCAAAACCCGCTGTATCAGAATTCAACCAATCACGAGCAGTTATTTTGCCAAGATGGCGGGTGTAGAAACACGCCCCTCATGTCAGTTGAGTTTCAAAAGCCTCTATATTCCATATAAATCACGAAGTGAGTATCAAATCCGCTATATCCATTTTATTTATCTAAATTACTAAAATATTTCTAGACATACATTGGAAAGTGAACACTTTTCGAATGTATATTACTCCAATTCATCATAGAAAAAATTAAATTGCAATTTTTTATTTACGCTAGAGATGTGACAGTTTTTTGCGGTTTTCTCCGAATCATTGAAAGTTGATATAGCGGATATAGAAATTGAACGACTCATGTATAACTAGCAGTTAAAAACCCGCACTGCAGGATTTTGCTGCTAGGCCCTGCGGGCGGCTTTGGTTCAGATTCGCCCAGTTTAAGTGGGAGTGACCATTTTATAAATTCGATAGGAACCGGTTCCATAAATAATCGGTTCCTCGGATCCAGTGACTAATAGTCACCGGGACAAAGAAAATGCGATAGTCAATGACGTCATATACAATACATAGACGCATGGTATTATTATTCACAACTGCCAGTTACAATAATAATCATATTAATATCAATCTTTCCATAACCTGAAAGATTCACGATATTACAAATCCAACGGTACTTATACCTGCCAGCGGCAGGTCCTCATGCGACCTGTTAACATAAGTGGCGCTATCTTTTGGCATTATTGGCTACTTGCTTGAATCCGGTTCTATTACAAAAGTAGCTTTTTAACAAAGATGTGTTTTTAAAATAAAATGTGCCCATTAACCGTTTCCCGCTTTTCTGTATATTAACTGAAAAGAACCACCATTCAGAATTGAAGCGTAGCATTATGGTTTTAGCTACCTGCATATTATGTTTGTTGACTATTTTATGTTTTATATCAATTTGTTTACCTGTACACAAAAGTTCCTTCACAACCCTTCCCCAGGATTTGTTCAGGATCGAATATAATCTTTCCAACTTTGACCAAGCCATTTTCTAGGTCCTCTGGTAAAGCCGTTATCTGTCCACTGGTGCTCGAAGAATTAGAATTTCTGGAGCCACTCTGGGACAATTGTTGAAATTCACGGATCTGAAAGCATAAAAAACATCAGTATGTAATATTATCGTGTATCCCACTATACCTCATTTTCCCTCCCAAACTGTATTTTCCCCCCACAAATCAATATGTCAAAATGTTTGCTTCTGTGAGGCATTTTTTCAAAAATGGAACACAATCAAATTTAAAGAACATTATTAAGAAAGTACCTACCTCATTTTCATTACAATAATGCTCAATACTATGGTAATAAATTTGCTTGAAAATTTATTGATTAGTAAAATAACAAACATTATGTAAACATGTACATGTAAAGCATGTTGCATAATCGATAGAAAAATCCTAGCTTCAACATCAAATTACATAATACTTAAATGATATGCTAGATGAATTAAAACTGAGTGACAAGCGGTGGCGCCGGGTGACTTTTTCATGCTAGAGGGTTAAGATACATATATAAAACATTGGGGAAATATAAAGGGACTGAACTTTCAAAGGAATGAGGAGTTCATCGGAAATAGGCTTCGGTCTGAGTATACGTACTGTATAAATAATAATAATAATAACAGATATTGATTGATGTTGCACCAGCCGCCACTGTTGATAAGCTTAAACAAATTAAATAGGACTTAAAAACATCAATTGATAAGTATAAACATGATCGATAAATGTAAAACCATCACTTGATTGATAAGGATAAACATACCTGATTTCTAAGATACCAAAACATTGATATAACAACTCCGACTAAAATAATCAAAGAAAACTTCAGGCCGATGTTTTCCTGTTGATTTATCCAAAGATATGCTTGCTTGTAGAACAACTTCAAAGAGAGTGGCTTATCATTTATGTCTTGATAATCCGTTTGTATTCCGACAGAGTGAGAACCTTTCGTCTCATTCACTCCGTCATCGTCGTCATTTGCAGAATTAACTATAACAGACTTGTCTTTATTTGTTAAAGTTACTTCCGGTGAAGAACCGTTTGTCAATTCCAGCCATTTCCCATTGTTACTTTCGCTGGGACCCATTATCAATTTGATCTGTCTGTTATTTAATTTGTTATCAGTGGCGATGTTAACTGGCATCGATAGTTCATTGAGTTTGCCTAAGATTCTAAGATTGGTCTCTGCATAATCAGGAACTGAATAATGTCCCAGTAACATATAACCTTTCGCCGCTTCCGTGTTTTCCTCGTTCAGATTGTAATGGACGTTTATCTTTTTCCTGTAGACTGTATAGTGATTATCGGTGCCATCGCTGTGTTTGTTTTTTTCCGTTGGTCCTTCTAGCAGTAATGGTTGGGGATCGTCAGTTGATATAGTTATGGTGTTTTTATCAACCAAAGAGGAGAGGGCGTATAAACCATGAACGTGCTCTCCGACATAAAGAGAGGGGCTGAAATAAAAAAAATTACAAAGATTAGGAAAATATACTGTGTACTAACGTAATAAGGGAATGTGTTTAGTTTGGTGGCCGTAAGATCTGTAAAAAAACTATGTATTTGAATGAAGGAAATGATTGTAAGCAGCAAACAAACACTTGCGTTCAAAAAAATATGTTTCAAATTTTCTTACAGTTACATAACTGAAATCATAACAGAACTTTAATAGAACTTTCACAGAACTTGAAAATTAACTTTTAAATTTGAAGAATTGATCAAATTCTGTGAAACAATCCGAAGAACAACAAGAAGGTACTTAAATGCCTATCTACTTAATTATAAATCATGTATCTTAAGCGGCCTACACACGATACTGCATGTAGTGACTGCGGCAGTGACTGCAAAGAGGGTGGAGTTGAGCGAACTAGCGCTGTCTCGTTCTAGCGGCCCTTTAACAAACGAGACAGCGCTAGTTTGCTCAACTCCACGCTCTCTGCAGTCACTGCCGCAGTCACTACATGCAGTATCGTGTGGAGAACCCATTATGTAAAAAAAAAAAATTCAAATTTGGAATTATATAATATGGGAGAAGAAATGTCACATATCAATGAAAATTCTTTTTTCAAACTTTCTTCAGGCGAGTGGGTATCATAATATTGATTAGTCTGATTTGACAGCTCATAGTAGAATCCATGCTCATACGAACTCTGGCGGGAAAAAAGATAGTATCCAAGACAGCCACCATCTTGAAATGGAAACAGAATGTGCAAACAAATTTACAGACAGATTTTTATCCATTTTATTTTTAATACGCGACATCTATTGACTTTTCTGCAAGTCTAGGATGAATATTTATTATTCCAGACACTATCTAGATTGCATTTAGTTCGAGTTGAATCTTGCAATCATATATAAAGATAGCAGCCAATAATATGTGCGTTAAGTAAATGAAGATAATGTTGGTAGTTCTTAGTCGAAGTAGATACAGTTAAAAGTGACCGAATTAATATGGGTTCCGTAGCTCAATCGGTAGAGCTGTTGCCATGTAAGCAAAGGGTCCTGGGTTCGAGTCCCAGCGGAGCCAATATCTTTTCTGATTTTTGTGTCTCCAGATTTCGATTGAGTTTCGCTAACATTGTCTTCATTTAATTAAATCTTATTTTAGTGGTGGAATGACTGGAAGATTAAAGTAGAATGGAAAAAAGTCTGAGGACCAGAGAAGAATTACCAAGAACCAAAGCTGGTGAAGAAATAATTTGTATATGAGGCCAAATCCTATCCTGACACATAGCATCTAGTGCAGTGGTTATTAACCTAGGTTCGATCAACCCCACGGGTTCGGTGAGTCAGTCTCGCGGGTTCGGGGAGGTCAAGACACACCCCCGACTCATACGATTCGTGATGACACACCCCACTTTCTAATTAAGAATGGTTCGGTGAATGCGCATATGAAACTGGTGGGGGTCAGTACCTTCAAAAAGGTTAAGAACCACTGATCTAGTACAACGATGAATGCGACCAATCTGTAAAGTTAATTATGTTATTAATTTGTTAATTCTTACAATAGTTCTATATTGGAATGTTGGAATCCCCTCCCATGGCTCGGCGTGGCGACATCCTCCATGATGTGATCCATGGTATCATCTCCGACGGTGTTGAACGGCACGGCAATGAGGCCCTCCGTGTCCAGGATATAGGCGGCCACTATGGGCGACTGCATATCGTGTGACCATACCATCTCGCCGGTTTTTCTGTCAAACGACGTGACACGTCCGTTCGAAGTTGATGTAAAGTGTACGATGCCTGAAATATATCGCGATTAATAGAAAATTAGATTAATAGAAAAATTAACGCGATTAATAGAGCACCCCTGCATGCATGGTGTATGGAAACTATATCATTGTGAGTTTTATTCAACCTTTTTACCGTTTCTGATTTGTAAAGCATAAGCAGGAATTTCGATTCATACAAACAAATGCATAAATAGATATGTGAAGTTAATTATTCGCTTATTATATTATGATGCAGCAATTATAGCAAACATGTTAACCCGGCGAGGGTAAGGTTGGGTAAAATTTACCCGAGGTAATTTATGTTGCTCAATAATTTCATTTATTGCCGAGCTCAACTGTTCTATGCCTCCCAGTATCTGCCCGGGGGGAAGTAAGGAAGCGACAAGAAACGAGAATTTAGTCAGCCACTTCCCAGGGAGGCACTTAGACATCGTCAAAGTTGTCGGTGGATGAATTTTATCCACTTAGCGCTTGGTGTTACCATTTTTCACAAGTACTAAGATAAGTTGTAGAAAAAAAAACTATTTTTGTGTTTGTTATGATTAACTTTAGAATGTTAATTTTTTTGTGATTTTATTTAGTTTTATATAAAAATGGACAATTAAGTGCCATAAGTGAATTCTCTAAGAAAAATATTGATTCGAATAAAAATGATTAAACTACTAATTATAACACTCTTATTCCTAATTTTTAATAACAAATACTTAGAACACAGGTAAAACAAGTATACTATTAAATTTAAATTAGTAATAAGTCGAGAATAAAAAATACGATATAAGTAAGAAATTCGGGTGAAAATTACCCAGCCTTAAGCTCGATGTTACAAATTTGAATCTAAAGGCAGAAACATACTTGCGGGCAGGCGCGGCTGGCGCTAACGTGCAATGGGGCGCTGAACCGCCAAAAAAATTCAACATCATTTTACAACTCATCGTATTTCTACGTAATGTGTTTATTTATTAAATTGATAAAATTGAGCACAATCTTTAAATTTAATTATAATTATTTATCAATCTAACAATTAACAATGTATTACGGCCAAATAAACGCATTGCTCCCACCCGCCAGTTACGGCGGCTACCCGCTAGGAGTGAGGAACCGAGGTAGGTACAATGCCAAACCGCGCGCCAGAGCTAAGCGCCCCGTAATTTGAATGATGCTCGTAGTAAAAAATCCCAAAACGTCAGAAACATGTCATACTAAAAATCGGCTGGCAGTGCGCTGCACGGCCGACCCGAAGAGCTTCGGCATTCTTCGGAAATATTCCGAAGCTTTGGTTCCAGCGGTAGTAAGGTTTGAACAAGATAATATTAAGTAATAATATTTCTCTTCTAAAATGTAACCATTAGTCAAAGGGTCAGCTATGCGTCTCGTGTGACATTATCTTGTTCGAGCCCTTGGGATGTACCTTTTTGACATTATTATTTGTTTGTCACCCATTGATCGAAGTTGTCACGACAGTAAATGAAACGAGTGAAACGTTTCTTGTGTGTTAATTATTATTATTGGATTATTGCGTTATTATTATTATCTTTGGAAGGTTGAGTATTTTTAAATGGATATCACACCCACCCTTTCCACTAATCTTCTAATAGATTTAATATCAATAGTAATGGAGTGTAAAATGCTTCTAAAAATATTGATACCAGAATAATTCTATAATAATTGGATAATTACTAGAGCGCCATTTTAGTTATGTTGCGTTGTGCAATTTATTATGAGTTCCCAGGCTATATGTATTTTTATTATTTGAATTTACAAACAGATACATAAAACATACCTACTTACCTGGCAGGTCAATTCACTATATTAAACTCTAGACATCAGCATGTTTTTACATCGCACAATATTTTTACTATTACAGTTACATGATATTTTTAGATACTTAGCAAATAATGTAAAATTATGCATGATGTCTAGATTTTTTTTTAAATATAATATCAACCTTTCGTTTTTTATGAATGGCTTGGTGAACCACCTATAATTTGAGGCACCGGCCGCGCCTGCTTGCGGGTCGTGTCGTGACTACAAATTAACCAATCATCGTCGTGGCTTGTCGACACGCCACGACCTACAAATATGTCTCTAACCATAATCAATATATGAAACCGATGTGCTTCTGGCGCGTCACAACACGCCACGACACACAAGTATGTTTTGCCTTAACGCTCGCCGGGTTAAGTAAGTAGGTACCCATTATGGATTTCAAATAGTTGAATGTATTTTATTTTTTTAAAATAGAATTGTTTAAAAACAAATGAATGCCAGAGAAAATTTAAAGATAATGGATTTACAGCATAATCTCTACTGAGAAGTATATATTGGATTTATTATTTTATATAAGAAAATTGCAATGTCTGGGTATTGATGCAGACGCTTGTTTACTTTCAAAGACCTTCATAAATGGATTAATAACCGTAGTACGGAAAATTAATAAACAAATAGTGCAAACAAAGATTAACTGCCTTTTGGATCATATTGTGTAATACATATATACAAACTTATACAGTGAAATTCTCTTAAGAAGTTCCCTCTTAAGAAGTTTCGTGGCTTAAGAAATTTGGTTTTTTCGGTCCCTCGGCCCAATTTTTCCCACATTAGGTTTTCCTGCGAAGCTTGTTTTTTCTGGTCCTTTGGAAAACTTCAAGGAATTCACTCTAATTCCGTCCACAAACCTTTGTAATCAAACCTTTATAACAAGTCTACATTTTCAATATTCTTTTAAATACAACTTCTAATAAACTGGGCTTCTCTTTATGTGAAAAATGAATATTCTCACCATAGTTATTGGTCATATCTTGTCCCATAGTATGTGAAGAATAATCAAAGTATGTGACATTCCACCGTTGATTTTCATGTTTAGAGTCGTACATGAGGACATTGTACTCTGTCCTCGCTACGTAGATGGCGCTCTTAGGATCTATAGGACACGTGTTGTCCTTTGAACCCTCAAAAGGATTTGTTTTATCATAACCTGCATGAAAAAAATTGTGATTTACAAACATGATTAAAAAAACTTCATTATATTAGAACCATCCTTTTTCCTCCAAACTTCAATAATAATTATTAAAAATGGAATTACCAGAATGGATCATACCAAAAAGGTTGCCATAAGGAAAAGATTATTATGAAAAGTTATTAAATTTTACCAACTCTTGGTCTAAAACTGAAAAAATCCTGTTCTCTTTTTAATGAGAGTGTTTGTGTTACAAATATCCAAAACTATAAATTTAAATTGAATATAAAAATCATGTGCTTACCCAGAATGTGTTTTCTTATCCCCGTTTTGGGGTCGATCATGAACCACGTGTCTATTTTTTTTCCTGTGTAGAGTATTCCGTCGCTGGATCTACATGGTGCGTTAGCAACCAGCTGCGGGATGGTGAAGGGCAGTTTCTTCAGGACATGGTGCTGCCCCGAGTGCGTGCCAAACATGTACAAACTGCCATGACGGGGATCGGGCAAGAACTGAGGCACGAAACGCTCATTCTCGTTGGGAACTTTCACCACGGGCTCTGGAAAAGTTCTTTATTAAAAAAAACTGCTAGATTGCTGTAACCGTTTTCTTGTAGGGACGCAATCGGCATAGTGCGAGTGAGAATTATGACATGACATGTCATACAGTTGTTTAAGTGTATTAGTGGCTGTTACATTGCTAATTGGACGGACGCTGTGATGGGTGGTAACTATTCACTATACATACTGTTACTCACACAAAGCCGATTGAAATTTCATGTGCAAACAGATTTATTATGGTCCTGCCGTTGAGAGCTCCATTGCAAACTGTCTTTCTGTTACATGTATCTGTTATGAAAAAGTGGGAGTGTGCAACAGAGCTGTTAGTATGCTTTTATCAGATAATACTATCAGAAAGCAAATTATGGGATTAATATGTACTTAATAGATTCACGCCTAAGCCACAAGCAATATTCAACCACAAGCCACAGATGCAATATTCTACAACAGTATTCATGCTAATAAGCAGATAGTGAAAAAAAAATACTGAAAAATATTGATGTTTTTTAGGTTGTTTTAATATAAAGTTTAAGTCTTAGTATAAATACTAGGTACGGTGGCAGCAGTTTGTCATTTATGTTCATAACAGTTTAGGGCAATGCCAAATAGTGGTAGACGTGAAGGTACATAGTAAGAAAAAGAACGGAATAATATTTAGAGTTAAAAACGATGATGATTATTTCTCATAGATTTACATATTAAAATCAGATTTTTGCACAAACTTAATGTATGTCAAAATGTAGATAAAGGTTTGGTAATTATCGGTTCGGACTGGCCACGCTTATTACGAATAATTTTTAGAAAAAAACTTTAGATTCGCCTTAATTACTATAAAAGGAAACTTTTTGGCTTTGGGGCGGCGGAAAATAATGCATTTTAATTTTCAATTGCATAAAACCAAAATTCACTTCGCGAACCGACGCAGCGAAAATCCGCGGCCGTAGCTGTCACTTGCTGTCACTGTTATGGACTGTAGCTGACTTCGTGGGATACCTACATGAAATACCGCGAATCACAAACCATGTTACACAAACCTAGCGTAGCCGCTAAGCCACTTGAAAACTGGGATGTTTTTCTTGCCTTGACGCGAGTAGGCGTTATAAAGGGGCACTTTCTTTTGTATCACAAACCATGTTACACAAACAAGCCCGCTAGACAAATTTCATAATTACGCGCCTTATCCCATGAAGTCGGCTACAGTCGTATTAGCTCTTGTTAATTTATCAAGGATACCAACATCACAGTGACATGTACGGCCGCGGATTTTCGCTGTGTCAGTCGCGAAGCGAATTTTGGTTTTATGCAATTGAAAATTAAAATGCATTATTTTCCGCCGCCCCAAAGCCAAAAAGTTTCCTTTTATAGTAATTAAGGCGAATCTAAAGTTTTTTTCTAAAAATTATTCGTAATAAGCGTGGCCAGTCCGAACCGATATTTACCAAAGGTTTTAAGGAAAATGTGATTAAAAATAAAAGTCAGTAAATTATAATATTTTTAACATGCTTGTTTTTAATCATAATATTACTATGATACTTCAGATTCTAAAGCGAATTTTGATTATGACTGAATACCATTTATTCCTGCAGTTATTATTACTCGGGTGTATCGAATTTCAAGAATCGACATAAAATTGCACAAATTGTAAAATATGGTTTACCATCTTTCAAAGTCCATATTATATTCCCAGATATCTGGTCAACGGCTGCCATGCCGCCCCCAAGCGTAGCAAATAATAGGGGTCTGTCATCTGGCTCCCTCGCTAAATCTGTATTGTCCTAAAAAACATAAAACATTCACAATTAGAACACATGTTTCGTCATACAGATACATTGTTATTGATAAAGACATTGTCTAACCACACTCTTGGGAACTGCAGATAACACCGACGTGTTCTCAGCGTAGAATAAAACTAGACTAATTAATACATGAATAAAGTTCATTTTCACTTTTCACATTAATAATATATTTGTCATTGAAATAATAAAAGCAAAATCACAATAAATAAAGCAGACACATGACATTACTACGTCAATAAAAACAATGTCGAACCATTTTTGACAATTCCTTTTACCAACACGGCAACATTATCTTTTGCATACGAATGCCTAAAATGCGTCTGAAAGGAAGATTTTATTCAAGCTAAAATGTGCTTTAAGTGATGCATTTCGTATGGAGTTGTGGACTGTATTTATGTATCATAATACTATTTTAAAAACAGATGTTTATGTTGCCATACAAGAGGGCAGGTAGATACTTTTTGAATGTTTTTGTATTTTCGTGACGATCTACAATATTATAAAATTTTGACGTCTGATCATGAATTGACATTACGAATTTTACAAGGTTTATTTACTTTTCGTGTTTTCAATCTTAAAACTCCGCCAGTGTATAACCAGTATGCAAAGTTCATCAGTTCGGCATAAACAATGAAAAAATATCTTCACTAGTTCAAATTAGGTGGTAATTTCTCAATCATTATCGATTGTGTGACTAATTCTAATGATTTTAGTGACGGCTGATCGTAGACATTGAACACATGGATCAATCAAAATCTTGTAAGTAATATTTATCCATTTCAAGTTTGCCTACACTTTTTAAAACACCTCAACATGTGTCTTGCACATTTTACATAGTTTCCAGTTCTAAATTATTCTCATAATTTTAAAAACTGTTGCACTACATTTTTATCTGCGCACTTTTTGATTAGCGAATTCCTTAGATCTGTTAGTTGATAACAATGATAACAGACAATGGACCAGTTGATCACTCTTTAGTAAAATGTAAATACAAACCCTTGTGTTTTCAAAACCAAACCGTTGTTATGACAAGGAAACCGACGAATGCGACGACAACTGTTAAGTGTCACACTAAATATATTTCATAATAATTGATTATGATTGCACAACTTTTTCATTACATCCACAAACCACAAAGTTTTCTTTCTACCAGACTTTCTATCGTTTTGTATTCCTTTAACGATTTTTATTGCATATTGTTCCATTGTTCTTGCTTGATGGTTGATAAACCTAGTTGTTATGTCGCTAGCTGTGGATGTTTGTTTATTGCAATAGTATGTCTTGTCCAAATGATGTTAGAAATAGAGGCCTTCGTATTTATTAAAATCTGATCCTTATCTGTTATATTTAATTCCTTTAAGTAAAAGAATAAAACTATAGTAAGTATTTCACGATTCACTGTCGCAAACATAACACTAATCCAAACTAATATCAAATTATTATATCTTAAGAATAACAGCTCACTTAAATTAGTTATTTCTGAGACGTTCTACTGCCTACTTTATTATGATTAATTAATATTGAGAATTTAGCTAGATAAATCCAAGTTGATATAGGTATTATAACAATGTGCAAAGTAAATTCCCTTACTTCATCTAGCAGAGAAATAGTGTGAATAACATTGACGGTTCCGAAGAACAATGTGAGATCTGCTAAAAATTGAAAATTGTTCTGTTGGTTTATTTGTTGACTTATTTTGTTAATTTAAAAGACTGTATTTTCGGCACGATCAAGTGAATCAGATACTTGAGTCGGGTCATGTCAAAAGTCAGAATAATAGAAGAGAATGTATGAGACGATGTATGAATGTGAGTGAGGCAAAGAGTGTGTGCCAAGACCGAGTTGTTTGGCGGTCCGTCCTCTCTGCCTACCCCTGCGGGAAACGGCGTGATGGTTAGTTAGTTAGTTAGTATTTTCGGAAGTTTTAATGAAATGCCACATAAAAAAACAATACTAAATTTATTGATCTCAAAAATAGTAAAAACGCAGAAACGAATCTTTAAACAGCTCTACTGCAAAACTACAAAATCGCACATCCAATTTTGTTCTTTGGAACTGTCGATATGTTCATTTGCTCACCGTGAATAAATTTATCCTTATTCTTTACCAAAAGCAAACAATACAAGTATATTTTGGTAAACTTTCAGGAAGATTGGACAAGCTCAAGGCCCGTCTTCCCGCATTTCTACTGTTTTATTACATATTTTCCAAATACTTTAACTCAAACTCTTATAAATGTTATTCTTGAAGATAATATCTGTACATTTCCCATGCCGAAACGGCAATTATATGAAATTCCCTCGATAGAAAAAAATCGCAAAGTATGCTCCGAAAATTATTATAAACTGGTTTTTTCAATTATTTACAAATGAAAAAATTCACAGTGTTTCTTTAAAATGCTATTTTAGACTTAGACAATTCCCATGAGATTTTTGCTCTATTTTAAATGAGTTGTGTTTTATTAAACATTTTCACAATTTTCTCTTAAATATTATCATTTTTAATATTAGCACTCTCTCTGTAACATTCGTATTTACATATCTCTCCGTCTTCTTTTTAAGCGGGTATACCGCCCCTAAATATGAACATTTTTTTGAGAAACCTTTTGAGTCATCTTAATTACTATAATTTTATAATATATAATTTTTTAGAATTTAACTATTTACGTTCGGGGAAATGGAAAATGTTGCATTTAAAATTTGCTTTCAAAAATTTATGTCCGTATTTTATATTGAAATTTTGAATGCAGTGTTTTCCATCGCCGTGAATGCATATTATAGTTGTCTTTCATAATAATTAAGGTGAATCAAAAGGTTTTTTCTAAAAATATTTTTTTATTAAGTGTGTCTAGTCATCCCGAAAGTTTACTGTGCGTTTTTAATATGTACAGATACAATTTATTTGCGAACAAAACATATCAAATGAAAGAGGAATGTTCAGTAAATAACACAATGAGCAAAATATGATTCTTTGTAATATAGTTTACAAGTGCATGATGTCTGAGTATGAACAATATGAGTTAATTTGTAATTATTAATTATATTTGCTGAAGAGTTACTCAGTGATTTTTTGATTTTATAATTTTGGTTGTATTAACCCTTTGATTGCTGAAAATGCAGCAGGTGACTAGTACTTACAATTGTTTTAGTTTTCTCAATATTTTCGATGTATCAATCATATGAACCAACATATAATCTTTATGGTACACAATTCTTATCTATTGTTATGTTATCAAACATAAAATATACCTTAAATTAACATGTGTCTCTTGCTAATAAATAGTGCTAAAAAGATTATTTATTACACTGCTTGGGAAAAATCGAGAAAATTTGAGACCTGCAGGGGTGATGGGCATTCACCTTCTGTCAATGTTCACCGGCAGTAAAAGGGTTAAACACATTTTGTGTATGTTAGAGAATTTTATGTATGGAGGAGTGAACCAGCTAAGTCAGATATGGGAACCTGTTGCTTCAGAACCTTCGACCAATATGTCAATGTTCAGAACCCAAACTTGCTACATAATTTTAATATCGTGAATCCATCTCTGCAATAAGTCATTTTTGGCCTCTTTCAAAGAAACACCGTTTTGAAAATACATTTTTGTCAAAATAAAGGTTAGGACACATTGAGCCCAAGTACGCAACGTATTCATTTCTAAGTTCCCCCGGGCCGATATGCGCATTTATCCTATGCAAGCTATGCAAATTTTAATTGTAGCATCGCAATACTCAATGGATTTTACATTATAAATCACTTTGTAACATCTTACTAAATCTATTAGTTGTTCATTTCCCGTTCTAACAACAAAACAAACATAACTATTTCTTTCTCGTGTTTACTATCGGCTTTGCATTAGGAGCATAGGATTGCGTTGCGTATGTTTCTAAAGCATATATTTTAACCCTTTGAACCCCAAGGCGTTCATTGTTTTATCATAGGGATGTCGAAAGTGACAAAAAATATCGATATATCGATGTATCGATATTTATTAAAATATCAATATCGACATCGATATATCGAGGAAAAAATATCGATATATCGGTCAAATTTTCAAGAGATTTTGCATTTTTAAAATAATAGTGTATTCAGCTCAACATTATCAATAGTAATTTTTGTACACAATTTGTTTTTTTTAATGTACAAAAATCTCAATAAAAATAAAGGTATTTTTATCACTTTTCATTTTTATTACGTAATACATAATTACTAAAATATCAAAAACTAAAAAGCTGTCTTCTAACTTATATGTAAACTGAGATGCATACAAAGTTTGTATGTGTCTCAGTAACATTCTATTGGCGTATTAATCTGTCAAAAAGGCCTTCGTGTTTGGAACAAGGTATAGTCAATAATCAAAGACAATTAGGAATCAACACATAGGAGTGGCTTAGAAAAAAATGGCGAAAAATAGCATACATTTCTATGTATGTACATACACACATGAGATAGTATTGGTGATCACAAATACTAATGCAAAGGCAATAGATTTGTAAGCTATTAATAGTTAAAATTTCAACCGCCAGATGTCATGACCCAGTTACTTTTACTTTTTTTAGTTACTTTTTTCCGTTTGTTCCTATACGGTTTTGGATTCTAGTGACTTTATATACATAAATTTTAAAAAAATATAGTTTTTAATACAATTTTCTATATTGGATATTTTGTATCGATATATCGGATCAAAATATATCCGGCTAAAAATATTGATATTTTGAATAAAAAATATCGATATTTTTTCAACAAGCCTATTTTAGCATCCTCATATTTATAGCTCCTGAGCAATTTTTGACCAATAAATAAGATTTGACTAACAAAAATTTCACAGGCTGGTATTCCGGGCCACAGGGAAATAGAGATAGATGTTGAGGACGGTAAACCGACCATTGGGGTATATGCCTTGCCAAATCAGGCCGGTTTACCGGCTTGTAGGGTTCAAAGGGTTAATAGAAAATGTATGAATTGTAATTTTTCCAGTTGTCTTAATGCGTTGCTTATGTTGCTTACTTAGGCCCGTTGTATCTTTACCTTAATATTGCCAATAAATTTGTTATCTACATTTTTAGTAAACTTATCGCTAATGCGTAACTAAAAAACCAATAACTAAGCTGAACATAATAATACGTAAATGTTTTGAAAATTACATAGTAAATTTGTGATGGTATACACGTTATTCAAAATTAAAGATGAATATTTTTATGGATCGCTTTGTTTGTGTTTAATGACAATTAGTTTCGAATATTACTGCGCCCTCATTAAGACATTGAAACACCTACTATTCTTGAAGGGGGTTGCAGTTTGTAGAGGGTGTAAAACAGTCTATGTCCCAAGAAAAGAAAACGGAAAGCCAATTCCGAGATTCATTTTGATGAAAAAAATTAGTAGATTTATTTTTTACATTAGCTCCACAGGAAAGTTATTCCCCTCAGGGCCCATGTCACCTTTGGGGTTGCTGTGTGGAGGATCTTTTTAGGAAAGGAAGGAGAAGAAGTTCTGGGAAGGAAAAGGTATGAAGGGTGAGTAGGAATCTGGGGGATCAATGTGTTCAGGAGTGACGAATGTATAAATCCATCCCTCCCACTGCGCAAGGCAATGGATCGAGAGGGTCCGAGGTCTAAAAATCTCCGTCAACCAGTCTCTCTTGATCCTGCCTGCCAATTAGTTGGTGGGCAGATGCATCCGCCACCAAGTCCCTGGCGACCCTCATCCCATTAACCCAGGCAGCTCTGCTAAGTCACCAAACATAGCGAAACACTTGGGGTGACCTATGGCAGAGGTGTTGGTTACTATTGCTATCAGATCATTACATGACTATGATAGCAATAGTCACCGAAAACACAAAATCTGAACAACATAAAACATTTACAAAAAAAATAACTGAATATCCAAACTTAAAGGAAAAACTCAAAAAAATGGACTGGAATCCAATATACCAAATACAGAATGCTGAAGAAGCCTGGGATAAATTCACAACTACGTTAACACAAGAAATAAATAACTACACTAATATAAAACTTATAACACTTACACACAAGACAAAAAAAAATAAAACTATGGATAACACAAGGAATATTAAACTGCATCCGTAAACGAGACAAATTACACAGACAAATTAAAAACACGCCATATGACATGGAACAACTTAATTTTTATAAAAGATATAGAAATATCTGCACAAAAATTATAAGAGTAGCTAAGGAGATATACTATAGACAAAAACTACAAAAAGAAAACAAAAACCCAAAAGCTATATGGAAAATATTGAAAGAAGTAACATACACACAAAAACACAAACAGAAAAATAGTATCGAACAATTAAACATTAATTCAAAAAAAATAGATATCAATACAAATGCAGAGATAATAGCGAACCATGTGAATAACTTTTTTGCAAATATAGGAAAAGTTTTAGCAAACCGTAAAACACAAACACAAACCAACCGATCAAACATCAATACACAAAAGACAAAACTAAGACTTACAATAAAAACAATTACGGAGGAGGAAATTGAAAAAATAATCGATAAATTAAAAAACAATATTGCACCGGGATTAGATGAGATAACAACAGATTGCATTCAGAAATTAAAAAATGAAATAATAAAACCAATAACACACTTAATCAACCTTAGTATAAAACAAAGCTGCTTCCCTAGTACTTTGAAACAAGGACTGGTGATCCCTATTTACAAAGCAGGAGACAAAAAGGAAATAAATAACTATAGACCAATCACATTATTAAACTCACTATCAAAGATCTTCGAAAGAGCATTAAAAAACCAAATTATAAAATACCTTGAAGAAAACAAATTAATCTCGGATAAACAATACGGATTTAGAGAAAAAAGAGGTACCAAAGAAGCTTTAGAATATGTAATAGATTATATACATAGCAACCTAGATCAAGGGCAAAAATGCATAGCGATATACCTAGACTTAGCTAAAGCCTTCGATTCAATTTGCCACAAAACCCTATTTAAAAAATTAGAAAACATTGGTATCTTAGGCAAGGAACTCCAACTAATGAAAAGTTATATGAGCAACAGAACCCAACAAGTTAAAATTAATCACCATACTAGTAAACCACTGCCAATTACATATGGAGTTCCACAAGGAAGCATACTAGGGCCCGTGCTATTCACTATCTACATAAATGAACTCTGTAATTTGGAAATAGACGGAGAAATAATTAGTTATGCGGACGACACAGTATTACTCTTCAAATCTAAAGACTGGAACAATGTGTATAATACAGCAGAATTAGGAATCACGCGAGTGAAAACATGGTTAGACACAAACATACTTACATTAAATATATCGAAAACAAAATTCACAATGTACAGTATAAATAGCACGGGACAGCCAACAAATAAAACAAACACCATAAAAATACACGATTGTTTAAACACCAAAAACTGCGACTGCCCTGCTATAGTAAAAACAGACCAAATAAAATATCTAGGAATCATAATTGATCATAATCTCAAATGGGCACATCATATAAATCATATCACCAATAAACTCCTCAAAACAATTCATCTTTTCCTAACCATAAGAAACATATACAAACTAAAACAAATGAAAACAATATATTTTGCACTCTGCCAATCTATAATAGAATATGGAATCATTGTTTGGGGAGGAGCAACAAACTCAGCTATTGCTCATATGGAAACCACACAGAGAACCATCTTAAAGATTATACTAAAAAAACACAGAATGACTGACACAGACCAAATATTCAACATGTTCGACGGACTTGATATACGACAATTATACATAAAAACACTTCTTAACTATATCTTTGACCAAAAACACAAACTCCAACAAACACAAACCATTAATAGACCAGTTAGACAAGCATACATACAAAACTTAAAAACACCGACGATAAACACAAGCTTTGGACAAAGACACCACAAATACCAGGCAATAAAAGCATTCAACCATCTTTCACTCGATTTAAAAAAAGAAGAAAACAAAAAACTTTTCACACTCAAAAATAAAAGATGGATTAAAGACCAAAAAAGACAACTTTACAAAAAAATCACAACATAAAAAAAAATAAAAATAAAAACACATAGACATAAACACCATTGCAATACTCACTAATTTATAAAACCTTTTAATTTCACTATCGGTTTATATGTATCTATCCTATTTATATAGTTTTATTCTATTGTTTTATTTTAGTGTTATTTTACTCTTTTTTGTTTTGCTCTATTTTCTTTCTTTCAATTCTCATATGTTATTGTTGAGTCTCTTTTTTCTTTAGTTTTTATTTTATATGTATCTTAAATAAAAAAAATAAAAATCATATCAAACTGTAAAATGAGGTCCTCAGCACGGGTAAAGCACCCAGTGAGGCCCACATTAGTCAAATATGTAACACACATGTATAAATCAGGTGAATCAAATAAAAAAAAAAAAAAAAAAAATCCAATAAATGGTTCCTGGGGCAGTGGTACCCATACCCGCCTCCCAAATTGATGAAAAAAATGTGTGGATTTATTGAAAATTCTTCTTTTTTCGTGACCTGCCCAACTTTAAAACTCTCTGAACTGCACACTCCTTATTACTTACAGATTCATGCCTTCATCAGGGCAATAATGAAAGCACGAGTTTGTCCAAAACTAGTTGAATTTAAACTCAAAAAACTCATTGAAGCATATTTGGAAATATATTTTATATTAGTTAGTGACCCAGAGGAAGTTGTGTTGTTCTAATTACATTTAGCAACTGACTAAGTCCCAATGAGCCAGTTAAACTAGTTATTATCGTTATCGAATTATTCGTTTTGATTGTAAAAATGTATATAATTTTATTTCTTCCGCTATGTTTACTATTGCCGTCAATGACATTTCAGGTTGATTTATGCGGTGATTTGATGTGATGCCGTTGTGATTTACGATGGATTCACATCGACTGTATGATTAGGTTCTTTTAATTTTTATTTCAAATTGATGTCGCAGGAATCTGGAGATTGGGAAAATAAATTTAGAATATTTCCATAATTAAACAAGATGACCGAGTCAAGGTAGACACAATATGTTATTTTATTTATTTTAAAAGTTTTGGTTGCTGAGAGCTTTTTTATTAAAGAATTATCGCATGTATTCTATGCTTTTCGTAGTTAGCGTGTCTTGAAGTCTTTAGCAGTGTATAATAATACTAATCATGTAGATAGCATGTTTAGTTGTTTAGAATAAAACATGCGTAATTTACATAACATATCTTGATAACTTAAGGCATGTGGATTGTACGTTAGTGCAACGTTATTATGTGTTTAATTTTGGTAGTGACCTAATTTAATATAAATTTTGCTAGAATGTTCAGTAAGTACACATACATAATTTGATTATTTTATTGTGATTCAGAGGTAAAAACAGTATGAACAAGTTTATTAATATTTGTTTAGTATATTTGTAGCAAATTATATAGTGTTCATTATATTAACTGTGTTGTCTGCGATAGTAATCATACATACTTACAGACCTTTGTTACATTTTTCTTAAATTTATTATGGATAATATAAGATGAATGTTTTTAATTCTATTATCAATTATTGAAAAACAGAGTCTTAGCTTCCTGTTTCCAAACCAATGCCAACTTGTAATCTGTTTAACCCGTCTGCTTGGTTCAATATATTCGCGCCTCACAATCCGGAAGCCTCGGATTCTGAAAAAAATTCTGAAACCGTCACTTTGGATCGAGATTATAAAATATCTATGCAAGATAGCTTTCATATTTCAAAGACAATAAGAAGCATTATTTCTGGTTAAAAGAAATATATGTTTGCATGAGAGGAAGAGAGATATATACTTAGCTTTTAAAATGTAAGGTCGCTCAGGACGTTTTTGGTCTTATGAAAGTATAACGCAAATACATGTTTTGGGATGTATTTATTCCTAAACAAGCAGACGGGTTAAACCATATTGAAATATCTGATTGTTTTTTTACTGCTTTTTCCTCCTGAGCTATATTTCCCGCCAATAATCAATCTCTCAAATAAAACTTCTTTGCTTTTAAAGTGTAATTTAAAAATAGAATATATTCAAATTCCAAAGAAAATGTGACTAATTAGACTTTTTCATTATAATATTATCCTAAAAAGATTTTTTCACAGGTACCTACCTCTAAGCTAGTTTATACAATAATATACTGCAAGTGAAGGGGGAAGTGTAGAAGCTGTTAAGTTACAATTTAACACCTCATATTATATTACAACAGCCATGTATTGATTTCAACCTATTCCGAGAATTTAGTCAGTATGTATAAAACTGAAGTGCTGCAGACATTATGTACACCTTAAAATTGTATTTTTGGTGCAGGTATTGAATTTAATTTTGTAGTTATTACTTGGTGTGATATCAAACAGCTTTGTTTTTAACTAAATAAATCGCTTTGTTTGATTTTGTTAACAATAAATTACAAACATCACTTAAATATATCATAATAATTGAATTTTTTTGTTTTCGAATTTAAGCCTTATAAGTCAATAATTGTGGAAGTGAGTGCAAGCTTTATTGATGCATCCGAGTCTTGATGTAAAATATTTTGTAACTCTTGCAGCTGTTTCAAAAAATGCTAAGTTTGATGACAATCTTTCGATTTTCCAAGATAGGCAATCGCTTTGTTACACTTAACATAAATAAAATTACTTGTGTTATTTGCAATGCCCTAGGAACTGGATCTAATACTCTATTTTTTTTAATTTAAAATAATAACATAAGGGACCAAACAAAGATTGAAATATTCCCATTTGTGAAAGCTATCTTTTTTGGCTTTGTAATTCTCTACTGTAAAATATGCAAATACATGTATTGACAATCTCTGTATTGATGTATCACTTGACTGGGTTTAGGTTTTTCATGGGTTGTGGTTTCAATTTCAATTCCTATCAAGTGAACCGAACTGTACCATACATAAAGATATGGATTTAATCTGTACATAAAATAATATAAGAATACTTTCGGCCATGACATTTATAATGTTGAGTTCAACCCATTCCGCCTTCAAATTAAATGCATATTATTATCTTGTGTATATGACAACATAGTTAAATATACATTATTTTTTTAAATTCTCATTGTAAATGAGTAATGTTGTTTTGAATATGAAAATTATATAATTATTGACCTCTATTACAAAGTTTGTAACATAATATGCAATGCTTATAAAGTATTCTGATGTGAGGCCACCAGATTTTTCTCTCTTTAACCCATTCCTTACAATATTTACTGTTATTTTTCTTATACATGGATCAAAAACTGTATCATATAATGTATAGTTTTGTAGCCAGTTTTTGCTTTGCAAATCTCTTGATCTCTGCTGCAGTGGCGGCTCGTGACTTTTGGGTGTGCTAGAGTGCTGATATTAAAAAAATGTAATTATTGATCTTGTTGAAGCCGAAAAAAAAATTTTTTTTTTTTTGAAAATCAGTTTTTTGTATAAAAAATTTCAGGAAGTTTCAGTTTGGCGGTGCGCCGCACTGATTTCCTGAAAAATCTTCATACAAAATACCGATTTTTGAAAAAAAAAAAAAAAAAATTTCGCATACGACAACATCCGTGATGCCATTTTTTTAACCTTTCCTGGTCTGTAATGCGTAAATACTACACATTGCTTCGAATAACTTTTATATCTCTATAAATATAATGAATTCTGGGTTCAGATTTTAGGTATTCCTCCGTTATACATTTACACACTGAATTAAAAAATAATATTTTAAATAATTAGCAAATTTAATTCAAAATCAGAGATATTTTGTTAAATATCGGGAATAAATCACAAATACAATCAACCGTGTGCCAGTGTGGACCGTGATACGCGAAGAGTGTGCGGGGGGAGATGACACGCTATGTGACGTCTCGCTCTACTTTGCTATACGGGAACACGAGAAACAGAGACCGCCGTGTTGTGTTTCGACCGTCGATACCTACGACCGCTTAGTACCTAACATACATAGCTGTATATATGTATTGGGTAGCAGCCCAGCGCCTGCCTAGCGCCTCAGTCGTTCGCGGGCAGTCCTTTGAGATGGTCTCCTCGCCCGTTTTTTGAGCAACGGACGATGGTTTTTTCATGTTTTCAGCAATTAAATTACAATTATTATCACTTGTAATACAAATTACGAAAAACAAAAGCGATTAGCTATGAATGTTCATATATTTCCGACATAAAATCGATGATTTTAACACGTGAATTGAATACACAGCACCGGTGCGCGCGTATTTTATTAGCACAGTAAGGGAAAGGTTAATATCAGTACCCTAGCACACCAAAAGTCACGAGCCGCCACTGCTCCGCTGTAATTTTGCTGTGAAATTGCCTCTTTAATCACACTGGGGTTTTGCTGACTTTATAGCAGAATGGATACATTAACCTTGAGCAGATGGCTTAACAACTCTACGGAGGGACAATGTAAACTAAGAATTTTAAAATATTTTTGTAACAATTTGATTTCAGCCAAAACCAGTATGTCCTTTCCTTCCATACGGTATAATGTGAACCAGGAGGAAATAGAAGAAATATATTCATCGGACACTGAAAAATCCAGCAACATAGAACAGACTACCCCGGAGCATTCTCCCAAACCTAAAAAATCCGAGAAAGGAGCCAGCCCTTCCATTCTAGACAAATACTTCAAGTCTTTCAAGACCGACAAAACCACAGGCGATGTCAAACCAGTAGAGATTCCAGAAAAGAAGTCTTTGGAGTTGTCCAGTGAAATTAGCGGATCTCCGATTAAAGAATACTTTAGCAAGTTTAATAAGCGTTCCGATAGCACGGAAACCCACAGCGATGTGGAATCAGTGAAGGAAATTAAAGAAAAGGATAAAGATCACGATCGGTGGAAACTTTTCACCGATTTTAAAGATAAAATAGCACAAGCTGTTGAGGATATCAAGTCATCAAAAGCAACTGAAGGTATGGATAATAATGATTTTTTTAAATAAACAATAACTTTGTAAACACCACTTTTCATTTTTATATACCTAATGCCGATGGTTTTCGCTAGAACTGTAGCTTCTTCAGGGCAGTATAATACTCAATTTTAGTGTTGCAAACAATGGGCTGAGCTCCAGTGGAGGAGGTGGGAGTGGGGAGAGAGTGCTCTTTGTCAAAAGGGAATAACTTAATTAACTTTGTCAAAGGGGAATACTATAACTTAAGTATCGAACTTTTATTTAGGTTTATTTGGTTGTTGATTACTTTGCTATTCATGTTTTGGCTTTCCGTAACTCGTAGAAGTATTAAAGACTGATAAATAGACCCACATTCTCCAAAATTGCCCAATAGTTCATTGAACCAGAGTTACACAGACAAAACTGAAATTAGTATTTTTGATACAGTTGAGTTACGTCAAAAAAAAACAATTTATTATTATTGTTTTCATTTTGCTCATGTTTGCGAGCTGCAAATAACGAACTTCGTGAATCCTACAATCGTGTATAAGGCTAACTTTACACTCATAAGTAAAATTTACGACTTAACGTAAGTTTTTGACAAGTTACTCACAGGAGTGTTTACATATGCATCCGACTTTTGGTAATTAATGCTCACGGAAGTTGTTCGGCAGTTCAACTTGTGTAAATACTCATAGTGACCGTTTATATCTGTAAATTTATTTGCGGTAAGATGGATTCCTGTCAACAACAAATTGCTCTCAAATTTATGCAATTTTGTCAATAAAGACGAAAAGGCCCAAGTATAATGTTGAAATGAGATGTGGCTTGAATTAAACAATTCTCCATGAGCTTTTGTGCCGTCAAAGGCGGAAATGAATGGAGTTCTTTCATTTTATTCGAATGACAGCTGTTCCGAAAACCACTGTCCTTTAATTTTTAAACGACTTCAAAAAGGAGGAGGTTCTCAATTCGACTGTATTTTTAAAATTTTTTTTTTTTTTTTTATGTTTGTTACCTCAGAACTTTCGACTGGGTGAACCGATATTAAAGATTCTTTTTTTATTTGAAAGCTGGTGCTTTCCGTGTGGTCTCATTTTAATTTGTTCAAGTTCTGACAATTGCATCCATGAGAAAACCTTATAAGTCTTAAATTTGCATTAATATGTGCGCGACAAATGGAAGAATAACTTAATTTCACGCCAACCGATTTCAATGATTCTTTTTTTATTGGAAAGGATGTACTTCAAGGGTAGTTCGATTCTGATTATGGGATCCATGACAAAGTAACGGAACTCTTCAAATCTTAGAAGCAAATTAACGATACTCGGCCGAATCTCCTAATTTGACCGTAACATCGTTATGGTCAAATTATGTCTGTCTCATATGAGCAGCACGAGCAAACGAAAAATCGACTTTAAAAAATGCACTAAAAAGTAAAAAAATAATTTCGAATTCTTCTACAACTTAATAATCAACTTACTTTTTCTATTCATCAATATGTAGGTACGATTGTTATTTTTGGAGTTGGTGTCAGCAAAGGCACCCGGCGGCGTGTTCACTTGATAGCTCCCCTCCCGCCTCTCGCCTCGTCAAGTCGCTCGTGCGACACAAGCACATCTCACCTATAACTATGTATGTATGTAGTTACAAACCTCAATTGGCTAATACCGACTACAAAAATAACAATCGTACCAACATATTGATGAATAGAAAAAGTAAGTTGATTATTAAGTTGTAGAAGAATTCGAAATTATTTTTTTACTTTTAGTGCATTTTTTTAAGAAATTTTTTCGTTTTGTTAAAATTTTTGTTTATTGACATCTCGCAATGGAGCATTTTGATACCATTTCTTACGGCAAGTCTCTCAACTTATTACTGATTTTATAAGCTGTGAGAAGGCTGGAAGTTTGCGCGGACGTGATTAGACTTGTCAAAAACTTGCGAAAGAACAACTTCTGTAACTTGCTATAAATTACATTAAGTGACTTTTGATGTCATTTACATTGGTAATTTGGCTATAAATCACTTACGTGAGCTACTTACGGAATAAACTTAAGAGTGTAAAGACAGGCTTATAGAATATAAAATGAATCATCGGCTGAAAAATAATATTGTTTATTGTTGTAGGGGAACCCACACCCACCAAAGACGTAAGGGGGAGTACAGATAACCTATCAGATTCTGAGGAAAACTCCATTCAACAAGATCTCGAGCAGAATAGTTGTGCCAGTACTGAAAATCAGGTAGGTAACTCATCAATGGGAATTTTTTTATGATATTATTAGCGCAGACCCCTGCTACAACTAGTACGGAATCTGATTTTACTTGTCAAGATTAACATAAGAAATTTAAACAAAAGAAATACACATTTCAAATACAGAATACACATAGTCCTAGACATCCAAATTGATGGACTTGCCCTAATATAAAATCTGGGTATCATTTCGACGAGCTGGAGGCAAAGCCCGTGACCCATATTTTTGGCGCCAGGAGGGTTCGAGAACGCTTAGAATAATCTACGACATCAGTTGTACGTTGACCGCCGAAGTAAAAATAAAGTTTGTTAGGGTAAGGCAAAGGTATGCAGTGCAGTCTATTGTTGAACTTTTCTGTGATCAGTGCATGAATGCAGATCATGTGGGAAGAGAAGTAAGCCAGAAATTTTGTTTACTCGATTTGGGGTTTGTAGTTAAGTTTTTTACGCAGCGTGCCATTGTAAAAAGGACTAGTGATAAATTTGTAAGCAGACTTTTTCGATTACTAAATAGTGATTATTATACAATGCGAGTTGCCTGTACATATATTGTCAGATTCATTTATTGACAAATCACAGAAAGGGAGTTGGTCAAGACGGTCACGCCGCCTCCTGCGCTTTGCGCAATTTGGTTTGTTCCCCTTACACCGATTGGCTAGTCTATCAATGTCTGTGTCTAAGTACAATTTTTTGTATAAAATAATTCTTGATGCGTTGATAGTTTTCACAATATGTAGGGCTGTTGTACTGTAAAAATAAAACTGAATATTTCTGTCGGGTAATCTGCTTGTGTGTTATCTTCAGGTGTCTTCCCTTGCAAGCAGCATCCATAACTTGTCAGATCTCACCCCGCCCCTCATATCACATAGCAGCACCATCACCGACAGCGAGATGGAATCCAACTCCCTGGACAGCCATCTTAATATCACTCCTACAGAGGACAAGAATGAAGGTTTGTTAATTATTTAATCACCATCATCTTCACTATCTGTGTTCCATAGTTTTAGGGCAACAAGTTAACCCTTCCGCTCTGGAGGGGGATAATGCTCATCCCCCAAGTGAGAGTTTCGTATGATGTCTAAGTTAATTTTTACATCACATGCTCTACAATATGACATTTTCGCTATTTTTTTATTCTCTAAAAAATTATGATTAATTATGAATGAGAATATTAACCCCTCCGCAATGTAAGCAGATATATGCGTTAAAAATACGACAGCAGTCAAGTACAATAAGCGTGTTTACACGTCAGCGCGTGTGTCTCCATAGAAACCGTTATAATTCCGTTATTGTTTTAGTTACATCCGTAAAATAAAAAGTGTAAGGTCGATAGTGAATCATGCTGCACATCTCTATTCAAGTTGTCCATAGAAATACATAAAAAGAACATTCTGTCAGACGCGCAGTCTGACACATAATTTATCCCGCCAAATTTCCTACGGGCGCCGGACATTGTTAATTTCTATTAAATATTTTTATATGAAATGATAAAAAAGTGAGGTGACAAAAGTGTTTATTACACATTTATACAATAGAATAAGTATTGTTGTTTACATAATCTGTGATTTTAGTACCGTTTTCACATAAAAACATCACGTGAGTCATTTTCACTTTTTTTTAATGTTTGCATTCTAAATTTTAATATTTACAAATGTTAATATTTATTTGTAATGTAATAATTCGAAAGCTTATTTTGTAACCTGTCTAAAACAGTTTTTACTATTCGGCTACGTTCAGAAATGTTTCATTTATAGAGCTTTAATTGTGAAGCGGTAATAATACAAAGTTTTCGTAAAATGTCATTTCGTTTAAGACACCAAAAGCTAATATTCTCGAAAATTCGGAGGGGTTAAAATAACATCAGAATTGTAAAAATAAACTTTAACCCCTCGGTCCTCGACAATATTTTGTTAGAGGGTCAAAATATTTCCGCTTTACAATAAAATTCACGTAAATAGGATATTTCTGAATATATCCGAAACTAAAAACTGTTTTTGACAGGTGATAAAATGTGCTTTCAAATATATAATTTTTGAAATATAAACATTTTGCATGCAAACATAAAAAAGTTTTAAAAATGGCTCAACTTATGTTTTTCTAACTAAAATTACTGAAAATTAAAAAAAATTAAAAAAGGAAATTTAATTAGAATTAAAATGTATTACAAACATAATTATAATCTCACTTTTTTGTCATTCCATGTAAAAATAATTCATAAAAAATTCCATAAATTTATTTCAGCAATTTGAAACTTTGGTATTTTACTTCTTTACATTTTACTTCTTTTGTGGTTAATTTTAATATTTGAAGTATTTTCTTTTTCTAACACCGTTCAAATCATATTTCTCACTATGATAGTAAGGGAGACACAACGATTTCTATCAGACATATATGAGTTGTTCCGAAAACTGAATAAATAGACTTGAAGGGTTAAATTTTCCACACATTTTTAACAGTATTCATAGTTTGTGAAAATACTCCATTGAGGAGCTGGATGCACTAACAACTTAAATGAAAATTGTAATCATTGATCCCTTCGGCACTGGTGCATAGTCAGGAAACACTCCAACCACTCGCCCAACATATGTTCACGGTTGACATTTGTCACATGAGAATGGGTTGCTTCTACGACTCGTTCTTTAATTCAACAGCTCGGCTGTGGAATGATTTGGCAACCTCTACGTTTCTTCCCTCGTACAACATGGGACTCTTCAAGACCCGTGTTCACACCTTCCTCTCCTCAAAAATACCCTCCCCACGGCATCTTCAAAGATGATGTAGGCCCTGAGGGAGATGTACATTGTTGACATACGAGTATGTCACATGTAAATGGGTCACTTCTACGACGCATTCTTAAGTTCAACAGCTTGGCTGCGGAATGATTAGCCGGCCTCTGTATTTCCTCCTTTCCTCTACCTCTCTTCACTCCTCAAAAAGACCCTCCCTACAGTATATTCAAAGATGAAATAGAACCTGAGGGGGATTATTTTCCTCAGGGCCTCCTGTGTGGAGTTAAACGAAAAAAAAAAACAACATTTCGATTCTGAATTATGGTCTCTCAACAAGCTAATTTTGAGAGTATCTTCCACTGATTGGAAATATTGAGAGTATCTTCCACTGATAAATATTGAGAGTATTTTCCCAATGAAATATTGAGAGTATCTTCCACTGATTGGAAATATTGAGAGTATCTTCCACTGATTGGAAATTTTGAGAGTATCTTCCACTGATTGGAAATATTGAGAGTATCTTCCACTGATTGGAAATATTGAGAGTATCTTTCACTGATAAATATTGAGAGTATTTTCCCAATGAAATATTGAGAGTATCTTCCACTGATTGGAAATATTGAGAGTATCTTCCACTGATTGGAAATATTGAGAGTATCTTCCACTGATTGAAAATATTAAGAGTATCTTCCACTGATAAATATTGAGAGTATTTTACCAATGAAATATTGAGAGTATCTTCCACTGATTGGAACTTGTTGCAAATAGACGATACATATATATTTTTAATATTAATTTAATGTGAAATTTGAACCCGTGACCTCTGAATTTGTAGTCAATCTTAACCACTTGACCACTGAGGTCGTGAAATTGAAATCAGTCTGAAATACTCTTCCAGCCTTTGCATTATTTTTCGAGGAATTTTATTATAATTCTTTATTGTCAGTCCTCTTCAATTCAGATATTAAATCATTCCAATATATAGCCAATGTAAACAGTAAAAAGATATTTATCAAAATGAATTCACTTCTGTTTGCATATCTTATCTATCTGTATTTGTTTATTGCCGAGCAGTTGGTGAGTAAATAAACAATAACTCGATTGTCATTCATTATTAATACGCACTTCACTTGACTTTTCCACGTCTAAGGCACCCAGAAGTATTGCAAACCAGATATGGGTAAATAAAAATTTTCTTCCATCCCACAATTAATCAAGTTATACCTTATATTCATTTTATAGATTTGACACTGCATATTTTCAGAGAAATCAAAAATCGAGGGGTAAGCCTCTCAACTTGCAATCTGAAGATCACGGGTTCGAATCCCTGTGTGCACAAGTTAATTCGATTAGATTGATTTGTGTTATTTCACAATTTATTAATTTAGAATAATATTATATATTTGCGGCACGTTCCAGAGTGGAAGATACTCTTAGTATCGCCCTGGTGTAAGGCCACCATTCAGAATTGAAACATTTGCTTGAAATGGCTTTGGCCGTTTGATGGCCAGATCTGAATAGCTAGGTACTTCTCCACCTCCTTCCCCATATCCTTCCCCTCTCCACTATCTTCAGCCTCACAACATACTCAAATTGGTGATGCTGTAGTCTTACTGGCTCCAGACGGGAGCAGTTGGGACTCTTGTGCAGTATTCCATAAAAAAAAACAATAATTTTAATTTACTGTATGACATCCATTTACAGTGTGAGATTTCTTATTTTACATTTAGGAAGATATACAAAAAGTTTTAAGGTTATTTAAAGAATAATTTAACATATTGACTGTTTTTGAAATTTTATTCATAGCACCATTCCTCTTATCATTTTATAGTGCTAGAATATCTGTTCTGTCGTGTGGTATCTTGAACAAGTTGTGGTGACTGCTTCTTTTTACTGTTTATCACAACTGCCAATTAAGAACTCTCCAAAACTAGACCATGTACATAAATAAAAGTAGATTCCTAGTAACCTTAAATCATACCAGTGTCTTGCTGTCTCCCTCCACTTTCAGTTAAGCCCTTTTTTCACGGAAATACGGTTTCGTACATGTCTCTCCTAAAATCAGGAGACACATCGTCGCTTTAGTTCGTATTTGTCCAACAGACCATTAGAAAATTTTTCAGGAGGAGAAGGTTTTCTATAATTATTTCAATAAAACATTATGATAGGTGTTTAAGATAAAGCTATTTCCGTAAAGATAAAGGTCCAATTAGTTTAAATAATTCTTAGTTAAACGATTAACTATCATTTTTCATACTTTGTTTTTAATTTTAATGTGGAGATGGAACAAAAACTAAAATGGTCTGTTGGTCAAATAAGAACCAACATCAAAACCTTACTTGCAACTGCTGTAGCTGTCATTTTTTGTTTCTACCACATAGCATTGATCTAAAGCACACATATAGTTGCAAAATGTCTGACACAAGTGACGATGAGATTATAAATTTTGCTAGAGAAGGTTGTTTGTATGCGAGAGAATTTTTTTCTCATATATTTTTTTGACATACACTCAGTGTGAATCTATAAAATGTTAAAATGTAATATCCATGGGGATAGGTTTGTCTAGGTTTTGGCGGCAGATGCGTTTGCCCACCTACTGTGCAGCGGGCTGATCGGGAGAGACTGGTTGAGGGAGACCTTTTGACTTCCCCAGCCAGATTTTTTCGACTCATCGCCTTACATCGGGATCATTTCACACTCCTGGACACATTGACTCCCAGATTCCTATCCTCCCCTCATACCCTTTTACTTCCCAAATGTTCCTCTCCTTCCTATGCCTAAAAAACCCTCCACACAGTATCTCTAAAGATGACATAGGCCCTGAAGAATTTTTTTTCCTCAGGGCCTTCTGTGCAGGGTTAACGCAAGAAAATGCATTGCCACTGGTGTGTATGGAAAGATCTCAAATACGGTATATACGCGAATAAATTCCCTGTAAACTTGATATTATTTTTGGTCGGCACTCTTTCATCTTTACTACATTTCTTGCCTATCAAAGCTGTCCCAGTTTAACGAGAATAATAAAATAATTTTTTTCAATTTGTTTATTTTCAGATATAGTCTCCAAAACCAAACTTCCAGACCTTTGTCAGACCCTCGAAGACCAGGAAAATCCAAGCCATGATGAAATAGAATCCGGAGTGGATGCTTTAGAAGATGTGGAACTTGTTCACCAAGTTGACGGAGATGAGAAAATTATCAAACAAATAAAATCGGAAAAATCCTTGATCACGCCCACTGAATCGGAATTGAAACTCGTCATTCCCCCGAAGAATATCTTCTTTACGTCGTTTTTACTGTTCACGTCGTTGGCGGTTTTTATTAGTTTGGTACTTTTCCCGTCGTACGTCATGACCAACGGGTTTTTCCTCGGTATCTGGATTTCGTACATTGTGAACAAGGCCTACGTGTTTTCCATGGAATTTCTGGGCTACAATGAGATGGTGAACTACGACATTTTGAAGTTGAAGGACTTTCGAAATGTTTCTATCACCAAAATACCGCAAATAGTGGAGTTTGAACCGCTAAAAAAATATGAGGTGAGTACTACCAGAAATTTGTAAATACAGATTATGCTCTTTTGTGTGAAACCGTACAAGAGTCCCAACTACTCTCAACCGTCTGAAGCCAGTGAGACTGCGGCATTTCCAATTGGGGTATGTTGTGAGGCTGAGGCGCGGAAGGAGGTGTTAGGAAGAAGTACCTGGCTATTCAGTTCAGGTCACCAAACACGGCCAAAGCCATTTAATGCAACATTTCAATTCTGAATGGTGGTCTTACACCAGGGCGATAATGAGAGTATCTTCCACTCTGGAACATGCTGAAAATATACTACACATTATTTTTAAAAGAGTAAATTTTGAAATAACACAAATTAATCAAATAAAATTTAATTGCGGAGGCCGGGATTGGAATCCCCGAACTCCGGCTTGGAACCCTTCGATCATGGAAGCCTTTATAATTGAGATTTTCACAGCCAAAAGTATTATCAAGATAAATTTTTTAATTATTATGACTATTTGCGCATCCTCCGTCTATAGCCAACGTTTCTGTCAGCGTTATAGTGTCCACCATCAGGGCAGATGTGTAATTTATAGTGGAGTCTGTACTTTTGCGTGTAGAATGGATAGCGTGTTAAAAGCGTTTATTTCCCTTGACGCGGTTTTCTGCATTTACAAGCCATGTCTTCCTCAGGCATCGCCGACTTCTTCTACCATTCACATTTGCGTCATAATGTATTCTCCTTACATTCCTTTCTTCGTTCATTCCCTTTCTTAATCTTACTCATTACGCTTACATCAGCCTTGCATTCTTTTTGGATTTCAACAAACTTATTATGGTTCTGCTGCTGGAAGGTTTTTGTAACCTCTCTTTTTGTTAAATGTGATAACATGATCGCAGTGCATATACCTATATTTCTTATTTTTATTTTCAGGGTTGGGTTAATCTCTACTCTGTTGAGAATTATAATCCTGAATTATACCACATATCACTGACAAATACAATATTCTTGAAATTAGAAGGTAAATATTCACATTAAATTGGTTTTACAGCTTAATTAGGCGCGCGGAGATAAATTTGCTACATAATTAGACAAATATATAAGATCTCATTTTTGACATGAAAACATATTAAAAAAAATCAGAAAATAATACATTTGACTTGAGTATTGGTTGAATAGTTTCAAAAGTGTACACAGGGTTAATAGTACTTACCAGAAAGATTTTAACCAGTGATTCATGTCATTTTACTGTCTGATGATATATATATTTTTCAATTAACCTCTAAACGGCCGGAGCCGCGGACTTGCGCGCAGCTTTTGCGCATGCGCGAAAAAAATATTTCGAAATAAAAAAGTTTGACCGCGATTTTGACCCTTCTATGTACAGAATTTGTATGAAAACAAGGTCAGAATCGCTTGCGCCAACATCATTGATGATATAGCCACTAGTTTCATCCATCTGACAACACCAGATTATTTTTAAATGATTTTTATCTGTGGAATCGAAATGTCATTTTTGGCGCAAATTGAAGCTGTCAGTTTTGACGCGTGTTCCTCGACTAAAACATCATAAAACCTATTAATTTACGTAATTAACGCAAGTAATGTTGTTTTGGTGCATAGTTTATTGTTCTAGGAACGTATTTCAGTCAATGAAATATACGATAGCTCAAAATTAATCAACAAAACATTTAATTCAAAATTCAAAATCGTGTTTTGTTACGAAATTTCCGTATTTTTCCTGGAATTTACGGGCCTTTGACAGGTTAAAAGCAAATGAATTAGTAATAAAGTAAGTCTAAAGTCATGGTGTTTGAAAGAGAGAGTACGAAAACAGTGTGCGATATAGTTGTGAATGATGAATACTTGGAGCAGGTGGATGAGTTTGTTTATCTGGGTAGTATGTTTACGAGAGATGGGAAGGCTGATAGAGATATTGAAAGAAGGGTAAATGCCGGTAACTCCATTAATGGAGGACTGAATGCCATTGGCGCTAATAAAAAACTGTCAAAAAAAGCGTAGCTAGCAGTCCACAATGGAGTCCTGGTACCTACCCTGATGTATGGCAGTGAGGCATGGAACTGGCAGAGGAAGGATGAAAGTAAACTGAATGCTGTTGAAATGAGATCCCTGAGACGTATGTGTGGTAAAACCATGTATGATCGTGTTAGAAATGTGGATATCCGCAAAGAATGTAAGGCTGATGTAAGTATAATGAGCAAAATTAAGAAAGGGACCCTCAGATGGTTTGGGCACGTAGAGCGAATGAGCGAAGAAAGTAGTGTAAAAAGAATATATGATGCAAATGTGAATGGTAGAAGAAGTCGGGGACGCCCGAGGAAGACATGGCACGATCAAGTGAATCAGATACTTCAGACGGGCCATGTCAAAAGTCAGAATAATAGAAGAGTATGTATGAGACGATGTATGAATGTGAGTGAGGCAAAGAGTGTGTGCCAAGACCGAGTTGTTTGGCGGTCCGTCCTCTCTGCCTACCCCTGCGGGAAACGGCGTGATGGTTAGTTAGTTAGTTAGTTAGCAAATGAATTTTTCAATCACGTCGTAATTTAATAGTTGGGTGCAACCAGCAAGGGTCACGTGTTACGCACTTCGTCTCATTCTTGCAGCATATGTAACAGAGGAGAGAGAGAGCATATCATCTGATCTCTTCGCCATGCATAGAAGTGTGATCAGTGGTGGTGTGGAATAGAAACATACGTTTTTTTTTAAATGAAGAAAAAAATTATCAGGCAGCAAAATGACATCTATTTTTTACTCTAAATATACTTGGGAATCGCTGGTTAAAATTCTTTGGATACTGTTACACCCTGTTGTATGAGCGTTTTGACCGATCAATGGCTGAGTTGGCATCGCGTCTGGGTCCCTTTGTGGCCTCATGAGTTCAATTCCTCGGCTGGCTAAGTCCCCCATCACAACGCAAGCAATATTTTCCGCTTACTGTGTTGGTAGTAGATTTTAAAATTATTGTCAGGTTATTCATAACCCGTGAATGTTTGTCTTTCTTTAAACAAAAAAACTACAAACTTTTCCCTACAAATGTATATTTTTTAATTGTTAATAATAACTATTGTTATGTATTTGCGCAGGAAGTGTATTGAGACTGTCTTTCACCCACTCTAAAGTCCCCAAGAGAGCCCTGTGGGATGCCAAGGAAATAAAGGCCTCTTTCTATGAACATCATATGTGCCATCTAGAAGGAGCCACCATCAAGTTGTTGCCGGCTGGGATTGTCAAGAAAAGGTAACTACAATTTATTTTATTATACAGCATGACCATGATCCTTGTATTAGAAGGTGTACGAACATAATAGGTAACATCAATTTTTGGAGGTTTGTACTTGAAAATTAAATAAAACACATAAAAATCGTGGTATTTGCTTTATTGGATAGATAAAGTGCAATCTGTAAGTCCAATTTTCTACCACTTTTTTGAGCTGCTGAGGGGGTGTATCGGCAATAAATGTATATCGGCAATAAATATATCGGCGAATTTTGGCTTCCAGGTGGTCCAAATATTTGGTTTTTATAAATAAGTTAAATCTTTATCGCAAGATCTGTGATTTTTAGTTACGGCTAGGAATGACGAGGAATTTGTGCACCATTGTATAAAGGGAAGTCTGTTCATAAGCAGATTTCATTATCGAACACTAAAATACTTTAACTGCAATGCGATTTGACTGCAGACTGTCTGATACATCTATTCACAAATCGCCTACGACTACCCCACTGCCCCGTTCATTCCCCTCATCCGTAATGAAATATTTCTTTATTCTGGGAACTGTGTGTAGAATACGAACAAAAACAAGATCAAGCAAAAAGTTAAAGTGCAATTCTTAAGTTTCAAAATCATTGCATTTATTTTTCAACGTAATCACCGTTAAGGCTAACACATTTCTCCCAATGTGTAACAATTTTTTTCATTCCATCACTGAAAAATTAGTTTGACTTTTCTCGAAATCCAGGACTTCACCTTATCCAGGACTTCACCTTAATCCAAGCCTTCACCTTATTGTCTGATGTTTAATGATTACCGGTGAGGACTCTCTTGAGTAGAGGAAAAAAATAAAAATCGCCAGGCGCGAGATCGGGGGAGTTGGGAGGGTGTGGAATCGGTTAAAACTTCAGGTTTCGCAGAACCTCTGCACCTGCGAGGTGTGTGGACGGGCGATGTCATGTTGCAACCCATCATGCACAGATTTTACGGTATCCCAATTTTCCAATATTGAAGCTAACACGCTAGTTGGATATTCCAATATGGTTTGTGATACACTTTTTAGTGATTCGCCGGTCATTTTGAATCAAATCGTCAATGAGTTTAACAGCGATGTTTAACAGCAATGATCGCACGTCCGCTGCGTGTTTCATCACCAATTATGGCTTTTCCAGGCTTGCAATCATGAAATTTTACTACCCATCGATTTACATTAGACCTATCAGCAACATCGTCACCATAAAAATCCTTTAAATGACGATGAATCTCAGTAGGAGTTACTTTTTTAGCAGTTAAAAATTCGATAACAGCACACTGTTTAACTCGCATTGACATAGCACTAGAACACGTCTCCATACTTCCGCTTCTCAAAAATATACTGGATGAATTTAATTACCTCAAACCTGCGCATGCGTATAGAAGGGAAATGTTACTTTCACATTCCACCCGGCGCGCTTCTGAACTTCATTTTGTTCTCATTGTATAAGCATGTATGCATTACTTTTCAGCCTACCATCGTACTATCCGTTTATCGTATTATTTAGTGTTTGTACGCAATGACATTCGATTCACGAAATTTTCCTGCGACTCATATCTCTTAACGAGGATTATGGGGCAAACCCATCGCTATCTCTGGCGCAGGGCCGGATCTACGAAATCTGGCGCCCTGTGCAGTAGGTACCGATGGCGCCCCCCCCCCCCCCCCCTACATTTTTATTTCGATTAAAAATTCGTTCACCCCAATTTTTTTATTTTTTTTTTATTAAATTTTTTTTTTTTACACTAATTTATCAAATTAAATCAAGACATATAAAGGGTGTAACTTTTCCAAGTGACCTGGCGGTAGCTCTCATACTAGTTTTTTTTAAAGAGAGAATCGCCAGGAGCCCTATACTCTCTGAACCTATTGGGTAAATATAAAATTATGATGATTCTATTCATTGTAATCCACAGTACTTTTATAATCTCTAACAACCAATAGAAATTTAGTTATAAATTAAAAAATCTAATAAGAATATAACCTCAAATTTGTACCTTGCATTTCCCCTGTGTTGAGCGAACAAACACCAAATTGAGCGAACAAACACCATACAAACACTAAACACTGGCGTATGGTATCAACGGCTTACGAAAGACGCTTACACTGACACTGTAAAATAACAAATCTAATAGAAATTAATTATACATTTAACGAACTTCAAATAATATGTCAAATCAATGATGACACTGTCAACACGTTGCAACCTGCAAATCCTGCAAACCGTGCGATGTTTTTGTTAATGGGATTTACTGAAGATTTCATAAGAAAATGGTATTTAACTACCTTCTCCTAGAGACATAAATCGTACAAAATAAAACAATAGCGAACGTACGCTAACTAAAATTGTCAGCATTTTGAAAGGCGAAAGTCGGTTTGTTTGATTCACTAGAACAAAAATACGGCGCTGTGATTGGCTATTGAATTTGGATCGCACCCATTCGTCGTAAAAGACGGTAAAAGATATATGGAAAAATAGATCTTACGTTTAAACTAAATATATGGAATTTGTAAAAAAAATTTGTAACTGACTATAAATTCGTAAGCCGTTGATAGCAACCTGATGCGTGCGCTTTATGTTTCTTTGGAAAGTGTTGCTAGAGCGTAATAATTATTTCATACTATGGGTAATTTTTAAACGATTCAGGGAATATTATAACAAAATTTTAATACAATATTTATTTTCTCACGGCGCCCCTTTGGAGTTGGCGCCAGGTTTTTGCACGTTTTTGAACGTATGGCAGATCCGGCGCTGCTCTGGCGTTAGGATAACCACTTTTAAGAGTTAGTGTCTTAACACAAGCGCGGTATATAGCTCATTACCGTATACCGTATTTAAGAAAACAATTCGCAATTATTGAAAATATCTTGTATATGGCCAATTTAACACTAGTTATGCTGAATCATCCTTCTGTTAGTAACAACATGCTATTAATGTTTACTTAATCATTATTTATTAATTTTTCAAAAGAAGCAAACACATAGTGACTTGACATTTTAAATAAATGAAAAGAAAATGCATACTTGCTTTTAAGTCACTTTATTTATATGTTTTCACCGTCTACCGGTTTCGGTACCTCCGTACCATCAGGACTTTTATAAAAATAATGCTATCGAATACTATTGTCAAGAAAGAAAGAGACAGTATATTAGAGTGGGACAGTGCGTCTGTTGTGGAAGGAAGGTGGGAGTGGGGAATGGGGGATAAGTGAAGTAACGGGAAACATACTTAAAATAGGGCTGAAGGTTAAATTTAATTGATTATTTATGATTTCAACCTTTGAATTTACCGATTTATTTTATTTCCAAAGCTTCTAAATTGTTAAGTCTTAAACCTACATTATTTATTACTTACAGACACTGGAGCAAGAAATATCCCATTTGCATCACGCTGAAAGATAAAAACATGCTGCAAATTCAGTCGGCACCCGAAGCCACAAAGAAAGACATTCTTCTAGCTGCTAAAGATTCTAAGGGAAAAGAGTCCTCGGTCACCAAAGAAAAAGAAAAGGAATCCTGTAATAATTCTCCCACCAAGGAAGTGCCAATACCAGGCGCCAACAGATCAGACACACCACTTCTGTCCAGTGATGCTGAATTTCAGGGAGAGACTTCAAAAGCTAGGTATTTTAAATCAGTATCTTGTTTTTAACCGAGTAAGGATCACGCCCATAGTAAGGACCACAAGTATACTCGAGCGGCTATTATGTGCGAAAATGCGCACACCCGAGATAACTCGGACAAGCTTTCAAATTTTTCTTTTTCTTTTTCTTTGAATTACATTATTCAATTTTTTTTTCTTAAAAAAGAGGTGTTTTTTTCCATTTGTTTTATTTTTTAATGATTACTGAAGGGGTTAACCAAGTTCGTATTTAAAGTGTATTGGATTGATGCCCAAAAATAAATATTCCGTGACACCTCTCTCATAATTATTTTCATGATTTTGAATAAATTCACTGTAACGATGAAAATATGTGAATAAATACAGCAAATCTTTGAAGGGTCCTATTGAAATAAACAATGAATCGGGGAATATTGAAAAAAGCTACTCTCGTAATGTTGTGTACAGGATTACACATGTAGTTTCAACATCCTTCAGGAGATGTCGTTAGTATTGGTAGTTGAATGTAGTTTTGAGGTGTGTCAACAGATGTCAGTTAAGTAGTGCCTTAACCGGTCAAAGGCCGTGACATTTAGCGGAAATTCGCGGAACTTCGCAAAAAAACACTAAAAAACCACCACTTTGAATTTTGAATTGAATGTTTTGTTGATAAATTTTGAGCTATTGTATATTTTATTCACTGAAACACGTTCACAACACAATAAGCTATCTACTAAAACCACATTACTTGCATTTATTACGTAAATTAATAGGTTTTATGATCGTTTTATTCGCGATACACCCATTAATTGCGACCGTTAAATTCGCGGCAAATTCTGACAGCCGATTGTCATAGAAGAAATCGTTTTTAAAATATTCCAGGGTGACTAGGTGAATGAAACTTGTAGCGTCTCCGAGAGTAATGACAGCGCAAGCGATTCTGACACTGTTCTCCATACAAATTGTGTACATAGAAGGGCCAAAATCGTGGACCAAAAGTTTTTTGTCGGATGTATTATTCAAATATTTGAATTATTTTCTCGCGCATGCGCATATGACGCGCGCGCCGGCGCGTCTCCGGCCTTTGACCGGTTAAAAGAGTGTCCAGGTTCACTCCTTCCTTTCCGCAAAAAGACCCTCCACACAGCATCCACAAAGATGAGAGGCCCTGAAGGAAATTATTTTCCTCAGGGCCTCCTGTACGGAAATAATGTTAAAAAAAATAGAATCTTTGAGATTACGGAAGGATTTTAGTAAAAATGTCAGTAAAAGGCACAGGCGTTTTATGTATTTCATATAGAATTTAAAAGATTACAGTTTTAAAAAAATCTTTACTACATAGATATATTCCTAACTACCCGCATAGAATTTATTAATACATTATCTGTAGTATTGCTTGTACTAGAACATAGGTTCTCAACCTTATTTTACCCACCGCCCACTTTGAGAATATTTTTTTTCTCGTGCCCCCTAATTTTTTTACTTACCATCTGTCGCGAATTATTACCAACTGGCTGGGGAATCAATAATTCGATTAAATTATATAAAATTATTTGCAATACCTTTTGTTTAGCAAGTTAAAAAAGCAATTTCTTTGTTCAATTTTAAGTACCAGGTTGCTACCTCCTTCCTTCTCGTATTCATGATGTAGTGTCAATTCTTAATAATAATAATTTATGTAAGATTAGCGTGTTTTTTTGTTCTTTTTAGATCATATTTTTTTTACTTGCCCAAGCCCTCACTGTGCCATCTCAACGCCCCCTAATTTTCTCTGTGGCTTTATTGCCCCCCAAGGGGCCGTTATCGCCCATGTAGAGAACCTATGTACTAGAATGATACAAAGTGATGTTTAGCACCTTATTTTAGTTCCCGTCCTTAACAAGTTTAATCATAAATATGTCACACATTTTCAGTTCGAAATCGTTGCCAACAAAAGATTCTGATGATTTGGAACATAGGAAGGCTGAATCACCATTGAAACGAAAATCTAAAGAAATATTATCGAAAGGTAGGCAGGGTATTATTTTTATGAATAAACTTGTTATTTTTTTTTCATCTGCGTTTATAGGATTTTTCATTTGTTGTTTTATTTATTTTCCAGCTAAAGAACAATTAAAAAGTAGAAGAAAAAGCAGAAAATCCACAGAAGCTAAGGTTGTCAGAGCCTCTATCGATGATTTTATGGATTTTGATACTGATGATGATGAGAACGAGCAGTATCACGATTACGTATGCACCTTTTAATTTTATTTATTAATCAATCCTATCTCAATCACCCTACATGGTTTTGGTTTTGGCTATTCAATCATTTTGACCCGATCATTTTGGCCTGATCATTTTGACCTGATCATTTTGATCCAATCATTTTGACACAATCATTTTGACCCAATCATTATGACCCGTTAATTTTGACCTGATTATTTTGACCCAATCATTTTGACCCGATCCTTTTGACCCAATCATTTTCGACCCAAGATTCGACCATTAATTTTATCATTGAGCTGTTAGCTCAGTCAACTCCCATGATGGGCATAACGAGTGACCATAGATATGTATAGACCGGGTGTCTCGAATCTCATTCTGGCCACAGAGAAATAGAGACGGTAGGTACCTGATATCGGCTGTCTTTGCAATAGGCCACTTGCATCACATTTAAAAAAAAAAATCCAGTTTAGGCAAATATTCTAAGACATTCCGTTTTTGTTTTTTTTTTAATCGTATTTTTGAAACCCTGGGGATTTTTGGAAAATTTCAATCCGAATAATCAGACCATTTTTTATAAACCGGAAAGACAGGACATAATTTTATAGGTGCGAAAAAACGATAATTACATAGCCGAAAATCATTTAAAAAAAAGAACGTTTTCCACACGAATGACACAGGAGAATAACGAGGCATACCAAAAATATTAAATCTCATAAATATTTTTTTCCTTGATCCATCTTATTGATCATAGATCATTATAATGTTCAACGTCTATATTACTAAATCAAATGTAATATACTTATACTTGTAAATTATAATAATAATAAGAATATTATAAAATTTGATTTTGTTAAAATCAGCACCATTATCATTATACCTCTAAAACACGTACGGACAACGTAAAATGTACGGGGTTCTCTTCAAAACATCTGTTAAAAAATCAAACCAAATGATACGTTCGCAGAGAACAAACAATAAATCTAGTGAACGTTACATGTCAAATTCAAAAATTCACCTGAAATCAAAGTGATGTCATATAAAAAAAAAAATCAGTGTGGAATTTTATAAAATTAATAGGAACATTTTCGGAGACGGGACATTTTCATGTAGTGACGTCACGAGCCCAAATAATGAATTTATTTATTTAAGAATAAAAAAAACTGTACATTTCTAAAAAAATTTACTAACATTTTCGTAATCTTAGTAAAAAAATCTATCCACATGATTTTTTCCAAGTCGTTATGAAGTCCATGCAAGTGGCCCATTCATCTCTGGAAACGCAGTGACAAGATTGTGGCAAAAAAAATTGTATTTCAAAGATTATATGTTTATTTCGGATTATGAATAATGTTTTTTAAAATTTCAATAAATTTTTAATATTTCATCACATTTAACTTTTGACAAAATATGCCAGAGGACTGAGTGGTTAACTTAATTACTGAGAGTTTTTGTTGTTATTTATTTTGAAGGATTCTGTCTCTTCTGAAGAAGAAATGGAAGAATCAGAAGGACGAAAGACAAGGATATATACGCTGTCTGACCCATTCCAAGATGCTAACATATTCGACCAACAAGTTGTAAGTTGTAAAGGTTTATTATTAGCTTCTTTATGTGATTATGCCCCAGTAAATATAGCCTAAATTCTTCTATTTTAAAATTAAACTTTTCAATGACCTTTATGAACAAACATTAATTATAGTGCGATGATAGATGATAATCAAAGCTCCATAACTCACGCTGAAAACATTAATTATAGTGCGATGATAGATGATAATCACAGCTCCATAACTCACGCTGAAAAAAATTTAATATTCTGTGTTAAATTGTGCAAAGTCTATGTTGCTTTTTCAGAGCCTCTGTTAAAAGCATTTTACCCAATGTTTTTATTTCATACCGCCACATGGAAACTTTGGGGCCCATTTGAAATTTTTTTGCTTTACGCTTTAAAAAATCATTATTATTTTCATACTTGTGATTTCATGCTGATACAAAATTGCCATGAGAAATAGTATTTTGGGATGGTACTAAATCGTCAAAAAATGGAATATAACCTCAGATCACATTTTTTTTTTTTTTTGCAGGACGCGAAGAGAGAAAGCGCTATTGTGAGTATTTTTTATTTGTTGCAAAAGTAATAAGAGCTTGATTTATTTTCTTCTTCTGGTGATCTCGATCATTGGAGGGTTTCATCGATGTACAAATATACAGACATCAGAATGTGATTTTGGCCTGTTTTTTAAATTAGCTACAAACAGAATGGCCTGAGGAAAAAAATCCCTCAGGTCCTATGTCATCTTTGGGGATGCTGTGAAGGGTATTTTTAGGGAAAGGAAGGAGAGGAAGTTCTAGGAAGGAAAAGGGTGTGATGGGTGGATAGGAATCGGGGTCAATGTGTCCAGGAGTGACGAATGTATGATTCCATCCCTCCCACTGTGGTAAGGTGACGAGTCGAGAGAGTCTGGCTGGAGAGGTCAAAAGGACACCCTCAACCAGTCTCCCAATCTGACCCGCCATGCAGTAGGTGGGCAAACGCGTCCGCCACTAAGACCTAGACAAACCTCACTCCATGAACCCAGGTACCCCTGCTAAGTCACCAAATGTACTGAACCTCTGGAGGTGACCTATGGCAGGGGTGTTGGTTATCCAATAAATGATTCCCGGGGAGGTGGTGTTTCCAGGTTCCTACCCACCCCTAATACCCTTTTCCTTTCCAGAACTTCCTCTCCTTCCTTTCCTAAAAAGACCCTCCACACAGCATTCCAAAAGATGACATAGGCCCTGAGGGGAATTATTTTCCTCAGGGCCTCCTGTGTGGACCAAATGTAAAAAAAGGTCTTGTTGTTTCAGAGATAGCATCTCCAATTTTGGTTTTATTTTTTTTCAATAAACCCCCGCAATTCATTCCCATGAATTCTTTCGGTTACTTCGGCATATCTCTTAAACGAGACCGTGTGACCCGAAGAGCCCATAGATAACTAAAGTTATGTGAGAACTAATCTTAGACTAATTATGATACATTACACATATGGAAATTGTATGAAAAACACATAATGTAATACTACCTTTAGGGAGTTTCTCCTTTACGGTTAAGATGTATGTACAAATTATGTTTTAGAGTGGCATAGAGTCAAAGAAAGATTTCATTGCTGCGGTGACAGAAGAGGATAAAAAGAATAAAGTTACTCTGTATATTTTTGGCCGAACGGGAAGAGAGAAAGCGGAATGGTGAGTATTTTTATTTATTTATTGCAAAAGTGATAAGACTTTGATTTATTTTCTTCTTCTGGTGTTAGTTTCACACAGCTTGCCCCGAGGAAAATAATTCCCCTGAGTTTTTTTCATCTTTGGGGATTGTGTGTGGAGAGTCTTTTGAGGAAAAGAAGGAGAGGAAGTTCTCGGAAGGACCACCACTCCCACTGCAGTGCAAGGTGATGTTCCGAGAGAGTCCTGCTGGAGAGGTCAAAAGGGTCTCCCTTGACCAGTCTCTCCTGATCTGCCACGCAGCTGGTGGGCAGATGAATCCACCACCAAGACCTGGACAAACCTCACCCCATGAACCCGAGCACCCCTGCTAAGTCAAACGGAGTAAACCACTTGTGGTGATATATGGCAGAGGTGTTGGTTATCCAATAAATGGTTCCCGGGACGGCAGTATCCGTAACTGCCTCCCAAATTAGACCATTGAAAATTTCCTGCTGTCTTTTTGCTTATGACTGCAGTACAGACAGATGGTGTATTTTGTGACAAGTATATTTCAGCTTCAAGTGACCAGATTATGTTTTCAACTCATTATCAACTGTTTTTAATGGCTTTCTTTGTTTTTTTTTAGGTTCCGAAGAATTAAGATTGCCATAGAAGAGGCCAATGCTCAGAAAGAAATGGACTGCGTCTCTGATGAGAGCATCAAGCAAGATTTTACTGGCAGTGATACTGTGGAGAAGTCCGAGTCTAACGATGATGACAAATCCAAAAAAGATATCCCTGAGTCAAAAGTAAGAGTGGGAAGCGTCAAATCTGAAAAAACCGTAAGTGAATTTATTATGTGATATACTAGTCCCAGGCAGAGATCATATGCACGTCATTGACGATCGTTTTAAAAGCCCTTCATAAAAATTTTTCCTTCTGAATCGTTTTGTAAGAAAACGAAAAAGACAGAAGTTACTAGTGTGTCGAAAGTCTTTAATCATAATGCTATAGACATTTCGCAAATGTCTTATTTCTTTTGAATTGTGTAACTTTTATGGTCTTCTTCTTGAGTCGGTTCCTAATTGTTGAGGGGCGTGACCCCTACTCCAATTTCCTTGGTGGACAAGGTTCCTTCACTAGCTTAGAGAGCTGCGGACATCAGACGCCAGTGATATTTGGTCACTCCAGTGCATTGTTAATGAAAAAATCTGCTTATTCTACCATCCAATTTGCTAGTGACCGTGAGTTTCCTCAAGTTGGAGTCCTCAGTTTGGCAAGCAACATGTCCAAAGTAGGGATGTCGAAAGTGAAAAAAAATATCAATATCGACGTCGATATATCGAGGAAAAAATATTGATATATCGGTCAAATTTTCAAGAGATTTTGCGTTTTTAAAATAATAATGTATTCAGCTCAATACTATCAATAGTAATTTATGTACACAGTTTGCTTTTTTTAATGTACAAAAATCTCAATAAAAATGAAGGTATTTTTATCACTATTCATTTTTATTACGTAATACATATTTACAAAAATATCAAAAACTAAAAAGCTGACTTTTAGCTTATATGTAAACTGAGACGCATACAAAGTTTGTATGCGTCTCAGTAACATTCTATTGGCGTATTAATCTGTCAAAAAGGACTTCGTGTTTGGAACAAGGTATAGTCAATAATCATAGACAATTGGGAACCAACACATAGGAGTGGCTTAGAAAAAAATGGCGAAAAATAGCATACATTTCCATGTATGTACCTACGTCCTACACACATGAGATAGTATTGGTGGTTACAAATACTAATGCAAAGACAATAGATTTGTAAGCTATTAATAGTTAAAATTTCAACCGCCAGATGTCATGACCCAATACAGTTACTTTTTTCCGTTCGTTCCTATACGGTTTTGGATTCTAGTGACTTTTTTTTTTTTTTTTTCAATTATTTCTGGCTTTCACCCTTCAAGGGTGTTCTAGGCCATCATTTATAATTACAGAGAAAGGAAAGGTGAATTTATATATTAATTTTATTTAAATGAGCAAATTTCAGAATTTTATGGAAGATTGGAGTAGAGTTCAGACTTAGAAGAGATGAAATGTTGAATGGAGGAGAGGCAATTTTTGATAACGCTTGATAGAAGAGAGGATATTTATTTAGAGAGGGACAATCAAAAAATATGTGATCTAAAGTTCCCACATCTAGACCACAGAACGTACAGTCTGGGGAGTCAAGCACATGAATTTTATAAAGGTGAGAAGGAACGGAACAATGTCCGATTCTCATACGAATAAGTAAGGAAATTTCTTTTTTGGAAAAATGGGGGAATTTTTGAAACCACGGTTTTGATGGGATAGTCCTTTGAATTGAGGCGTAACGGGCACCCTTGGATTGACTAGCAATGTTCCAATACTCTGTCCAAACATTGCGGGATCTATCTTTGATGATGGAAAAAATATCAGACAGGGGAATATGGTTTACGAGGGTAACGGTAGGGTTAGACGCTCCTTGTTTAGCCAAGGAATCAGCAATATCGTTACCCACTATGCCAACATGTCCAGGAATCCAAATCAGAGTGACAGTTTTTCCAGAGCTTTGAATGGAGGTTATCAATACTCGAATAAGACATACAAAGTGATCATCAGGATGAAGAAGAGGACTGGTTTTAAGTTTTTGGAGGGAACTGAGAGAGTCAGAGAGAACAAGAGAATGTTCAAAATTATTTTTTATTATATATTTGAGAGATTCAATAATCGCAATGCACTCGGCAGAAAATATTGAAAATTGGTTTGAAATTGAATAAAATATTCTTTCATTAGAATTATTGTGGTAAACGTTAATACCAATACCACAGTTAGGAGAGTCCGGAGATTTGGAGCCATCAGTAAATAAAAGAGAAGAGTTGGGCCATTTAGAAGAAATAATGTCATTGAACATATTATTGACAGTGCGGGCTGGGAGATTGGAATGACTTTTAAGGATGCCGATCCCTTCTAAAATCGTTGGGGATAGGGTGACGTGACTATATTTTAATTTGTACAAAGGAAGAAGATCATTTTTGATAATTTGAAGCTCTGAGAGAGAGCGAAAATTTTTACAGATGGCAGGGAGAGGTTTAGTTCGAGCTCTGATTGTAGATGAATGTGTTGAGTCGTTGAACAACGAGACTCTGGGAATAACCTGATGACTTTTAGAATTTAAACATTTAAGAACAAATTTGTCAGCAAATAGTTGACGCCTTAAATAAAGAGGAGGATCAGAACATTCTACTTGAAGGGAATTGATAGGCGACGATTGCATCGCGCCAGTTATTATTCGCAATGACTTAGATTGAATTTTGTCTAATTTACTGAGTGCATTTTTGGATGCAGTACTAAAAAGGGGGCAGGCATAGTCGAGATGGCTTCGAATAAGTGCATTGTAGAGCAACTTAATGCAGATAGGATGTGCACCCCACCAAACGCCAGTCAATGATCTGATAATATTTAAATTTTTTTCACATTTAGTAACTATATTATTAATGTGGGAAGACCATTTAAGTTTCCTATCAAATGTTACTCCCAAAAATTTAACTTCGGAAGCATTGGGGATTGGAGAGTTTTTAAATAAAATTTGAACAGGGGGGTTATTATGACGATTTGAGAAGGTGACACACTGACTCTTTTGTACTGAAAGTTCAAGACCATTTAAAGTGAGCCATGTGCAAAGGGCATCCATGGCTTTATTAAGATATTTGACGGCGGATGGAATGATTTTGGATGATAAGAAGAAAGCTATGTCATCTGCGAACTCAACAACTTTTACTTGAGGGGGAATGGTGACATGCATAAAATACATAAATTTTTAAAAATATAGTTTTTGATACAATTTTCGATATTGGATATTTTGTATCGATATATCGGATCAAAATATATCGGCTAAAAATATCGATATATTGAATTAAAAGTATCGATATATCGATACTTTTTCAACAAGCCTAGTCCAAAGTATCTTAAAATATGATGTAGGTAGATAGTTGAAAGCATAATTTGGATGCCTAGCTCTTAAATGATCCCATTAAATATAAAATAATAATCACTGTCACCCATCAATATTATAAAAAGCATTTTACGAAATTTGAATTTTCCATAATGATGTGCATACAAGCTCTGCCTGGAAATTCTATACAGTGAAACTGCTGTAATCCCAAATATAATCCTTATACGCTGAGTACATAAGAACTATTATTTTCCAGGCGACCGGCGGTTCTGATGTTCCCTCGGTGCTTTGGACCCCTGGCAAGACTCAGAAAGAATCCATATTGACAGATTCCTTCCGACCTGGTCAAGAAGTTGACTTCTGGAGATATATGAAGAATATTATTGAGGTAAGATAAACATTTTGAAAAATTCTACTTTTAAAAAAATATTTACCTGCCTACTCTCTTTCTTCTCTGAGGAGGCCGTTCGAGGTCCATTTTCCGAGGCTAATTTGTTTGCTTTTCGTAACAACTCATACAGGCCTCATAGAAGTCGTTGTGTCTCCCTTACTATCTTGGTTAGAAATATCATCTAATCGTTGTTAGAAAGAGAAGTCACCACGCTTTATATTCCAATCTAAAAGTTAACCAGAAAATCATTCAAATGTATAACTTTATGAAACCGAAGATTCCAACCGCAATCTGAAAAAAATGTATGAAACTTAGGGAAATTTTTTATTAATTGTTCCAATCTTTTCAACGAAGAGTGAACGGCGGCGGGAATGAAGATGAGTACCTCAAAAACAGTGGTGATGGTTATAGGAAGGGACCAAACTCAGTGCAATATACTCGCTAATGGAACTCAGCTGAAGCAGGTGGACAGATTCAAATACCTCAGGGTTGAATTCTCCAGCGATGGTCGGCAAGACGGAGAATTGATCGAAGAATTAGTGCGGCAAGTGCTTCTTCTCTACAGCTCAGTGATAAGGAAAGCCGAGCTCAATGATGGCAGTGTTCAAAATTGTATACCGCCCGACGCTCACTTACGGCCACCAGATATGGGGATGCTAAACGAAAAAACACGTCCAAGCTGCCGAAATGAGGTAGAGAGGAGTGGCAGGGGTTACGAAAAGGGATCATATAAGAAACTCGACGATCCAGATGATTTGAACATCGAACCACTGCTACTCTTCATAGAAAAATCGCAACTGAGGTGGCTTGGGCATGAACTAAGAATGTCTGATGACCGAATTCCGAGGAAAATACTGAGTGCGATTCCAGAGGGTAGACGTCCAGTGGGCCGCCCCAGACACAGTTGGGCGAGGCAACTCCAGAAAGGATGTGACTGCCATGGACGGAGGCCGAACAAGCAGCACAAGACAGGGACGTATGGAGGAGCCTTGTCGATGCAGTGGGTCCCCGACCCGAATAGGATAAGTGGAAGAAGATGATGATGATGATGATGTTTTACCTTAAACGACAAAAAAGTGTATGTGTTTTTTTCATCATCAGTAATTTTTGTTTAAAAAAACCTAAGGGGAGCCATTTTTAAACTTTTTTATGTTTGCATTAAAAAAAATTATATTTCATAATTATATATATTTATTTCAAATAAAATTTAAAAGCGTATATCATCACCTTTCAAAAACAGTTTTTAGTTTTCAGAATTATTCCATTTATTTGGATTTTATTGCAACGTGGAAATATTTTGACCTTCTGACGAAATAGGGCCAAGGCCTGAGGAGTTAATAAATCGTTTATGTATTTTTTTAATTTGAAAGAATAACGATGTGTTGAATTTTCAGGTGGAAAATTATGCTCCCAAATCCGATTCTTCAATCACTCCTTCCAAACCCGACATCGACCGTCAACGAAAAGTTCCTTTAACCCCCTCCAAACATCCTGCCTTTGCTATTTTAAGAGTTTGTTATCCTTTTAAATATTTAAAAATTTAGTATTTCATATTGTAAATCAATAAACATCTTACCGCCATTGTTCCCAACTTATCGATTGATCAATCTGAGTCTCCGATCAGCAACCTTTAATAACGCTCGATTCGCCTGTTGGTAGGAGAGTTGCGTTGGGAAGAGCGTATTTGTGCTTTGAGGAGTGTTGAGCCAAAATTTTGGCTCAGCAGTTGATCAGCAGGATTGGGAACAACGGCGGTTAGTGTATCTGTAAAAGTATTTGATATCTTACCAAGTTTTTTTTTTATTGATATTTTTTTAATATTTTTATCATATGAAACTTTTAATATTAATTTTCTAGTCCAAACACAAACTACAGGAGCAAACTGAGAAATCAACTGAAGACTTCTTGTGGCTGAATGCAGTTCTGGGCCGAGTGGCTTTTGACACCTTCAGGAATCCCATTTTCGTTGCAAAAGTTCAAGATAGGATACAGAAGAAACTGTCCAGCTTAAAGGTAATAAGGAACTCCAGTGAAAAATATTATGGCTTTAAAAAAATATGTTCATATAGACCAAGAAACGCTGATTCTGAATATATAAGTTTTATTTCATAATATTAAACGCAGAGTTTTTAAAAAATTATTAAAAAGTGCATTTTTAAACCTCTTAGCAAAACACAGCGTTAAGTTGGCATTACTGAAATGGTTAACGGTGACGTCACTGTTAACCTGTCACCTGGTGATAGTGTGTATTGTATTGACATTTGAAATGATTTGAAGTGCACACGTACCTATGTAATTCAACATTTCGTGTTTTTGGTTTATTTTTATACTGTTTATAGAGATTTAGATAAATAATAGTTATTGTGTTTATTGAAACATAATTTAGGCCCTCAACAATTTACGAAAAGGGCTATATTTGCGGACAATCTGCAATAAATTTTGTCTATTTGAGGTTAAAGTCGTGTCATATTTTGACATTTAGTTTATGTATTTTCAAATTGCTTTTAGTATAGGGCTTTTTATAGAAGTTGTTACACACTCGTCATGATCAGTGTATTATAAATACCAGTGTTTCTGTATGTGTTATACATAAAACAATGTACCTACAAAGTAACGACTGACACAAAACACGATGTCACATGTATTTGCAATGAAAGAGATGATTTATTGTTTTTATATTGCACTTTGATTAAATACAATAACAGTAGCGGTGAAATGTGGACATTTTACCAATGTTTTTCTATATTAAAAGCAGTTAATCTTGAATAAAAAACACCTCACACCTAAAAGTCATTACAAAGCATTCCGCCATGACCGCCATGATTCTTCATTCAAACAGGGATGTTCTGCCCAAAAAAATTATTTCCCTAGATTTCGAAGTGAAATTTCCCTAGAATTTCACATTTACGCAATTACCTACGTAGCCACCTGATTGTGTAACACTAATCCTGTTATATGTTAATTAATATGATAATTATTTGGAAAGACATCGGAACTTGGTAAATATACTAATAATACCGTGATTTTCCAAATAAAACACTTTTTGCTACGTGAAGTAATAATTTAAAAGTACGAATACACTCACCACTGAATTAGAAACTGAATTCCAAATTAAAAAAAAAAAAAAAAAAAAACACTTTGCAAAATAAAAATCATAAGCAACCCGCCGCTCATTTGTACCAAGCGTGGTATTTTGAAGACCCCCCCCCCCTATTTTAAATATATTTTAGGAATATTTTACTTGGTGTGCACTCCAAATTACCGACCCACTTTCAAGTTTACTCCTTACTAAGGAATTGTATAAAATAAGGAACTCCAGTGAAAAATATTATGGCTTTAAAAAAATATGTTCATATAGACCAAGAAACGCTGATTCTGAATATATAAGTTTTATTTCATAATATTAAACGCAGAGTTTTAAAAAAATATTAAAAAGTGCATTTTTAAACCTCTTTCAAAACACAGCGTTAAGTTGGCATTACTGAAATGGTTAACTGTGACGTCACACTTAACCTGTCACCTGGTGATAGTGTGTTGACATTTGAAATGACTTGAAGTGCACACGTACCTATGCAATTCAACATTTCGTGTGTTTGGTTTATTTTCATACTGTTTATAGAGATTTAGATAAATAATAGTTATTGTGTTTATTGAAACATAATTTAGGCCCTCAACAATTAACGAAAAGGGCTATATTTGCGGACAATCTGCAATAAATTTTGCCTATTTGAGGTTAAAGTCGTGTCATATTTGACATTGTATTTTCAAATTGTTTTTAGTATAGGGCTTTTTATACAAGTTACTACACAATCGTCATGATCAGTGTATTATAAATACCAGTGTTTCTGTATGTGTTATACTTAAAACAATGTACAAAATCACGCCTGAACACAAAATTGAAGAATGATGTCACTTGTATTTGCAATGAAAAAGATGATTTATTATTTTTATATTGCACTTTGTTAAAATACAATAACAGTAGCGGTGAAATGTGGACATTTTACCAATGTTTTTCTATATTAAAAGCAGTTAATCTTAAATAAAAACGCCTCAATTTCTCACACAAAAGTCATTGAGTCATCCTATATTAATTTTATTCCGCCATTTTCTTAAATTCAAAATCAGGGATGCTCAGCCCAAGAAAATTATTTCCCTAGATTTCGAAGTGAAATTTCACATTTACGCAATTACCTACGTAGCCACCCGATTGTGTAACACTAATCCTGTTATATGTTAATTAATATGATAATTAATTGGAAAGATATCGGAACTTGGTAAATATACTAATAATACCGTGATTTTCCAAATAAAACACTTTTTGCTACGTGAAGTAATAATTTAAAAGTACGAATACACTCACCACTGAATTAGAAACTGAATTCCAAATAAAAAAAAACACTTTGCAAAATAAAAATCATAAGCAACCCGCCGCTCATTTGTACCAAGCGTGGTATTTTGAAGACCCCCCCCCCCCCCCCCGAACGTGTCACGTAGTATGGGTACGTTCCATAATATCATTTTGAGTTGTCAGTGTTAAAAATAACATTGCATGTAAGTACATGAACAATAATTAAGATTCATAGGAATTCCAAAAAATATATATACGTATATATATATATATATATATAAATATTACCAGTAATATTGTCATATGTAATAAAATTTTTGCCAGAGTTCGAAATTTCCCTAGATTTTGTCCTGATTTCCCTTATCCCTAAAAAATATTTTTCTCCCCTAGATCTAGGGAAATTTCCCTCGACATGACATCACTGATTCAAAATGACAACTTAACCTTTTAACGCTAAAAAAATATACCTAAGCAGTCGTCCCCACGCGGCACCTTCTTTTTCGAATGTCATTTTTACATAGACCCTTTTAGAAAACAAAATCATTGTCTGGATTAATCCTAAAAACATTAATAAATCTTGATAACATCATCCTCCAATATCGAAGTATCAATAAACATTAATTTGAGATCAACTGAAATGAAGATAACGTTATAATTGCGTTAATATAAACACGCCGTGAATATCAACAAACAAAGCAATCTCTAACATGGCCGCTTCTAGCAACGTATGACGTAACATATAGCTACCTACTTGCTCGTGTAGTGAAATACGAGACGCGTCAAGAAGGGCCACTGCGCCGATGCTCTATTTTTATTAATTGTTTTTGTGTTTAATTCGTAGAACTCCATTTAATTTTTTGTTTTGTTTTTTTTTAAATTTAATTAAAATTTAATTTGATAATGTTATAATGTTTGCAAAACCATTTTCAAACTGTAAACTGAAACAGCTGTAACAAAAATACACACTAAAATACTTGCAGAGCTTGATAATAACGTTATCAATTTTAATTTTATCGAATTTTAAAAGATGCTATGGTTTTAGTTTATAGATACTTCTATAGTTAACATTTAATTGATATTTATGTTATGAAATTATTTTATATTGTTTTCACTGATAAATTTGCATTAATAAGATCGACATTTTACGGCAGTAAATCGCCGTAAAACGTTAATTTATGCAGTTGATATCGACCTAATTCGTATTATTATTTTATAAATCTAAATTGGTTTACACCGGAATGCCGTATTTTTACGAATTTACTTCGATTATATGGATTTGCGGAAATCGGCCGCAAATTTCTATTTTCGAGGAAATTTACCGTATTTTTACAAATTTACTCGAAATATCTGAATTCACAGGGCCGGCCTCTATGGAAACGGCCACAAATGTTTTATTTAAACAGAAATGGTGGGTATTTTTACGAATACTATGAACATATTAATTAGAATGGACGCCTGCAATGGAAATCTGCCGCGAAATTTCGATTTACGCGGAAATATCGTATTTTCTGTGAATCAAACGGGTATCTAAATTTAGAGGGCCAACCACGACGTGATTCGGCTGCGAAATTTCGATTTACGCAGAAATATTTTGTATTTTTACGAATTTACTTCTAATTCCCGAATTAGAATGGCCGCCTGCAAAGGAAATCCGGTGCGATATTTCGATTTTCGCGGAAATATGGTATTTTTGTGAATTAATTTCAAATAGGTATCTAAATTTGGTGGGGCGGCCGAGATGGGATTCGGTTTCGGAAATTTCGATTTACGTGGAAATATATTGTATTTTTACAAATTTACTACGAATATCTAAGTTTTAAGAACCGGTCACGGCGGCAATCAACCGCAAATATTTGGTTTACGCAGAAAATATTCGGTATTTTTGCGAATTTATTACGAATAGGTTTCTGAATTTAGAGGGCCGGCTAGGTTGAGATGGGAAAGTCAAAGGTTCGGCAGAAGAAGTTGTTGGCTGAACTGACGGGATTGAGACATAACTTTCATAATGCCCAACAAAAACAATATCTGTATCGTCATCAGTCATCACTTATTTCAAAAACACTTTCCGAATCTAACATTGCTTCAATATCAATTTCAGATAAGCCATGTGTCGACAATTTGAGTGTTGTTAAAAAAAAAGTTTTAAAATTCATACGTAAACACACAAAACAAGATGTTTTTAAAATTGAATTAGTCAATTTTTAAATAATACAACAATTAAATAATTATGTATACAAAAATAAAGTAGATTTCAAAGTGGATATCGACGCACAAGTATTATTACTAATACGCTACGGGGTCCGCTCGAAAGAGACAATCAGATTCGCGCGCATTTTCAAAACTGTGACTGGCGGCTGGGGCCGCGCTCTCGGTTTTATTCATTTACCAAGATAAACAATGAAGTAGTTGATAAACATTCTCAGAGAGGTCGCACCACAAATGAATATTCTTATTTTTAATATGAATTTCGATCGTATACGGCATACATGTGCTTAGAAAACGAAGTCGAAACTTGAAAATGACTCAAGTCAGCCGCCGCGCGGTGTGAGCCACTTGATGAAATGACTTTAGTCAGCCGCCGCGGTGAAAAGATTAAAAAGTAAAAAACTATGGGTGGGTGAAGACCACCATAGATACGGTGCGTTTCTGGGAGTCTTTAAAAATTAAAACTTTGACAATTATTTTAACTATTAAAACTAACTATAAAAATAAAAATGCAGTTATTTAAGTTCGAAGGTCTTTATTCATTAAAAAAAATAAAAAAAATGGACTGGAGTTCTCTATTATGAGAACCCGGGTGTCTCTAAAGTTCCTTGCAGTACGCAGAACAAAGCCCAGCATTCTCAATGAAGTGTCAGTAAAATGTCAGCCTGCTAAGAATAGTTTTAGGTCATCAGCAAAAAGAAGAAACCTAGAGTGCAGAATTATTTCTGAAATATCGTTAATAAATATTAAAAAAAGGAAGGGGCCTAAATTAGAATCTTGGGGTACTCCTGATCGTACAAAAAATATAATAGACTGGAATAGTCCATCAGACACAAACTGTTTCCTGTCTGCAAGATAGCTAGGAAAAAAGGTGAGTAGTCGCATGGAGAATCCTATTTCAGTCAGTTTATTGAGTAAGACGTCGTGATTAACAGTATCGAAGGCTTTTGAAAAGTCGTTATATGAACAATCTACCTGATGGCCTTTATCTAAAGAATTTGATACGTAATCAGTAAACACCAATAAGTTGGTTTCTGTAGATCGACCTTTTCTAAATCCATGCTGTTCTGAAATTAAGAACGGCTCCACTTGTGGCAGTGTGTATTTATGAATAATCGATTCGAACAATTTAGCCGGTGCAGATAGTATTGCAATCGGCCTATAATTTTCTACAGAAGTCTTTGAAATTTCGTCTTTTTCAGAAATCGGACAAATCTTCGAAATTTTCCAGGAATCGGGAAATACACCAGTTTCTAAAGAAAGGTTAAATAAGAAAGTGAGAGGCATTTTTAAAAACTCGGCACAACCTTTAAAAAGAATACTGGAAGAAAATCTGGACCAAGTGAATGTGTTTTTTTCATTTTCCTGATGGAAGTTTCTATATCTGATTCATCAATTTGATGAATACCGATATTCTGAGCTCCTTTTATGTTCCACTTGGCAGCAATATTAGTATTTAGTAATGGAGACTAATTACAATGTACTGATTGGAAGTGTGTTGCAAAAGCGTTAGCTACATCTACTCTGCGAATTTCCCGATCACGATGCGTCATGGTGTCTTGAATACCACCATCTTTCCTTAGTGATTTGACATAGTCCCAAAACATGTTGGGATAATGCTTGATATCGTGTTTAATGGAATTTATGTATGATTGGAAAGCAGTGCGAATATTGCACCTAACCACGGATCTATGCACACTGAACAAATCATATTCACTCCGACAGCCAGTGGCCTTCCATTTTTTATGGAGAGCATGTTTCATCCTAATGCCCGCGATGGTATCTCGACAGAATCACTTCGGATATTGACGACCACCTCTACTGGGAGGTTTTCTAGGGAAACAGATATCAAAAATATTGTAAACAAAGTATAAAAATGATGTACCGCCTCATTTATAGTGTTAAAATTGTAAAGTTCTTGCAAATCTAGTTGGATCGTCATATTGTATAGCTTAGAAGTATCACCCTGCCCAAATTCCATCCACGCAAAGCATGCTTGTCATTTTTTGGAATTTTTGTAGTTTTAACATTCTTTTTACATGAAAAAATAAATTCTAGTGCAGATGATGTTTATCTTCTGTTACAAAGGGAGAATCGCAATGAATAATATTTATGATTGTATTGCATAATATTAAATCTAATACTCTTGAGTTTATGTTTGGAATGTTATTACATTGGGAGAGACCAAAAACGGTGCATAGAAAATTCGTCTCCAAGCACAATTACATTTTTTCCGCCAATAACATCCATATTTTGTTGTAATTTATCAAAAAATAATTTATACATTTCAAATTATGATGCAGGTTGAAAATAAACTGTACATATAAAAGTTACACACGATTTGTATGTAATTTTGACCCACAGATTCTCGTTGACAGTTTCCAGAGGAGGTAAGTGCTCTGCCTTTATAAGGCCATTCGCGCTCTTTACGGCTAATAGACAGCCTGTCTACGGGCACTTCCACTGTCTCTGTCTTTTCTAAATAATTTGAAGCTCATCGAAGAGCTCTGGGTTGAACACACTTGAGTTTAGTCATGTCTCAGTGAGTCCAATTACATCATAATTGTTTACCAAAACATTAGAGTAAAATGAGGCGCATTTACTCTTTAGTCCTCTAACATTTTGGTAAAAAAAATGTAAATTATCCGGAAGCTGCGGTGTATTAATTTTATTTCTCTATTCTTTGAGATAAGAATATTTGGGCCAGTATTCCGGTTTAAGAACGTCGTTTTTCACCACATTTGGGATACCTACCTTAAATGAGGCGTATGATTTTATTTTAGACACTTTAAATGAGGCGGTACTTACAATTGAATTTAGATATGATGTTATATCGTTGATCGAGGAGTAGGTACCTTGTTCCTTTAGGTTACCTATTACAGTAAAGGGTAATTTTTTACGACCAACAACAGTCCAGGGTTGATCACGATCCGTTGGGCGCGACGGCCCTGCCGAGGTTTGTTTGGTCGAGGACTGCGACTCCTTTGCTGGTTTCCTTTGGTGTATGCCCGTCAGAGGTTCCAACTGAAGATGTGGATGCTTCTGGTTGCTGGATGTACTTTTGGCTAGCTGGAATTTTTTATCCTTTCTCCTTGCCCTTTGGGTCAGTGTGGATTTGGATAGAATTGGACCCTTTTGCCTGCGAGCGGGTAATTCTGCCAGTATTATTTGCTGTGCCGGACGCGGAAGGCCCGGGGGGCATGACGAGTGTTACGGGCAGCGCAGGATTTGCCGGCGGCTGCATGCATGTATCGCTAGACGGGATTTCCTTGTTGTGCCAGGGGGGGCGCGGGGTTCGAGCGGCGAGCGCACCATCGGTCGCAGTGGGCAGTCCCTTTGCGCAATCGGCTAGTTTCGGTAATTCCGATGACGAGGCATTGACACCTTGTGCATTGTCATCCTGATTTGGATTAAATGCACTTTTTTAGAGATGTATTACACGCCGTAAAACATCTTTATTAGAACAATCTTAGGTTCCGAATGACTTCAAAACAGATTTTTAAGTTTGCTCGGAAAAAACACATCCATACATCGAGCTGCGGTACTTAAAACTCGTGAGCTATCTGGGTTGTGTAAAACTTAGGTGACTGAACTGTAATGAGACGAACACTTTTAAAAAAAGGAGAAAAACAAAAACACCAAAGGCCCTGGGGAATTCTTTTTTTTTTTTTACTTTATTTTTTTTAAAAAGAAAGACAAATATTCCCGGGTTACGAATAACCTGACAATACTGCCACCACAGAAAGCGGAAAATGTTGCTTGTGTTGTGATGGAGGACTTAGCCAGCTGCGGAATCGAACACGCGACGCCCGGTGGGACCCAAACGCGATGCCAACTCAGCCACTGACCGGTTCCTCAGGAAATAATTTCCCTCAGGGCCTATGTCATCTTTGGGGAGTGGAGGGTCTTTTTAAGGAAAGGAAGGAGTGGAAGTTCTGGGATGGAGAAAGGTACGAGGGGTGGGTAGGAATCCGGGGGTCAGTGTGTCCAGGAGTGACGGACGTATAAATCTATCCCTCCCACTGCGGTGCAATTCAATGTTCCGAGAGAGTCCTGCTGGAGAGGTCTGAAAATATCTCCCTCAACCAGTCCCTTCTGATGTGTACTGCCATGCAGTTGGTTGGTAGACGCATTCGCCGCCAAGATCCGGACAAGCCTCACCCCACGAACCTGCATTGTTAGTCATATGAGAAGTCCAACAAGAGTGGAGGCATTTTCTGAAGACGGTCAGGATTTTAGCACTGGTATTCAACGTGTTCTGTTTCAGTTGCCATCCTTCATGGGCCCCCTGTCGGTGTCATCCCTGGAGCTGGGCCTCGAAGCCCCTCAGGTGCACGGCTCCTCGGCCCCTACACTGGACTCGTGCGGGCTCTGGCTAGACCTGCAGGTGTCCTACAGCGGCCGAGCCACCATGACCCTCACCACACAGTTGAACCTCATGTCCCTGAAGGACAGTAGGAGTGAGTAGCCATTCATGCTATTAGCTTTGTCTGCCGTGCTCCAACCTAACCTAACCTATAAACCTCAAAGACAGTAGGGGTGATTAGTCATTTACTCTGTTAGCTTTATCTGGCATGCTTTTTTTTTTTTTTACAATAACTCCACACTGAGGAAAATGATTTCCCTCAAGGCCTACGTCAACTGAGTTGCTGTATGGAGGGTCTTTTTGAGGAGAGGAAGGAATGAATATTGGTCTTGAAGAGACCTATGTTGTAGGAAGGGGGAAAAACATAGGCCGGCAAATCGTTCCACAGCTACAGAACTCAAGAACGAGTCGAAGAAGCGACCGATTCTCATGTGATAAATGTGTACGGTACAAATTATGAAATATTTCCAGAATAAGGAGATAACTGTTTTAGATTGGCCCGGGAATACACCAGATATGAACCCTATTGAGAATTTATGGGCCATTTGCGAAGCTAGAGTACGCAAAATCGACTGCACTACAAGAACAAAGATGCCAGAAACGCTCTTTTAGTTTTGATTTCGGAATAACAGGATCTCTGAAAATTGTCAAAAACTAGTAAAAGCAGTTATAGAAGCCATAAGGGGAGATATTTCCTATTAATTTGCATAATGGTTGTTGAATAATAATGTAAAAATATTATTTTGCAAGCAATAAATGGTTTTACCATAATAATTGACAATTATTCCATTAACAACACTGTAAGAGAATTCCGAAAGAGGGAAGCGTTGCACATGTTGGAATGAATGGTTATTTAACGATATTTTGATATCACAAAAGGTTTGAAGCAAGACTGTGAAATTTACTGTTGTTATTGAAACTATATGTGAGGTTTAGTGCCTCCGTTCACGGAGATATTTACAAGATATTCGATCCTCGTGCGCGTATCATACGCACCGATCGTAAGTACCCCCCGTATGATTTTGCTGGTGCCTGTTCTATGCGGCGCTATGCGGTGGCTGTCGGTTCCCAATTAGTATCACGATACCGACACTGCTGATTGCATGCGATGCGTCGCATCATTTATGTCGGCTACTTATTCGTTTGACGTTTGACAGAATGGCGTCGGAACATGAAAGTAATGTTAAATTTGTTCTGGAAGTGGAAAAAATGCATGTTTATATTACTATACTTTACCAGAATACGTAAGAAAGGATTTAGTGGAGAAGGCATGGATTGATGTTGGAAAAAAAGTCATATGACATCGCTTGACAGCGTGTTAACTCCACGGCTGCACATGAAAAATGATCAAGTTCAGTATATTTCGGATAGCGCCGTGTACGGAGACTAGCATTAAAAAGTAGTATATCAGCAGCATACTTGTGGTTTCGTAACAATTACGTAGATTGTAAGTATCTCCATGAACGGAGGGCCTTAGAACTGAAAAGTGTGGGTTTGGGTGCAGAAATGCACAATCTGATACTACTTTGTGTGTCGTTTACTAATGATGTGGTGCTTCTTTATTACTGTATAAAACACGTGCAATCTTTGAACAATGATGAACGCAAAAGTCATTGCATTTGATACAGAGTATATGTTGTATCCAAAAGTGCATATGAAAAACAACTTCAGATGCACTTGTAATGGACTGTAAGTACTAAAAATGAAGCGAAACGAAATGGTGTTTGCTGGCATTGTGTGTTAAAATTGTAGGAGTAATCAAGGTATGCAAGGAAAAAGAAATGACCAATAACTTACAACTGTATCTCTGCGAAGGAGTACACGACACAATCACAATATAGTTATGATATATTACTCACTTCCGAGATGATCAAATTCATTCTTTTTAATTAAAAATGAGAGATTGTGGACACGAAAAACACCAACCACTTGCTTCCAAGGTAATCCCAAATCTTCTTCTGTTTTCAATACACATGCACTCAAATTTTCAGTATTTTTCTTGCCATTGTTCCAAATTTCAAATACTTTTCCAGCAAGGTGATGGTTGGGGAGAGGTAGGAATTGGATAAATGTAAATCGCCGCCGGATGACACTTGATGGTAAAAACCTCCTTCTCAAGCGACCCCCCCGCGCACTGATGGCGTCCAGTCTTTCGGAACGGTTGCGAACTATAGTCGGACCAGCTACCAAAAAGCTCAAAGTTTACGCGCAATAGATTTAAGAATTATCAACGTTTTTTTGCAGAGGGCGGCAAAATGCTCATAGCCTGCCCACTCTAGGGTTAAACATTATAATATGATAAATAATTGTATAAAAAGATAATAAAATGATTGTTTGTTTTATTTGTACAGAGGACTACTATGACAAACCAGATGCCAGTACCTCCACTAGTCCCACCAACGCTAAGAAGAAGAACATGGCGGTGTATTACTCAGACATGGAAGACACGGCAGAAAGCAGTTCGGACGATGACACCACCTTTAACCAGGCTCAATTGTCCAAGTCAGTCACATGAGCTTGACTCATCATTTAAATATTTTAGTTTAACAATTATTATTATTACAGACTAGCTTTTTCCCTCGGCTTTGCTCGCATGGTATTAGGGGTTTCCCACTCCGTCACCTCCACCTTCCCTCACCCCACTCCACTCCCCCCCCCTTCCCCCGTCCCGCGAACCCCCCCTCCGAGTTCCCCTCCCCCCTCCCAGGTTCCCCTCCCCCTCCCTGGTTCCCCTCCCTCATTTCTCCCTCCCTCCCGCTTTCCATAGCAATAGCCGCTTCCTCGCGTGCCAACAATAGAAATATTTTTATACAAAATTCATAATGCCAGAGCTCACCTGAAGTTTTATAAAAACCTTGTCCTGACAATAAGGACCACACAAAAAAAGATTTATCCAATTTGGTGCAGTTGTTCGAAAGTTATGCGCTTAGCAACACATTCAGCGATTCATTTTTATATTATAGATTAATAACTCAGGTACGCCTCATACGTCATTACATATGTCTGGCCGTGTTGTAGGTAGCTTGATCACAAGCTAATGGGTCCAAGTGGTTAATATTGATTCCTAGAATAATTAGCATAACATGAAAGCAGGGGTAAGAAGATGACAGAATATATGTTATCCACATTCGCTGATCATCTTATAGAAGTCAGACTATGGTCGGGGCCACGTACTATGCTGAATAATTATGCTGACATCAGCAGCTGCCTGGCTATTGCGTCAGCCCGTATGTTGTGTTATTTATTGACTGAATAAAATCAACCACTGAATTATATGAACTTATGGGTGACCGAATGATGCGATCGTAATGCAGATAAACAAGACTATTTGCTTGCACGTTTATTTAAACTGACTCCATATCAGAATTTACATTTGAACAATAATCGTTATCGGAACAGTGGGTTGCGAATGTGAAGCGATTTTCGAGCTATTGGATCGGCGGCAGTCAGGAACAGAATGGTTCTTCTTTTTCGTTCGACGCCGGCTGTCGGTAAATTAAATGACGAAAAGACACTGGATTGCTATTTGGCGTGTGAAGAGCCAATAGGAGGATATTCACAAGTCGAAATTGCTGCGTTGTTCGCTCCCACAGACTGAAATAATTACGCCTTATATAGTAAAAATCCCCCATCCCACTGCTACTACCGCCCTCCGTTGAACTCCAATATTATGCCAATATAGAATCTAGTCAAAACTCCATCGCCCTCTGTTGAACTCGATCGCTTCATCAGAGATTTTGTAAAGTTACTCCATCCAGGCGATCGGCAGCCATAGGTCGTGAACCCAGTGAATTCTGTAAATCAACATATTAGTGAACATTCTTGAGTTCGGTACTGCGCCTTCTGAGTCTGTACGTGACCTAGAACTCTAGAATATATTTGTTTCACTTGATTGTGTCACGTTTTTCTGATCATCCTTCTTTCATCTACTGATGCGTCATATATTTTGTTTGTATTTAGTTATGTTAATTTTATGTTTTGTTTCAGTGAAGCTATGCCGACCAGTAACCCCACCGTAGGAAACACTACAGGAAAGAAATTATTAAGAATGGTGGACAAGATTGCATCCAGCAAATATTTTCAACATGTAAGTGTAAAGTCAGTCCCGCAATCATCCTTAAAATCCTCAACTGTGTCCTTCAACGGTAAGCGAGAAAGAAAATCTGCTTGGTTATTACAAGATTTCACAAATTCCGTTTTGTACGAAAACCCTGCCAGAATGATGCCATATCTCTGCAAACGGTTTGCCGCGAGAACCGGAATATTTTTATGTTCCCCTAGAATTCTTAGTAACGGCAAATTGTCAACGCATAACGTGAACTCCCTTCCAAAAAGGTACTGAAAAAATTTATTTAACCCGAACACAATTGCCAGAGCTTCGAGATCCAAAATACTATATTTCTTTTCGGCAGTTGTTAAACTACGAGAAGCGAACTCAATTGGACGCATTGTGCCGTCCTTAAACACGTGAACTAAGCAAGCTCCGAGTCCGCATGTACTTGCGTCCGTAAACAGTTTTACCGGTAAGTCCGGAAAATAATTTGTAAGAATCGTGTTGTTGCCCATTAACTCTTTAACGGTATCGACTGCTACTTTACAGTCTTCTGAGAAATTCCACTCTACCCCTTTTTTCAAAAGGTTATGTAGGGGTTCCAGTATCGATGACATCCTAGGAATGAAATTCCGATAAAAATTTAAAAAACCCAATAAACTTTTCAATTTATGTACGTCCGTAGGATACGGAGCGTTTTTTATAGCTTCCAGTTTGTTTGGCTGTGGTTGGATTCCGTTCCCTGAAATAACATACCCCAAAAATTCAACCGATTCTACAAAAAATTCGCATTTATCCGTGTTGACCCTCAACCCGCACTCTCGTAAACGCGCGCACACTGCCTGTATATTATTCACTAAATCCCGTTCGTTGACCCCCGAAATGATGATATCGTCTAAATAGAATGCCACTCCCTTCAACCCCTGAAGACAGCTTGCTATAGTCCTAGCGAAGATCGCTGGCGCTGATTTAAAACCAAAAACTAGTCTGTTATATTGAAATAACCCTAAATGCGTATTTATTGTTGTATACTTTTTGCAAAAATCAGCTAACTCTAATTGTGAGTAAGCCTGTTTTAAATCTAGTTTAGCGAACACTTTACCCGAACTTACTTTGTGAACAACTTCATTTATGGAGGGAAGTGGGTACCTTTCCAAGTCCGTCATGAGATTTAAAGATCTCTTGTAGTCCACGCAAATCCTAACATTCCCGTTCTTTTTAATTACCGGTACAATTGGAGACGCGTATTCACTGCTGGTTACCGGAGAAATGATACCATCAGCTACCATAGTTTCTAATTCTCTCTCAATTTTTTCCTTAATAGCGAACGGAACCGGCCTCGCATTAAAAAAAACAGGACGAGCTTCCTTGTTCACTTTGAAACTCACTTTATGTTTACTGAATTTTCCCAGCCCCGGCGAAAACACCTCTGGAAACTCGTTGTAAATCAATTCAATTTTGTCTTTGATTGTTGAAACCGAATTATCCATCATTGGAACTATCTTCAGATTAAAAGCCTCCATGAAATCCCTACCCACTATCAATTCCGAGCCATTAATCACAACAGTAAATAATAAATTATTTTTAATATTATTGTATTCTACGGTAAAACAAGCACTACCTACAAGATTAAGTGGTTTACCGTCGTATCCCGATAAAGTACGCTTATCAGGTGACAATGTTACATCCCTAAAATAACGGTTGAAAATAAAATCAGGCATGACCGACATACTTGCGCCTGAATCAATCATAGCGGAACATTTAACTTTATTAATTATTATATTAGCCCTAAACGGATTAATGTAAGAAATACTATTAATAACCTTATCACGGGATTGTTCAAAAATCGGATAAACATTGTGATTCTTACAGAATTTCTTCAAATGACCTATTTTGTGACAATTAAAACATTTTGCATTAATAAATTTACAAAATTTCTCTACATTTACATTTTTACATTTTTTATTACTCGAGAAACCCCTTGGCTCGGGGCTTTTTGACCGCGAAGGCGATCTTCGGAAACCTTGAGTTCTATCCGGATGTGAATGTCTCCCCGGCGAATTCGAGCGTTTAATGGAATTCACGCCGCCCGACGTCCCTACGGAAACTTCTGATTTAATTTCCGGAACTAGATTGTCTAAAGCTGAAACCGTTATTGCTAATTCTTCCATTTTGTTAAACGTTAAACTAGTCCCCTCGAGAAAAATTTTCTCCTTGGCTCGGCCCGGCAACATGCCGATTACGAAAACATCAGCTAAGCATTCCGGTAAACGCGTTCCGAACTCGCAAAACGATGATAATCCACGTAAACGCACTGCAAAATCTCTGACTGATTCACCATGTGATTGCTTGGCCTGATAAAATTTTTCTCGTTCCTTAAACACCGATCGCGGTTTGGAACAATGTTTCTCAATTAATTCTATTAACTGATCGAATGCCACGTCTGTAACTTTAGAAGGAAAACATAAGTTGATCAAAAGAGTTAATGTTTCCGCTTCTAGAAGATTTAGCAAATATGCGCGTTTCTGTGAAGCATCTAACTTAATCGTTCTTGTGTCATCACGAATTAGAAGGAACTGTTCCAACCTCAGGCGAAACAAACTCCAATCCCCATTAACGTGGGAGAACCTGGAAATTCCGCCCGACTCCATGATTGCACACACCAAAAAAAAACACACCCGGCAACAATAACACCTTCCAGAAAAAACCAAGAAACAAAACAACCTGACACCAGGAACCGGCGCCTATGCAGTCCAGGCGCCCTGCCGCTTCCAGGAATCTCAATGTTTCTTCACTCCTGACTGAATACCGGGCTGGCCCTAGTTACCCAGGGTCCCGTAATTTTCCTTCTCCACTGTATTACCGGGCTGGACTTCGTTACCCAGGGTCCCGTAATTTTTTCCTCCACTGTATTACCGGGCTGGACTTAGTTACCCAGGGTCCCGTAATTTCCTCTTCTCCACTGTCTCCTATTATGCCCTGAAAATCTCCTGATGGATGGCACTTCAGCGAAGCCCCAAGTGATTATTGTCACCTTCGGGAGATTTTTGCAAGTCACGATCCCTGCACCGAATCGACTTGCCGCAATCCAATAAACCGTCAACCGTGTATTCCTTTATAGCTGCGCCACTTGTAATGTTCAGTAATTGCAGGTAATACTGGGCCCTTTCTCTCCAGTATTCCTCTAGGATGACTTCTAGGTTTAGTATTAGAAACACGTAGTACTTTGATACAACGGAAACTGTTTATTGGAATATAATAGATACAATGTACGCTGTGAGCCGTCTGATAAGCAAGAGGGCGCGCGAGAGCTCCACTCGCTATTATATCGTCCCGATCTAGGACGCTTCGGCTAGGTTCGGTATTTCCGAACCTACCCGACAGAACCATATTACCAACACTACAGTAAGTTACATATATTCAATATGATTTGAGATTTTCACGTCCAAATGTATTGTCGTGGTTAATTTTTGGGTTATTACGCCATTTTGCGCTACCTCCGTCTTTGGCCAAAGTTTCGGACAGCGTTACAGTGTCGATATATTCATTTTCACGTCCTTTTCCAGAATAATTCATCAATTTCCAATCAGATTCAGTATATTGTTATTCTTTTCTAAGAATTATAATGGCCAGTTGTTTCCGAAATTTTAACAATTCATCAAATTTCAAGTTCTTTAGAAGTGCTATTCAAGTTCAGTTATTATTTCAGTTCGGTAAAACAGCTGGTCAATAGGGTCCATGGAGTTTCCAAGTCTTTTTAAATGATTATTAGTCATTGGATTATATTTTGCATCTGCGTATTTGCATATAATATGCATAATTCACGGGGTGAGGTTTGTCCAGGTCTTGGGGGTGGATGCATCTGCCCACCTACTGCGTGGCGGGCCAGATCGAGAGAGGCTGGATGAGGGAGGCCTTTTAACCTTTCCAGCCGGACTCTCTTGACCCATCGCCTTGCACCGTTGTTGGAGGGATGGATTCGTACATTAGTCACTCCTGGACACACTGATCCGTAGATTCCTACCCACCCCTCATACCCTTTTCCTACACATTTTCCTATTAACTTACTATCCTTCCCTTCCTTAAAAAGACCCTCCACACAGCATCCCTTAAGATGACATAGGCCCTGAGGGAAATTGTTTTCCTCTGGGTCTCCTGTTTGGAGCTAATGTATAAAAAAATAATAATGTATATTTGAGCCTTTTCCATTATTAAATCATGACATTCTTGATAATATTAAGAGCGGTTTATATTAAAAATGCTCGTTTTTCTTTATTTTTCTTAGGAACCATTTTTTTAACCAACGTGATATTTTTAATAATGAAATGAGCAATTAAAATATTATCGTAAAATTTAGACATAAATTTTGGCATTGATTTGCATATTTTGATATTGATAGTGCATATTTCACCATTTTACTAGTGACTTGTCTATTTAGCAATACATACATTTATTTGACTTATCTATTTCAGATGACTGAGTATAAGTGTGTGAAACGCGCCATGGAGGGGGTGTCCAACACGGATCTGAAGCTCAATGTGGAGGTATGCGCCCTCATCGGCTGCTTCACCATCAACATCCCCCCGCCACCCTCAGATCGTATATGGTTTGGGTAAGTCTACCCTTTATCTTACATTCTATTTATTTTGCTGTAGGAAAGTTCAAGGAATCAATGCGCGTTACATTTAGTGATTCTTCCTTTTGAAACGTCCGACCTAAATTAAAACTACATAATGAAGTAAAATTGACAGAAAGCTTCAGAATTCAGAGGGAAACTTCAAACTCATCTACCCAAATTTGGGTAGCTGTCGCTCGTGTAGGTGTCATTTTAATTAATTTTCTAATAATTTAATATGTGTTTATATGTTAACAATAAAAGAATTTTACCTACCAATAAAATTAAGATTTTGTCTCCATCGATGCCTGGAATCCATTATGAGAGAGCTTGCTCTTTCACCCTTTTTATTTCCGTTTCGCGTATGTTTATTCCCTGTATTTGCCCTTTTGTTCGAATTGCCACACTTTCTTTCTCTTAAGTCGGGTCCATAGCTTCATACCTAAATATAATATAATTATGTATAAAAATATTTGATAATAAAATTCAATATAATATCAAATATTTATAATTATTGACGTAAATATTTACTCACTCTAAATTCTTAATAGTAACTTTAGGTTGTGCAATAATCGATATTAGTCGGAAATCTTTCCTGATAAATAAATATTGTAGCACACGGATCCGAATACTTTCTCCCTCACACGCATAGCTCCGTCTCGCTTGGCGACTTTCGACTCACCACCCGGACAAGACACTACCCCGCCCCAAAGGGTATATAACACCGTGCAGGCCTATATGGAGCCAGAGTATCCAGTCTCCTGGTTAAACTCCCCAGTACCAAGTCGAGAGAGCCCTCTGGGTCCTCCTTGGGAATTCAAGTAACAGCGTCCTCGGGGACATTACTTGTCGGGAAAACCTTAACCCAACTAAGAGACCACGGGTCCTCTGTTGATGTTATTATGCTAAGTGTTTAGCGAGAACGTTAGTGAACATTGTTTAAACTCTAAGTGATTTTACTTTGTGCTACAACTTTCCTGTACTCTGTGTTTTACTATAAGCTGTGAACCCTGTATATAAGAGAAATATACTGACCAACACTGAAAGACTATTTGCTTATTAATACCCTGCCACAATATCTATTAAAATATCTGTGTTTTCTCCCTGATGCATTTCTTTTTCATCAGAACGCATTTTAACATTGATAAAACGCCAAAAACGTCAAACGTCAAGTGCTCATTGCTTAAGCGTCGACACGTCCTTATCGCAGACCACAAGCCAAATTGTGTGTGATCGCGCGAACTTCGCACCAATCTTTCGACCGTGTTTAGTGTTTAACCTTTCCTGGTCTGTAATGCGTAAATACTACACATTGCTTCTAATAACTTTTATATCTCTATAAATATAATGAATTCTGGATTCAGATTTTAGGTATTCCTCCGTTATACATTTACACACTGAATTAAAAAATAGTATTTTAAATAATTCCCAAATTTAATTCAAAATCAGAGATATTTTGTTAAATATCCGGAATAAACCACAAATACAATCAACCGTGTGCCAGTGTGGACCGTGATACGCGAAGAGTGTGCGGGGGGAGATGACACGCTATGTGACGTCTCGCTCTACTTTGCTATACGGGAACATGAGAAACAGAGACCGCCGTGTTGTGTTTCGACCGTCGATACCTACGACCGCGTAGTAGCTAAACATACATAGCTGTATGTATGTATTGGGTAGCAGCCCAGCGCCCAGCGCCTCAGTCGTTCGCGGGCAATCCTTTGAGATGGTCTCCTCGCCCGTTTTTTGAGCAACGGACGATGGTTTTTTCATGTTTTCAGCAATTAAACTACAATTATTATCACTTGTAACACAAATTACGAAAAACAAAAGCGATTAGCTATGAATGTTCATATATTTTCGATATAAAATCGATGATTTTAACACGTGAATTGATTACACAGCACCGGAGCGCGCGTATTTTTTTAGCACAGTAAGGGAAAGGTTAAACAAACGGAGGAGACGAAAAACAAAAAGCATTGATGTGATTTTTGATGGACTTTCACGGCAAATCGCGACAAATGTTTGAGCTCTGGACCTGCCTTAATGGCAACACTTAGTGACGCATTGTCATTTTGTGGTCATAAACATTTCAGTACTATTCAATATTGCTCCAAATAAGTACAAGTTAGAGAAATTTCGGTAACCAACGTACAGAATTCACGTGTTTATGAATTTAATGATTTAAACATTTATATGTATTTATTTAATTACAGTTTCCGCGGGAGTCCCCAACTGCTTATAAAAGCAAAGCCCATCTTTGGCTCGCAAGTCATCAACTTTGGCTACATTACAAGTTGGATAGAGAAGAAACTAGGCAAAGAGTTTGAGAAGGTCCTCGTTTACCCTAACCTCGAGGACATTGTCCTGGACTGCATGGTGGCACCGGCAGTGGACTGAAGCGCTTCAGCCTTCATTTATTCAACTGGTACAATAAATGGCCATAATCGAGGCGATTGTTTTCACTTACAAATGCATTTCTCTTGTCATACTTAAGGCCTTTGTTTCAAAGCTTTCCTCCTAAGCGTAAAATAGAACAACTAATGTGAAGGATCAGTCATTTTTCAAGTCTTTTTCCAACAATAATACTACATCGTTTATTGTGAATAATAAATCATTTGTTATAGATACTCAATGCATAAATACAATCTGTTCAACAAAAACAACTGATTACTAAACTCTATTATCAGTTAATAAAACTACTGCGTCTGTTAGTTGGGTTAACACTGACAAATTAATTGCCTAACTTTTATGCATTGGAAACAGTGAAGTTTTATATTTGTTTAAGTCATAATGAAACTTAATAATGTATAATAAAACTTATATTTATTTCCGAATGGACTGCTTTTGGACAATCATGTCCATCTTCAGACAGGTACATTTTTGCTTAAAACTATGGTATTTACACTTCATTTGTTAATTAAGTGATAAGACTTGTTAAAAAATTGTAAATAGATAATCATGCTAGCACTTAATTACAAATGCGGTATAAGTAGCATAGTTTTAAGCAAAAATGTACCATAATATAATAAAACAAATACGAAACTTATTTCCACTTTAATTTATTTGACTGTAACCGGTTTCAGCTTGTTAGAGCCATCTTCAGACTGGTACAAATTATTCTTTTAATCTTCGGTTTATATACATAACATATGGGGGAAGGGGGAGAGCGGTGGTTTACAAGGATTTTATTCAATTACATGGGTTTTCTCACAATTGTTACTAAGTCGTCTTTGACTGTCTAATTTCTAATTATTTTGTATATTCCCAGTAGGCTTAATTACCTCTGGTTTGTAGCTTACTTTGATATTGTTTGGGGAATACCTTACAAGTAATATGAATTATTAATGACCTAATTTTATTGCTGTCATGTCTAGTGTTTTATTATAATATTATTATGGAATTCCACCATTAATTGTCAGTTTCAAAAATAGAAATATTAAAAACTAGCTGACACGGCCACGCGTTGAAATCGAAACACAACACCATCTACTGGATGGTTACCCAACCTAGATAACCAAGTGTTGTGTCAATAAATTAACTCACACCGCCATCTGTTAGAAACTTATGGAACTTACAAATAATTACAAAGCATTCTCCTATAGCAAACATTTAATTCGCAATAATTAATATTGAGGTCAATAATCGAGATAAAAACTATCCAATTTTTTATGTTGGACCAAATTACATACAGTATGCCAAATTTCATCAAAAGCGGTTAAGTAGTTTTGGAGTTTATCTCGAACAAACATTATGATGCGAGATTTTTATATAAAAAGATTTACCAGTCTAAAGATCGACTTTATTGTTTGAAACTCGTAGTGCAGTCAGAAAGAAATAAAATAGGAATAAAGTTTAAAAATCAGTTTTATTATACTTTATTATTATGATGCGAGTACGTATCTGAAAAATAGATATTTTACCAAGCCTATCACTGTTTTATTAGAAACAACTATCTTGAATTTGTTTCTTACTGATTTTACTGAGTTCATGTTCTTCAAGTTTGCACAGAGAAATGAGAAGAAGGCGTTTGTACTGAAAGATTCCCCCTTTAAGGTTTCTGTGATGTTTTGACACTATCTAGCGTGTCAGTAATACTATGTGATATTATTTAAAATTAAAGGGTAAAAGTAGATTAAAAAAAAAAAAACACTGAATAAAAATTTTCTTCTTAAATATTAATCATAATACAGTTGATTCCGCTTAATTGGGACACATTGGGACCCAAACATTTTGTCCCAAATAAGAGAAGTTTAAGAGAGGTACAAAAATGTTTGTTAACCTTTTTATATAGATATATAATATTACATTTATTCGTTATCTCTCATTTTAATTTTTTTTTTTAAATATTTTTATGTTCAACTACAGGATATGTAAAACCTCTAATGTGAAAAATTAAAATTTTACAGGAGAGTGAAAAAAAAAATTTAAGCGGGAACATGAAAGATGACTGCCATTTATTTTTATTTTTTGTGTATATTAATAATCATTTGTAATATAAATAAATTAAATGTTATTTGGAGTTCGACCTTCATTTTCCTGCTTCAAAATTGGTTTTTTCACTCTCTTTATTACTTGTAACCCAATCCTGAAAATTTTCCTCTCTCCTCACCCGCATACCTCGTGCTCACCATTCTTCGTTTACTGAGACACAATTGAACAGAATGGTGTCACAGATAACCGTAGTAAATTAGTATTCGTTTCTTTATTTGGTTTCTGTTCCTTGGGTTTTGTCCCAAATAACTGGCTGTCTGGGATAAACCGGTGTACCAATTAACCGGAATCGACTGTACATATTTATTTTGTAAGATGTTCAAATCTAACGCCCAATTTATAAGACAGATTGTTTTCGTCATAGAGTGATTCTATAGTAATACAAATTATTTCAAATTTATATACAGCCACAGACAATTGTTATTTGGATTCGTAAACAAGCATCTATCAATGTATAACTCTTTGCAACTGGCAAAAAATCTCCAGATTGTGATGGGCAACACTGGAAAGCTCTTAATCATGATCCCATAGAGCTGGGCTTATTGGTTGAAATCAAAGATATTGAAATACAAGAGATATGCTATGATGTCCGCCCGACCGTCGGCAGACTACTACCTAATGGGCATAGTTTGAATACGGAAAGAATTCGTTAGTTGAATTTTTGAAGGTGTGCAGTAGTATTGGCTAATAATATACATAGTTTGAATACGGAAAGAATTCATTCATTTTGTTGTTTTTTTTAACATGTGCAGTAGTATTGGTTAACAATATCGGCGACACCAGGAAACAGTCCCACCCAGTAAAAACTGCCGATAGCACATCTCTTATATTTCAATATCTTTAGTTGAAACACATATGCGTGAAAGATTCCTACATAATCAGCTCAAGCAAGTTTGATCGACACCGGTTCTGTTCCCAAAACAGATTTTTTTTGTGTCTGGATTTTTTCGAAGATCAACTCACGCTAGTAAGAAGCCAGTTATAAAGGGATATACATTGATAAATAAAAAAATATAGTGACTGAAATAAATACCTTGTACCATTGTATGAACTGCTTTTAATGTCAGTTCGGTAGCATTTTACTATAATATAATCTATGTTGGACTAACTCTATTTTTCAAAAATTTTGGCTGCTATTTACTGTTTTCAGATTCCTATAATAGTGTAAAGTATTCCTGATTATGAAAATTATAGCTGAAAGCGGAGTGTTTACATTATGTCGCCATACAGTAAAAATAAATAACTAACAAATATTACAAAAGAGCCATTTAATGTTGCTGTTTTTTAAACATCTCCTTTGAAATTGTTCGATATTTTATCGCATTTGTCTTAAATAAATACATCTTTCGATATTGTAACAACTAACATCATTTATTCAGTTTTAGTCAGATTGGTTTGTTTCACAGAAATTCAAATGTAACATTGTTAAATGGTCATTCAGCACCATTTTGTTTTTTTGACAGTTGAAAGGTTCCTGTTAAATGCCAATTCTAAGTTCATGTCAGCTGTTGAACAAATTGTGATCAGCAAAAGAGGACAACTTTCATGTTCTTAAGAAATTCAAATGTAACATTGTTAAATGGTCATTCAGCACCATTTTGTTTTTTTGACAGTTGAAAGGTTCCTGTTAAATGCCAATCCTAAGTTCATGTCAGCTGTTGAACAAATTGTAATCGGCAAAAGAGGACAACTTTCATGTTCTTAAGCTTGTCAGCTTATTACAATTTTGTAGAAAGCTGAAACACATCTAAAAATCGGCATTTAACGGGAATCTTTCAATTGTCAAAAAAAGCAAAATGAATAACCATTTGATGACAATGTTACATTTGAATTTCTGCGAAACAACTGGGCCTTAATATTTTTAGAATTCAAAAGTAATAAAAATCACAATGATTCATAACGTTTTGATTCTTTTTAATTTTAAGTGTATGGCGAAAAATTATTTTGAAAATTCATGTTTTATGTTCTTTTTTACCCTTTTCTTAAATAATAATTAACTTAATATAAATAAATAATGTAATAATTATTATATAAATGACTTTTTCACATTTTAAGAGTAAAAAGTGTTTTTGTTTTTTATATGTAATAAATTATTTTTATTATCTGTTCAAACTAGCTACGTATTTTATTATAGATGTTGTATTTTATTTTAATTTTTCATTATTTAGCTTGCGCACTTTTTGAAAAAGTATTATGTTGTATATTCATGACATATTTAAATTGTTTGGGTCAACTTTTGAATGTTACCGCTGATGCATTTTTTTATAAACATACATATTATAAAATTAACGATTAAGTAATTTACAAAAGAATATAATAATTTGACTGAAAACTCTTGTACTTTATCTGACTGTACTATAATGTATCATTAATATCTAAATTAAATTATTGAAATTTAAACTTACAATAGTCCCTACTTACCTAATATAGAAAAAAGATTTAAGATTAAATTAATCTACATACATTTATGTATACCTTTTTTTTGCTACAGAAATATTAAACTCTCACAGTCCATTTTTGTATAAAAAATTCCAGTATTCACACTTTGAATCTAAAAATAAAAAAATTGTAAACATTTTTTTTACATTAAGATAAACTCTCTCGCAGTCCATTTTTGGGTTCCATGACAGTTGATCCCCCTACAGTTGGCCTCCCGGTGTACTTAAATGCAGAATGCGGTGGGTTTAAGGAAAGTACGGTATACCTACTTACACAAAATATATCTAAGTCTCTCCGAAAGAGTGTGCAGAGAGGATGTACCACTGAATATCAAAAGTATTGAAAACAACTTATTATTATTAATCCATCAGGCTAATTTTTTCACTTTTCGGAACAACTCATATAGGTCTCATAGAAATCGTTGTCTTCCTTACTCTCATAGTTAGAAATGTGATCTAAACAGTGTTAAGCCGGGTCCATAGCTTCGTCATTTGCCTTGACAGTCCCATAACAACAGTCAATGTTTGTCATCAACATCATAAATATTGTCAACTTTTGATGTGTTTCGAGCTTCCCATGTTCGACGGAAAACATTTCCTAAACATTCCATCCCGGGTGAAGCGGGAAGGCAGGGGGGGCCGGCGGGAGGGGATTCATTTTTTGACAGATGCCGTGTATGGAGAATTAACGGAACGGCCTTTTGTGGTTATGTGCAACGAGCGGGCATAATCACGAGTTTAAAATATTATTATACCTAAATATAATATAATAAAAATATTTGATAATAATATAATATCAAATATTTATAATTATTCTGTTTTTGACGTAAATATTTACGCATTCTAAATTCTTAATAGTAACTTTAGGTCGTGCAATAATCGATATTAGTTGGAAATCTTTCCGAAAATGGTCCACTTGGTATTTACGGTTTTGGTTGTAACTCCTAGAATAGTCGCCACCTCTGATCGTACCTCTTCAATTTATTTTTGAAATCTGGGCACTGGACGTCCCAAATGATTGGTCTCTCCCTGATAAGGGAAATGAATGCCAAAGTATTATGATTTTCCATTGCGCTCGCGACTCGGGAATGCTCAAAGCTCAAACTGCAACTGACGATTGTTCTAGAGCATCGGTCGCGGCAAGACCCAAAGTCATAAAATAATAATAACAATATATGGCTGTTTATGAAATTTGCGTTTTTGTGTAAAATCATTTCAAGGGCACTCTACAAAAACATGTTACGCATCCACGTTCCCGTGCGGAGAATATTCCAGGCTTTTCTCGATTTAAACCGAATAATTATATTAATCTTTGTTACTATATTATAATTTTATTATCAAATATATTTATTATAATATTATATGTAAGTAATATAATATTTTAAACTCGTGATTATTTAAGCTCGCTCATTACACATAACACATAACCTCAAAAAGCCGTTCGGTTTGTTCTTCCATAAAAATGACCACACCACGCGGCTCCTGTCAATTAAATTAATTATATTCCCCCATCCGGCCCCCGCCTGCCTTCCCGCTTCACCCGGGATGGAGTGTTTAGGAAATGTTTTCCGTCGAACATGGGAAGCTCGAAACACAACAAAAGTTGACAATATTTATGATATTGATAACAAACATTATCTGTTGTTATGGGACTGTCAAGGCAAATGACGAAGCTGTGGACCCGGCTTTAGAAAGACAAAATACACTTTATATTCAGATTTAAAAATTAATCACAATATACACCTTTATGAAACAAAAGTTTCGGATCGCAATGTGAAAATAATTTTTGAAACTATGTTTTTTTAACAATTATTTTTACATGGAACGTCACAAAATTGAAGTGATAATAACATATGTCTAATAAAATATGTACGTGTTTTTATTTTTTTCATTATCAGTAATTTCAGTTGAAAAAAAGGAATGGTGAACCATTTTTAAAACTTTCTTATGTTTGCATGCAAAATTTTTATATTTCAAAAATTATGTTTATTTCCAATTACAAAATTTGAAAACGTATTTTATCACCTTTCTAAAACAGGTTTTAGTTTTTGGATACATTCTGAAATATTCCATTTATTTGGATTTTATTGCAAAACGAAAATATTTTGACTCTGACAAAATATGGCGGGGGCCCAAGGGTTAAAGGTATTTTTGAAGTCGATTTTATCTTTGAAATTGGTAAATAATGCAGAAAAAATTATATTTATAGTTTCTGGGGGCCAACTGCCGGGGGATCAAGTATCGGGTCATCCCATTTTTCTATAATATTACATATTATGTATATTAAAAATCCAGTTTTCAACCTTTGTATTAGAAATTGTCACAAATAATGTTAAAAGTAGTAAATATGTAGTTATTGATATAGTAAATACAATTTGGCACTGTTTCATCAAAGGTAAATTAATATTCATTGACACGGCTAGTTATTTAAACTGTCATGTCTATTTATCTCGGTGGTTGATGGCCTTTCTAGTGACACTAATTCATTGGTAGTGATCCTAAATTAGTATGTACTTAACACGCAACAATTTCCTTTAGTGATCTTTACCATTGGCGGAGGGACAAACTCCCGGGCTCCTGGGCAGCCTCTAACCTCTATGATTAATGAAAATAATGCTTTAAAATATATATTACGACTTATATATGACCTCTCCCGTCGAACTCTCCCGACCCATCACCTTGCGCCACAGAGGGAGGTATAGATTCATACGTTCACCACTCCTGAACATAAAATATAAACCCCTCATACCTTTCTCCTCCCTAGAACATCCTCTTCTTCCTTTCCCTAAAAAACTTCCACACAGCATCCCCAAAGATGACATTAGGCCCTGGGAGAATTTTGTTCATCAGAGCCTCCTATGTGGAAATAATGTTTTAAAAAAAGTGGTCTGCCCATTCTGCCCGTGTGTTTCGCTTCCCCACTTGTCTTTAGCATAGTCTTCCATTTCACAATAATGTATTATGGTACACGCCAAACTTTAATATCGCCCTGAACTTGGTACGATACGACCTAACTTGATTCGAACATAAGCGAAAAAGAAACATGCCTTAAACATACATAGAACAGAGAAAAGCATCAGTGGGGAGGCATGCGGCTTTTATGACCTTAAACTCGCCTATTGCGATGATTTCTGTATCAACATCAGGTCGGTATTAAAATCTGGCGTGTACTATACCTAGTTTAGTCTTCCTTGCAAAAAAATTGTAAAAATGTGCTAATTTTTTCTAACCTACTAAACACTTATCTATTTGCTGCTACCATTACTTTATTCTCCAACTGAGTGTATGTTCGTAGACTGAAAAGTTATAAAGTTAGCAGCATTTAAGATGGCATATAAATATACAGCCAAGCCTAATAATGTATGACTGAAATTTGTAACAGATTGAAAAGGAAATATTGCGCAATATAATTTATCTACAATTTTTTATAAACGTTAAAAGCACACAAATATAAATATTTAAAAAAACAACAAAAACGTTACCAAATTAATTTTATCGCAATTTAAAGTGCTTTATTTAAATTTTGTTACTGCTTACAAATTTTATTATCTTGTTTTTATTGGTGTTTTTATTTAATTTGTGAGTATAAAAATAAAATAATTTTATTCAGCTTCGGAGGAGTCTTTTGCTTTCGCAATTTTTTAATAGAATAATAAAATTAGTGTGACTAAATTTCTATTATTATGAAAGAAATAAAACCTTTTTTTTTATAAATACAGACCCCTTCCTTGTAGCTATGATATACCTCAAATAAATATTTTGTTTCTCGAGAACCTTAGATAATTTTGTGAATAATTATTGTTTAATTTTGTGTGATAATCATTTTAGTTTGTGATGTCAATAACTTGAATCTGTATTCTGTACATTATGCTTTAGTTAAATTATGTTAATTTGTGGATATATTACGGTTTAGTTAATATTTTGTGAACGCATTGTACATTTCAGTTATTAATACGTGGACATAATGGCATGGTTTAGTTATTATTTTGTGGTTTAGTTATTAAATTGTGGACGGCCAATGACACAACCAATCAGGCATATACAGTCGATTCCGTAATTGGAACATATCGGAAACCAAACATTTTATCCCAAATAACTAAATATTGGGAGGTAAAAAAATATATTTATAAAGCTTTCTTATATGTACGAGGGTGGACCTAACAATGAAACAAGAATTTTTTTCTTAAGTTTTTTATTTATATTTCTATATAGTCTCCTTGTAACTCTACACACTTCTCTCAGCGATGCTCCCACCTCTCTAACCCGTCCAAATAGTACTCGGCGTTTTTCTCTGCAAAATAATTGTTCACAAAGGTGATTGCCTCCTCATTTGTCAAAAATCTCTGTCCTCCGAACGCAGTTTTTAGATAAGGGAACAAAAAGAAGTCGCTTGGGGCTAGATCTGGTGAGTAAGGCGAATAGTCAAGCAGTTCAAACTGTAATTTGTGAATTTTTGCCTTGGCAACCATTGAGGTGTGAGATGGCGCTTTATCTTGGTAAAACAGGATTTTCTTTTTCTGCAAAAGTGCCCGTTTTTCCGCAATTTGTTGCCTTCAGCTTGTCAAGTAATGATGCGGAGTATGCTCCTGTAATGGTTTTTCCCTTTTGAAGATAATCAATTAAGATAACTCCATGATTATCCCAAAAAACAGTCGCCATCACTTTCCCAGCCGAGAAAACAGTTTTTGCTTTTTTTGGAGCCGGTTCCACCTTTGCAGTCCACTGTTTTGACTATATTTTTGTTTCGGGCGTATATCCAAGCGTATATCCAATAGTATATCCAAGTTTCATCTACAGTAATTAATCGGTGCCAAAACTCAGATTTATTGCGCCTAAACTGCGCCAACAGAGTGTTGGAAATGTTCATTCGAACACGTTTTTGGTCTAACGTGAGCAAACGCTGCACCCAACGCGCAGACAGCTTTCTCATGTCTAAATCTTGATTTAATATGTGACAGACACGTTCTTTGGACATTTTCATAACCTCTGCTATCTCTCTCACTTTAATTCAGCGGTCGTCTAACACTATATGGTGAAGTTTAGCAATGTTATCGTCAGTAGTTGTAGTTTTTGGACGTCCCGAATGTTCATCGTCTCCCAAGCTCTTACTGTCACATTTAAATTCAGATGCCCAAAATTTCACTATGGTAAATGATGGTGCATAGTCCCCGTACACAGAGTCCAACTCATCTTTGATTTGCGTAGGCATATTGCCTTTCAAAAACAAAAAATTTAATAACAGCTCGATACTCAATTTTTTCCATTTTCACAAAAACACACACATCGACTCACTCAAACGACTTGTCAACTAAAAACTGCGTGTCCAAAATGGCCGAAACTTTTGTGAGTAACTGTCAAAAGATACACAACTACATTCACTAGCTTTTATTGATGAGTGCTGCCATCTTCATGTTCAGGTCGGAAACTTTTCAGACTACCCTCGAATACGTTGTTATTACATTTGGAAGGCGGAAATGGGTATCGCCGCCCCAGGAACCATTTGTTGGATAACCAACACCTCTGCCGTAGGTCACCTCAAGTGGTGGGGTGAGTTTTGTCTGAATCTGGTGGCGGATGACCTGGCCACATTGAACCCTAAATTCCTACCCACCCCTCTTACCTTTTCCTTCTCAGAACTTCCTCTCCTTCCTTTTCCCTCACACAAAGACCCTCCACACTGCATCCACAAAGATGACATAGGCCGTGAGGGAAATTATTGTTCTCAGGGCCTCCTTTGTGGAGCTTATGTTAAAAAAATACGCATTTTCACAAATGTGTTTGTTAATTTTATTAAATTTTAAAAAAAGTTATTAATTACAGAAAAATAGTTATGTACGAAATATAGGTATAAATATTGTCGCTGGGCGCATAAAACCTCCAATTTGCAAAAAAAAAAAAATTACGGAAGATTAAAAAAACCATTTTTAAGCAGGAAAATGAAAGGAATCTTCCATTTATTTTTATTTGTTGTGTAAATTAATAATCTTTATAAATAGATAAATAGATATTTTTTGGAGATCCACCTTCATTTTCCCACTTCAAAATTAGTTTTTTAAATTTTCTCTAAAAAATTTTTTTTTCATATTCATTATTTGTACCTAACCCAATCCCGAATAATTTGATATCCCCTCTCCTACCCACGCCGAACACCGCACGCCCGCCTTTCTTAATTAAAATTCGTTTACTTCATGTTTTCAATCAACTTCAGATGGGAATTTGTCTCAATAGAGAACTCCAGTCCAATTTTTTAAATATTTTTTAATGAACCTTCTAACTTAAATATTATATTCTCCCTAGAAATAGTGTTACTATTTTTTTTGTGCAGTAGTTTCTGAATATTTTCAATAATGGAGATAAACTAATAAGAGATACCTTTATTTTTTAAACATTATTTAGGCCTAAATAATGTTTCAATAAACACAACCACTGAATCTCTATAATCATTATGTAAATAAACGATTAAATTAATACGATGGCTTGTGTCATATCATACATTCCCATACAATGACTTTACAGTGACGTCACGACACGTCGAACAGTGAAGTCACCTTGACAGTGTGTTTTTACTACGCGATTAAAAATGGACTTTTTAATATTTTTTTTAAAACTGTGCGTTTCATATTATTAAATAAAACTTATATATTCAGAATCAGCGTTTATTGGTCTATATTAACAAATTTTTTTAAAGCCAGAATATTTTTCACTGGAGTTCCTTATTGAACAGAATATCCCAGATAACTGAAGTGATGTATCAGTTTTCTATTTGGTTTCTGTTCCTTGGGTTTTGTCCCAAATAACCGGCTGTACCAATAAAGCGGAATCGACTGTAATTATAATAAGTAGGGTTAATAACTTCTTCCATTTCCAAGTTTTTTTCCGTTTACAATTAATTATTGACCATAAAATATTTAGAAATGACTCCCTTTTAATACATTTTTACAAATAATCTTTCACTTTTAGGAGTAAATATTACATTTTTCAATACTTTAAAAACATCCAAAATAATTTAAATTTCACCTGTAAACTCGGTAAGTACATCACGCAAACATGCCAATACAATTAATTTATTAAATAAATTAAAGATTGTTGAAAATTTTAGATGTATTTTTTATCCGCCATGATTGTGTTGTCGATGTTGGCGTGTACGTCAGGAAAAATAAATGGAAAAAGTTTTGTGCTTTTATACAAAGCTACAGTGCTTGAATATATAATTTTAATCTATTGTAAAGTAAAGTATTTTTATAGATCATTCATTATAAAATATAAGTGATTTTGATGCTATCTTTTTTCTATATCTTGTTGTTTCTGGTAGAGGATATAGTGGATAAATTCACGCCATCGTAAGATTTATGACACATGAAATAATTTGGTCATAAATTCAAAAAGATATTTTAATAATATAAAAATATAGGTACTCAAATTTTTTTATAAAACTCCTGTCTTTTTTCTCTCTTTTTTACTGTTGCATTTTTTCTTGTATTGCCAAATTGTAGGGACCCCAAATCTTAGAGATTGTAATAAAATTGTGCTGTGGAAAAGTATGCCTATTTCTGATAGTGTATTGATTAGGTTTTGCATCAAATGTGATGGTGTTTTGAGTTGAAAAAAATGTGTATTTCGTTGTAGTTTTTAAACCACTTTGTGCTCCCATAGCACATTGAAAGCTTGTGTTTTGTATTTTTAAAACATAAAATACTTATTTTTTTTTTTTAATGTATCGGTAGGTACTGAGATGGCAATCTGCTCTAAAAATAATTTTGCAGGAATGCAAGAATAAAGTTTAGAAATCGATTTTGCTAGCTGGGCTAGTGATTTCAATTATTTTATATCAAACTTAATTTCATTGCTATAAATTAATATTTGCTATATTTTCCTAAAGTTTTCAGAGCATGGTTGAGGTTATTTGATAACTTTCAGAGTGGTAGATACTCTCAGTATCGCCCTGGTGAAAGACCCCAGTTCATATTCAAAACTCTGACTGTTGTGCAGTATTCACATTTAAAAAATAAAACATAACAATAACTTGGGAGAAAAAGTGACAAAAACTGCAAAATTAATAATAATAGTTGGATAATTTTTATTGCGTCATTTTTTTTAAATTATCACCTATACCCCAGAGCTATCACAGTACGTACATATTATGTAGCATGTTGTTTTTAATTGTGTTAGAAGATGTATGGGAAGGAAGTGTGTCTGGATAGTTGTGACACTTTTATTTCACTGCCCATCCCTGCAGGGAGATGTATTGTATAATAATTTTTACTAGGGTGTGATTTCTCATATACAAATAATTTGGATGTGTTTTGCATTTATTTCATCAGATGTTTGGACCACTTCATAGTATTTATCAAATACCACAGTATAAGTGTATAATACAATATTTTCATATAAAGTTAATAATTTAATATTAAAGCAAGTCTAAACTTGCAAGCTAAAGTTGGGTTTTTCGTAACATTGAAATCCAAATGTAACATTGTTGTCCAGGCCAATTAGCGCCATTTTTTTAATTTTTTTATTGTCCCCGTTAAACTTGATTCTATATTCATTTCAGCATTCTATCAAATTGTCATCAGCTAACAGACATAACAATATGACATTTGTGCTTCGTGTGAAAAGTTTATTCTGAGATATTGGCTGTTAAATTTTTCATTTGTCTGTAGTGAGCATACATGTATTAAAAGTCAAATAAATTTACACTGATTGAGATATTTCGACTTGACAACACTTTGCATTGATGTATTATATTTAGATGAGACATGTAGCAGAAAAATAGGTTCCACTTTTGTATGTCCGATTTGGCCTCCACGCTCTAATGCCAAATGACTAGAAACTTCAAAACCCGGTTTAGGCACAGTGACCACCAATTATCGCTAATGGAACATGACGAGGTATTAGTATGTAACATCGTCTCTAATTTTAAAGATGATAATACTTTTGATATTTTTTTCAAAAACAATTTATTTAAAAGTTTTTACACAAACCCCAAAATAGTAACGAAATTTTTCCATAAATCAAACATTATTTAGCTTTTTACTTAATAAATAATAGTAATAATATTTGGCTGATTTATAGAGCACGGTTTTACAAATAAATATATAATAAAATTAATGTAACTGGCTTACAACTAAGATTTATAATTATAACTAGCGACTTACATCTAAGACTTTAGCTAGTGACGTATGACTAAGAGACTTATTAACTACTGACTTAATGACTTAAATATTTACAACTGTGGCTTAAATTTAGAGATTTTGCAACTAACATACTTACTTTTAAAAAAACATGTTTGAGGTTCTTGCCCTGGTGGTCAGTGACAACTTAATAAAAAACAAACAACACACAAACCTAAGATGGATACAAACATATATTAATGTTGTGTTTCCATAAAATCATTTTATTCAATGTCAGTTTTACTGCTGATTTTATCTGGTTCATTTTCATTAGGGATTGTTCGAAACAGCAATTCACTTTTCAATTCCACAGAAAAAGTTTAACGAAACAAAGTGTCGACTGCACAAACAATCAGTTTCAAATTGACTTAATTTGGTCGTTGCATGGAAAGGGAACTCTTGCGCTATCGGCCGTCACTCTAAGCCTTGTACCAGTGACGGATTTTATAGGCCACTTCATTTGCATCGCCCCTTCCTCCTTAAAAGTTGCCATCTATCATAATCACTCCTATATGGCCTATTGAAAAATCCAGGACTTCCTTGTACTATTTTCTGTGGTTGAGATTTTAATACAATGAGGTATTTCCACAAACGAGGGATTCTGTTGAAAATGTACGGAATGTTTAAAGATCATTTTTCTGATTTTAATCATCCTACTAAAAATGTTTGTTTTATATGTTTTCATTCAATATTATTGATTTTAAAAACGATCTAAAACAGACAAAATCACAACGGCCCGTTGTTGGAAAATCAGATTGTGGAGTCACAAGCGTCGCTCAGCTGGGTCAGCATAAATAAACACTGTCAGTGAAAGTCCACGCTCATGATATTACATGATAGCCCTACCTCAAAATATCGTTTTAGCGGTAATTAAAAAATGGTAAACTTTGACTCGCTGTAAAAAATTTATTCGTCAACATAAAAATAAAATAAAACGCTCTAATCATTGTAATTTTTTTAAGCAATAAAAAAAATGTAGAAATACCTCATTTGCGGTGTAAACATAGATGGATGTATGGCGCGTAATTTTGTAGGATTTGAACAATCTCTTCAAAAGCTAAAATATATCTATATTCGGCATTTAACAAGAACTTTTCAAAATGTTAAAAAAAAAAAGGCATCAAAGTCAGCCATTTGATGACAAAGTTACATTTGAATTTCTGTGAAAAACTCAAACCTGTTTTCCTTTTTTCATTCTTCATATTTTGTATGTACAAAATCAAATTTCCAATACCACTGCAATTCAGCATTAGGCTTGCATTGATTCTTCTTCATCCTAATAACTGCAACGAAAGTATAAGTTGTGAATTGAAACATGTACCTATATTGAATTTGTCATTAGTATTATTATTTTTTACCTCGATGGGAAATAAATGTGCTGTGTTCTAATAATAATTTTTGTTTTTGATTTCCTTATTCCAACTTTCCTTTTTTTAATTATTTTTGTTTTGATCATGTTTTTGAAGTGAAACTTGTCTAGCCTCGTTGTGATTTGAAATTAGGATGAAACTGAAGTGCGTCACTAAAATTTATTATTTGACGGTCCTCGGTTCTAATACAATGCAGTAAATTCATGGCTACACGCAAGGGCGGATTTAGGGGGGGGCACAGGGGCACGTATTTTTGTGTTCTGTGGAGATTCCATCACAGTACAGAAAACTGTCTTTATTAAACATTTAATTTTTTATTGTTTTGATACTTTCATAAACCTTCCTATTCATACTTGAACTTGTAGAAATAAACTTGAAGTATGATACTTAAGTTTATTTCTAACAGTAATTGTTGATTTTTTTTGCCCGTCTGCCCCTTGTGCCCCCCCCCCCCCCCCAGAAAAAAATCCTAACAGTAATTGTTGATTATTTTGCCCGTCCGCCCATTGTGCCCCCCCAGAAAATTATCCTGAATCCGCCCCTGGCTACACTCGAGCCTCCGATAGGGCAGCAGTATGAAGTGCCTGATTCTCAGCGCCCATAGAGACATCCAAATCCAGCGAACGGATCTTCGAATCCTACCAAATCCAAAAACAATTTCCTCTTTTAGTTTTGTAAAATCAATATCCAATCTTCAAACCACTTTAAGGTGATCCAATAGTCCAGGAAAAAAACGAAATCGGAATTCACACCCCTTTATGGGAGGAGTTTAAAAATACTTGAGATAAAGCTTTTGGAAAGGTTGGAAAAGGTATTTTTGAATTTTTTTTACAGGTTGATTTAGTAAAGGCCTGTAAAAAACATTAACTCCTTATTTATGAATTGTTTATTGTAATAAAAAAAAAATTAATAATTGATTTCACGGAACGAAGTGACGCGGAGCCTAACTTCTGTTTCCCGCTCCGTCCGGGGCGTAACTGATAAAAAAATGGGTGCGACAACTATATAGACCTTCGATGGACGGCTTCTGTTCTCTTAGAAAATACCCAATTCGTCGACTAGCGGCCGTATTGTAAAACAACAATGCGATAATGCATATTTTATTTTATTTTGTGGAGTTCATGCGTAAATATAATTTTTTTTTTGCGATTATTACAAAAGAAACTGAATTTGCCACATTATTTAATAATACCATATCAGAAAAGGGGTTTATAAACAGGAGAGTTTGGACTTGGAAAGTATTTTTTAAAGACCTTATACTTTATTTTTTTCTAGGCTTATTAAAAGACTTGTGAAAAAATTGACTTATGTTTTTAAGGGCCAAGGTAAGTTCTGATTGATGATTTTGCATTATTTAGTATTACTTCATCTTAAAATAAACGGACAAAAGAAAAGAAAGCTACATCTAGGGACTTTCTAGTCTCACTTCTGCCGCATGTGAATTGCACACTCTGATTTTTCGTTTACATCACTATTGGACTTTATAGAACATAAGGGAGCATACATTAATTACGTGAGTAGTTTTTCTTCTAAACTAGACCCCCCCCCCCCTAGCTATGCCACTGCCTCTAACACTAACAAAAGAGATAAAAAAAATCAAAAATATGTGCAACAATTGCACCAAAAATTGACGAAAAATGCTAGGATATTTATAAAAAATGCATGTTTTTCGATTCACGAATTTTCTTTTTTTTTACATTAGCTTTACACAGAGACCTTGAAAAAAATAATTTCCCTCAGGGCCTATGTCATCTTAGGGGATGCTCTGTGAATGGTTTTTTTAAGGAAAGGAAGGAGATGAAGTTCTGGGAAGCAATTGGGATGAGGGGTGGGTAGAGGAATCTGGGGACCAGTGTGTCCAGGAGTAACGGACTTATGAATCCATCCCTCCAACTGCGGTGCAAGGCGATGGGTGGAGAGGCGGTGGAGAGGCGGTGCAAGGCGATGGGTGGCTGGAGAGGTCTGAAGGCCTCCTTCAACCAGTCTCTCTCGGTCCTGCCCGCCAAGCAGCAGGGGGGCAAACCCATCGGCCGCCAAGACCTGGACAAACCCCACCAACCCGGGCACCCCTGTTAAGTCACCAGTCAGCGAACTACCTGCCATAGGTCACCTGGGGTTATCCATGAAATGGTTCCCAGAGCGGCAGTACCCATACCCACCTCCCAAAATTAAGATTTTTTAATATTTTTTTTCGTTAATGATTTTTATGTTATGAAATTCTTAGTTTTTGCGAAGGTTATTTCGTTAAAAGGAAACACTCATAGCATTTCTTAAAATATTCTATTGATATAAAAATAAACAAAATACAACAGGATAAAAAGAACCGCAAATTTAATTTGGGAGGCGGGGATGGGTACCGCCGCCCCATTTATTGGTTAACCAACACCCATGCCATGGGTCACGCCAAGTAGTTCACTACGTTTGGTGACTTAGCAGGGGTGCCCGGGTTCATGAGGTGAGGTTTGTCTATATTTTGGCGGAGGAAGCGTTTGCCCACCTGGCCACATGTCGGGCCGAATAGGGAGAGACGTGAGGGAAATCTTTTTACTTCTCCAGTCCCAAACGAGAGCAATTGGGACCCTTGTGAGGTATTCACAAAAAACAACTAAAAATATGTCGAGGCTTGAAGAGAGTGGGAGAGGGGTAGAAAGAGCATGGTTGGGAAGTACCTGGCTAATCAGACCTGGTCACCAAACACGGTTAAAGCCAATTCAAGTAAGTATGTTTTATTTCAGCATGTTTAGAGTAGGCACTTTTCACATATACAAACAGTTAACATGTGTTCAGTTAAAAAAAAATAAATAAATAAAAACAATAATTGGATTACATACTTATGTAAAAAATATATATTTTTTTTTGTTGATATTACTAAAAATCAACAAACATGTAAACTACCTCTTGGAACAAAAATTTCTCAATAATCAACACTTAGATGTACATTATAAAGGAAGGACCTCATTAATTGAGTATTTTAATTTAAATTGCGTTTACAATCACAACATTCTTAAGACTAAATTTACCATTTATTGAGATCTTTTGCAGAGTTTCGGTGCGGCCGAAGGTTCGGCAGAAAATCTGCGGAAACCGAAACTGATGCCGAAACTAGATTTTTTTGCCGAAACCGAAACCGAACCTTCGGTCGGTCAGTAAAAAAATAATAAATTTCAGATTATGCGAAGAGTAATGTTCGTAAATGCTAGAAGAGGATCATGAAATGGTAAAAAAGGTGCGCCAAATAAGCATGCAATTATTGAGTGATAAGTGATAACAAACAACGCTTTTAAAAATTATTTTATTCTTACTAGGTTCAGCTTACTGGTTAAATCTGGGTTCTTCGGTACCCAGATTTTTACGCAGAGTTTTTGGAAATATCATGTACGTAGACAGTGACATTTATTTCAATACTAATTACTCTATGTATTCAATAATTCATATAATTCATCCCCTTGCGAATGAAAATAGCGAACTTAAAGTAGATATTGGGTGTAGCCAATTTTGCAAGTTTCAAAAAGCAACCAATTTCGATTCTGTCTGCTAATAAATATATATATATATATATTTTTTTTTTTTTTTTTTTTTAATTTTCTCCTTTAATATTTTGGTTTAATCATATCCTTATTTTTAATTTCACTTGTCGTAACACACAAATAATTGTATGTATATAAATAAATACCTACCAACTAGCTTTTATACATTACGCTTTGTTTTGGATCGGGTTTAATTTTTTGCTAAATTGTATTAGTTTTTTATTGGTACGACTTTTATTATTATTTTTAAATATCTGCTTTAATCATATTCTATACCTCACAAGTAAATGACATTCTCGTTTATTCTTTTTTTTATTGGTTTGTGACCAACAAAATTAATATTGTAAGCGTAATACGCACACCCTTTCTATGTTATTTATTAATTCACATTTATTTTATTATTAAATTTTAATCATCGTATGTATTTTACATCCCTTCAAGTATGTGTTATTATGAAACGTTACAAATGGTCACGAAATCGCCAACCTTTTTGCTAAATACTTTTCCTCTGCATATTCTGATGCTTCCTGCACCAACCCCTCCACTTAACTATGACTATTGCCAAATTTCACTTGCAGAGGTTTACCAATCCTTAAATAATATTTCTAACATGGCCAAACTTTATGCTATAGGTATTAGAAACCCATTGTCCAAATCTTTCAACATCCCAGTTTGTCAAACTTCTTATGGGCAAAGAAGTTTTAAATATAATGCAACAAAGCTGTTCAATTATCTACCTCCTGAAATTAGAAACACGCAAACCAAAAGTACATTTAATAGTAAAATCATTGATCACCTCAAATAAACATATCCATCACAAGTATTTAATAAAAGACTTACCTTTATACCTACTGTGTGTATATATGTAACCATGTACCTACTGCAATCTTCTTTTTATTTATATATGTAACATACTTGAATTGTATATTTAAAGAAAAAAAATTATATTAACCTGCCATTTTCATAATATTACTACAAAATCTTACTCTAGATAACCACTCTGTAAATTGCCATCTCAACACAGGCGTTTCACACCTAGTGAGATGGGCAATACGTCATTTTATAACCAAATGTAATATGAAAATAATTAAATAAAAAAAATAATAAATTGTTATCATTCTTTCACTCTTACTTGAGTGATAGAAAACAAAGGGTTAAAATAAATAACTTTGAATCCTTTCATTGTAAAGTCCGGCGTTCCGCAAGGATCCCATTTGCCCCCGCTTCTTTTTAACCTTTTTATTAACGATATCATTAAAAAAAATTCTCACACACGCTTTTTGCCGATGACATTAAGATTCTTAAGATAATTAAATCCCATCTTGATTGTTTACTTTTTCAACTTGATATGAATCATTTAATGATGGGTGCGAAATTAACTGCATGGAACGTATTGTTGATAAATGTTTTGTCCTTTTATGGAACCAAAAAAATCTATTCAGTTTAATTATAAACTAAATAATGTTTGTCTCTCTACTGTCACATCTATCAAGGACCTTGGTTGGGGTCACTCTAGACTTCAAACTTTCTTTCCGTGATCAGTGTGATCACATAACAGCGTAAACAAATCACTTAAACTGCTCGGCTTCATTCATAGAATTACCTGTATTTAAACATATAAGTACACTTAAAACTCTTTACAGTTCACTGGTTCGCCCTCACCTTAAATATGCTAGTGTCATTTGGTCTCCTTTATATGCTGTCCACATTTGTCACATCGAATCTGTACAACATCGCTTCCTACGAGGAATTGCTTAGAGGTTAGGACTTGAAAGAGGCGAGTACTCGTATGATGAAATTGAACAAACTTTAAACATTTCTTCTTTGGAAAAACGTAGGAAGGACTCTGATCTAATTTGCATATTCACAATTATCAACAGTATTACTGACCACATTACACCTGCTTTGTTACAACTCATCCAGTTCAACATCCCTCCCGTAGACTCCGAAATAATGAATTGCTGTTCCTCAATCAACATTCTACTAATTATGGATTTCATTCTCCTTTATCCAGAATGTCGAGACTTGATTTTTTGGTGTAAGCCTAAATGACTTTCGGCAGTCGATATGCAATGTGATTTTAAAGCCTTTTAAATCCATTTTCAAGCTGTTTATAGTTATCTTCTATATCTAATTTTATATTATATGTATTTTGTCAATGCTCTTCATCTATATGTACTCTCCTTTAATTGTCATCTCTTTTTTATTGGTGGTATTGTTATTGGACTATTTGTCCGTAAATAAATAAATAAATAAATAAATGTAAAAGCGCATCAGGACGTTGAAATTCATAAATAAAAATAATAAGTCTATCCCCTCAACCAGACTCTCCCACACTCCAAGACCTTGACAAATCTCACTCAATGAACCAGCACCTGCTAAGTCACCAAACTTAGCGAACCACTTGGGGGCAGAGGTGTTGGTTATCCAATAAATGGTTCTCGGGGCGGTGGTACCCATACCCACCTCCCAAATTAGCAGCCTTTAAGCTTATACTATAATATCTGGAGCCAGTGAGACTATGGCATCCCCAATTGGGGTATGCTGTGAGTTGTGAGGCTGAAGGTAGTGGGGAGGGAAAGAGATAGAGAAGAGGAAGGTGGGGAAGAACCTGACTATTCAGATCTGGTCACCAAACACGGCTAAAAGCCATTTCAAGTAACGTTTCAATTCTGAATGGTGGTCTCACACCAGGGCGATACTGAGAGTATCTTCCACTCTGAAACGTGCCGCAAATATACTAAATATTATTTTAAATGAATAAATTGTGAAATACACAAATTAATACGAGTCAAGCGCCTTACCGCTGCTCTACGCCGGCCGTCAATGGTCCTTGGTATAAAACACGCAAGTTCCAAAATAATGTAGGTAGGCAATTATTATCTTATCCGCCATAGTCAGGGTTGCCAGTTCTTTTTCAAAAATATACCGAACAGTGAGCAAAAAAAAATTTCGAGGTGTGAAATTTCCCTGCATTTCACAGCTGTACCTTGGCAAAACCCGCGTCGGGGGGGGGGGGGTTGGATTTTGAAAAAATGTAAGCTGTCAAATTATTTCGAATAATCACATTTACGCAAGTACGTAGTCACCTAATATGTAACACTAATCCGCGAAATGGCTTGAAAACAGTGAGCGCGTGCACGAAGCGGCAACATCGCACAAACTAAGTAAGGATGCTACGCAACATCGATTGCCGATTGCGTCACATCTGAAAGTTGAATCGCTTATTAGGGAGAAAAAATAATCCGAAAAAATAGCGAACCGCCCATACTTCGGTATTTTTGTCATACCGAACACCGAACACGGTGCTAAAATACCGAACGGTTCGGTAGAATACCGAACACCTGGCAACCCTGGCCATAGTCCATAGTGGGTATTAATTTCGATCTGGCAAACCTTAGTTATTATTTCATTATTGTAATTTTTATTTTTTTATTATCGCCAAGCTCCCTGTATCTTTTCAGACCAAATCACATGCAAAAATTTCAGAATTGCCCTGTTATTTCGATTCATTGGTCCTAATAAGTTGTAATAATATATTCGAGGAACCGGGACAGGAGAGCCAACGTCCCATCTCTTCCAACTATAATTACGAATGCAAATCTAAATTGGATCATTTCGTTTTGGCATTTGGCAATCGGACGAGGGCGATGGTTAGATCCTTCTCGCGAAACAATAGTGTCCTATTTAATAAGTTATTATTTAATCCTTGGTCCGATTAGATGAAATTGCCCCAAATTCCAGACTATAATTGGAACGATTTGAAGCAATGATCTATTTTGGATAGATTATCAGAAATTTGAATATCCTGCTGCGCCTTATTGGCACGCTATTTTGTCTATCGCGTTCCAGAGTGATACCTTCAGTATCGCCCTGGTGACGTGGGAATCCATAATAGTACCGCGCGCCGCCCAGGAATCCAGTTATTGGATAACCAACACCTCTGCCACAGGTCACACCAAGAGGTTCGCTACGTTTGGTACAGCGTTCATGGGATTAGGATTGTTTAAATCTTGGCGGCGGAGGCGTCTGCCCACCTACTGTGTGGGGGGCGAATTTGGAAAAAAACCTATTTTTTTACATGAACTCCACACAGGAGGCCCTGAGGAAAATAATTTCGCTCAAGGTCTATTCTGAGATGCTGTGATTAGGGTCTTTTTGAGGATAGGAAGGAATGAACATTGGTCTTGAAGAGACCCACGTTGTAGGAAGGAGGAAACACAGAGGCCGGCAAATCGTTCCACAGCCAAGCTGTTGTACACAAGGACGAGTCGAAGAAGCGACCGTTCTCATGCGACATATGTTAACTGTGTTGGGCATGCGTTTGGCGTGTTTCCCGACTTGGCACCTCCGGTTCCTCGAAGCATCTTGCTTTGTAATACCGGTAGAACAAGGATAGCATTCCCATCCGAAGCCTATGCTCTAAAGATTGCAGTCCGTCTGTTATAATACAATCTATCAAACGGACCGCCCGTTTCTGCACAGAGTCGAGGGTATTTTGGAGCTCCAGATCAGACCCTGCTGCCAAATTCAACCGTGGGACGCACTTGCTATTTGTACAGGGTTAGCAGTTGTGTACTATTAAAGTACCCCGTACAGTACGCCCAGTTTTTGGGAGGCTAGTTGAGTTGTTAACTGGTTGAGAGAGACCCTTTTATCTCTCCAGCAGGACTTTCTCGACCCTCTCACCCAGTGGAGGGATGGATTCATTCTTCCGTCACTTCTGGACAAACAGTCCCCCAGGTTCCTACACGCACTCATACCTTTTTTTTCTCAGTTGTTTCTCTCCTTCCTTTCATAAAAAAACCCTCGACAAACCATCCCCGAAGATAACATACGCCCTGAGGGAAACCATTATCCTCGGGGCCTCCTGTGTAAAAAATGTGTTTTTTATAATGCATTGATACACTGAAAATGGTGGCGATTGCTTTCACCCTTTAAGGTGTTCTAGGCCATCATTTAAAATAACAAAGAAAGGAAAGGTATTTATAAATTAACTAGCTGACCCGACGAACGTTGTTCTGCCATATAAATTATTTCTATTGAATATTTTGGTTGTTAAATAAAAAAATAACGAATGTGTTGTAAGTGTGTGGGGAAGGATCTATGACAGAAAGAGGAATGGAGCACCGTAGACGATGACCGCCGATAAAAACAAAAAAAAAAACACCAAAGGAAAATTAAATGAAGAAAATCAATATGAATTTCGAAGAGCAATTGAGTGTACGGTATTTTTGTCAGTCTGTCTTTAACCAACACAAATAAGCTCGACGGTTTGCCCACGCGAGAACATGATGCCGAATGAAATACTCGTGAATGTCTTGCGCATGTGTGGATGAAAGTTCGATGAGGCGGACGTAGCGCCATCTGTCATTCAACAACTAAATAATTTCGATCTGTTTGAAATACGAAAGACGATTAAATTTGTTCATATAAAAATACTAAAATCGCGATTAAAACATGGGAGGGTGGGGGTAGGAAGTTTAAAATTTGGTGTTATAGGTATTTTTTGATGCTTAAAAAAAACTTTGTCAAAAAAATAGTCAAAAATAGTCAAATTGTCAAAAAAATAGTTTTTTTTCTGGACAGAGACACACTAATCACCTATCGGTATGAAATATACTTTAAAACCTATTATCATACCTACCAAATACACATAAAAAATTTCATAAAAATCGGTCAAGCCGTTTCGGAGGAGTGCGACCACAAACACAGTGACACGAAATTTGTAAGATTTTATTTAAATGTGCAAATTTCAGAATTATATGGAAAGTTGGAGTCGAGTTCAGGCTTAGAAGAGATGAGATGTTGAATAGAGGGGAGGCAATTTTAGATAACACTTGATAGAAGAGAAGAGAGGATATTTATTCAGAGAGGGAGAACCAAAAAATATGTGATCTAAATTCGTACAATCTGGGGAATCGAGAACGCGAATTTTAAAAAGGTGAGAAGAGAACGAAACAATGTCCGATTCTCATTCGAATAAGTGAGGAAATTTCTTTTTTGGAAAAATGGGGGGATTTTTGAAACCACGGTTTTGATGGGATAGTCCTTTGTATTGAGGCGTAGCGGGCACCCTTGGATTGACTAGCAGTGTTCCAATACTCTCTCCAAACATTGCGGGATCTATCTTTGATGATGGAAAAAATATCAGATAGGGGAATATGGTTTACGAGGGTAAAAGTAGGGTTAGACTTGTTTTGCCAAGGAATCAGCAATATCGTTACCCACTATGCCAACATGTCCAGGAATCCAAATCAGGCGATTGTTAAATTGATACCATAGAATTAAGAACACAATGATTTTATAAGAAAACGCACTAGGGCGTATGTAAATAAATAAATGCCTCGTGTTTCTATTCATATTTGTATGGCAAACACTTCTAGCCTTTTTATTTATTCCATGATTGATACTTACGTGATTTCTACGTCTTTTAATGGTTCGAACCATATTTTAGAAGAGATTCTATTTTTAAAGTTCAGTTTTCTTAAAATAATAGTTTATGGAAGTAGGTAGGTATAACATCATCTGCGTTCCAAGCATTTTCTGTCATCATCAATTTGCATTTCGTCGAATTTTGAGCCGCGACCTCTGGGCCCAGAGACAAGGACCTAGCCACCACTCAACACTCACGAAGGTTCCGCTTTGTTCCTGACAATATAGGTACCTACATATGTGTTTTTCGATATTCGGAGTTTAAGGAAATAGGGGGCAAAGTGAAAACATATTTTTTTGAAAATATTTTTATTTTATTTCTGGAATCAACATCAAACTCCTTATAATTCTGGGTGTGCACGACTAAACATTTCTACAACATATTCGCTATCCAATATAACTATGATTTATTCACATATTAAAATAAAATTCATTTCTTAAAATAACTCTTCTATTTTCGTCTATGTACATATCACAATTTAAGGCATTCTTCAGAAGCACCAACATTACAATAGATCGAAATAATTTTTTTGATTTTCGTAAAAAAGGATATTATCATAAAATTAATCAATAATTAAGAGAGACTAAAAAAATTTTTTCTCGGTTCATTAAAATTGTAAAGATATGAATTTAAAATACTTGCAATTATTACATTTTTATTCAGATCGCTACGAAAAATGATTTAAACAAAGTATAGACTCCGTGTAGCGAAGTGCGAGACTTGAAACAATTACCGTTCTAAAGAATGTGTTTGTCTCGCAGTGTGAGACATTCATCCGACGAAGGTTAACAATGTCAATAAAAAATGTGAAGCAAATTTACAAGGAACTTTTATTATTTTTTTTACATAAAAAAAATTACATAATGAATTTATTTTTCACAGTTTTTTTAATCTTTCAATAATAAAAAATCTACAATAAAACAAGCTCGTTTATTTTCCTTATAAATATTTGATCAATATAGATCACAAATTTGATAAACTCAATTCTTTGAATAGAGGTTTAAAATATAAACTACTTTATTAAAAAAAATAACTAAAAATATTATACAAAAGCAAAATGTTATCCATTTGCTAGTGAGATCTCTTCAATATACTTATTTGTTTACTCGCGTTTTATGTCGGAGTTAATATAAATAATATTTATTTATTTGTCGAGGATATTCATCTACCGGATCTGCCGGATCTGCCCTGATGATGGACACTGCAACGATGTCCGAAACGTTGGCTAAAGAAGGAGGTAGCGCAACACGGCATAACACCCCAAAAACAAATAACGAAAAAGAGGATATTCTTATTTAATTTATTATTTATTTATCGAAATTATTTATTATTTATTTATCGGAGGAAAAACATATCGTATCTATGTATATTTAGCACAAGTTTGGCACTGTGAATTCACAAAATAAATATTTTATGTATTACAACATAAATCCAATATCGTTGCGAGAATGTTAGAATCCGCATAATTTAATAAAATATTTGATACATGGCGTTGTTAAAAGGTTATTTAATGAAAAAAATTAAGTAAAAAATATGATTTTGTTTTATTGTTTGGTAAAAATGTGATTTTGTTGCAGGATTTTATCGTTTTGTAAAAATGTGACTTTGTTGCATGATTTTATTGTTAAGATGTGACATTGTTGCATGATTTTATTGTTTTATTAAAAAGGTGACATTTTTGCACGATTTTATTGTTTTATAAAAATGTTACTGTGTTGCATAATTTTATTTTTTTGAAAAAATGTGACATTGTTGCATGATTTTATTGTTTTATGGTTATAAAATGTAACATTGTTGTGTGATTTTAATGTTTTATAAAAATGTGACATTGTTGGGTGATTTTATTGTTTTGTAAAAATGTGACTGTTGCTGGATTTTATTGTTTAGTAAAAATGTGACTTTGTTGCAGGATTTTATTGTTTTGTAAAAATGTGACTTTGTTGCAGGATTTTATTGTTTTGTAAAAATGTGACTTTGTTGCAGGATTTTATTGTTTTGTAAAAATGTGACTTTGTTGCAGGATTTTATTGTTTTGTAAAAATGTGACTTTGTTGCAGGATTTTGTTTAATAAAAGTGGAACATTATTGAAGGATTTTATTGTTTTTTAAACGGGTGAAACTATTGCAGAAATTCTTAAATAATTTCACTAATTTGACAAAATGAGAAATTGTTGCGAGTATTAATGTTAAAAGAAGCACATGCAAAATCTAGTAAACAATATTTTACCGCTCTTGTTACGTGACAATAGGCTCTCGTGATAATTTTATTTAGCAATAATTTTATATCAAGAAATTAGTAAAAATAACAACAGATTATATAATATTTATTCATTGCCACACAACACACTCCATTATTGGAGTGCCTTAGTGCACTGGCACCAGACCGTTGGGAATCTTCATCACTTAAGAAAAACGTCTTCCTGAATGATATACTTATCTATATTTATAATGTAATAAAGATTTACAATTTACAACAATCAATTTGTCATTCCATTAAACTCTATTAGAATTTACAATAATATAACTTTTCAAATTAATTATAATATCTAAATAATGACGTCATCACATATCCCCGCTCTCTGCAACCATCCTAAGTACGATTTTGTAATTTACAATATTTTTTAAAACAATAAATATAAATTTACATTTCTTATTAGCACACCGGAATTTTTTACAATTTCATCGAAAAATTATTTTCTAGTATTGGAGGTGATGTTTAAAAATATAATTATAACCATTAATTTGGAAAATTGGTATCTACTAATGTTGCAATTCATTTTGTCGATACTAAATTTATCGTGATTCGTTTACACTTTAAATAAAATGTTATCAGGGAGTTGTGGTTTCGTGATGAAAATGATTTATTAATTCATTCATTTGACAAACTACATAAAATTAGTTTACGAGATTTTTTTTTCTCTTTTGTTGTTTTATTGAAGTTTAATCAAATGGTTTAAAAAAAAGGAAAAAAAACGTTTTGCTCTAAACCAACATATTTAAAAAGTTATCCTCTTTATTCGAGTTACGTAAGTTTATGATTACGTATATGTAAGTTTAACTTCTAAAGAGTTCTAAGAAATTTAGTGATTTAGAACAAAATGTTTGTTAATTATAGTGAGCCACAATGTACCTGATATTTGTGAAAATTTTGTTACGTATTTTTCGAAGGACTCCATAAAAAAATAATAATTCTTAAAAGGTAGTTAACAAATTAATTTCGATCAATTTGTAAAAACATGTGTATTTACAATAATTGGACCATGTTATACATAACCATCAAATTCACAACGTGCAAAATTAGAGTTTTGGATAAATCAATAGATATATTTCCATTTACTATTCAAAAATAGAAACACCCACGCGGGTCGGACAATACAGAGAAATGTTGTAAAAAAATACATGCGATTTGTATATAAGTACTCAACTTTGAATTAGAAGTAAAAACATTTCGTGAATCATCCAAAGCTTTGCAAAAAAATTCGTTTTCTAAATTTGATGAAACCATCTAATGATCTATAAAATGTAACCTCATTGACAAAATAATGATTATTTATTGAAATATTTTAAAAATCTAACTTCTACCATAATTCAAATGCGATTTCCTCAGGTTGCCAATCGTTAGTTGAATGGTTTATGTATAACTTGTTCCAGTTGGCCAAAGAATTTAAATCTGAATATATTGTGATTCAGGATTCCATGACAGTTGATCCCCCGACAGTTAGTCTCCTGGCGTACTTTGTTAACCTGCACTGACCCCGGACCGCTGCCCCGGCTTCCTGCACCAGTCCACCAGCTGTGGAGTTGAACCTCGATTTCCCTCTTAATTAATGTGTCCCCTAGCAATGCTCGGTTGAAACGACCACATACCCGGAGAGATTTGAGAGACCCCTTCGTTAGGAAATACCTAGCTAGGCATTGTTGTTGATTTGTGACTAATAATTATGTTTTGCTAGATGTTGTAATTGTGTGTACCAGACAATACAGATATGTTTCACCCAGCTACCTCCTTCATTTAATGGGATCACCCCTACCCCCTTTACCTACGACCTACGATTTACCCTCTAGTTACCTACGACCTTGACGAGGAGAGGTTTCCTGCCTGCCGACGACATTGAGCTAGCCGAGAGCAAAAGGTAGGTGGCTCCCCCCCCCCCCCCTTGGTACCGCTGCAACTTATTTACAATGTGCAGTCGGTTTAGAGAAAATACGGTATACCCACTTACACAAAATATAACAAATTGTCCCGAAGGGGTGTACAGCGAGTTTGTACCGCCGAATAACAAAAGTATAAAACATATTGTCATTCAAATGCATCAAGGATAAACCTACTTGTCTATATACTGTATATACAAGCGCATAAGTAAAACAAATAGACATTGCAAATAAATTCTTTTGATATCCATATCAACTTATTATTAAAGGTATTTTTGAAGTTGATTTTAGGTTTGAAATTAGTAAATAATGCACAAAATATGAAAATTTTATTATAATTATGATTTCGGAGGGCCAACTGTCGGGCGATCAACTGTCGGGCGATCAACTATCGGGCGAACAACTGTCGGGTCACCGCGATTCAGTGATTTGATGTGATATTATTTCATATATTTTATTGTTTTATTGCACTTCTAAAAAACGCCCAGCTTGACGTTCTAACAACGTAATAAAAAAAGTACTTAATATTTATTTACAAAAATGTACAATGCACAGGAGATCGCAAATTACAATTAACCATGTAAATAATTACTTTCTTCTACGTAAACTTTGTAAGTTTCAACTATAAATTACACCATATAAAAAGCTATTTCAATATCTACACTATGTACACAGATGGGCGTCGCTTTATAAAAAAGTTGGTCGATCGCGAAGCAATTGAGGCAAATATGGCAACTGACAATGTCCATTTCAATAAAATAATCATTTACAATCATTCACTTCAAATGAAATCTGTATTAATCAAATACTTTAAATTGAAATGTTGATAATGCGTGTTTCTGTAAAGGTTATTCTGCAGTTATTATGTTATTGAATATGGCGCGCCACATGAAATCATTCCCAGGTTATTACGGTGGTCATTAGAGGTTATTATTCCATGTGGCGATTCTCACACGGTTTAAGAGGAAATCGGGCGGCGTTTTTTACATACAAACGTATTCCCCAATTTCCTCTCTGGACTACTGCAAATATTTTTCTTAATATAATATAGATTTCGAACACTAGCGTGTCGGTAAGTTTTGCTTTTTTTTGATAAGTCACTTCTTGTAGGAGTTAGTTCCCTCCAAAAATCGTTAAAGTTGCCTGGTTTGAACGCTATCAACATACGTTCTGTATTTAAACTGGACAACGTATTTTTAAAAAAGCAAAACGTGCAGACATAGAGTTTTTTTTACTAACACAGTTAGTAAAAAAAATATTAAAAATCGGTCCAGTTTTTGAGAAGAAAAACGGGGAATACAAAACCTCGATTTTGATGATTTTATTTAGGTATTATCAGTCTGAGGTGCAGTTGTCCCTTTCGCTCAGTATTCGTGGGAGTAAGAGCGACAGTGACAGCAACAGTTTGGTAAAATACCTATTGTTCACATTTCTCGCCGACCGGGTTTCCTCTTATTAATGTTTTCTATTACATTTTGGATTTGAATTGAAAATTGTCGAAGCACGATTTTTAATGAAATTTTTAGAATCAATCGACAAAATGTTGTTTAACCTGATAGATGCACCTGTATCACATGTGAGATCCTGACGGTGTGCCACATACGCTACGTCGCAAATATGATCCATTAATTTCACAGTAGGTTAAGTCGTAATTCTTTGGTCCATGTTAAAACCATCGCGAGATATTTTCAAGATTGTAATAATTCTCGTGATAAGATAGCGGCTATTTATCTTCTTTTACTGTCATATATAAGGATGATTTAACACTTTTGAATAAAATAAACATTAATTGTTCATGATATATCGTAAGCAATGGCAAATATTGTTTGTAACACTAGTTTTTAAACACAGTCTGAGTAACATCATCGACAGAATCGCGTACAGTACAGTGATTGTACAAAAGTTGAAATGTTTAATGCTCATTTTAGATGAAATCTTCACTATGTGGTTAGTAGGCAATGTGCAGTCTCCTTCTTGTTGATGTCCTTGGCTACCCTCTGCCATTCTTCAATCCTGGGAGCGCAGGCGAGTGCAAGAGATCCCAGCCTCCTTCTAGCAGAGATGAGGAACTCTCCTCTCCCGGCAGCCACCCCACACTTGGAAGAAACGTGCACCCTTGCGAACCACACATCTTCCTTCTTCCGTCTTCTTCTTTTGGTGGTCTGATGGCTGCTGGTTATCTGGTTCTCCACCGAATCGAGAAATGGTCCGGAAGGAGTGACTGTAGCAGGATCCGGGTCTGCCTGAAAGGTTCTCCCTCCAGGTCCGCTGTACCTGATCAACTTGGTCACACGAACAGTCAGCTCTGAAGTGTCAAGTTCTTTCCTTTCCTGCATGCCTACTATGATTCCGCGCGTAACTGTTAACAAAAGAAAAACACATTATTAATAATAATCCACATTTTTTTGTACTTTTGATACATTCACAACAGACAAGGTAGAAAAAATGCATGATTTATTAATTCCGCTGGACTTCGACATGTTTGAACTCAAGTGAAGAGAGACAGACCAGAATGCGAGCTGTTGTATAAATATGTAAGGAATAACGGGACTTTATTAATACAAATTGAGATCAATTGATGGAGGTTTATTATCGATGCATTAATTCCGATAACTTTGGTCTTGCTATGAATTTTAAACGATACGATAATTTAATGTTTTAATGTGGTATCGTGCAAGAGTCACAATAGGCCACTTGCATGGATTTCATAACGACTTGGAAAAAATCATGTGGATAGATATTTTTACTAAGATTAAGAAAATGTTAGTAAAATTGTTTAGAAATGTACAGTTTTTTTTTTTTTTTTTAAATAAATAAATCCATTATTTAGGCTCGTGACGTCACAACATGAAAATGTCCCGTCTCCGAAAATGTTCCTATTAATTTTGTAAAATTCCACACTGATTTATTTTTTTATATGGCATCACTTTGATTTCAGGCGAATTTTTGAATTCGTTCACTAGATTTGTTGTTTGTTCTCTGCGAACTTATCATTTGGTTCGACTTTTTGACAGATGTTCTGAAGAGAACCCCGTACATTTAATGATGTACGGGGTTCTCTTCAGAACGTGAAGATGATGTCGGTATGTGTTTTAGAGGTATAATGATTATGGTGCTGATTTTAACAAAATAAAATTTTATAATATTCTTATTATTATTATAATTTGCAAGTACAAGTATATTACATTGAATTTAGTAATATAGACGCTGTACCTTATAATGATTTATGATCAATAAGATGGATGAAGGAAAAAAAATATTTATGAGATCTAATTATTTTTGGTATGCCTCGTTATTCTCATGTGCCAGTCGTGTGGAAAACGTTATTTTTTTAAAGGATTTTCGGCTATGTAATTATCGTTTTTTCACACCTATTAAATTATGTCCCGTCTTTCCGGTTTATAAAAAATGGTCTGATTTTTCAGATTGAAATTTTCAAAAAATCCCCAGGGTTTCAAAAATGCGACAAAAAAAAAATACAGATTGTCTTAGAATATTTGCCTGAACCGGAAATTTTTTTAAAAAAAGTGATGCAAGTGGCCTATTGCCTGCAGTCAGGGTAATAATGGCATCTATGTTAAGGAAAGTTGTGATGTTGAAAGAAATGGAAAAAGGGAAGAATAAGGGGATCAGATAGTATTCAAAATACCTGGCAATTTAGATTTGGTCACAAATCATTGCTAAAGCCATTCAAAGCAATCAACGCAACGTTTCGATTCTGAATAGTGATCTCTCACTCTTACGCTCAGAACGAGGTGCAAATTGATTATATTATTTTTACTAAATAACTCACGTACAATATGCATGTCTAGCAGTGGCGGTCCTTCCTTCGGGTCAATTGGACAAAAACCTCCCAAAATTATAAGATGACAGTAAATCTTAACATTCTAAAGATGACAGTAAATCATAACGGTATTCTGTGTCTTTACGAGCCATACAATAAACGAGATGGCACTGTGTCGCCCTGTAAAAATGTTTTCGGATTCTGAAGAACGTTTGGGTCATTGCCGTGAGGGAGAAAGCATGATGAATATTATGCGTCTGAAAGAGAAGGTTTGATAAACGTAGGTTGATTTTGTATATTGTACGCTTTTCGCATGAAATAATTTACTATATTAAATATAATTTGATTCTCAAACTCTCAAAGATACCTGCAAATGTATATTATCGTATTTAATTTGATATTGTATCGAAATATAATTTTTTTAAATGACCATCCACTTCTGGACCCCCAGAGCCGCCTCTGATGTCTAATAATGTTACATTGTCGTGTAAACAAGCTTATGGGTTCGAGAGGTTAAATTCAGATCCAGATTTATGGAAGTCGATGTTGTAGATCATCTATTAGCGACTCAAAACTGACAAAATACTTCTTAGTAAAGGTGAAAAAAGTAATTTATAATTTATTGTAATCTTAATATAACATAAAAATGAATGTTTCTTTGTTTGTCCTTATAAGGTCTCTAAACCACTCATCAGATTGCGAAAAAAATTGGTGAGTTGTTGTGCGCACGCCCGCAATGGTTTCTATATATATATATAGTGGTGAGCTCTGGCGTTAAGACATTATTATCTATAGTATTCACCGATTGCGATGAATCTTTGGTAAGATGTTTGGTGAGATGCCCGCGAAGCTTTCTATACATAACATATACATATATACTGTTGAGCTCTGGCATTATGAAATTTGTATAAAAAAATTGCAATAGGTGGCACGCGAGCTGTTTTAAAACTGAATTTATGGAATGCGAGAGAGGAGAGGGGCACGCGTCAGTTTAACTATTGTAAATGAGTTTGCAAATGACATTGGCGTGTTAATGATATACTCTGTTGACAAATTAACAATAATTTAAAGCTACAGGAGTCACATTGAATCAGTTTGATGACTACGGTCACTGGTCAGTGGACGTATTAAATAACCATAACGGTTTCAAATAACCGAATCGCCTACCAATTAGTTCTTGCATCAATCAAAATCACATGCCGGCCAATTGATGGCAAACTTGTTTAAATTTACTGAACTGGGATCATATTTCATTCATATTCTTACATAATAACGATATATCTAACAGTAGGAACTACAAAAACAGTTTATTTTAAACAAGTTCTTCTTCGTAATTATTATTACGCGTGACAGCTGTTTCGCCCTCTGAAGGCATTATCAAACTGTGGTTATACCATTTAGAGACGATGTATTTATATCATATCCAGATAGGTAGGTACTTATGCAATAATTGGGGAAACTTTAAAAGGATAATAACTAAAAACTATTAATATTTTCAGTAATTTTACTCGGAAATTAATAAGGGCAAAAGTAATAAAAATAAAATCCTATAAAGACCTACTTACGATGACAATTTCATAGATTTTATTTTTATTACTTTTGCCCTTATTAATTTCCGAGTAAAATTACTGAAAATATTAATAGTTTTTAGTTATTATCCTTTTAAAGTTTCCCCAATTATTGCATTGTTTAAATTTGACTGAACGTCTGTAAGTGGTATAACCATAGTTTGATGATGCCTTCAGAGGGCGAAACAGCTGTCACGCGTAATAATAATTGCAAATAAGAACTAACTAACCATCACGTTGTTTCCCCACAGGGGTAGGCAGAGAGGACGGACCGCTAAACAACTCGGTCTTGGCACACACTCGTTCACATTCGTATATCGATTCATAAATGCTCTTCTATTATTCTGACTCTTGACATGACCCGACTCAAGTATCTGATTCACTTGATCGTGCCATGTCTTTCTCGGGCGTCCCCGACTTCTTCTACCATTCACATTTGTGTCATATTTTCTCCTTACACTCCTTTATTCGTTCATTCGTTCTACATGCCCTAACCATCGGAGCGTTCCTTTCTTAATCTTACTCATTACGCATGCCGTTCTACATGCCTCCTCGTTCATTCGCTCTACATGCCCAAACCAGAGTGGAAGATACTATCAGTATCGCCCTGGTGTAAGACCACCATTCAGAATTGAAACGTTGCTTGAAAATGGCTTTAGCCGTGTTTGGTGACCAGATCTGAATAGCCAGGTACTTCCCAACCTTCCTCTTCCCCACCTCCTTCCCCTCCCCACTACCTTCAGCCTCACAACATACCCCAATTGGGGATGCCATAGTCTCACTGGCTCCAGACGGGAGCAGTTGAGACTCTTGTGCGGCATTCACTGTAAAAAAAAAAAAAAAAAAAAAACCATCGGAGCGTTCCTTTCTTAATCTTACTCATTACGCATGCCGTTCTACATGCCTCCTCGTTCATTCGCTCTACATGCCCAAACCATCGGAGCGTTCCTTTCTTAATCTTACTCATTACGCATGCCGTTCTACATGCCTCCTCGTTCATTCGCTCTACATGCCCAAACCATCGGAGCGTTCCTTTCTTAATCTTACTCATTACGCATGCCGTTCTACATGCCTCCTCGTTCATTCGCTCTACATGCCCAAACCATCGGAGCGTTCCTTTCTTAATCTTACTCATTACGCATGCCGTTCTACATGCCTCCTCGTTCATTCGCTCTACATGCCCAAACCATCGGAGCGTTCCTTTCTTAATCTTACTCATTACGCTTACGCCTTGCATTTACGGATCTCCATGTTTCTCACACGATCGTACATGGTTTTGCCATACATATAGGTACCAGAACTTAATAATGGCATCTATGTTAAGGAAAGTTGTGATGTTGAAAGAAATGGAAAAAGGGAAGAATAAGGGGATCAGATAGTATTCAAAATACCTGGCAATTTAGATTTGGTCACAAATCATTGCTAAAGCCATTCAAAGCAATCAACGCAACGTTTCGATTCTGAATAGTGATCTCTCACTCTTACGCTCAGAACGAGGTGCAAATTGATTAATATATTATTTTTACTAAATAACTCACGTACATATGCATGTCTAGCAGTGGCGGTCCTTCCTTCGGGTCAATTGGACAAAAACCTCCCAAAATTATAAGATGACAGTAAATCTTAACATTCTAAAGATGACAGTAAATCATAACGGTATTCTGTGTCTTTACGAGCCATACAATAAACGAGATGGCACTGTGTCGCCCTGTAAAAATGTTTTCGGATTCTGAAGACAGTTTGGGTCATTGCCGTGAGGGAGAAAGCATGATGAATATTATGCGTCTGAAAGAGAAGGTTTGATAAACGTAGGTTGATTTTGTATATTGTACGCTTTTCGCATGAAATAATTTACTATGCCATGCCCAAACCATCGGAGCGTTCCTTTCTTAATCTTACTCATTACGCATGCCGTTCTACATGCCTCCTCGTTCATTCGCTCTACATGCCCAAACCATCGGAGCGTTCCTTTCTTAATCTTACTCATTACGCATGCCGTTCTACATGCCTCCTCGTTCATTCGCTCTACATGCCCAAACCATCGGAGCGTTCCTTTCTTAATCTTACTCATTACGCTTACGCCTTGCATTTACGGATCTCCATGTTTCTCACACGATCGTACATGGTTTTGCCATACATATAGGTACCAGAACTTGTTCATAAACTGTTTTTATAGATTAAATAATGATATTATTGAATATAATATATAAAAGAAGTTAAAATTAAAATGGATTTCTACAAAATAAACTGGATAACGATAAAAAATATATATTATTGCAAACTACAATATAATATAGAAATACCTCAGTAAAATATAAAGTAGTAAAATATAATAAAGTAGTAAAATAGTAAAGTAAAGAAGTAAAGTACTAAAAGTAATAAAGTAGTAAAATATACCTCAGTAAAAAAAGATCTTCTCTAAAAAGATGTTAAAACATTTGGATTGTGCAAGTGAAATAATATTGAGGCATATTACATTATAATAGACGCAATGAAAACAACCGCTATTCATTGGAAAGATTCTAAGACTTTTTTTATCAAGTCGATAAAAAAATCAAGTGATTTCTAAATTTCCAAAAAAATGTGAAAGACTAGCGTTGTATTATTTTTTTTTCTAAAAGATAAGTTTGAATGTTAAAAGTATGTTAAAAGGGACAGGTTTCCTCAAGTTCTCGGAATTAAACTTGTAATGTAAGGTCATTTTGCAGGTCTAGAAAGGAAAGATAAAGGCTTATCTTGACTTATATCAACCGTATTTTTAATAAAAAATGTTACCTGTGCAAATAGAGGAGATATCTATGAATAAAGTCAACATAAACATAACTCAATGATACAAACACACGTCATCAGTTGTTTTGGGACAGACGCCGACAATTGAATCAGAAACTAAAAAAATGTAATATTTTGTGGCAGATTTTATCATAAATATACCAAACCATCCACAGTTCAATCTTTTACAAGTCTTCGATCATCGCACAAGCAAAATTTTCGGCTTTATATGTGACTAGTTGGTACCCAGCATGCGTTGCAATGCCATTCAAAGAAATAAATTGATTCTCCCTGCATGTCCTTTCCGGTGCATCCACGTTCCCTTCCACCTTCCCCGCCTTCCCCCTCCCTCGTCTCTTCTCTCTCCGCGAACCCCCCCTTTCCCCTCCCTTTCCACGCTGCTGCTAAAATATATGAAATAAACACATTTTCATTTATACAAATTTCGGATATACAGCCTATGTTACTCGCTGAAAATGTAGCTTTCTACCGGTGAAAGAATTTTAAAAAATCGGTTTATTTATTTATTTGTTTATTAACGGTATAAATATACCATAAATACATATTACAAGTCACAAAATATTAGTTGTAGGTACATAGGAAATAATTTTTAAAAAAGAGTTGAGTTAATTGTGGCATTTGATAAAGAAATGACACAAAGGGCTACAATTACATTCAACACTATTATAGTAAAAATAAAATTAATATTGATTGAAGATATATGATAGAATAGCCTTCTTGTACCTGGCTTCCGTGCAGTTAAATAGATCCGCCACATCTGCGTATCTATTACTAACGTCATGTAATCTAGGTAAAAGCGAGTGTTTCGTGTACTCAGTCCTGTTGTTGTTACATTGAAACAAGATTTTGGAGCGAGTTGCTCTAGTGGGTATATGAAACTCGATGAGCTTAGTTAAATCAGGACTGTATATTCTACCATTCACAATTTTAAACATAAATATTAAGTCGGATATAATTCTTCGATCTGAGAGTTGTAATAAATTTAATTTTTTCATCAAGTAATTATAATTTATGTTTTCAATGGGAATACAGAGTTTAAAATTTATGTCTTAGCCAACTTTTCCGCCTACCGAGATACTGCAGTGCTACGGAAATGTTCCTGGAGGGACGAGTACATACTTTCCGTGCACTTCTCCGCCACCGCATGGGAAGTTTATGGCGCAGACTGCGCCATTCGAAGATGCGATCATCACCGCCATGACTGCCTGGATGGAATCTCCCCTGATGACCCTCTTGAGACGGGAGACGATGAAATACCCTCCGTAAACGGCTATTTAAAAATCATTTTAGTGTTTGATATTTACATCATTTTTTTCTTTTCAGTTTCATTTTTCATGCTTATACGTTTATTTTATTTAATTTATGTGTTGTTATTTACTTTTTACCTTAACTTATCATTTATCTTTTTTTGTTATTTTAAAATATGGAATGTATTGCATTGCACTCCCCTGCATACATTCTGGAATAAACTTATATTATTATTATTATTAGGAATTTGTGTTGAATTTTTTCGATTGTATCTGAATGTAATTTAAAATGGGGGGACCAGATCGAGGAGTTATATTCAACTTGACTACGTACTAAGGATGCATACAAAATTTTATATGGGTTTAGTGGTTAAGTTAGACACTTTCGCATTTATAATATTAGTATGGATGAGGGTAGGGAGAAGTAAAATCATTCGTAACCACGGAATAATATATTCTTTATCTGGATAATCCATTTAATAGGAACGAAGCAAGCAAAAATTGAAATGCATACATTAGTAACATAATAATTAAACGTATTAATTGATTTGCTAGTTGGTAGATACTTTATTTTCGGTTGTGCTTGCTGTGTTTCAATTTATTTACACTAACTGTATAACTACACTTACTAAAAAAAACTTTACTTTACTTATTTTACGTACATTGTGCGCTTTTAATATTTTAATATTCCCACGTTTACGGAACGGTGACAGTACAAAGAAGGAATAAACATACGTTCCTTATCACAATGTGCTGCAGCTCTTTCTTACACATTAAGAGGAATATAAACGCTAGAAATATTTCGAATCTCATGCCTGCAAAATTTTAACATCGGGCGTCTTTTTGCACGAGGCTAGTAAGCGAAATAGTGGTTTTTATTTATTTTGTGCATAATTTTATAGGAACGGAAAAAAGTTAGAACATGGAAAACCTCAAAAATAGTCTTAGCCATAAAGGGGTATTTAAAAAAAATTGTTTCTTGTATTATTGAAAGTTTTTTTATTAGCTCCAACGGCATTCAGTCCTCCATTAATGGAGTTACCGGCATTTACCCTCCTTTCAATATCTCTATCAGCCTTCCCATCTCTCGTAAACATACTACCCAGATAAACAAACTCATCCACCTTCTCCAAGTATTCATCATTCACTACTATATCGCACACTGTTTTCGTACTCTCTCTTTCAAACACCATAACTTTAGACTTACTTACATTCATCATTAACTCATTCTTCATACATACTTCGTAAAAGCGAAACTAGCAGTCCACAATGGAGTCCTGGTACCTACCCTGATGCATGGCAGTGAGGCATGGAACTGGCAGAGGAAGGATGAAAGTAAACTGAATGCTGTTGAAATGAGATCCCTGAGACGTATGTGTGGTAAAACCATGTATGATCGTGTTAGAAATGTGGATATCCGCAAAGAATGTAAGGCTGATATAATGAGCAAAATTAAGAAAGGGACCCTCAGATGGTTTGGGCACGTAGAGCGAATGAACGAAGAAAGTAGTGTTAAAAGAATATACGATGCAAATGTGAATGGTAGAAGAAGTCGGGGACGCCCGAGGAAGACATGGCACGATCAAGTAAATCAGATACTTGAGACGGGCCATGTCAAAAGTCAGAATAATAGAAGAGTATGTATGAGACGATGTATGAATGTGAGTGAGGCAAAGAGTGTGTGCCAAAACCGAGTTGTTTGGCGGTCCGTCCTCTCTGCCTACCCCTGCGGGGAAACGGCGTGATGGTTAGTTAGTTAGTTTCTTGTATTACTTCATAGTTAAGTCATGAAAAAACCTTTTTTTTGTGGTTTACGCTAATTTTTTTTGTTACGTACATAATAATTTTATTGTAATTCCAATACATAGAAAAGCAAGTAAAAGCTTCGATTTATCCGTAGCATATTTTTTGATGTTCAAACTGTAAGCCGATTCGTCGTAAAGATTAATCAAAATAGTATCTAAATAGGATTTTACGTATATATTCATCTTGGTGAGAAAAAATATGAGACCACCATGTCCGTATGTCTGTTTTGGTAGTACTACTTTGTTCCTTTGGTGTGTCTCATCTTTTGTCTCACCATTATGTAATGTGTAAGAACGGGACAGAATTTTTGTGATAACTAACGTATATTTATTGCCTACTAAAAGCGCTTATTCATTTACCATGATTCTGTGCAGTTAAAATTTAGAATAAAAGTACACTTAAAATTAAAATAAAATCAGAGTGTGCAATTCACACGCGGTAGAAATGAAGCCTTCAGAAAAGTAAAGTAAACAAGGTTGGGGAGGCTTCGAAGCACCGCACAAAGAGGAAACCGATTATTCTATCTCATTCTCTAGCAGGCTAATTCCTATTGAAGAATGTGTTTGTCCCTTTTTAGTGTCGCTATTTTTCGTTTCATCGAGTTTCAAATCACAAAATATCAATGAATTGATAAATTGGGAATTCAAGGGTGTTATAACAATTTTGTTGTCTGAAATCTGAAGTCCAATTATAAAAAAATTATAAACGACATTCCGCGATAATCATTTTTTGGTTGCTCATTTTAATCTAATCTAAACTGTCCTGCTGCTCAGAGCTCCGTTGTAACCACTTTTTCTGTTACACGTTATTTATTAGAAAGAGATAAAGGTTACAACGCTGCTATCAGTGGTACGCTTATAGGTAATAACACTTTAGTTATAATAAAATGTTGATTTTAAATTCCACGTAGGTATTTTTTAATCTGATAAATTAAATAGTGTGTTGTCCTGTTTCGGGCAAGTCGTTGGAGGACAAATAATAACGCTTTAACGATATGCTTATCTCTGGCAAACAACTCTACAAACGTACAAAAAAACTTTTATCGTGTGTTTACAAACTGATATTGTATTATTCAGTCAAATATGTGTTCTGGGCACCTTACAGCTAGATACAGGCAGGTATTCTTACTGTTCTTGGTAAGACGCTTACGTGGTTAAGGAACAAATAAAAATATACATTATATTGAAAAATGTGTACGTTTTCTTGCGAATTGTGTACGAAGGAAGAAGCGGATTTAGTGTGAGATTTAGTTTTAGGGCCCTTACGACAACGGATAGGGGGTCTTCAAATAATTAAACAAAAATAATGTAGAACTATAAATTATTATCATTTTTTGACTTAAGAGTAGCAGAGTTCAGTCTCAACTCGACCGTTAATTTTGCATTTCATCTGTTTGTAAATTAGTTTGCTTTATTCCGGTTCAAGATGGTGGTCGTTTCATCGATTTCAGTTAAAATTATTTTAATTGATTGGTTCAGTAAAGATTATTTTATCAAATGTAAAATCGTCGTGTTAATTAATAGGTAAGTATTTAGGTACCTACTTACAAATCTTTCTACTTCAGAGGAAATTTTGGTTTTGACATAAAACCAACCTGTCCTAAGTTGTGGAATCACAATATGTGTGGTTCTATGCTTGGGTGGTTAATTTTTAAAGCAATAAGTATATCTGTCATAGTCAAAGTTCGATATGCAGTCTATTCGCGGAATGACTGGTTTATCCTAGGTTTGACCAAAGCCTTCGGGCTAACCCCGAATTAAATTCCAATTCCGGCCTTTGATTAAAGTATTTTTAGTCAAACCTAGAAGTTCCTAACTTTTCAGTCAAACATCGAAAGTAAAATAATCTGTTTCGGTGACGTTTGCCCGACCAAATTAGTTTCCCCGAGGTTTGACGAAAATTCTTTAGTCAGAGGCTGAAAAACTTCATTTGTTTGGGCTTTGACTAAGATTTCAAGTCAGACCTGAGGATTGACTAGTCTAATCTAGGAGCGCCGGAGCTTCGAGGATTGACTATAACATATCAATTAGAAATAAATCTAATATTTTTTTTTATTTATAACAGAAACAAACAGTACATAAGATACTTTGGTTAAAAAAAATCACAATTAAAAAGCATATTTAATGGTGGGTACCTATTATGTGTTTCATTGTAGTGTCTTTTTTATGGTATGTATATTAAGTAATTACCGGGTGATATTTGCAGTGGGAAAGGGTGTGTGCGCGTGTGTGTGTGTGAATGTGTGTATGTATGTATGTATGCATGTATGTATGCGCATTGAACAAATTTATATTATTAACATGATGCTCTTTTTAAACTTGGGCAGTGAATCCGAGAAAATGTCGATATTAGAATTTAGACCAATAATATTGAACATGAAGAGCACCATTGATTGGCGAATTAGATGCTGCATTTGTCTTGTAATTAAGCGTGTGGAACAGTTCTGTATGGCGTGTAATGGTATGTTAAAATTAACTAGGGAAAGAAGTATAAGTATAAATTATAAGTATAAAAATCTAGTTTTTTCTAATATTTGAATAATTGAAAACATAGAGCAAATAATAATATACATACTTAGTCCAATCTTATTTTTCGAAAGTTAAATGGACATATCAAATATAAACGCTCCATAGCTCATAACGGAAATGACGCTGAGTTGACGAAAATAAATGCGTTGAACTATAAATTCCAGACAAAAAGTCCGTACATATTGTATGACGCCAGAGTTCACTCAGTTCTGAGTGTTTCTCTCTCAGATTCAAAGCGGTAATTCGTTTTATAGATATGCACTAAAAAATCTCGAAAATCCGCTATTGTTGGTGCAATGTATCCGGATTTTTATGATCGTTTTAATATAAATTATTTTAATCATCGATTTCATCATTAAAAATCAGTAGGATATTAACCGAAAAAAATATTATTGGCTATAATTAAAGCAACAATTTATAGAAATTTTATTATTTGTTTTACGATCGATGGGATAATTAAGTCATTGAGCAAGCCGCCAGAGCGTGCCAAGAAATTTCCGAATGCCATCTATTAAAACGAATTTAAATTAATAAATCAATTAACGTATTTAAATTAATAAATCATTTAAATATTGCCACAGACGTCGAAATGATTTAATCACCAGCGGCGAGTGCGATGGCTTGGAAAGCGTGCTGCGTGCTCCGTCGTCGGGTAGATATTTTCAATGTAAGAAGCAAGAAAGATGAAATAACTAAATTGGACATTAGGTACTAATACATTTGTTTTAAAATTCACGTAACTGATAACAACCATTTATAGTAACAACATAAACGTCCATGCAAAACTACGGATATTTTTTTTATATCCATCGACATTAGCATGTCAATTTTTCAATGACCGGCAAACTCAGAATGAAACCAACTCAGAACCACCTCAGAAAGGTTATTAAGAGTGATTATAAAAAATATAAAGAATTGGTTAAATAGGTTATGTTAGGTTAGGGTTAACGGCTATTTTAAAATTATTTTTTCATAGCTTTCTGAGGTAGAATAAACTGTTAAAATGATAAAAAAGGATCACTGGAGACAACATTGGCGACTCTCAATCAAAAATTTGAAACAGAAGAATCAGAAAAAGATACGGTCATATCTAGGAATTGAACCCAATACCTTAGCCTTGCCGGGGCAATGCTCCACCCCTGAGCTAATGGGACCATATCCCCTTCGGTAATATATCGTACTTCGACTAGTATTGTGCCTAGTCTTTGATTCCAATTAGGAGAGTCCTTAGATTTCTATTGCTTAAATTGATGTATTTCAATTGTTAATAATAAAATAATAATGGGATAATTTGTAGAGCGCCGTTTTGAGCGCCGATGTGAAAAATCACATCAAGGGCGCTTAATATTAGATAACATTGTTGTCTTATTTGCAACTGTTAAAATGATTCAATCGCCGTAGGTACATGGTGTGGTGTCAAATGTCAACGCGTAACACCACTAAATATCCAACGCTTATAAGTGGCGAAAACACAAAAGAAATGATTTGAGATAAAATTTTAAACACAATTTTTGTATAAATGTGTACTGGGCTGCTTCATACTCGTACAGCTATATAATCCGACAGATTTCCATGACGATGCAGAGCCGCTAATTATATCGTGAAGCGATGAGATTGCACTAATCGGCGTTTGACAGACCAGCTCAGATCCAAACCAGACCCTTTCCTCCATATTACCTGGACCTCCGCACCCATCGTTTGACCAGAGCAGACGATATCAGACCTTTCCGTTTCACCGGGCCCGCTGGGTTCAAGATAGATTAAATACGTGATAAAGGTAAGATTATAACACTTCTGCGTGATGTATACATATATACACTCAAAAACACAGGACATTGTATAATTTTACATTTGCTATTTTACCCTACATTACTATTGATATTGCATTTATTACAAGATTAGTGGTAAAAGTATAATTGATATTTATTTTAAAGGACAGGAAAATTTAGGACTCTTTAGGACTGGAGAATTTTTATGAAATGAACTAAAAAAAGATTACAAACTCTTAGTTGTTACATTTTTACATATTTAATTTAGACTGTGAAGGTAAAAAAGTTTCTGACTTTATGGAAACGACTGTCTGAAAAGGTGAGTTTTAAGTTTAGCTCTAAATTCTGTGGAGACTGTGTCCATTCTTCAATTAATTGATTGTCTATTCCAGACTTTAGGTACTGACACTCTGAGAGCACGCTCATGTGGGTACAGATAAATTTACCACAATATCTGATTTTAACAACTGTTTTTAGGTCACAAGTTATATGATAGCGATAATGGAATTCGTACAAAGAATTTTAAAACACAATTTCAACATCGAAACTACAATCGCTTTGGACGAAACCCAACCCAACCCTTTCTATAGACGCAATCAAACAATAGGACAAATAATAATAAAGTATGCATATACCATGGAAACTAGCCAACAAGTTAAAGCGATATTCAGAAAGTTACATTTTATAGAAGACCAAGAATTCTTATTCAGAAAGATAAACAAATAAGTATGTAAGTCGTACATAAGACGTTGAACAACAAAGTATACTACGGACTCGAGCCAACAAAAAAGATAAATTATATGCTTGTGGTATACGGCACACTGGGAAAGCTAATCAAATACAATAAGGCACGAACTTTTGTACGGAGACATACTATCGAGAGTGCATTGTCAACATCACCTTACACTCTTGGACTCCTGGTAGATAGTAAATATAACTCAAGAGTCAAGAGCAGATGCTGGAAGCTGGGTCCAAGGAAAAACGACAGTTTATCTACTGAAAGAGTAACCTTTTCGAGAAGAAATTTGAAATTGTATAACAATATAAGCACTACGAAGTAAAGCCAAAATTACGGGTTTTTGGCTTGAAAATTTGATTGATTACAAATATTTTAGATGCTCTAGTGCGAATAGAACATTCTTTGATATGTCTATATAAGATCAGAAAAAAATATATCAGACGTATTTTTTTACAATAGCTCCACACAGGAGGCCCTGAGCACAATGTTTTCTCTCGGGGCCTATGTCATCTTTGGGGATGTTCTGGGAGAATCTTTTAAGGGAAAGGAAGGAGTGAAGTTTTGGGAAAGGAATGAAAGGTGGGTAGGAATCTGGGGGTCAGTGGGTTCAGGTGTGACGGGCGTATGAATCAATCCCTCCCACTGAGGTGCAAGGCGATGTTCCAAAAGACGTCACAAGGTCTCCCTCAACCAGTATCTCCCGATCTGGTTTGCCATGCAGCTGATGGGCAGACACAGACAAACCTTACCCTATTATCCCGGACACCCTTACTAAGTCACCAAACGTAGAAAACGTCATGAAAATTGCACACCTGTTTTCTCCGTGGTTTTGTAACTCGACGCAATTAAATTTAGCTCGCATCATTACTTCCACCATGGGCTACAGAGCCTTGAAATAAACGTTCACAACTTCAATGAGTACAAAGCGACAGGTCATTGAAATGTAGTTTTAAAAGTCATGACTGTAAATAATTTATTATTAGGTATTCAAAACCATCGCGAGAAAGTTAATCGATTTTATTTATTCAATGTTTTTATAGCAGCAAGTGGTCGAATTTGTCAAGGACGTGGGCGAGTTTTTGTTTAATTGTGCCTACAAACTGAACAGGCGACTGTCTGTTATTTAGTATTCACAAAAGTTGAAATGTGGCTTCAAGTATGTGTTCAGATATTCATGAATAATCAAACATGACGATCTACTGTTAAAAATACAATATAATATTGATTAAGATATCTTTATAATTGTCCGAGGACGCCCAAGAAAGACATGGCACGAACAAGTGAATCAGATACTTGAGTCGGGCCATGTGAAGAGTCGGAATAATAGAAGAGCATGTATGAGACGTTGTATGAATGTAAACGAGGCAAGGAATGTGTGCCAAGACCGAGTTGTTTGGCGGTCCGTCCTCTCTGCCTACCCCTGCGGGGAAACGGCGTGATGGTTAGTTAGTTAGTTAGTATAATTGTATGACGCTTTGACGTTCATTAAGTACAAAGAGAACGAAAAAATAATGTCTGTCATACACACTCGATTCACAAATAGATATAAACAAACGGAAGTGCTGCCATCTATATTATTAATACGCTAAAAAGCTACTTTTTTAATTCGATTTCGAATTCAAGAATTCGTCAAAGGATGGCGCCACTTACCACTTACCCCCCCCCCCCCCTACCTAGATATTACTTCGGGTGTGTAGAATTCGAGTATCTCTCCGGATATGGATAGATTGACGGTAATACGTTGTGAATAATAGTATCACGCAGCCATATATTACGTACGTATGACGTCATTGCCTGTCGCGGTTACTTGGTGACTAGCTGTCACTGGATCACTGTGGATCCGAGGAACCGGCCATTTTGGGAACCAGTAGATCCTATCGGATTTATAAAATGGTCACAAACACTCAAACTGGGCGAAGCCGAACCAAAAGCAGCCCCCAGGGCCTAGCAGCACAAACCTGCAGAGCGGGTTTTTAACTACCAGTTATATATTATTCTTCTCAAATTTATTCAATATTCACAAGTATGACGAATCACCATATTGATAAAATGCCAGGTGATGATCGCTCCATGCCACAAGTCAGGTCCTATTATTATTTATCTAATAGGTTTTTTATCTCTACCACCCACCTAGAATCCAGACTGTCCGCCGTGTTTTGTCGTATCTCATACCCATTCTTCACTTTAATGTGGTATGCCTGAGTCAAAGAAAAGCACTCTCAAGTATCTTTAGACAAATTGTATAATTCCTTATTTGAAATTTAAAAAAAAGTTACACAAAATAATGGTTTACAATTAAGTAGGTAAGTAAGTATGCTAGTCAATCTAAGGGAGCTTGCTATGCCGCAATAAATCCGATCAAAACTAAGGTTTCAACAATTCCCCCATTTTTTTTAATTTTGTGTAAGATTGGAGTCGAGTTCAAACATAGAAGAGACGAGATGTCGAATGGGGGAAAGGCAGTTTTAGGTACCTAAGGCTTAATAGAAGAGAGAATATTTGCTTAGGAAGGGGCAACCAATAAATATGTGATTTAAAATTCCCCCTTTTTTCGAATGAGAATTGGACATTGTTCCGTTCCTTCTCGCCTTTTATAAAATTCACTTGTTTAATCCACAGATTGTACTTTTCATGATCTAAACAAGGAAACTTTAGATCACAATTTTTTGTTGTTGTCCATCTCTAAACAATTTGTCGTCTCTTCTATCAAGTCTTATCAAAAAATTGCCTCCCATCCATTAAATATCTCATCTCTTCTAAGTCTGAATCCAATCTTTTATATAATTTTGAAAAATGCCCATTTAAATAAAATTACCTTCAATATATATACCTTATACCTCCCCTCTCACTATAAATTGAAATGATGGTGTTATGTCCTATACGCACCATCACTAATTACATTGTGACATTCCATTAGTGCACCGGTTATGCACCGCCACTAATTACATTGTGACATCCATTAATGCACCTATTGATTAATTCTTAATGTATTGAATACGGATGTATTATTGTCAAACATAAATATCCAGTTTTGCCAAATTACCCTAATTGCAACTTTCATAATTACTTTTAGCATATATAAGCCAGCACCAAAGTACTCACTTCAGATCACTCTGTGTATCAGTTCAAGACTCAATTCTACTGTGCTTATTGTATCTCCGGTATTGATATTAAGTTCCGTCAAACTTTAAACATAATAAACTATTCTTTACGAAAATCATCAAAGTGTTATTTGATTTAAATTGGTACATAACAATGGCTTAAAAAACCCTTAAAAACCAAAGTAATGGAAAAAAATTGTGCTGTGTTTGCTTTTGACGAAATGTTCATTTTGATTTTTTAAAGAAGATAAAATTAGAAACATATTATGTACTTTTTTTGATGCGAAGTCTACTGTTCATAGAACTACTAGTATACCTAATATACCCAACCCAACGTAAGTTTGAAAGCATGTGACCGTTTATTTGAAATATTTTAGGATTATATGTATTATTTGAAGAAGGTCTGGTGTTTGTATAAGATAATGGTATGCAGCCGCAGCTCTTGAGTTGTGGAGTTTACTCAGTAATCCTAAACCCGGACACGCTCCGTTGCTCGAGATTATACTGTACAAACAACAAGACGTTTTTTAACCCTTTATGCGCGTTAGAGGGGTATTGTAATTATGAATACCGTTAAAAATATGCGGAAGATTTAACGTTTATTTTTCTGACTTTGATCATAAGAAGGGTTAATAATATTGTGACTTTCTTCTAAAAGAGTCAACGTCAGTTTTCCGATATACCTACATATATTTTTAACGAACCTTTCGATTTTGAGAAAGGATTTTAGATTTTCGGAAGCCAATGCTACACCAGAAAATAACTTTTCTTAAAATTGAAACTTGCTAACAAGAGAAAATTCTATTTATAGGCCTCATGAAATTTGAAAAAACGAAATTGGCCCTTTGAGAAATAAGCCATAGATTTTTTGATTAGTTGCTAAATAAAAAACAATTGCTAATATTTCCTGAAGTTGATGAGTTCCCTTTGCTGTGACTATGTTTTGCGAGACGTTTTACATAGCCTAGTCTAAAATGTATAGGTATTAGGTATAGCACCGTCGCACTTGAGAGACACAAAGTGGCACAGGGCACCTAAAGGGTTAACATGCGGTTCATAACCATAACTGAGTAGGTATTTGTTACAGGGAAATTTTTATATAATATATATTTTTTTTTATATAAATTTTTATATATTATTATTATTCTGTAGGTATGATTTAAATTTTATTTTTTGTTTATCAAAAGTTGTTACGGTGTACAAGTGTAAGTATGTACTTTGAACTTCTCACGCAAAAACTACTGAATGGATTTTAATGAAACTTTACAATATTATAGCTCATACATCAGAATAACATACAGGCTATAATTTATGTAGCTAGCTAGGAAGGGGACGCGGGGGGGGAACGGGGATACACGGGAAAGGTGATTCAGGGAGAAACAATGTATTTCTTTGAATATGGCGTAGCAACGCATGCCGGGAACCAGTTAGTACAAAATAAAGCAATCCTTTTGACATTTGAGTGCCTAAGAAATATTATAAAAATTGTAAAAAATGGAAGATTGGAGTCGAGTTCAGACATAAGAGTGTTGAATGGAGGTATTCCCTACATACTATTTTGTAAAATAAAAAAATGAGACATCCTGCACAAATAAAATAATAAGTAAAATTTTCAAAATTTTAAGCCACCCCCGATAAAAAAGAACTGATAACCTTGAAACGCCTGTACAGATTTTCATGAATTGTAGCTAAGAACCATCTCGATCACGTCAACTTTCAAACTTTCAAACAAAAAAAAACGCATCACAATCGGTCCATTCGTTTAGGAGGTACGATGCCACAGACAGACACACAGAAAGTCAAACTTATGCTCATGCGTCGGGGGTTAATAAAGACCATAGAAAAAACGTGCCGCATGGATCCCAAAACTTAATAATCTCCGTAATAATACACCTCGGTGTAATCCCACCTTAGGAAGGGGGCTGTCGATACGGTAAAGGTTGGGTTAGGTTGAATTAGGGAAGGTACCTACCCGGGGACCTGTGATGAAATGATGCAACAGGTAAGCACGATTTTTAATGTTTTTTTACCCTGACGAGAAAGAATTATTTTTGGGTTGATCGTTCGATGCACTGAGAATATTTTGGGATTCGTAGTAATTTAAGAATGGTAAGAAAATTTATAAATATCTTAATATTAATTGGATAATTTGTATTGTGCATTTTTTGTCAAAAATCACCTCAAAGACGCTGTACAAATTTGATTTCCTACACCCTATCTATTTATGTACAAACAGACACAGAAAATATACAAATCTAACTTCATTTTCAATAAGATTTCATTATTTGTCTGAAACTGAAGCAGCAAAAACTCAGGAGTGGCGAGCTCTGGTGGCATAAAATTTGCACCGCCCTTTTCTATCTATAATTTCTACACCAACGCAACTATTTTCAGTTACCAGCGGCATTTCGATGCCAACTTTCTTCAACTCTCAACGTTATTTTCATGATGTGCTCAGGGGCTTTAAAATAAGTGCACATTCTCCTGACAAAAAATAAGAAAAAAATCATATTATTTGTTTCATTATTTTGTGTTGTTGTTCTCGGGCAAGGCCGGGTAGTGTGTTCAACTAATACTTGGCTAATCAAAAAAGAGTCATTTAGATAGATATCCAAAAACATGATAGTCAACCAACAATAAGACATCAGAAGGAGAAGAAATAGGTACCTAACTTATACCTGCAATAATTGTTTTGGTTTACTTTTTTCAAATACATACATAAAGCGGTAAAGCGTTTAACTATTTAGGACAAGTTTTTTTTAGAGAATTTGTACAATTCATCAAATTTCAAAGTGAATTTTTAAGTTCTGTTCGAGTACTGTTATCATTTCTGTTCTCTGAAACAACCGTCCAACAATGGAAAAATAACAGAACTTGAAGAGAATTTTCACAGAGCTTGAAAATAAACATTGAAATTTGATGAATTGTTTAAATTCTATGAAACTACTGGCCCAAAGACAATAATTTTGGTATATTTTTGACATGTATTGACATTTTATGTTCCAACGTGTTTATATTGTAAGAACGAAAAAGAAAAATTAACTTAAATAATCACATCGATTTGGTTAAAAGTCATTGAAGACAGAAAGATACATGGCAATAAAGTATTCAATTCTCTTCGAGTTGCGACACAAAATGCTGTCTCGATTTATCAACTAAATAAAAATAACATTTATTGAATAAAGAATGGAGAACACGGCTATCCCGATAGATACGAGATTTTATGGGAACACCCGTGGAGCAAACAGCAAACATACATACAGAGAGAGGAAAGTCCTACAGAATCTGGCATCAGATTATATATGAATAAGGATACAGCAAGACGATGAATGGCAAAGCTGATCCAAGATAGCCGCTTGATTAAGCATTATGTGTCTTTTTTATCTCCCCTAACTGTGTTTCTTCTTGCTTGTTCTAGATCTTTCTTGTTAATTGTAGTTCATTCTTGCTTCGTAATGCTTTTAGCTTCTGATAAAAGATGGCCGCCCTTCAAATATTTCATTAGAATAATTTACATACTTTATGTGTGGTACGCGGAAACGCCGAATTTAGACTCTGTGCACACAAAGAGTGAAAAGAAGTGCCCCGGTGTGGGATTGTTTTTTTATACAAAACTACGGTTTGAAAACGAGATTGATGAAATTTTGCACACTTGACCCTCAAAACAAGAGTAAAATTACTGTCTACATCAGATTTCGAAAAGCTCTGCATGAAGCCCGAATATCCGTTTAATTATCCGCGAACAGCCGAATATCCGTTTAACGTGAAATAATAGTCAAGACACCTTAGTTACATACGAGTAGTATTCTACAGTCTACACTTACACTGCCGATTTTCATTGCTTACACTTTTGCCCTGATGATGGACACTATAATACTGTTCTTTTTTTTTTTTTTTTTTTACAGTGAATACCGCACAAGAATCTCAACTGCTCCCGTCTGGAGCCAGTGAGACTATGGCATCCCCAATTGGGGTATGTTGTGAGGCTTAAGGTAGTGGGGAGGGGAAGGAGGTGGGGAAGAGGTAGGTTGGGAAGTACCTGGCTATTCAGACCTGGTCACTAAACACGGCTAAAACCATTTTCAAGCAACGTTTCAATTCTGAATGGTGGTCTTACACCAGGGCGATACTGATAGTATCTTCCACTCTGGAACATGCCGCAAATATACTATATATTATTTTAAATGAATTAATTGTGAAATAACACAAATTAATCAAATAAAATTTATTTGCGCATGCCGGGTTCGAACCCGCGACCTCCAGATTGAGAGTCAAGAGTCTTACCCACTGGACTACGGAGGTCGTCACGTTCGTGTCACGTCGTGTTCGAAACGTTGTCTAAAGAAGGAGGTAGCGCAACACGGCATAATGCCTCAAAAATAAATCACGATAAGTCGTAATTAATTTAGTCACTATGCAATACAATTTCAAATAATTTTTTTTTCACATTTCCCTCGTAATTTTTCTTTTTAGAGTTTTAACAATTTTTTTTTTCTTAACAAATTAAGGAAACTAAAAAGAAAATGAAAAAATACGCCATGAAGTACAACATCCTCCTTAATATTGAGATCGTTCTATTCAGCCTCCAACTAACCATAATGTTTAAATAAAAAATACTATTAAGTACAGATTTCAAATAACAGAATTAAACTTTGATTCACGGTATTATTGCCTTCCGAAAACCGGTGTTAAGACGAACTCACATTAAATTGACATTTATTATATTTTTCATACCAAAGAGCACCGGTCGGATTGGAAAAAACACGGTTTGTACTGATTTTAATATTAAATACATTGAATTGATTATTTTTAAATGTGGATAAAACCATGTTATTATTTCTCTACAGTTCTTACGCGGTTATATTTTGGTACGAAATACGTTGAATTAACAATAAAAAACGTACAAAAGAAGTCGTTATTAAATTAAATTAAAGAAAAAAAAACAAAAAAATCTCTGGGTCGACTTAACTATTAAGTAGGTATGTGGATTTTTTGTAAAATAGTTATTATAATTCCACTATTTGGCATTAAAAAACAAAGAATCGGAGTGGCATCCATCAAATTATTGGTGATTTTGTAAAATATTTGCATTATAAATCGATATAAACCAATGGTGTGCAGGTTTTTATAAAAGGGAGTTATTTTTTATGGAATTTTGCCATAAAGGCTGTCATTGGTGTGCTTAGCTTTTACTGGATCATTTATAAAATAGCGTTTTTTTTACATTAACTCCACACAGGAGTTAATGTAAAAAAAATGTTAAAAATAAGCCTCAGGAAGCTTATTTTCCTCAGCCTCCTGGCCCTGAGGAAAATAATTTCCCTCAGCGCCTATGTCATCTTTGAAGATGCTGTGTGGAGGGTCTTTTTGTAAGAGGGAGGAAACACAGAGGCCGGCAAATCGTTCCACAGCCGAGCCGTTGAACTTAAGAACGAGTCATAGAAACGATATATAAAGAGAATCAACAAAAAAAAAACATAGACAAGGAAGTTGATAATATCGGGGTTCAAGTTAGTGACTTCTGGAATGTTTTCTTCAATTCCTTACGATATTCTGGATTTAAAGAGTTTCTGGGCAGTTTATTTTTCTTTTTTATCGTCAAATTATGTTCACAATCATCAGTATTTGATATGTTGTGAGCTGAAGGTAGCGAAGAGGGGAAGGAGATGTGGTGGATTAATGCGGGGAAGTACCTGGCTATTCAAATCTGGTAACCGAACACAGCTAAAGCTATTTCAAGCTACGTTTCAATTCTGAATAATGGTATAGTATCTTTCACTCTGAAAAGTGTCGCAAATATAACTAATATTATTTTAAATGATGATTTCAACCGCGACCTTCGGATTGCTAGTCGAAAGACTTATTCTACAACAGATTAAGTGAACATTGAATAATAAAATAGAAATAAATTAAAAGAGACAACCGATTGAAAAAATAATTAATTTGTCCATGGTTAACAACAGTAATAAAAAACATACTACAATAGTTGGGGAGGTAACACGGAAAAGAGTTTCTCAAGATGGAATATGCGAAAAAAAATATATATCTGAGTAACAAATTTACATTTTAAAATATTGTTCCATATTTAAAAAAGGCTTTATAAAACCAGAGCGGGCTACTAAAATTGCACGCCACTGCCACTGATCATCAAGAAGGGTATCAATCGATTACTGTTGTTTTTTTTATTGAAATATTTGCATTAAAATTCGATGAAAATGATTTCCAGAGACCGGTCGATTATTGATGGAATTTGTGAAGGACCCAAAACTATCGATGCCCAAAATCATGTTGAGACATCAAGTCCGCCAAGGAGGCTTGTTTATGGTGCTAATCGAACTCTAAACCGTAACAATTGGGTGGGCGCCAGTTTCAAGCGAACAGTCAGCTTCATAAATGGTAAAGGTCGAGAGATAATTCATGTTTATACAAACTTAAAAACAATTTAATTTAATTTTTTAATTTTAATAAAATAAAGACAAACATTCCCGGGTTACGAATAACCCGAATTTTTTTCGAAATCTCTAACTACCACCATAGCAAGCGGAAAATGTTGCTTGTGTTGTGATGGAGGACTCAGCCAGCCGAGGAATCGAATACGGGACGACTGGGTGGGACCCAAACGCGATGCCAACTCAGCCACTGATCGGAGGCTGAGTTAGCATCGAGAAGAACACTGTGAGGGTTTAACTAGGTTTTAATTATTGCATTACATTCTTGATAAATATACCATTTTTAACTATTAGGATTGCTTCTCTATTGATGCATTTTGCATTAAACATACAGCTAAGATGGTTTGCTCTAATAAAAAAAGAGAAAAAAATAACAAAATAATAAAGTAAAGAAAATTATTTATTCCCCACTTCTTAGTATATTTAAACACATTTTAATAAGTTCCGTCATTATTAAACAATTAAGAATATATTAATAAGAAATGTGGGGAAAACATTTTCAAAGTATCCCACAAAATAGGGAATCTATTGTCACAATTATTTTCTCAGTAAATCGTTATAACAATTTAAGCACCTTCAAATTGAAATTTAGAATCATATAAATAAGTCCGTCTCAAGGTGGTCTAACCAAGCCGAAACAGCTGTCACAATAATACAAAAATTAAAATATTGCAGAACTTAACAATAACTTTATAAATTACATTTTTAAAAAGCTATCAATTATACCATTACAATACAAAACGTTCAAATTAAAAATAGCGTCTTTTACAAGTTACCTCAAAACAGAAAAAAAAACACTTTTCAAGTTTATTAGTGTTCATCTACTAATGAAGCATACTGTTCTACCTACACCGCGGCTCCAGTAATTGAAGGGTGGGTTTAAAAAAGCGGTGCCGGGGCGCGCACCCCCTTCAAAATAATACAAAAAACTTCAAGCTGGGGGGAGTTATTTTTAGTATGGCCAACAGGTATACTCGTAAATATTGTACTTTAAATATCAGTAAATCTTGAGAGTGATTTATTATGTAAATAAAGGTTTCAAACATAAACATTTTATAACGTTACATTTTTCAAATATATAAAAACAATTATTGGAGCTTGTATGATTTATCAAATCAGTCAAATGAGAAAATGAACCACGATTCCAAATCTTAAATCATCAAATTATTTGTTCGTTTTGTTTAGTAAGTCAATGGTTCACAATTGTCCAAAAATCTTACATCTAATGTCCAGTTGATTAGTCAAATATCTCAGAATTAATATTTGAGATGAGTATGCAGTTATATGTAAAAGTATACACTCTATCTGGTACAATACTCAGATTACTCTAAACACCACCAAATCAATTATAATGCAGAAAAAATTGTAGTGAATACGATACGATACGATACGATTGTACCACCCCAGCCAGGAGCACTCCTGTCCCGGTGAGACCGGTACACCAGGGGGCACTGATTTGTTAGGACTTGGAACACATGCTCTGAGGATAGGAAGGAGTTTGGAGTTTAATCGACCGGTATACATGGCATCCTAATAAGCCAATATTGGAATTTAGGATGGTCAGGAATAAAGGGATGGATTGAGCGTTATAATTTTTTTCTTTTTTATCTTCGTTCTTCTTGCCTCTTCTCGGCTCTTCTTGTATCTTGCCTCTTGTCTCTTCTAGGATCTTCTTGTCTCTTCATGGCTCTTCTAGGATCTTCTAGTCTCTTCTTGGCTCTTCTTGTTTCTTCTTGAATCTTCTCGCCTTTTCTTGGATCTTCTGGACTCTTCTTGGCTCCGCTTGGTTCTTCTTATCTCTTTCCTTGCATCTTATAATCTCTTCTTTTCTATTATTGTCTCTTCTTGGTTCTTCGTGCTTCTTCTTGGATGTTCTCGTCTCTTCTTATCTCTTCTTGTCTCTTCTTATCTCTTCTAGAATATTCTCATCTCTTCTTATTTCTTCTTGAATGTTACAGAAAAAAATGTAGTGAATAAACTAAAATTTGATGTTTTTTGGGTCACCACTAAGGATATTTCAAAATGTCAAACTAGTATACCGGACCTTTATGCCTCCCGATGTTATTTGATAGCATATTTAATATGTAAAACACAGATCCGTGTAAATAATTTCTGATTTATGGTGAGCATTCGAATATTGCTTTCCGCATTATCTCAAAAATTAGTATGTGGAGATGTTTGTCTAATCAACTGGATGATCGATATACTAACAAATTAAATTTTCTGTCTAAGATGACATAAGACCCATTTGATAGACAGACCGAAAAAATGCCTATTTTTAATTGGTCAACTTTATAGATATCATATCGACAAACACATAATTAGAAAATGCTATAAAAATCTGCAAACCGTTGCAATGACAAAACATTTGTATTGTAATTACTTTAAATTGATTTGAAACTTGGGAATATTGTTTAACGGATGTTTTATTTAATATATAAATTTAAAAGAATTATAAAAATAACATTTGGCTAATTTTTATATCGCTATTAATTATCTAAAATATCTAGAAATTCTCCAAAGTTTAAAGTTAAACAATGCCCCGTAGGCGCCAATAACTGAAAAACAATTAAAAGATAGTAGGTATTGTGGTATTTCCATAAATGTTTTGTTGATACCGCGGGCCGTGAAAACATTCAGATTTTTGGAATAAACTTTTTGAATTAGACAAATAACGACCTCCGTAGTCCAGTGGGTAAGACTCTTGGCTCACAATCCGGAGGTCGCGGGTTCGAACCCGGCATGCGCAAATAAATTTTATTTGATTAATTTGTGTTATTTCACAATTAATTCATTTAAAATAATATATAGTATATTTGCGGCATGTTCCAGAGTGGAAGATACTATCAGTATCGCCCTGGTGTAAGACCACCATTCAGAATTGAAACGTTGCTTGAAAATGGCTTTAGCCGTGTTTGGTGACCAGATCTGAATAGCCAGGTACTTCCCAACCTTCCTCTTCCCCACCTCCTTCCCCTCCCCGCTACCTTCAGCCTCAAAACATACCCCTTTTGGGGATGCCATGGTCTCACTGGCTCCAGACGGGAGCAGTTGATATTCTTGTGCGGTATTCACTGTAAAAAAAAAAAAAGGAGGCCTTGATGAAAACCAATTTACCTCCTATGTCATCTTCGGGGATGCTGTGTAGAGGAAAAGGAATTTCTGGTAAGGAAAAAGGTTTGAGGGGTAGGTAGAAATCTGTGGGTCATTGTGTCAAGTAACGGACGTATGAATCCATTCATCCCACTGCAGTGCAAAACGTTGGGTCGAGAGGGTCCAGCTGGAGAAATCGCAAGAAGCGGTAGATTCAAATGTACGAGTAGATACACAACCATATTAATTTTCGGGTTTGAATTTCTGAAAATGCGAACTCAAAGTTTCGATATAATAATAATAATTGGATAATTTGTATAGCGCGTTTTGTGAAAAATCAGCTCAAAGGCACTGTACAAATAATGCGACTTCCTAGGTTCTATCTAATTGAGGACATACTTACTTGGCAGGTCACTTCAGATAAACATACTTTTATTAGAAAGATTAAGCATGAAAAAGATACGATTTTGCTCGCTGATGAGAGTATATGATTTTACAGTTGCTATTAATTTTTTCCTCCTTCACTATTGTTACCACATTGATCAGAAGATTAGTGGCAAAATTGGAGTTGATATTTATTTTAAAAACCTGCTTTTTTATTTTTTTTCATTTCAGGAATGGAGATTTTTTTATAAAATAATCCTAAAAGGTTTTAAAATTGTTTTTAGATTTAAATAAATTTCATTTTGGGAGGCGGGTAAGCGTACCGCCGCGCCGCCCCGGGAACCATTTATTGGATACCCAACATCTCTGCCATAGGTCACCCAAAGTAGTTCGCTACGTTTGGTGACTTAGCAGGGGTTCCCGGGTTCATGGGGTTGGGTTTGCCAGGGTCTTGGCGGCCGATGTATCTGCCCACCTGCTGCGTGGCGGGCCGGATCGAGAGACACTGGTTGAGGAGGCTTTTGACTTCTCCAGCCAGAATCCCTCGACCCATCGCCTTGCATCGCAGCTGAAGGGATGGATTCATATGTCCGTCACTCCTGGACACCCTGACCCCCAGATTCCTACCCACCCCTCATACTTATTTCCTTCCCAGAACTTCCTCTTATTCCCTTCCTTAAAAAACTCTCCACACAGCATCCCTTAAGATGACCTGATATGGGAAATTATTTTACTCAGGACCTCCTGTGTGGAGCTAATGTTAAAATAAAATTAAAGTAGGTATACACTCTGAAAGTACATCTTCAAACTTGCCCCCTTTTTTATCATGCTTTAATGGTTGTGTAAAATTTAAAATGCGTTTATTAGTAATGCCCTTGTATCTAGCTGGACTGCTTCAACCTTCCGAAAGTTCATGATGATTTTAGATGAGAGTACAAAAGTAACACGTATTAATTTTTAATATCCTTTAGCAAACTAATGAGTTTTAATAGTCTCATAATAATTATTTTTCGGTAAATGATTAAAGACATCCCATTACCCCAATTAATTTAAAAGCAAATTAACTAATATACCAATCTGTATCATAACAGGCAGATAGACAGGGAAGCATGATAAACGAAGATCCATTAGTTTTTACCCGTGTTTACAACCCCAAATTATTAAAGTTACCCAAACACGGGGCAAAAAATGGCACTTGCGAGTGTGGGACGAGAACTGACGGTGTTTTAGACTGGTGGGGGAATTTCAGACAGATAGGAGAGTTTCAGATTAGTGGCTTCAAATATCACCCTATTCTCTATTTTTTTTCTTTCAATGTGAAGGAATATTTTCTAATTTTAGCGGTTAAATAGCACATTGTTCAGATTTATGTATTGAAAGTTTGTCAATTAAACTAGCACAATGTGCGTTGTGAATGCATTTGCCCACCTATTGCCTGGTGGGCCGGATCGGGAGTTGTTGGAGAGAGACCTAAACTAGACCTCTCCAGCCAGACTCTCGATCCATCGCCTTGCACTGCAATGGAAGGAATGGATTCATACGTCCGTCACTCCTGGACACATTGACTCCCAGATTCCAACCCACCCCCACCTTTTACCTCTCAGAACTTCCTCCCCCTACGTTCCCTGAAAAGACCCTCCACACAGCATCCCCAAAGATAACATAGGCCTCAAGAATATTTTACCTCGGGGCCTCCTGTGTGGAGCTAACGTAAAAAAAACAAAGTTGTAGAAATAAATGGAAGACAAGCTACAGGACGGTGGCCGAGTTGGCATCGGTCCCACCCAGGCGTCGTGAGTTCAATTCCTCGGCTGGCTAAGTCTTCTTTAACGTCACAAGCAAAATTTTACACTTACCGTGGTGATAGTAGGAGATTTAAAAATATTGTCGTGTTTTTCGTAACCCGGGAATGTTTGTCTTTCTTAAAAAAAAAAGATAATTCGAGAGGTTAAAATATTTATACCCAACCTAACCTATTAGTATACGAAAACGCTAACCTAGGTAGTTGTAATATGCCTTAAAGAATTAAAAAAATATTAAAAACGTGGTTAATTGACCTAGCACTATTTTTGTGAGATATCACCTCAAGGTGTCCTAAAAATCTAGAAAATAACCTAACCTAACCCACCTCAAAAACACGAACGAAAAATAAACATACATTAAAAACTAAGTACACTAAAAACTAAGTACATTACATATTTTCACGTGTCAGGTGCGTAAGAATTCAGCTTTGTTGCCATAAACTGATGAATAAAAAATTACACAGAAAATCCAAGTTAGCACGATATTGCAAAAAGAAAATACAGCTTGAAAATACCTCCTGCGATAGTATTTAATATTGATAATATAAAATGATCTTCGGTCTCCATCGAAAAACTAGAACATGCTTACAAGGACATTTACTAAAATCGGTATGGACTCCTAAGTCTAAAGGGAGTAAAATTATTTGGATCGATTACATTAATATTCCGCGCTTGATTGCGGGCAATGTAATAAAATACTACGGTTAATTAGGTGCACAACATATCAGATCCAAAATCCAGAGTCCCTTGCAAGCAAAAAGTCATGGTGGAAGGTATGTATGGTGGAGCGCCCAACTAGCGAAGTTTGAGACACCAGCTTTTTCATATATACATGGTGTTAAAAAACGTACCTGACTTGCTTTAACCAGTGATTCCTGACATTATTTGGAGTAAATAAAGTAAATGAACTTTTGGTCTCCTTTTTTTTCATAATAAAATAAATAAAAATTCTTCCACATATCATCACTCAGCCGAGTAAGTCCAGATCCTCTCCGCGACCCTATTTGACAAATACCTAATGATTTTATTTTTTTTAGTAAGAAAAAAAAATCAAACTTTTTTAAAAAGACCAAAATTTCATTTACATTTTTTACTCATAATAATGTCAGGAATCGTATGTGCTTTAACATCATTAATCATTATTTAAGATTTCTGCGACATTTCATTGTGTTTTCATCACTAATTGTTTGAATTGAGGTTGTATTTTTGTCTTCTATTTTTTATTTGATGAACTTAATTTGTAAAAAAATAATTAAAGCGATAATGACGACCGAATTTTTTTTTCGATATCGCCAAAATGACGAAGCAATGAGCTTTCAAACCGTGTGGCGTCACGCGTATCCAGTCAGAGTTCAATCGTTTAGGCGGGCTTTGAAAAATGCAAACTTTGAAATATATTTTAACTATGAAATCGATATTTGTAAAAAAAATACTGGTATTTACGTTACAATGTGAACTTACATATTTTAAATTGACAGGAATTCCCCATTTTGATCAATAATCAATGGTTCGCGTTCCCGCCCAGCGAAATACGAAATAGTATTCCCGATTGCTCGACCCATTTTTTGTGCAATCGACCTTTTTACAGGAAATTTCTTGTTCACAAATTCCGCTAAATGCAGAGCTAATACAGTATTTAATACACGGATTGTGTTCCGAACGTGATGCCCATAGTAATTGGGCGCTTAGTGGATTTTGGGATATTTCACGGAACTAAACAAGAATGCGATGTTTCCATCAGATAAACCGTTTTTACGGGATTTATCCTGTCGTAAACTAAATGTAAACAATCGGTTATGAAAATGGAAAGACAAGAATGTATACAAATATGTTTGTGTATTCAATGTGTTACCCGCGTAAATGACTTGGTGTTGAATTACACGAATGCGAGTAAAATATTTATTGAGATTTGGGTAATTTTACTCCTGGTAACACACCTGTAAAATAATAATTGATTTTATACCATGTGGCGTCAATCCATAGATTGCAGCAAACTAATAAAGTGGCTAAAACATTCATGGATCGAATTTCTTCTACTCAGAATCACGCCTGTCACATGTCACCTCAAGTATTTCGCTATGTTTTGTGACTTAGCAGGGGTGCTCGGGTTCATTGGATGAGGTTTGTCAAGACCTCTCCAGCCTCTCGACCATTGCCTTGCACTGCAGTGGGAGGGGTGGATTCATACGTCCGTCACTCCTAGACTCATTATTTACACCCAAATTCCTACCCACCCCTTGTACATTTTTCCTTCTCAGAACTTCCTTTCCTTCTTTTTCCTAAAAATACTCTACACCCAGCATACCCAAAGATGACATGGGCCCTGAGGGATTTTTTTTCTCAGGGCTCCCTGTGTGGAGCTAAGGTAACAAAAAAAACGCCCAATGGATTCCAGCTCATAAGCTTGAGTAGCATTCAAATCAAAACAGCAAAATTTGGTCCTTCGAGCCGGATATAATCCAACAATTATTGAAGACAAGAAGCATCGAAGAAAATTAATTCAGTAACAACTTGTATTCACAATTTATTTTAAACAATAAAATAAACTCGCAACTGACGACCAAAATGATGACAAAAGAGTTCCTCGAATTATTGAATCGCCGATCGAATCCAATCATAGCACCTACGCCAATAAAAACCGGTGCATTCCGACAGCATAGTCCGCAGCCGATCACTCTAAATGCACTTGTAGCCGGGGCCAATTGACTGCAATAAACGACGGTGTTATGATGGCATAAGTCGACCAAAGATCACTTGATCACGCTGTGAATCTTCGTTCGACATAATTGCATCCGAAACGTTCTTGGAACGGCCGCTGGGCTGCAGGGCTCATATTTGGAAGTTAATCAAAATTTTACGGTTGGGATTTAACGACGTGCAATTATTTTATTGGAATATGAAATGAGTTTTCACCCGTTTGATAACATCGCAGTGTTTTACAGTTAGCGCTTTTATTGGGCTATAAAGGACAACACAAGTTCAGCAAGAATATCGAGCAGCTTTTTTCATTTCACACATTTTTTAAATTCAAAACTTTCATTATGCAGTAAATGTTTTAAAATCTTCTGATATTCTTTTGTCGGTCTTCGTGACAGAGCGGTATGCTCCAAGGTTCTGGACCTAGAGGTTAGCTAATAATGATAAAAGTACATCACACTACAAAAAGATCGGATTCACTTAAATATGTTCACCTTTTTCCGGAGTATTTTCCGAATGGAAAATACTCCCCGTAACGCCCTGTTAAGAAATAACTATTTAGAATTGAAGAGTTGCTTGAATTGGCTTTGGGTATGTTTTGGACTAGATTTGACTATATTCCATCTTTCCTCATCACATTTTACTGCAAGGCACAACAAACAACTCGAAAATCAAAATACCATAAAGTAATTTTCATTGTAATGTAGAATGTAGCTTACCTAAATCACTCGTGCAGAAAGCATTAGCCATCTCCTGGTCAGTGCATGGCCTGCACTCTTCAGCAGCCGGGTCATACGAGTGCACCGGGAGCGTCTGGAGGTCATACTGAAGTCGCGCTGACCTCTTGGGATCAGTTGTACCCCCAGCAGTTGGAACAGCCTCTACAAACACAGCAGCCTGCCCACCTTTAGACCTGAAGCAGCGGACCTCCTTGCCATGACCATCGTCGGAAGCATACAAGGGCAACAGACCTCTGTTCCCTTCTAAAAACAATCTTGCGGGAAACTCTTCTTTTTTAGTCTTATTCAGCTTCTGGAACTTATCCATCTTTTCTGATGCGAACGGGAAATCGTCTTCTTCAACATAGTCGTCATCGACTCTCCATTCTTTTTTGAAGTCGTACGATTTCCTTTTGAATTCTCTAAAATCCAGGACCCGGTCTTCGCTGTACAGGTCCGGTTCCTGGTCGTCTTCGCTGGAGGAGGTCAGGATTCTGATGCAGACCCTGAAGTCCTTGTTGGAGTTGTGGAGACGAAGGATGACTCGGAGGGCGCCGCGAGGATAGAGCCACGTGATGCGGCCAGCCCTGCAGCGGAGGTAGACGGGGGTCACCTCGCGAGATGTTCCGGTTGTGAGACCACTGGAAAGACAAAAATAAACAAACTTGGTATAACCTTAATAACAATGACACATTAAGAACAAAAGGTTTTGCTGTAGCCTTCGGACGACAAAAGTTAAATAGAGTCCGTACGCGACACTGTGGCTATCAACAAATAGCGGAAGAGTCATCAATAAAAAGATTTCTAAAACTGAGATGTCTCTGCTGGATAGGGCCGCCAACAATGATGGAAGAAAGCACACCACAAAAGGGACTGCTTTGCTTCTCAAACCTGGTCGCGATAGTTAGCTTGATGGCGTTTCCTAGAGGCGACCAGGACTCTCCAAAGTTTGTAGCGATGATGATGATTGATAACTAATTGTGCTGGATTGTATAAGCCGCACCCCCTGGTAAAGCAATACAACAGAAGAAGGAACGAAGAAACTGGATCAAAATCCGTTTCAGAATCTATAAATTTTAAACGCTTCCGATAAATATGCATAACTTTAATTGCTCCTCAATTTTACACTGAGAGTGTTTCTTATTGCACACCAGCGCAGTCATTAACAACAAAAAAACTTTTAAAGCGTAAATTTGAGGGTAAGCATTACCGCCGCGCCGATACAAAAACACCGTTCTCCGCTTACGGGGAACGAGATCGGCTGGGAGGTTTTTTGCGAAAAAAAACAGCTTCTCTCGCTTCGGAAACGACGCCGCCTCCAGTACCAAATCTATGGAGCATGAAATAAAGTCATGCGGTCGTAAATAGTCGAGTGTCGCGATACATTAACTAGTTTTATTGTAATTTATGTTCAGTCTGCGCTAGTAGTAGCTAGCAGCCGTGGCTTGTAGCTGGTGGTATATCTCCAATCAGCGAGCAGCTCGCGACTTGCGACCATTAAATAGCTTTTATTTGTCATTCACTCGAGTACTGCTAGAATGGCACGCGTTACGTTGTCTAGGACAGGGGTCGGAAACTTCCAAAAGATCCAACACTATCTATTATTCTAATAATAATCTCTTATTTTAAAGCGTTGTTTTTGTTAAATATTCCTCCACGGAGTTACACGAGGCTAGCAAGTAACTTAAAACTCTTGTTAAATTATTATCTTCAGAGTTATTTACATAGATATAATAAAGCTACAGATGGGTTTTTAAATAAACTGTTAAGATGAAGTTATACGTGAAATCCTATTTAGATACTATTTTGATTAATCTTTACGTCAAATCGGCTTACAGTATGAACATCAAAAAATATGCTACGGATAAATCGAAGCTTTTACTAGCTTTTCTATGTATTGGAATTAAAATAAAATTATTATTTACGTAACAAACTATTTTAAATAATACAAGAAACAATTTAAAAAAATACCCCTTTATGGCTTAGACTATTTTTGAGGTTTTCTATGTTCCGACTTTTTTCGTTCTTATAAAATTATGCACAAAATAAATCAAAACCACTTTTTCGCTTACTTGCCTCGTGCAAATAAGACGCTCGATTTTAAAATTTTGCAGGCATGAGATTCGAAATATTTTTGGCGTTTATATTCCTCAAGAAAGTTAAAGGCGAATAAAATCAATTGGTAAAAAGATACATTTGGGAACCCAGTATATACCAGATGAAGTAAATGTCCATTTTTTCGCCCAGCGTCGACGGTTTTGTAGGGATCTTAGTGCTCCAGACCAAAGATGGCTTCTAAACTCAACAAAAACAATAGAGAAGTATCTACCTACTTCTAAGAAATAAGCATTATTAACTGACCGTATTAAAGCATTGACTGCCTGATCCTAACGAGGTGCCGTTTTAACTTAACAGTAGTTTTCGTCTGTTTGTAAATTTACGTTTATTGTACGTTCCGTTTCCGCTTCAAAGGTTCAGTGAAGATTCTTTTATCAAATGTGAAATTTAATTTTTGTGTGGGTAGGGATTTTCTTATTCGCATTTTTCAATAATATAGTGCCTAACTACCTGAAGAGTATTTGAAAAAAAAATCATTGAAAATAGTGACGTATCTTTGGACGAATTATATGATTCCTCTTTGTAAATTAAAATAAATAATTACGTAAAATATGTGATATGTAATAAGTAGGTAGATATTTATGTACCTGCTTACAAACGTTGTGATTTCAGAGGAAATTTTGGTTTTGATTTATTGAATAAGAGAAAATCAGGAACAAACTTTTACTATATTACAGAATTCAGTATAAGACAAAATTCCATAGGTTCTGTAAGAAATGGTACAAGCATGAAAATGATTGCCCGCAGAAATATATAGAGTTTGGTAAGGAAAACTAGAACCATCGTGTTATTTATTAATTTACAAGAGTCACATAATGTGGCTCGGGTGCCAAAAATTGCCGACCCCTGATTTAGGCATTAGAAAAGATGACGTAATGATTACAATGGTACTAGCTTAATGGTAGATACTAGGTACTGGACTTGAGAATTGAAATACTGTTGTAACAAGGAACTACTTATCTAATTATCACTTAGTCTATGGTCAAAGTAAATATTGTATGTGGTCATAGACAATAATAATAATAAATCTTGTCAATTTCATAGCGCCTTTTCTGGAAGCAAATTTCTAACCTGATTCAAAGTAAAGTGCTAAAGGATTAACTCAAGCATGGTGAAGACCTTGTTCTTTAATGTAATTTCAGCATTAAGTCACAATGTAAAAAAATTTTTTTTTTTTTTTTACATGAGCTCCACACAGGAGGCGCTGAGGAAAATAATTTTCCTCAGGGCCTATGTCATCTTTGGGGATGCTGTGTGGAGGGTTTTTTTTAGGAAAAGGAAGGACAGGAGAGTTCTGGGAAGGAAAAGGGTTTAAGGGGTGGGTAGGAATCTGGGGTTCAGTGTGTCTTGGTCATCCGCCTCCAAGACCTAGACAAACCTCACCCCATGAACCCGGGTGATTCATTCAAAATTAAAATACATTTAATTTTGAATGAATCTAAAATAATATTAGTGAAATACAACAATAACTTTGTTTATAATTACGAAATTTTCTTTAATTACTAAGACCGACCGGTTTCGCTTAACAAAAGCATCATCAGGGTACAAATTAAACTAATTTAAAAAATACATTGTGTGTGCTTGTGTATATACTCGTACGTGTAGAGTGAGACAGATATAAAATAGAATAAAGGAACAATGAGAAATTAAAATACCACATAGTAATAGAGAGAAAGAGACAGATAATGCTAAAGAAATACATATGTTGGATGAATGTAGATAAAACAGGTGAAAGAAATACGTAAGTGTGTGTACCCCTTTGCAGAAACGACGTTATTATGTAGGGCCAGTTGTTTCACAGAATTCGAACAAATTCATTTAATTTAAAAGTTAAATTTAAAGCTCTGTGTAAGTTATATTCAAGTTCTGTTATTTTTCTATTGTGCGCCAGTTATTTATCAAAACTTCAATCAAAACAGAATTTGAAAATTAACTTTAAATTTGATGAATTGTTCAAGACTTCATTTTTACAAAATCAACAAAACGCTTTCAAAATTCATCTTTTAAAGCTTCAGCTTTCAGATGTCTTTATAGCAGATATGAACTGAATGTTATTTGTAAAATTTATATCGTGACGTGAACATATTCTGACGCCTACTTCAAACACATCTGTACGCGTCAAACAGCTATGCAAACAAATGTTAACGAATCTAATTCCAAATGCTTTATTAGTATCACAATAAGGAAAATGATAATATGGATAGTGTAAATATTTATACAAATTTGTTTTAACAGCGCGTAGAAGCTTTTGAGACTTGGGGCTGTGACGAATTTAGAATTCTACGCGTCACAACGGCCCATTGTCTCACTTCCAACCATCCTACAGTTATACCTTTCTACATCTCTACCTGTACAGATGTTGGCTTTTAGTTTATTGTTATGATATACGACTGAGTGAGGTTTTGAATATTAAAGCAGGATTGAAGAACTGAAGAGCTTGCTGTGATAGGACTAACCGGAAGATAAAAAGTTATAATAACCAAGTGTTTATTTTTAAAGGTTTGTATAAAGTATTTTGAGATCTGAGATGGTAGAGAATAATACTACAACTGCAATATGATATGACCGCTCAGGCCTAGGACCTATTTTCTCCGAAGATCAAAATATTGCTTTGCAATAAAATCCAAATAAAATGTATATTTCTGAACGCATCCGAAAACTATAAACTGTTTTTGAAAGGTGATATTATGTGATTCGAAATAAACATATAATTATATATTTTTGAATGTAGCTATTACTTTGTGGTTATCCACAAAGCGTGTGGTTAAACTGTCAAATTAGTATAAGCTTTCCCTGACGAAGGAACGTTTGTTCCGAAACCGGTCGGATTTGCAAATTATATAAGTGGTTTATACAAAGTTATATTGTTTCATTTTTCTAAACATATAATTTTTTAAATGTAAAAATTTGAATGCAAACGTAAAGAAGTTTTAAAAATGACCCACCTTACATTTTTGTAATTAATATTACTGACGAGGAAAAAAAATTTCACACATTAGGCAAATGTATTCTAAAGGTTATCGTCAACTCATTTTTTGTTGTTTCATGTAAAAATAAAATCCGAAAGTTTAATTATTATTTTTTTTAAATTGCGGTCGGAAACTTTTGATTCATAAAGATATATAATTTAATTATTTTATGGTTAAATTTTAGATTTGAATATAAAGCTTGGTATTTTCTCTTTCTATCACCGTTTATATCATATTTCTAACTTTGATAGTAAGGGAGACAGTATCCAAATCGATTTCGTTGACTAGTAATTTTTTTTCAGGGATTGTTTTGTCTACTAGCTTTCCGAACTCTGTACTGTGAAGGTATGAATATTACCATTGTCGTAAACACATCACAGTGAATAATTACGCGCGCCTCTGGTGACAGGTACGGCGATAATCAAAGCTGATGCATGGTTTTAATTTATGGGCTATTACAAAATATTTTTATGGCTTTATTGTTATTGTAAGTTTGAGTGATATCGAATTTTTGGAATTTTGATATTAAGTAATCGTGTGTCGTGTTACGCTGTTAGAATGTATTAAATAATACAAATAATTCTGGCAACATCTTCCTCTTTTACACAGACGATGCAAGTAATAGAAAGATATGTCACAGCATAGCTCTCTAAGTGTCTATTTTAAAACACGTCAATATAATTTCATGTTTATACATTTCATGTATAATAATTTCAGAAAACGGATCGCTCATCGCTTCAAGATGACATATATACCATTTTTTACGTAAAATCTCGATTGGAATATCTCAAAATTGGAACGGCAATGAGTTACTTCGTAACGCTTGTATTTTTTACACATCGGTACGAGGCCGCGACCAAAATCACTTACATCCCAAAAAAAAGATTTTGTAGAAATTAATTGAGATGTAGGGACTCATTTAAATTTTTTCGTAAAAACAATGGTAATAACTATTAGAAATGGAGGCGTGGCGTTGCAAATTTTTGTATGCGTCTGCAGTAAGGCCACGCCCCCATTGCCAATCAATGTTTATAGTAATATTCAAGCAAATATGTAAGCAAATGTTCATGTTCACGGTCGAAGGAGACCCCGTTTTACTCGTCGCGGCAGTCGAATGTGTAATCGCCAGCGGGGTTATTGCCATTGTTGCTTTTACGTAAATTTGAAATGAGTTCCTAGATACTTCTCTATTCATTTCTACAAAATCCTTACGGTCTTAACGGTTCCATGCCAACTCAGAACGAAACCAACTCAGAAAGTTCATTAAAAGCTATGAAAAAATAATTTTAAAATAGCCGGTAACCCTAACCTAACTTAACCTATCTAACCATTTTTTTTTTCATCACTCTTAATGACCTTTCTGATGTGCTTCTGGATTGGTTTCATTTTGAGTTGTCCGGTCACCAGGAATATCATATCATATGATATGATTCATATGGCGATGTTTTGGCGGGATTAACAAATTCATAAAAAAGTTAGTTGGTCAGTCACAATTTAGTTGGACGATAACATTGACAAATAACGTATTTAAATGTTTCTACACGGGGGAATGGCGTGATGGTGAGGTGTTTCCTGTATTTTCCATATATACGCAATACATCGTTAAACAACAGCTCGTTGACAAATGGTACCGGTAAATTGTTAATTTATATTTATAGTCTGCACTCAAATGTGACAAAATTCTGCCTACGATGAAAAAGTTTAGAAGATTTGGAAATCAACGAGTTTATTTTCAAAATTGTCAAAAACAAACTATTTCAATAATTTTCGATAAATTCAGTTTCGATGATTTTTTTCATATTTTGATATTAAAATTTAAATAAAAAAACTTCTAACATTATGTTTCGCCTATATAAAATATAATCTTACTTTTCGTGTGGATATTTATTTGACTTTAATGTTGATTTTGCTATTTACTGTAGGTATCTAGATTTTTCTTTCTTTGTATTTGTTATAAAGGTCTCTGCCCACTACACCGTTCCATACCATGACCGTAACCGTAGCGGCGCATGCAAAAAATATTCTTTGTATCGATCAGTATGCCCACTAGCCCGTTCCGTCACCGACCAACACCGTCGCATACCATGACCGGACTGACGCCGAATTCTCGATTCTCGATGACAATATTTTGCAGGTGCCGGTCCGCTCTATGCATGACACGCGACGGTGTTAGAACGGGGATCATACGCGTATGATACGTTCTAACCCCGTTCTAACCGCGTTGCCAGTTGTTGATTTGTGTTAATTTTTCGTGTTTATATCCAGGTATTTTAATGATATGACACTATGCTTCTCATGACGCGTCAGTTCGACACGAAAACACAAGCGAAATGATATAACGGGCACCGTACATCTATTGAACGGGGATGGTACGGACACTAACCGCAGTGTATACGGGTATCATACAGTCACTATACCCGTTACGTACGGGTATAATACGGTGTTAGCACGTTCTAGTGGGCATAGTAGGGCGTAGCGTGTTTATTTCGTGGCTGATACGTTCATAGTACGGTCACGGTATGGAACGGTGTAGTGGGCAGAGACCTTTAGACTATTGATTCATTTTGCCCCTATCTTATTTCTTTATTGTTTGCTATAATACCAAAATTTGGTTTTGAAATGTGAATATGATAAGTTCCTACCGGGATGTCATTAATCCACTTCCCACCTCTTCATAACCATCGGGTGTCATTTTTAAAATTATATTTTAACAGAAAATTATTTTAATTGTCTTTGGAAATTGGAAAATTCTGTGATTTTTACGCGGGTCTACTACACTAGTACAATAGAGAACTCCAGTCCAATTTTTTAAATTTTTAATGAATAATGACGTTCTAACTTAAATAACTGCATTTTTATTTTTATTTTTAGAGTTAGTTTTAGTAATTAAAATAATTGTCAAAGTTTTAATTTTTCAAGATCCCCCGAAAACCACCGTATGTATGGTGAATCGTGTGACGTCATCAATCAGCTGATCAACTGCCGCCATTTTGAATTCTGTTGTTCGAAGTATTCTTCCTAGAAGTAGCATGACTATTTTTTGTGTGCAGTAGTTTTTGAATATTTTCAATAATAGAGATAAACTAATAAGAGATACCTTTATTTTTGAAACATTTAGGCCTAACTAATGTTTCAATAAACGCAACAACTAAATCTCTATAAACAGTATGTAAATAAACGAAAAAATTAATACGATGGCTTGTGTCATGTCATACATTCCCATATAACGACTTTACGGTGACGTCACTGTTCGATGTGTCACTAAAATTTGTTTTTACGACCCGATTAAAAATGGACTTTTTAATATTTTTTTAAAAACTCTGCGTTTAATATTATTAAATTGAACTTATATATTCAGAATCATCGTTTGTTGGTCTATATGAACATATTTTTTTAAAGCCATAATGTAACAAATATAATTAATTCGAGCGCATTTTGAGAAGTGTTCACGCTCGAATACTTTCTCTGTCTTGCATTGGTTGTCTCTTACTACCGCTGCCGCTAGGGCAGCGGGACCATCATAGGTATACAAAGACAAGCGAAACCATAGAGTTTTGAGTTTTGGCCTGCCGGGGAGTCCCGCGCTAAGCTCCAGGAAAATAGTAAAAGTCGAAGTCTGCCTACCGAGATCAGCTCGCGCGGCTTCAAGGCACTCGTGAATCTTTTGTATAAAGTGACGAGTAGGTAATTAAGGATAATTAGGGTCCTTTGGAGTTATTATAATAATAATAACCACAAAGCTACTGTTGTAGTTGGTACGTTTAAGTTACTACTGTTTTTACGTTTATTGAACTGCTACTTGTGTAATTGATTGTACCCACCCAATAAAAGATTAATTGTGTTTATAGAAGGAAAGTGTGGATTTTATTTAATTACCCCGCTACAATAATATTTTTCACTGGAGTTCCTTATTATAGTCCAGTTCATCAACTTCCTGCACCACAACGCTCTATAATCCTAGCTTTCAATAAGCAAGAGCGATGTAGATGAGTTATGTTTCCTAATAAAAACACCGTGACACGAGTCTGGGTGAAATAAAAAGCGACTCACAATCATACAATCCAACCAGTCTGGTCCAAGATAATATAAAGACATACCGCTGATTTCTCCGTTGCAACCTCTCACCCATTCTCATAAACTATGTATGAAAATGAAAGAGAGGTTATAATAGAGCTATCGACGGTAGGACCACAACACGGTAGAATGAGTATAACGACATGTCGCTAACATCCCCATCGCGATCTCTCCCTCATTCTCATAAACTATTAATGTAACTGAAAGAGAGGTTATACTGGAACTCTCGGTGGTAGGAGGAGCCCGGTATAAGGAGCAAGAAGGAAGAAATTGGAAGATGACGGAGTGATTTACGGTGTACACGCCGCGACACTTGCCCAATCAGAACACGCCACTTCGAAGGAAGTACCTACTTGAGAGGACCTCACTTCGAATCGTACGTGCCCAATATATTGATAGTTTTCTGAAATCCTAGAAGGTAAAACTCTGATGTTGATCCTCGTATTATGATCAAATATTGGTCTGTCTAGGCCTAGGCTCCATAGATTTATAAAATCCTAGATGGTAAAACTCTGATGTTGATCCTAATATGATCAAATATTGGCCTATCTAGTGAAATATCTTTATTTTAAAGGAGGGCCATAAACAAATGATCAACTCAATTTAGGCTTTCGCATTTACCTACTCCAGTTAATACTTTATTATTTAGTGCTATTAAATTAACGAAAGCCCAGACATAAGACTATCAATGTGATCAAATTGACGGCCTCCGTGGTCGAGGGGTAAGGCACTCGACTAGCAATCCAAAGGTCAAGGGTTCATATCCGGCGGACGAAAGTAAATTTTATTTGGTCTAATTGTTATTCACAATTTAATAATTGATTCACTACGTCAATGTTTAAAATACTATAACTATAAGGTATCTTTGCGGTAGATACTCCGAGTATCGCCCTGGTGCAAGACCACCTTTCCGAATTGAAAAAATGCTTGAAATGGATTTGAAGTATGTTTGGTGATCAGATATGACTAGCCAGGTACTTCCACACCTTCCTCTTCCCAATCTCATTCTCAATCTGTCTTCCTTCAGCCTCACAACATACCCCGATTGGGGATGCCATAGTCTCACTGGCTCCAGGCTCACATAAAAAAAATACTTGGGTCTGGTCATGTCAGAAGTCGGAATATGTATTAATAACAATAAATCGTGAAAGGATCAGGAGAAAGGGTTAGAAATAGGTGGGGAGTAAGTATCGGAATGTTCAGATCCAGTCTTTGTCTAAATTGCATGACATTGTCCAGAAGTTACTGATATTCGTGTCAACACCCAAACCAGACAGATAAGCCTGGGTGATTTTGGTTTAGTGAGGGCTAACCTGGCATATTCTATATCATTGACTACCTAGCCTAATCTTAGTTCCTGTCAAGGAAACTTACACAGTGAGGATATTATAAACAATAGAGAATAAGGTAGACAAATACATCGTGGTCAGCTTTGAAGGAATATCCCCCAAATAAACAAATTCAAGAGTATTTCACTGAAAAATATCAAAAAGACTTTGTTCGAAAGTTTTGCAAAACAAAACAAACACTCAAAGACAGACTATTGTATTCTGAAATGTGGAAAAACATTAGATCTAACAAAATTCCCAAACGTTTTATCTTCAAGTTATGTTTGTAAAGGATTGACGAGAAACATACCAAATAATATATAACCACAAAATATGGTGAGAGCTATCATGTACATACATGGAACAATTTTTTATACCTTTGTTTCTTATTTGCCATTTCGTATTTTTATTATGGTTATGAATAATCTAAATATCAGTGTTCGTTTATTTTCAAACGGTTTGTTTTAATCGATAAGTGAGTATATTGAAATTTGACAAAAGTTTAATGTAAAGGGTTCTTGAATGTTAGATTAGATTCAGGAATGCAGTGTTTTATATTTTTAGAAAGGTAACTTTTCAGTTTGCTCATTTCTTCGGCAGAAAAAAATGTATAGTATTCTTCTAAAAGTTGGATCTTTACTCTCCTCCTGGAGCGACCTATAACTCCAACCAATCCGGCCTACAAAATCATCCAATCACTTATTACTTCACTATGTACCAATGAGCCTTTCTGAATTTAGCCAAACATAATAATGGTTATTTTTATCAGACAAAAGATTTCCTGAATGGTCGGGATTGCAATCGATGTTCAATGACAGAGTTGAATTTCGCTGTTTCCGAATATGTACGAATGATATATATAATTGGTGTGATAAGTCTTTAACAAACTGTGTTGATTTTTCCTACTTCCATAATATCTATTGATAAAGATGAAGAAACCATTTGGAGCAAGATGCACAGCTGATTCCTCTGAACACGTGTTCCCAATTGAAGACAAGCCAAGAACAGCGGGAAGCCCCATTTCAGGGGACAAGTGAGAAGAACAACGCCAAGAAACACGAGAGAGAAGGGGATAGGTGAAGCAATTTCGGCATTGTCGAGTGACCCGTCAATTAATCTGTAACATGCAACGCAACGCTATATTTTTGATAGCGTGCTATTAAGTCTTAAAAGACACAATTTCATAAAATATGCGTTTATCTTCATCGGTGGAGCGGCTCTAATTGAGTGGATGTAAAAAGGTCACTTAAAAATGTAGAGTTGTTTTGTTACCGTCATCCGCTGTCACACGAAGGTTTTCCCAACCAATTGCCGCTTTTTCGTTAATATTTTAGTAATCAGATGTAAGGGAAGTCGAGACAAGAAGAAAGACATGGCAAGATGAAATTAATCAGATATTTGGTTCTGGCACTAGCAAGGTAGTTCCAAATCTTCCTTTCATCATCTCACAACATTCCCCTAATCGAAAACGGTATAGCCGTGCTGATTCAGGACGGTTGGGACTGCTTTAAAATGATTTTATTAGGTATCCACGTACGAGTAATTTATAAGGAATAACGTTATTTTATAAGGAGAGGTTAAACAAATTGACGGGCTGCTGAAGGCGCCGCATCCGCGCTCAAAAAGAAGAAGATAGAGAGATAGATATGTAATTAAGAATGTTAGAGGAGCGCGCTAATATTTAAAGCGATAAAATCAATGCGAAAATTGTGAAAATGTTTAATAAAACACGACTCGTCTAAAATAGAGCAAAAATTTCGTGGAAGGCGTCAAAAGTATCATTTTAAGAAACATTGTGAATTTTTCACAACTATAACCTGTAAAATAACTGAAACGAACTTGTTTATAATAATTTTCGGAACATACTTTGCGATTTTTTTCTATCGAGGGAAATTCATATAATTTGCGTTTCGGCGTGGAACGCGTCTAGATATTATCTTAAAAAATAACATATATATTTTTAAGAGGTTAACAATTGTGGAAGAGATGTAAGAAATCGGTAGAAATTCGGGTAGCGGCGGCTGAAAAGTGAAACAAAGACTAATCATGCGTACCAAAATTCTACCATCGGCTTTTGAAGTGAAACTTCTTTAGGACCGTTGTGATTTGAAACACAATGAAACGGAAACGACACTAAAAAGAGGATTTAGCCTGAGATAGAATGAAACCTTACCTACTTACAGTACCTACTGCTCTGTCAAGCTGCGCGCATTGGCTGCTTTAATTATGAGCTCACTTTTCAAGACCCTGTGGGTGAAGGTTTCACTTCTATTGCGTGTGAACTGCACTCGATTTTTTATTTGACATGAGGAGAAATGTTTCTGGTTTTAAAGACATAAAATTTAATAGTTGTGTTATAAAAAACGATTCAAGTAAAAACTGTGTCGCCGGTTGCATAATTTTAATGAACAACCTCTCTTCGCATCGTTAGCGTAAATCCCCATAAACACCATAAAAAAATAATCTTAACGATGTGGAACGGTTCAGACCCGTGGTCGATTTTCAGCCCCTAATACCACACCAGGAAACAGTGTAAATAAGTGATGAATGAACAGGTCCCATCTTTCTGCCATATGAACAAGGAAAGCAAAATAATACAAATATGTAAAAGAGAACCTTGGGTTAGTATGATGCACGACAAACGCATACAGTGCAACAGAATGCCCCGTATCAATGAATATGGAGATACCTAGATTGTTGTCAAACGTAGAATAAAGAAAATAACTCTTTATTCTATGTTGCTAACCTTATTCAAGAGCAAGCGTGAAGTGAAGAATCAATTTTTTTATGTTACTTTCGTGCAATATTTTGTTTGGTGTCATTTTTTTTTAATTATTGACAAAAATGCAGCTCGCAAGATCTGTAAGATAAGTAAATAACAAAATTTCTAAGATAATTTAATAACAACAGAAATCTAGTTACCTAAAACGACTTTTCACTTGGAGCATAGGTACCTACTGTTAAATAGAACCGTTGTAACCGCTCTCAATTTTTCATAAAAGACGCATAAAAATAATAATTGGATAATTTGTATAGTGACGTTTTTGTGAAAAATCACCTCAAGGGCGCTGTACAATTTGTTAAGAATTCTTAGGTTATATCTAATTTAACTATTTACAAAGGGATATTTCCCTGGCAGGTCACTTTCGATAAACACACTTTAATTAGAAAGTTTATGCTTGGAGAAGATACGGCTCTGCACGCGGAGGACACTATATTTAAAACACTGGACATTGCACGATTTTACATTTGCAACCCGATCACTATCATATAATATAACTAAAAGACATGTTACATTAGTAATATTATTAATTTTAAATCCTAACAAAACATGAGATAAAACAAATTGTGTCGCACTCTAGAAAAGGAAGGACTCTGAAAACTGGCCAATCTAGATCAAATGCGGCTTTCTTTACATTTTGGTTATGTGGCTCATCTTGGCAAATACTTGCTTAGGCATTGAGAATTTAGTATTTTGTTCGGAGAGGTCTGTTTGTTCCGAGCCATTAGCAGGGCGCGTCCATTGCTGACAGTAATCTCCAGTCTCCACGTCTCCACTACAGAATACAGGCCCCGTATGGGGGCCAGGTTTCAGGTTACTAACCAAATCACTGTGCACTCTGCACGTCTCGTGTTATAATCTAGATCTGTTATGTCAGCCTGCAACATCAGTTCGCGATCGTTCAACCGTCAAAGGATTTCAACAGGTTTAATACATTGCAAATTGTTCAAATTATTTGGTTTATTAGGTTTACTAAGCAATCTCGCCTGAGATACGATGGGATACGATAAGAAACAATATGAACGCAATTAATAATTATAATAATTTGTAGAGCGCCTTTTTTGTGAAAAATCACCTCGGCGCTGTACAATTTATTATGAAAGGACGAAAATATAAACAAGACGACAAACAAATAGATTTAAAAATGACATTCTTATATTATTACACCAATTACATACAACTAATGAGCATACATTCGAAGTATAAAGGATCCCTTGAGGTGATTTTCCACGAAAACGGCGCTATATAAATTAGCCAATTATTATTATTTTTTATCCCAAATCTGAGTATGTGATAGAATGATAATATTGAACTTGATTTCAATGATCTGTATCATATTTATTATAGAATTACAAAGGCCAAAGGCGTGCCAACCCTAGAATTGTGAAAGAATTTATGATATGTATAAATAATAATGGGACCAAGGAGGATCCTTGAGGAAACCTAAAGTAGAGTGGCAAGGATGTATGTGAGGGAGGAAAAAAAACACAGAATCTTTAAAATATAGAATTTTAAAAATTCACACAGTAATCAGGCCATTATTTGGATGACTCAAGATTCCAAAGGCCCATCACTTGAAAAGATAATTCTATAGACGTATAGACAGAAGAATGCAGACAGGATGCCTAGGTAACTATGCGTCAAATATTTAAGGTCCTTTTTGTATTTCGTTTTGTTTTATTCAATGAACATTCTGACCTGGCAAAACAGTTTTTAACGTCGAGATAATAGGTTCTCAAATTGCGTGGCAAGCGTTGATCATTATATGGTAATTTGAGCCCTTTGCCAATATCACGTGTGGGATACAAAACACAAGCTTTAAAACAAATTGGCCGGTAAAAACTACCAAAAAGAAAAAAGGGTAAGACATCAAAAGCATACGTATTCAATTAGTGTGACAAAGAAAAGAATGTTTTTGTATTTTGGCCAATAGTAACTGGAAGGGTGGATTAGCACTGCAGATTTAGAAGACATAAGATATGGCGACAGGACATAATGAGAGAACAGAAGGACGAGACAAATCTTTTGATCCTTTTGAACTGCGTTAGTTCTGCACGTGCTGGGGGGCTACCGAACTATAGCAATTATCCAAACTCCAATATTCTTATAACAAAAAAATCACAGCTCCACTAACGAACAAAAGATGACGGTTGACATTCTTGTCGAAAAGGCTTCGATTCAGAAAAAAATGATTTGCCGATGAATCGAATCAAAAGCTATTGGAAGTGTTTGTATTTCTATGAAGCCAGCGCATCTCATTGAACAATGGACATTCCTCTGGATAAATTATACCGCTTATCAAAACATCGTAAGTAATTTTAATTGTTTGGGACGTGATATAAAAATAAACTACCTTAATTATAATTGTGTTTGTGTTTGGAGCACAAAGGCACTTAGCGCCGCTGCGTATACAATATTAATGACGACTGATGACTGATGACGAACCTCATCAATATTATTATCATTTCAAAACAAAATAAAACAACAGTTAACAAACAAAGGAAAAAGAGATGGGATTTTGATAGATAGATGGGCTTCGTTGTAAAACGACAAAAGCTTCGCGAGTGAGGATATTTAAAACTACCTAGGTAGGCGAACTGTAGGTAAATAATATCTTGTTTACAAATGATTGTTAATGGCTTCATCATAATAATAATAATAATATTTGGATGATTTATATAGCGCCGTTTTTGTGAAAAATCACCTCAAGAGCGCTGTACAAACTGATAATACATTTCTAAAATCTAAAAAACTACAAGCTAGGCAAACAATTATAAACAACTTATGGCTAAAAATTGCATACATCGGTTCATTGATCACCGATACGAAAAGTTTACAATATTTTGACCAACGAACGCGATGCTGCCTAAAATTTAATGAAAACAGGACCATACTTACCTGGGAGGTAAGTATTGAAATTAACACTGTATATTGTCCATTTAAAGAAATTTAGATAGAGTTCGCACGCAGAGGACATTATTGTGAACACATGTTATTTAATCCTGAAAAATATTTTAATATTAATATGTAATGTATTCTTTGACGAGTGTATTTTGGAAAGTAAAAGCAACATGTAAAGGTGGGTGGTGCAGTAGTACCTATAAGGATTTGATCTTTCTAAATGTGATTCGTCAAGAGACAGATTGATGTGTAAGGAATCGAGTAATTTTAATTCAGTAAGAAAAGTGTGATTAAGACATATCATAGACAATACAAGTATGATACTCTCAAATAGGTATATTTAAATTACGGGTATGAGAGCCCAAAAAGGAAGGTTTTTAGTTTGGACCTAAACTCTGTTGGGCTTGTTATGCATCTTAATTCCGGAGGGAGTCTATTCCAAGCCTTAGGTCCAGATACTCCGAAAGCACGATCTCCAAACATAGTATTTGGCTTTCGTTTAGGTTCTATTAGTCTGCCTTTATCATAGCTTCAAAATGTCAGCATTAAAGTGTCGATAACGTATTTTATTTTTGCACTTAGATTCAGATGAGAAATTTTTGTAGTCTCGCCGGAGAGACAGTCATCTGAATAGCTACGCACTTTTATAACTTCACCTTCCACTCCCCTGCTTCCTTCAAACCATATAACCAATGATGAGGATGTCAGTGATTCAGGTGGAACTTTAACAACACATTTATATACAGATAGAAAGCGCGTGAAAGCATTTGACAATCAGCCAAAATTTAACAACGAAACATCACGATGAATCATGAATAATCAGAGATTGTTAAATGAAAAAGACAAACAATTAAGCGATTGTGCGCTCAGCATGCTGGTACCGTTCAAAAGAAGGTCGCAAGTTAAGAAAACACTTTTCGCCGAGAGAAAACACGCCTTCGATAGCCGAACAATGGCGGCCTGACAGGCAGACCACACAAATCACTTGACATTCACGAGGTATGACTGGCGATAATAAACCTATTGAAGCACGGACGCCAAGTGAACTTTTTTGCTGAGCTTCGCCAATCGGCGCGCGGCGTCAGGCGATGCGGGAGGAATGAGTTCAGGATGGTTCACCTACACTTTATACCTTACCGATACTTGCAGACTTCTTACGAGTTCTTTCAAAATATTGATCAATTAATATGAAACAGAGAATATACAATATACAAAGTTTTATATACAATTTGTTTTCTCATGTTAAAGATGGAGGTACTACTGCCTTTATTATTTATGTAAAAGCCCTCTGGGCGTAAAATAAAAGAAATAAATAAACAACAAAATAAATTAATGTTCTCCAAAACGAGCTTGAAAAAATCATTTGTCATATATTTGGATTATAATTGTATAATTTGTACTATTTAAGAAATTCTAAAAATTATAGTACTTTATTAAAATTAAATAGTCATAAATACATTGGGAATTCATATGTCAAATATTTGGTTTATAAATGTGTAAATTCTGATTATGCAATTGTAAATGTTCTCTAAAATGGCCTGGAAAGAATCTCCTACTTGTGATCTCACTAAAGAAAACACTCATAGAACATTAATAAATGCATTCACCCTGAATGGGTTCAAGTCCCGTTGGCGGCAAGTATCTTTTCTCGGATGATTTTTCAATGTAAATGAGTGTCTCAGGCTGACAATTATTGCTTGTAATAATTGTTACCCTTTGTGCTATGCATAAAAATCTTGTCTAAACGTTAGTTTATAAATTAAAAAATAATAATTAATATTTAACAAGTTTAAGTATTTCCCCAATAAATGCAGACATAATTTGTCTCGACGCCACCTAGCGAGGGATTTAACACTAACAATGTCTTCCTCGCAAAAATAAAGTTGGTTGTTTTCAGGTGGAAAAAATATAACAAGCAGTAATTGTTGAATGAAACACTAGTATATATTGAATTATTTGGCGGGTATTTGATAAGCCGCCATAGCTCAGTGGTCAGAGCATTCGACCGGCAATCGGAAGGACACGGGTTCAAGTCCCGTTGGCGGCAAGTATCTTTTCTCGGATGATTTTTCAATGTAAATGAGTGTCTCAGGCTGACAATTATTGCTTGTAATAATTGTTACCCTTTGTGCTATGCATAAAAATCTTGTCTAAACGTTAGTTTATAAATTAAAAAATAATAATTAATATTTAACAAGTTTAAGTATTTCCCCAATAAATGCAGACATAATTTGTCTCGACGCCACCTAGCGAGGGATTTAACACTAACAATGTCTTCCTCGCAAAAATAAAGTTGGTTGTTTTCAGGTGGAAAAAATATAACAAGCAGTAATTGTTGAATGAAACACTAGTATATATTGAATTATTTGGCGGGTATTTGATAAGCCGCCATAGCTCAGTGGTCAGAGCATTCGACCGGCAATCGGAAGGACACGGGTTCAAGTCCCGTTGGCGGCAAGTATCTTTTCTCGGATGATTTTTCAATGTAAATGAGTGTCTCAGGCTGACAATTATTGCTTGTAATAATTGTTACCCTTTGTGCTATGCATAAAAATCTTGTCTAAACGTTAGTTTATAAATTAAAAAATAATAATTAATATTTAACAAGTTTAAGTATTTCCCCAATAAATGCAGACATAATTTGTCTCGACGCCACCTAGCGAGGGATTTAACACTAACAATGTCTTCCTCGCAAAAATAAAGTTGGTTGTTTTCAGGTGGAAAAAATATAACAAGCAGTAATTGTTGAATGAAACACTAGTATATATTGAATTATTTGGCGGGTATTTGATAAGCCGCCATAGCTCAGTGGTCAGAGCATTCGACCGGCAATCGGAAGGACACGGGTTCAAGTCCCGTTGGCGGCAAGTATCTTTTCTCGGATGATTTTTCAATGTAAATGAGTGTCTCAGGCTGACAATTATTGCTTGTAATAATTGTTACCCTTTGTGCTATGCATAAAAATCTTGTCTAAACGTTAGTTTATAAATTAAAAAATAATAATTAATATTTAACAAGTTTAAGTATTTCCCCAATAAATGCAGACATAATTTGTCTCGACGCCACCTAGCGAGGGATTTAACACTAACAATGTCTTCCTCGCAAAAATAAAGTTGGTTGTTTTCAGGTGGAAAAAATATAACAAGCAGTAATTGTTGAATGAAACACTAGTATATATTGAATTATTTGGCGGGTATTTGATAAGCCGCCATAGCTCAGTGGTCAGAGCATTCGACCGGCAATCGGAAGGACACGGGTTCAAGTCCCGTTGGCGGCAAGTATCTTTTCTCGGATGATTTTTCAATGTAAATGAGTGTCTCAGGCTGACAATTATTGCTTGTAATAATTGTTACCCTTTGTGCTATGCATAAAAATCTTGTCTAAACGTTAGTTTATAAATTAAAAAATAATAATTAATATTTAACAAGTTTAAGTATTTCCCCAATAAATGCAGACATAATTTGTCTCGACGCCACCTAGCGAGGGATTTAACACTAACAATGTCTTCCTCGCAAAAATAAAGTTGGTTGTTTTCAGGTGGAAAAAATATAACAAGCAGTAATTGTTGAATGAAACACTAGTATATATTGAATTATTTGGCGGGTATTTGATAAGCCGCCATAGCTCAGTGGTCAGAGCATTCGACCGGCAATCGGAAGGACACGGGTTCAAGTCCCGTTGGCGGCAAGTATCTTTTCTCGGATGATTTTTCAATGTAAATGAGTGTCTCAGGCTGACAATTATTGCTTGTAATAATTGTTACCCTTTGTGCTATGCATAAAAATCTTGTCTAAACGTTAGTTTATAAATTTAAAAAAAAAATAATAATTAATATTTAACAAGTTTAAGTATTTCCCCAATAAATGCAGACATAATTTGTCTCGACGCCACCTAGCGAGGGATTTAACACTAACAATGTCTTCCTCGCAAAAATAAAGTTGGTTGTTTTCAGGTGGAAAAAATATAACAAGCAGTAATTGTTGAATGAAACACTAGTATATATTGAATTATTTGGCGGGTATTTGATAAGCCGCCATAGCTCAGTGGTCAGAGCATTCGACCGGCAATCGGAAGGACACGGGTTCAAGTCCCGTTGGCGGCAAGTATCTTTTCTCGGATGATTTTTCAATGTAAATGAGTGTCTCAGGCTGACAATTATTGCTTGTAATAATTGTTACCCTTTGTGCTATGCATAAAAATCTTGTCTAAACGTTAGTTTATAAATTAAAAAATAATAATTAATATTTAACAAGTTTAAGTATTTCCCCAATAAATGCAGACATAATTTGTCTCGACGCCACCTAGCGAGGGATTTAACACTAACAATGTCTTCCTCGCAAAAATAAAGTTGGTTGTTTTCAGGTGGAAAAAATATAACAAGCAGTAATTGTTGAATGAAACACTAGTATATATTGAATTATTTGGCGGGTATTTGATAAGCCGCCATAGCTCAGTGGTCAGAGCATTCGACCGGCAATCGGAAGGACACGGGTTCAAGTCCCGTTGGCGGCAAGTATCTTTTCTCGGATGATTTTTCAATGTAAATGAGTGTCTCAGGCTGACAATTATTGCTTGTAATAATTGTTACCCTTTGTGCTATGCATAAAAATCTTGTCTAAACGTTAGTTTATAAATTAAAAAATAATAATTAATATTTAACAAGTTTAAGTATTTCCCCAATAAATGCAGACATAATTTGTCTCGACGCCACCTAGCGAGGGATTTAACACTAACAATGTCTTCCTCGCAAAAATAAAGTTGGTTGTTTTCAGGTGGAAAAAATATAACAAGCAGTAATTGTTGAATGAAACACTAGTATATATTGAATTATTTGGCGGGTATTTGATAAGCCGCCATAGCTCAGTGGTCAGAGCATTCGACCGGCAATCGGAAGGACACGGGTTCAAGTCCCGTTGGCGGCAAGTATCTTTTCTCGGATGATTTTTCAATGTAAATGAGTGTCTCAGGCTGACAATTATTGCTTGTAATAATTGTTAATAATAATAATATTTGGATGATTTATATAGTGCCGTTTTTGTGAAAAATCACCTCAAGGGCGCTGTACAAACTTATAATACATTTCTAAAATCTAAAAAACTACAAGCTAGGCAAACAATTATAAACAACTTATGGCTAAAAACTGCATACATCGGTTCATTGATCACCGATACGAAAATATGTGTACAATATTTTGACCAATGAACGCGATGCTGCCTAAAATTTAATGAAAACAGGACCATACTTACCTGGGAGGTCGCTTGAAATTAACTCTGTATATTGTCCATTTAAGGAAATTTAGATAGAATTCGCACGCAGAGGACATTATTGTGAAAACATGTTATTTAATCCTGAAAAATATTTTAATATTAATATGTAATGTATGTATTATGAACTAAATATACAATTTGGCTGTCCTGAAACGGGTATTCTTCCCACAAAGTATCACATTGTAATGTATTGTAATATATATGCATATGTAAATAAATAAATAAATTTAAAAAATTAAAAAAGCAATGCCAAGATAACAAAATTAACAATAACAGTGCTGTTTTGGCACAGGCCAATAGATAATAATAAACAATAATGGTGCAATTAAAACCAGAATCATTCTGAGTGCACACTAAACATCAAAGTTCAGTAAGGAGGGAAATCGAAACCAAACAATTACCGGAAACTTAAGAAACATAACTTGTATATTGAAAAGACTTCCGATTCATGAAAGTTATGATTTTTTTTTAAATTTGTTTTTAAAGCCCGTTTAAATTCAGCCAAGTTCTGCATATTACTAACAGCTGAGTGAGGGAAGTTTATTCCAAATGAGCGGGCCAGTTACACGAAAAGATCGATCATAGTACGTGGTTCGATTTGACCTAGAAAGTTCGCAGAGTTATACACAAGGATAACCATAAGCTTATGCAAACTTACCACAACTTGAAGAAGTAACCATAAGCTTATGAAAACTTATGATAACCATAAGCTTATGCAAACTTATGATAACCATAAGCTTATGCAAACTTATGATAACCATAAGCTTATGCAAACTTATGATAACCATAAGCTATGCAAACTTATGATAACCATAAGCTTATGCAAACTTATGATAACCATAAGCTTATGCAAACTTATGATAACCATAAGCTTATGCAAACTTATGATAACCATAAGCTTATGTAAACTTATGATAACCATAAGCTTATGCAAACTTATGATAACCATAAGCTTATGCAAACTTACCACAACTTGAAGAAGATTATGGCCTGAAAAATCACAGACGTAACTTACTTAGAGTAGAAGTTTACGGACACAATAAGAACGATCATTATCCTTGTGCAAAAGTAATGGTTTATAATTTGGAAGGCGGGTATAAGTACCGCCGATCCGGGAACCATTTATTGGTTAACCAGCACCCCTGCCACAGGTCACCCCAAGTGGTTCGCTAAGTTGATATGGCACGGGTTCACGGGATGAGGTTTGCCTAGGACCTAGAAAAACCTCAGACTAGACTCTAGGTCTTGGCAGCGGATGCGTTTGCCCACCTACTGCAAGGCGGGTCGGATCGGGTGAGACTGGTTGAGGGAGACCTTGCGATTTCTCCAGCTGGACCCTCTCGACCCAACGTTTTGCACTGCAGTGGGATGAATGGATTCATACGTCCGTTACTTGACACAATGACCCACAGACTTCTACCTACCCCTCAAACCTTTTTCCTTCCCAGAAATTCCTTTTCCTCTACACAGCATCCCCGAAGATGACATAGGAGGTAAATTGGTTTTCATCAAGGCCTCATGTATTTTTTTTTTTTACAGTGAATACCGCACAAGAATCTCAACTGCTCCCGTCTGGAGCCAGTGAGACTATGGCATCCCCAATTGGGGTATGTTGTGAGGCTGAAGGTAGTGGGGAGGGGAAAGGGGTGGGGAATAGGAAGGTTGGGAAGTAACTGGCTATTCAGATCTGGTCACTTAACACGGCTAAAGCCATTTTCAAGCAACGTTTCAATTCTGAATGGTGGGCTTACACCAGGGCGATACTGATAGTATCTTCCACTCTGGAACATGCCGCAAATATACTATATATTATTTTAAATTAATTAATTGTGAAATAACACAAATTAATCAAATAAAATTTATTTGCGCATGCCGGGTTCGAACCCGCGACCTCCGGATTGTGAGTCAAGAGTCTTACCCACCGGACTACGGAGGTCGTCGTGTGTGGAGATATTGTAAGAAATTGTTTTTTTTTTGTGTTTAAGACATAGATAATAAAAAACAACAGAAATACGGCAATGATTCGAGAATTTCAGAGCTAAAAATATTATCGTGATTATTTTTTGTGTATATATGCCGTGTTGGGCTTCCCCCTTTAACCAAGTTTCGGACTACTTACGATTAAGATTAGAGTATCCATCATCGATATGATTAATCACGATAAAACAAAAATACATTTATTACTATTATATTATGCAGTAAGGAAAATGTTTTTGCTGTAAAAACGTAAGATATCGATCAATATCGGACAGAACAGGGAACATACATTTCAAAACGTGTGAATTAATTGGCCAGTGCAAACGTCAAGACATTGAAATGATTTATCCTTTCTACACGCAGCAAAACCACAAGTGTTCTACTGAATTATAGCCAAGTCAGACAAGAAATAACGGACAGTCGTGACAGCCCAAGGCGCCAGTATTAGAAAACAAAATCAACTGTGGCCAAATTGCACGGACTTGACTGCTTTGACCAGAATTAAAGCGTATTCAACTCTTTCTACAAGTAAAAGTTGAGATAAATGTTTATTGATCTCGATCGGAGCGAGGCTGCGAAGTGTACCTATTACTTTAGTGAAAGGTCAGCCAGTGGTTGTAGAATTAAAGCAAAACAAACCTGAGACATTTAACCCTTCAAAATTGGGTTGTATTAAAAATACTTCAGTTTTGCAGTAAAATCCAAATAAATGAAACATTTGTGAAAGTATCCGAAAATTAAAAACTGTTTACAAAAGGTGATGAAAAACGCTTTCAAATTTAATTATTAAAAATGACCATGTAAATTTTTAAATGTGAGTGGAAACTTAAAAATGTTTTAAAAATGGCTCTTCTTACTTTTTAATGTCACCTCACTTTTTTTTAAATGTGAGTGGAAACTTAAAAATGTTTTAAAAATGGCTCTTCTTACTTTTTAATGTCACCTCACTTTTTTGTCGTTTCATGTAAAGAAATGCAAAAACTTTCATAACTAACTAACTAACCATCACGCCGTTCCCAGCAGGGGTAGGCAGAGATGATGGACCTCCAAACAACTCGGTCTCTTGGCACACACTCTTTGCCTCATTCATATTCATAGATCGTTTCATACACACTCTTCTATTATTTTGACTCCTTGACATGGCCGGATTCAAGTATCTGATTCACTAGCTTGATCGTGCCATGTCTTCCTCGGGCGTCCCCGACTTCTTCGACCATATATTCTTCTTACACTAAATTCTCTGTTCATTCGCTCTACATGCCCAAACCATCTGAGGGTCCCTTAATCTAGTTAATCCAAAAGTTTTTTTTTTCAAACTGCAGTCGGAAACTTTGGTTTCGTAAAGGTGTACATTTTACTTCTTTTGTGGTTAGTTTTTGTATTTGAATATAAATATGTGTTTTCTCTTTCTGATACCGTTTATATCATTGTTCTCACTATGATAATAAGGGAGATACTACGATTTCTATGAGACCTGTATGAGTTGTTCCGAAAACCGAACAAATAGACTTAACTGGACTCAACGTCCTTTCTTTCGTGTTATTTTCTCTATCCAATACCATTTGGTTAATACTTCTCACTATGATAGTAAGGGAGATAACATTTTCTATTTCTGGTAAATATGGAGTCCTGCGATTAAACGGGTTAATCACAATTTTATTATTTATTCTGCGGCGTAATATTGAAATTGTGTGAATTTCAACGAAGATCCTGATTCGAAGGTTGAATGTTTGTTAACAACAATGAACATTATAAAGGTCAGAACATAAACGTTTTGTTTTTAATATCAATTTAACTGTTTCTTGTTTAACGTCACGAGTTAAACCGGAACAGGAATAAAAATTCATAAATCTTAATTGAAGCTTCATAACAACTATTTCATTAATTTCAGAAGATAATATTAGGATTATTGACTTCTTATGTGATAAATCTTAAATGAGTGTGCCTAGACCGAATTGTTTGGCGGTCCTCTACCCACCCCTGCAGATAACGGCGTGATGGTTTAGTTAGTTAGTTAAATGATTATGGGGTTATTTCACCATACGCTTGATAACTTCCATAGGATAACGTATATTTTTGATTCACGATTTATTTATCTATAAAATCCGTTTTTACTATTCGGTACTCGAACCCATGAATAGTGGCTATATATACACTCACCCAAATTCGATATTAATATTGAACCAATGCTGTTATTATTGTACCAATGTTATTGTTATTATTAATGCAACCATTCTATTGTGTGATTTTATTCTAATATAAGTGTAGGTATGTTCACAGTATAATAAATTGACATAAAATTACTGCCTCAACACAGGCTAGCCTAGTGAGGCAGGTTATGAGAAACCTAAATTTATAATTATAAATCTCTATTCTTTAATTACCTACTGTAAATATGTATTTTGTTTTCTGATATTAACTTTCGTACGTATGCAACTTTTAAACTGTACTTTTACTGTACTTATGATGTACTTTTTGTTTTTGTAATTATAAATCTTCATTTTTTTTTTGTTCAATAAAGATATATTATTATTATATCGTATACGTTAGCTGAGTTTTCTACCTATTTGTGTTTATTTGTTAGTTTATTTAATATACGTTATTTCATGGATAAGTTATCAAGAGGATGGTGAAATACCTCCATTGTATGTTACATTGATGTTCATAACCTTCAAAAGTTATTGAAGTTAAACTTCTTTACGCACGCTTGACTTGGGGAGTAAGCTGGTGAATGCGTGACGAGAGCGTTACGAAAAGTGTGATCGGGCGAGGCGAATGGTCGGGCGAGGCGAACGGTCTGGCGAGGCGAACGGTCTGGCGAGGCGAACGGAAGTTGAGAGGGAGATATATAAGCTAGTTAAGTTTTACTTCAGTCGTGTGGTCTAAAGCACACTCGGTTTTTTTTTTCAAATGTTAGGTATATGTTATGACTGTTGAGAGGCTGAAGGGAATGAGATGGGGAAGTGACAGGTTGGGAAGTATCTGTCTATTCAGATCTGGTCACCAAACACGGTTATTAAAGAAAATTTTCTGTTCTGAATCGTATACTAGATCACGGACTTCCGTGGTCGAGAGGTGAGATTTTCTATTAGAAATTCATGGTTCGAATTCCAGCGTGCCCAAGTAAATTTTATTCGATTGTTTTGTGTTATTTCACAATTTATTCTTTTGGCTTAATAAATGGTAACTATATTTGCAAGGCGTTCTAGAGTGGATGATACTCTCAGTATCGCCCACTGGTGTAAGACCACCATTCAGAAATGAAACGTGACCTGAAATGGCGTTAGCCGTGTTTGGTGACCAGATCTAAATAGCCAGGTACTACGCCACCTCCTTCTTTCCCACCTACTTCCCTACCTCGTTACCTTCAGCCTCCCAACATACCCCAATTCGGGATGCCATAGTCTCACTGGCTCTAGACGGGAGCACTATTCACATAAAAAAGCCCGTGGGCAGCAATAACTAATCTCACACTACCCTGAGGTACAATGAACCCTTACACATTTGATTATTATATTACATTAGAGCTTATTTTATTTGTACATATAGTATTATGTATTTTCCTCACGCACTCCTGCGGCAGCTGACGCCCGCGCTGGGCACACTTTAACTTGAGTCCCAACTTCTCATATAACCCCCGGGACCAAGTGCATGGCATGTGCTTTTTTATTCTTTGCACGTGCCAAGGCTGTATATTAAATTATTACCACCGTGGTTTGCATATTATGCACAGAGGGGCTATTGTTCATTGAAGACAAAACAAACCAGTTGGAAGTTGGAATCGATGCCAAATTTTCCTCGTCTTTTGTTTATTTATAATAATAATAATTGGATTTTTTTACAACAGAGGAGGCCCTGCGAGATTTTTTCCCGGAATGCAAGTCATCTTTGGGGATTCTGTGTAGAGGGTCTTCTTAGGGGAAGGAAGGAGAGGAAGCTCTGGGAAGGAAACGTATGAAGGTTAGGTAGGAATCAGTGGTCAAGCGTCAAATGGGACGTATGAATCCATCCATCCCACCGCAGTGGTAGGGATGGATTCATCAAGGTGATAGGTAGAGAGAATCCAGCTGAAGGGGCCTAGATTAGGTCTCCTTCAAACAGTCTCTCCAGAACACTAATGCCTTCAATACACGACATCTTTTTTTCAACCCAAGTAGAGACCAAAGTCAACATTTTTCGCTTTACGCGATCGCTATTTTCATATCCACGATTTCAATTGTCATCACTGCAAACAACACATGAACCATGCTGTTTGCTGTGATGCCAACTGAAATCGTAGATATGAAAATAGAGTTGAAAAAATGTTGACTTTGGTCTCTAATTGGAATCGGGCTTAAAAAAGGTGTCATGTATTGTAGGCTTTAGATCTAGATACACCTCACTCTATGTACCCCTGAGCACCCCTGCTAAGTCACCAAATGGGGCGGAACCACTTGGATGACCTATGGCAGGGGTGTTGGTTATTTAATAAATTGATACCGGGGCGAAAAATTGGTGAATTATGCAACATTATGAAATCGATTCGTAATTAATCCTCAGAATCACGTTTAGCTTCGCAATTAGTTTCTGGACTGTCTTACTCTTTTATTATTCTCGTACCCGTGTATTTATGTATCTTGATCATAAATAATAATAATACTATTTGAACGCCATTTTTGTGAAAACGCTGTACAAACTTATACTATATTTCTAAAATCTTACTTCCAACTACAAACTAGACAAGCAATTAAAAACAACTTATAGCTAAAAATTGCATCCACCGGCTCATTGATCACCGATACGAAACTATACGTACAATGATTTGACCAATGAACGCGACGCTGCGTAAAAATGTACATTTAAGTGTTTATTTATAGGTACTCTGTATGAACAGAAAATATACATGACCTTAATATAGTGTTGCTGCCCATTCACAACAATTAATATTAATTAATTTTATTAACGATCGAGCTGTTTAAACACATATAGTAATTGGATTGAGAAAGGAATATCAGGGGAACATTATTAATTATTACATAAACATTAGTTTCCCATACAAACTATGTTTCGTAATGTTTCGTCGCTCTGTTACAATCTTATAATATTGAATGTAATAGGTACCCCAAGCTGTAAATGAATACTTTCATAGCATACAACGCACTGAATACCATATCATACAATATAAGCTATTGCCAGGTAGACTAATATTAATATGAGATGAATCTATCAGTTCGTGTTGGAGTGTGGTAAGTTGATCGATAAACTGCCGTGGCCGCTCCGCCGGGTCAGGCAGTGTGGCCTGTATTGTATTTCAACTGGAAACTGGTCACTTGTGTCTTGTGTAACCTGACTCCTGGGCCCCTGGACTGCCGGGGCGGACATAATGGCCAAGCCTGTTGGACGTGGATTATTTTTCGTATTGTTATTAGTATTATTTTTCAATTCAACATTATTTTTAACGATTTCTTAGGAGGGAAGAGCAGAGCTTTCAATGGTTCTGGCGGTGATTTGTTGTTTATAATGATTTTAAATATTTAATTCCACGGAACTTATGATTCGATTAGAATTACTAAAAGCTAAGGGAATGGTAAAAACATATAAGAAGTTCCAGAAAAATATATATTCGTAACCTTTTTTTAAGAGAATACCGCACAAGAGTCGGTAACTATGACATTCCTACTCCTACTTCTAGTACTAAAAACTTCCATTCTTTGGTAGTACCCATTGGTCAAATGTATTGTACATATAGTTTTTTTAAAGAAAGTTAAATATTCCCGGGTTACGAATAACCCGACCATATTTGAAAATCTCCCACTACCACCACAGAAAGGGGAAAATGTTGATTGTGTTGTGATGGGGGACTTAGACAGCCGTGGAATCGAACACGCGACGCCCGGGTGGGACCCAAACGCCATGCCAACTCAACCATTGTCCGGTTTGTATTAGTTGATCGACGAACTGATGCGGTGGATGCAATCTGTTAGCCATAAGTTTTTATAATAGTTTGTCTAGTTATAGTTATTAATAGGATAGAGCATTACAGAAATAAATCTTATATATAAAATCTCGTGTCACGGTGTTTATGATCACACTCCTCTGAAACGGCTCGACCGATTTTTATGATTTTTTTATGTATATTTGGTAGGTATGAGAATAGGTTTTAAAGTATATTTCATACCGCTAGGTGATTAGTGTCCCTATTCAGAAAAAAAAACTTAAAAAAAAAAAAAAATTGTATTTTTTTTTTATTTGGCATTAAAAAATATCTATAACCCCAAATTTTAACCATCCTACCCCACCCTCCCATTTTTTAATCGCGATTTTGGTATTTTTGTAGGAACAAATTCAACCATCTTTCGTATTTCAAACAGAACGAAATTATTTATGTTGTTGAATGACAGATGGCGCTACGTCCGCTTCATCGAACATTCATCCACACATGCGAAAGACATCCACGAGAAGCGTCGCGTCATTTTGATATTTCATTGGGCATCATCTTCTCGCGCGGGCAAACCATCGAGCTTATTTGTGTTGGCACTGAATTGTTCTTCGAAATTCAAATTGATTTTTTTATGTCATTTTCCTACTTTAGTTGGTGTTTTTTTTTTGTTTTTATCGGCGGTCATCGTCTACAGCGCTCCATTTCTCTCTCTGTCATAGATACCATCCTCACACACTTACTATACATTCGTTATTTTTTATTTAACAACCAAAATAATTTATATGGCAGAACAACGTTTGTCGGGTCAGCTAGATATCTGTATTAATTTTTGCAGTGGTGATTTGTCACAAAAAGGGAACCATAAAAGTCATCCAATTATTATTCTTTTAAAATAAGGCAATAAAAGATTTTTAATAGTTTATTTTCATATCCGGCACATGAACATGGGTCTCTTCAAGACCAATGTTCATTCCTTCCTCTCCTCAAAAAGACCCTCCACACAGCATCCCAGATGACATAGGCCCTGAGGGAAATTATTTTCCTCAGGGCCTCCTGTGTGGAGTTAATGTAAAAAAAAATACAAAATTAGAGCAGTAGGTATGCGTGAGACATTTACAATGCAGAAGAGGCGAAAGCTTTTCTGGGAAACATTACATTAAATATTGAAGTCATCTTATGGTCTGAAGCACTCTGAAGTCATGTGGTCTAAATTCGTATGGCCTGAAGTCAAATGTCAACTACCATTAGGACACAAAGTGCGAGCATTTGTCTCAGAAACATCAACAAGAAACGAGATGGGTATCAATCTTGGCAATTTAGCGTGAAGCTTTTGAATAAAATTGTCGTCCCACGCGAGACAATGAGATGACAGCGCAATAAAAATGTGTATCATGATTCTGTAAAGAGACAATAATAACATCTGACTGGTACAGAATCATTGAGATAACCCCAGCATACATAATGCCCCAGGAACAAAAGCAACTAAGTTACCGGTCCTGTAAAAATAATGGTTTAAACGTGAGATAGTCGAGAAATTGATAGCTCTACTTGGATATAGTTGACTTTCTAATGTAAGAGACAATAAGTACAAATGTAATCAAGTGGATACCCTGGGGACATTGTAGATAGTAAACTGTACAATGGCAGTACTAATGGCTTGATAAAAGCAATAATGCTATTGTTAGTTTTTTAAACTGTTGATGTAATGAATTAGACGACCAATAATGATCTTTATAAGGTTCGATATCAGCTATTATTTCAGGTTATAGTTAACCCCTCAGGCCTCAACCATATTTTGGCAGAAAAACTGAAAACTGTTTAAATATGGTTTCAAATTTAATAAATCAAAATAAGCTTATAATTTTTGAAGTAAAAAATTTTTGCATCTAAAAATAAAAAAAAAGTTTTAATTAAAGGAAAACAATCACTTTGTTTGTAACCACGATTTATTGATTTAATTTTTATTTACCGACCGGTTTCGCTTAATACAAGCATCATCAGGGTATAAATTAAAACTAAATTAATGTTTTAATTTATACCCTGATGATGCTTGTATTAAGCGAAACCGGTCGGTAAATAAAAATTAAATCAATAAATCGTGGTTACAAACAAAGTGATTGTTTTCCTTTAATTAATATGTCAAACCACAAAGTGACTGCTTTCTACCAAAATAAAAAAAAAAAAATAAAAAAAAAAAAAATAAAAAAAAAAAAAATAAAAAAATAAAAAAAAAAAAAAAAAATAAATAAATAAAAAAAAGTTTTAAAAATGATTCATCTCAAGTTTATCTAACTTAAATTACTAATAATAAAAAAAAAAATATTTGACAAATGTGTTGTTAACGTTATTGCCACCTTTTTTGTTCCATCTTCCATATAAAAATAATTCCAAAAGTTTCATAAACTTTTTCAAATAGCGATTCGAAACTTTGGTTTCACAAAAGGTATACATTTTACTGCTTTTGTGATAAACTTTTAGATTTGCATATAAAGCGTGGTGTTTTCTCTTTCTAATGCCATTTATATAATATTTCTCACCATGATAGTAAGGGAGACACAACGATGTCTATGCCAGTACATGTAAAAGTTTTATTCTGAAACTGATCAAAATTCGCATACTTGATCTTCAAAAGAAGAGGAAGGCCGCGGTAAACATCTACATTACATCGAAAAACTCTGTGTAAAGCCCGGGCAACGCCGGGATTTAGACAAAAAGGAACAACAACCTTCCACATGATATTAAAGCGTATAAGCCAAAAAGTATACAACAACCTTCCACATGATATTAAACAAACAACCAAAAAGTATACAACAACCTTCCACATGATATTAAACAAATACAAGATACACTCAGATTTAAGTCATCACTAAAAACATTCCTTCTGAACAGGTCTCATTACACATTAAGTGAATACCTCACATAGGTACAACTGTTGTCATATTTATATTTATATAATAAATTAAAACAAATTCACTTTGTATTACACCACTTTTATATTTATATTTCATTTGTGTTCATATCTGCATAACATGTTAGGTTAACTGGAAGAAATAGGATATATGTACCTATAAGTTATACCTTTTGTACTAAATGTAAATTTTGTACAATAAATGATTTTGATTTTGAACTAGAAAACCTGCCTGTAAGCAAGAAAACTGATAGTTTAAGGGGTAATTTACCAAAACCGAAATAATATTTCGGGGTGGGGAAGTATGAAGTATGCTCGAACGGGGAACCGCTGCGCGCTACCGACGAAGTCAGAGCAGCGAAGAATCTAGACTAGATGGTACACTTGAGTAAGATTTGAACATGAAACGTTAAATATTGGGCATCTTTCAAATTATGTTTATTATATTGAATGCGCATGTTTTAGGTAAATTTAGATAGAAACATTACCTATTGCAGGAGGAGCTCATGATTTTATGACTCTTTATCAGATTTTGATCAAACTTCTTTGATAAATTATTCGATACAACCAACTACACTGCTGGACGGTAGGCATTAGTTCTTCATTGACAGATGTCAAAACAATACGGTATTCAATTTCGCATTATTTTCGTAATATGTGATCATAATTATATCTGAATATATTGGAAAGATAAATAAAATATCGGTCATTTTCAATATTTATTATTATTGTTTACAAAAAGTTATATTTATAAAAATTATATATTTATATAAAAGTTATATTTTGATAGTGTCCCGCACTCGTGGCTAATCAAAATATATAAAGTTAAACCAATTATAATTAGATTTTTGAAAAATATTATGTCCTTTTGGAATACAGATAAACTAGTAAATTTAAAAGGTAAGAAAATAGTAGTACCGGGCATTTCAATAAAAAGAGGGATTTTTCAAGGAGACTCATTGAGTCCTCTTTGATTTTGCTTAGCATTGAATCCTCTGTCTAAAATGTTAATTAAAAGCAAGTTTGGAATAAAAATTAACGGTAATACAAGAGAGAGTAGTATAGTTTCACATCTATTATATATGGATGATATAAAATTATTTTCAAATTCTGAATCAAATTTAGAGAAAATGATTAAGGTAGTTAAAATTTTTCAGATGATATTAAAATGACTTTTGGTTTAGATAAATGTAAAACGATCCATATAGAGAAAGGCAAAATTGTAGATGGAGACGAGGGTATATTTAGAAATTTCAAAATTAAAAGTATGAAAGGGGGTGAGGTTTATAAATATTTAGGATACCCGCAATCGAATAGATTAGATCACACTAGTATTAAAAATGATATTAGGATTAAATTTCAAACTAGGATCAGAAAATTTTTAAAATGCAATCTATCTGCTAAAAATTTTGTAAAAGCAATAAATACTTGGGCAATATCTCTACTAACGTACTCATTTAGCATAATTAAATGGTCCAATACAGATTTAGATAGTTTAGAACGATTAATTAGAACAACGTTAACAAATTTTAATTGCCATCATCCAAATTCAGCTATAGAACGAATTAATTTACCTAGAAATTTAGGAGGTAGAGGTGGAATCAAAATAACATCTTTGAAACACAATCAGGTAGAAATGCTTAGAAATTTTTTCCATAGGAAAGCCAATAGCTCAGAAATGCACAAAATAATTTGCAAGGCAGATATAAACATTACACCTTTAAATTTATATGACGAGAATGCCAAAATTCTTATAAATACTAACCAGGAATTATTAGATGCCTGGTCAAATAAAATTATTCATGCAAAACACTTCAATTATCTCACCCAAACGTATGTTGACAAACTTTCGTCAAACAAATGGTTGAGTATTGGAGAGTTGAGCGCAGAAATAGAAGGATTTATGCTTGCCATTCAAGATAGAGTCATTAATACAAAAATTATAGGAAGCATATAATCAAAGATATAAATCAAATTGATGATTTATGTAGAAAATGTTTGGCTTTTCCGGAAACTATAGGACATATTATATCGGGATGTTCTATATTAGCGCCGTCCGAGTATACATTTAGGCACAATCAGGTTTTAAAAATAATCCACCAAAGTTTGGTAATTAAACATAACTTGATTGACTGCCGTAATATAGTACCATATTATGAATATGAACCAAATTCATTTTAGAAAATGAATTTTATAAAATATATTATGATAAAACTATACTAACAGACAGAACAATTAGTCATAATAGACCTGATATAGTTTTACATGACAAAATTAAAAAAAATAACTTAAATCATTGATGTAGCTATTCCAAATTCCTGTAATATTAAAAAAAAACAGTTTCTGAAAAATTAGAAAATACATAGATTTAGGAAATGAGATTAAAAGAATTTGGCACTCTCAGACTATAAAAATATTACCATTTGTTATTTCGGCTACTGGCATTATACCTAGGTCTCTGAAAATATTCATATTATATTCCATAGTTCTCATTAAAAACTTGCGGCAGGAATGTGAACTAACATTTTTCAATATGAAATAGCACAATTTGTTGGTTATTCACATTTGGTAGTTTTAATTATTGCTACAAGGTTTGTTAGATTCGTACTGGGAGATATATATGGTGAGGATCGTTTCGTGTTATTATGAAACTTTTTCCCTACTATTCTCAATTATTATCTTTTGTTCACTAAAAAATACTAATAATATGTCTGCAAAGTGAACAATACTATATATATCTTTATCTTTACCTAATTTATGTAAAAGCACAGTAGGACGTAAATAAATAAAACTAGGAATACGAAAATACGGGTAAAGGGGCACTCTAAACCATTCTATGCCGCTGGTTGCAAACAGGCGGCCGCGAAATGGAAGTTTAGTAAAAAAGTCAACTTGGTTCTGAAATAAAACACAATAACATAACGACTAATCTTTAGTGTGACCCCTTTTCTTATGTGCCTACACATTTACGTATTTATTTTTTGTAAAATTTGACGTGCTTTCACTCTGAAATCATCTCGCATACTGACTGGAAATAACTCGTGTCTTGGTTTATATAATGGCGTGAGACAAAATAACAATATCGTGATATTGAAAAACTGTTTTTATTTATTTAAGCATTGTTTTAATGCTTTTTAAAATAATTTTATTATTCACTCGTTTAGACAACATTGATGTGGTGATAATGTATATTTTTTATAATTCTCCTGTATTTAGAATTAAAAGATATAATCGAACTTTAAGCTATTTTTAGAGGTTTTGTAAATATTTTTTCACGCAATTGTTTTAAGCATTTTAACACGTGTTTTTAACGCACCATTTAGAAGAATAGTTTATTTTTTCAAAACATAATATTTTTTTCTAATAAACAATATAGAAATGTTCTTAAAACTGCCTCAAAAATCCCTAAATATGCTGCGCTTGCGGTAATATACCCTTAAACCATATTTCATAATGTTGATATATGATTTGTTTCTGGACTTAAAAAAAGTTACACATTAAAATTTGCTCAATTAGAATATAGACAAAGATGTTTTCTATTAACCGTATTTAATTAAATACTCAGACATAATTCTAGGCATGTTAATTAAGACAATTAAAAAATCATGATTTCGAAATTCTCGTAAAAATCGAGACAATTTTCGAAACGTGCCAAATGTAAATTGGCAGGTTTACAATAATAATTACTATCATACGAGCGACAGTAGCGTAAGTATTGCAATATAACAGTTATCTGCTGTGGGCTCCAACAAAGGGGTATTTCGTAAGGCACCTTTCAGGTAACAGTGCGGTGCGGTGGCAGATTTATTTCTCCTTTGTTCACGAAGGGGGCCCAACTAGCGTCATAGCGCGAGCCAATTAAAATCCAACTTATGACCTGATACGACCAGAAGTTCCTCGGACCAAGAAAGGGACGAGGAATAAGGAGAAGAAGGAACTCAATATAGGTGGAATAGGAAATTGGACGGGCGCGCGTCGATTTGGATGTAAATTGTCAACGTGACAGTTGAAATTTTCATGTAATTGTATTATCATGTATTATTTATTATACGACGATATACTAACTAACCATCACGCTTTTTCCCCAGGGGTAGACAGAGAGGACGGACCGCCAAACAACTCGGTCTTGGCACACACACTTTGCCTCATTCACATTCGTAAATCGTCTCAAACATACTCTTCTATTAATCTGACTTTTGACATGACCCGACTCAAGTATTAGATTCACATGATCGTGCCGTGTCTTCCTAGGGCGTCTCCGACTTCTTCTACCATTAACTCAAAAAACTTAAACCAATTCCACTTATACATCATGTGGACACAACAACTGTGGGAGAACCAGATAATTATTTAGCGGTCCTTCCTCTCTGTCTTCCACTGCGGGGAAACGGCGTGATGGTTAGTTAGTTAGAGAATAATAGGTTAAAAATTAATTCATTAAGAGGAATATAAATGCTAGAAATATGTATTTCGAATCTCATGCCTGCAAAATTTTAAAATCGAGCGTCTTATTTGTACGAGGCAAGTAAGCGAAAAAGTGGTTTTGATTTATTTTGTGCATAATTTTATAAGACCGAAAAAAAGTTAGAACATGGAAAACCTCAAAAATAGCCCTAGACAAAAGGGGGTATTTTTTAAAAATTGTTTCTTATATTACTTCATAGTTAAGTCATGAAAAAACTTTTTTTTTGTGGTTTACGCTTATATTTTTTGTTACGTAAATAATAATTTTATTGTAATTCCAATACATAGAAAAGCTAGTAAAAGCTTAGATTTATCCGTAGCATATTTTTTGATGTTCATACTGTAAGCCAATTCGTCATAAAGATTAATCAAAATAGTATCTAAATAGGATTTCACGTATAACATCATCTTAAAGGACTTTGTAATCATTCGAAAATATAACTGCCAAAAATATGTGGAAAATTAGTTGAGGATTATATAATTAATTCTGAATTTGAAGTAACTAGTGTAGTAAGTAGTGTTGGTTTTAGATCATGATTTTCTCATCTTCACGTTCGTTGACAACGTTTGTTGATTTCCTCATCAACATGTTTTGACTATGTTCCACATTTCATGTTTATTGACTCAATTATTTATCTATCGACATCTATCTTTCCATCTGTCTATTCGGAAGAGCAGCTCTCCTACCATAAACAAGGATTTTCGGGACTTTAGGCAGTGTGCAGAACGATAGCCAACATCATCGTGTAAAGGTATTGGGATATATGGATAACCATCAAATTTATCACTTCAAAAACGCTTTCAAAACCACCTGAAATCACAATCTCTTAAGCAATGCACGCGATAATATCTCTAGGTTTAATTAGACTATTCAACAGTCGGCCAGTTTCATCACTGGAGTGTCTCTCGATAGTGCAAAATGTAACCGTTTCGGCGTGAAAGCAAAATCACGCCAAGTCGTGACTGCCGGTGACAGCGGACTTTATAGACGGGTTAATAGACAAACACTCCATAGAGAATAGACTCCTTGTCTATGATACCGTATTCTCCGTTGCATTTGAAGGGCATTTGTTTGGGCAGATCAAGATCTTGGCTAAGTGCTGAAAAAAAAAAATCGACGATAAATTGAGATGGTTATCACAACTTAAGAATAATATGACTATGCGAAAATAAATTGGTTATTCCTCCAAATTTACTGTAACTCAAACCCTTTGTGGCATTTGTATCGGTGAAATTTTAGCACCTATTTACAAACTGGTTTCGCCTTAGTTCATACATGATTTCAAGTCACCGTTATTGCCCATGTTCCCTTGTTATTTTGATTCCTCCCACTGTTCTTCCCCTCCCCCCAAATCCACACTCCCATTACCCTCATCTTTTTTATATGAATACCTCACATGAGTCTCGGCTGCTCCTGTCTGGAGCCAGTGAGACTATGGCATCTCAGGGGCATGTAACGAGGCTGAAGGTAGTGAGGAGGGGAAGGAGATAGGGAAGAGAAAAGTGGGGAAGTACCTGGCTATTCAGATCTGGTCACCAAACACGGCAAACGCCATTTCAAGTAACGTTTCAATTCTGAATGGTGGTCTTACACCAGGGAGATACTGAGAATATATTCCATACTGGAACGTGCCGCAAATATACTGTACATTATTTTAAACGAATTAATTGTGACGTAACACAAATTATTCAAATAAAAAATTAAGAGTCTTATCCCTAGACCACGCCGGCCGTCACCTAATAATAACTAATCATTTCTGTACTTGTATATTTTTTAAGTCAGTTTAGTCAATTGAGTAACAAATGTACAGTGAATAAAACTCTTCATAAGTAAAATTTTCTAAATTTTAAGCAACCCCCGACACAAAAAAGAGCCGATGACCTTGACAGAATTTCATGAATTGTAGTTACGAACCATCTCAGCGCCCTTGAGGCGATTTTTCACAAAAACGGCGCTATATAAATCATCCAAATATTATTATTATTAAATATTATCTCGATCGCGTCAGCTTTCAAACAACAAAAAAACGCATCATAATCGGTCCATTCGTTTACGAGCTATACAGAAAGTCAAACTTATAACACCGTTCCTTGCGTTGGGGGTTAAAACAAAATTTTAATGAATCGTTACATTATTGGATTTGTCAGAAGGAAACTTGGCAGACTGGCAGACAGCCTCCGAAAGACACATTTCTTAGATAACCGATCTGATTCACATTATGGTAATGGATATTAATTGCCTCCCAGTGCAGGGAATTACTAACGAGATACACTTGGGAGATATAATAATTGGGTTTGGCTTGGCCCAGTGTGACGTAACATGTACAGTACAGAATCACAGGCGGAGATAGATAATTAATCACCTGGTTTCTGGTCGTATTTAGACGTCAGAGAATACAGGTACGGAAAACTTGTTACGTTTTTGTGGCAACACACACTTGTTGTACCATTGATTGAGGCTATTGAAAGGCTTTGAAAGATTTATAAGAATAAATAACATTTATCTGTCTATTTATTTATATAAAAGAGAATGTGAGTGGGGGGCAGCCGCGTGGCGGACACCGGGCGGGCGACATTTATTTATTTATTGTTTGAAACATTTTCAATGATTTGAGTGTTTAAGGCTCTACAACCGGCCCGAAAAGAAGAAGATGAAGAGATACGGAATTACGAATGTTAGAGGAGAGCGCTAACATTTACAGCGACAAAATCGATGCGAAAATTTCAAAAATGTTTAACAAAATACGACTCGTTTAAAATAGAGCAAAAATCCCGCGGGCATTATCTTAAACAGCATTTAAAGAAACGTGAATTTTTTCATACATAAAACTTGTAAATTAACTGAAACAATCGTGTTAATAATAATTTTTGGAACATACTTTGCGATTTTTTTCTATCGAGGGAATTTTATATAATTTGCGTTTCGGCGCGGGCAAAAGTCTAGATATTATCTTCAAGAATAACATATATTTTTTTAAGAGCTTTAAAACTTACCGTGTTTAAGGGAAATATGTAATAAATCGGTACAAATCCGGGTTGCGGGCCCTTAACAATAATTAATTAAATAGCAATTACTTAACAATAATTTTTGGTTTTTTGGTTTTCTGGTAAATGCAAGATTGTGTTCAATAGATCATAACCCCCCCCCCCCCCCCCCTTTTTGATTTGCTCAACTAGCGAGGTGTAAAATGCTGTCTTAATTTTGAAATTTTATTTGATATTTTTCCAAATGTAAATATTATTATTTCTTATTCATTACATATTTACCTTAAAGAGCAGTTGTAACGCAATAACCCAAACATATGTACCTACCTTAACATTGTGTACCTACCTAATTTTGTATATATTCTGTAACAAAAGAATGTCAATTGCCAGCCTGAAGATGTCCATAATAGGATGAAACCGGTACTGGTGAAATAAATAAGTGGAAAAAAGTTAAAAAGTGTTTCAATTTCAATTTTAATAATTAAATAGATATTAACACCAAATTAAAAATGTGCACAGAATGCGCCAAACAGGGTTTAGTTGTTACTGGGTGGAAAAGTTTCTAGTGAAATAACAGAAATAGTAATAAGCAAAATAAAATTGTGCAGTACAGAGAAAGGCAAGAAATAAAATATAATAATAAAGCAATTACATTATTTTTAGTGGACATGGATTTGATGTTTACAAATATATAGTTTTATTCAGAGGTTGATGAAATTTCGCACACTTGATCTTCAAAACAAAAGGAAGGTCACTATCTACATCTACGTCGATTTCGAAAAACTTTACGAAAGCATAGGTTCCTTTTTTATTTTGTTTTATGTATATACACATATATGCGCCTTTACACCATGTATTACGTAAATTTTTGTGGTCAGCCAAAAAAAATGTTGTCTGTTTCATGTAAAATGTAAAATACATTTAAAAGCCCGTTGGGATGTTGACAATTAACAAAATAAGCAATAAACCTAATAAAAAAAACTAAATACTAATGGTAACAATTATTATAAGCAATAATTATCAGCCTGAAACACTCATCCACATTGAAAAATCTTCCGAGAAAAGATACATGACGCCAACGGGACTGAACTGATCGGAACTGATAATTATTGCTTATAATAATTGTTACCCTTTGTGCTATGCATAAAAATCTTGTCTTAAACGTTAGTTTAACAATAAAAATAATAATAAATACTAATCTTCACACACGAAAGAAATAATAAACTAGGTACAATTTTTTTATAAGAAAAACTCTCTTTTAACTTTTGATGGTTATTCCCGTCAATGTCATACGTCATCGAAGAAGAAGATAACAATAATAATCCAAATGAATTTTTTTTTTTTTCAAAAGAAAGACAAACATTCCCGGGTTACGAATAACCCAACAATGTTTGAAAATCTCCTACTACCACCACAGAAAGCCGAAAATGTTGCTTGTGTTGTGATGGAGGACTTAGCCAGCCGAGGAATTGAAAGAGAACAAAACACAGAAAAACAGAAAAAAGACAATTGTCGTTTTTCATATTTTCATTATTATTATTGTTATTTTCTTCTTCAAAGATATAAATTGGGTTGATTGATTTAATATTATAATAGAAGAATAAAATTTGGCCAGTTGTGCAATAAAAGACGATGTGCGATATCTAACACCTAAAATTCTAAACATTATTTTTAATCGATTTTTTTTAAATTCAAATTCAATTCAAATCATTATTCTTACCTACATTCTTTAATAAAATACTACTGCTTAAAAACGGCCAATTTAAAAAATAACAATATGCTTTCGTGAGGCATAAAACAAACAATAATGCCAAAAACTTATTTGTTATAAGTTATAAGTAAACGAAAAAGTCCACAATTCAGGCGGTACATCATAAAAAATCTAATATAATTCTACTTATCATATATTAGAATTTAGAGAATTAAAAAATTACGATCGAGAAGTTCTCTAAAAACTCAATCGCCTTAATTCTTTCGTGAGAAGCTTCTTGGGAAAACCGATGCATACATACAATTTTAAAAAATATATAAGTTTTTGCTACAGAAATTGGTACCTACTACAATAATTGCTCTATCGTGACGGAAGTTGTAAATCTCAATAATTTTCCTGTTTCCAAGAAAATATCTATTATTGAGAAAACAAACGAAAAGATATCAAATAATTGTATACATCCGTTCCCAGATTTTAAAGTACCCACAAATTCCTAGATTTGAAAGAAATTGAACATTGAAATTGAATTGCTGTTTCAGCATAAGTTAAGTGCTGTCATACTTATTTTGAAATCAGGTTCACAGGAAAGCTTAATTTTAACTATGAACGCATACATCATTTATTAAATTAATGACATTATGAATTTTAAGTTAAACATGCGACAAAAAATTACCACCCATGTGCGGCAATGAACTTGAACCAAATGAAAAGGCCGTTACTACCTCCTTCAGAAGGACTAATGACTTTTTAATTATTATAAAGATATACGGAATTTGTGTAAAACGTGTTTTCTTTTCGGCGAGTCGGATGTATGTTATGTGAATTTATAGCCAACGCAACATGTTTGAATTCATAAAAAATGGGCTCCTCATTAATATATGCTTTCTTGACGTTGTCACATGTTAAAAAATCATTTAGTTAGTTGTAGTAAATATCACACAAATTTCTCGAAAAAAAATAATGAAATACGATAAGGTTTTCTTTAGTCTTCTGTATGTCATAGTAGTTATAATGGACACAAAATAAGTATGACAGAGAAGAAATAAGCCTCAGAAATTTTGATATTTTAACGCACACTTAAAATCCCTTTTACAGATATAGTCATAAATTCTTTATCGAATTTTCAAAAACTACGAAATTTTATACAAAATAAGATAGCTTCAATAATCTAATAACAATACAAGATCTAGTGATGCAACGAATACTACTTTTACGAATACGAATACGAATATCAAACCTACTATCCGGCGAATACGAATACGAATAACTTGGCAGATTAATAAAACACTCATTTATTTAACCTTGTTCTGTTTGTTTTATTATAGGTACTAATAATTAAAATTTACAACTGTCAAATTTTTATTCAGAAAACATAACATCTGTAGATTCGCTGGTGATAGGCGATTTCTTGTTTCGTTGAAACTAACTCACATGTAATAAACAATATACTTGCACTTGACCTTTGCTATCGACCGTCAAATACTGAAACTACTAAGAGAAAGAACGCGTATTAAATGAAAAATTCGAGGTTCATAGTACAGTGCCACAAAATCCATAGACATTTTGACATTCTTGTGACAATTTATTAATTCAAAAGTTTTTTTTATAGTATTCGTTTTCGTAAATATATATTCGCCGAATACGAATATTCGGTAAATGTCTACTATTCGGCGAATACGAATATTCGTATTCGTATTCGTTGCATCACTTTAGATTACCAAACTCAGAGGAATATTTGTGTATAGCTAGACCCCGATAATAGAAGGCATAAAAATAAGAAGAAATAAGTAAAAAAACGGTGATAAAAATCAAATCGTAATTTCTCTGGATAACCGTTCAAAATAACTTTAAGCGCCGGTTGCGTATTTTCACAGCCTATACCATCTCAGTCATAGTGACGACTATAATACCTAGATTAGCTTTTGTTCGTGCAAAAGCATTCACAGAGCCTATACATATATACCGTTTCAGTCCACATACTTTATTTTATTAATGAGGTGTTTTTGGTAAAAAATATTATTAATGCAGTCTATAGGTCATGTTAGGTTAGGCCAGGTTAGCACAAACACTAGTTATCTATTACAGTCATCACCATGAACGAAATGGTATAGGCTCTATAAACGACGTTGCATATACAAAAGCTAATTTCACCACGGCTGAAATGATTTTGCAATTGATTTTGCATAAACAAAATCTAATCTATTGTTACTTCATGTTGTCACAGTTGTCACCATGACCGAAATGATATATTCTCTGTAAATACACGCCCCGACACTATCCAAGAAATTCGGTTATATTTTTCAATGCCGATAATTCAGGAAGTGGTACTGTCATGAGTCATGAATCACGCATCTCCGACAGAGGAATGCCATCAGTGAGTGAGTACCGAGTATTAAGAGTACTTTCAGTACCGCCCTGGGACCTGGAAGGAATGTCGTCATAATCATTGCTGCGAGAAACACACATAACGATCCCGAACAAAAAGTCCTGTGAAAAATGATGACAAGACAGCCAGAAGCTGACTTAAACAGTGACTGACTACCTGCGAAATGGACAATGCATGGGATGGGGTTTGATTTGATTTTGATCGACTTGAAGGCACGTTAATTTTGTTTTTGCTCTTTCCCTGGAAGATTGGACAAGAACAAAAGTGCGGTTTGCTCAGATTGATAAAATTTAATGATTTAGATTTGATAAAATAGCAGGAAAAAGAAGCAGAATATGACTGGAATAGTTTCATGTCAATGTAACAATGCGGGCAAAGACATGTAATTTGATGCCAGTCTTCTCAAGTGCATTAATTACATTTTAAAAGACCTTAATTTCAATAAGTTCATTAACCAACATCTCTTAAATGTGCATTTATTATTTTGTGTTTTTAGACGATCAACCTCCGATCATCTAAGCCAGACTGGTAATGGGGAGGGGAATGAAAGGTGGTAGGGGACGGTAGGGAAGAACGCTGAGATTCAGATCTGGTCACCAAACACGTATAATGCCTATTTGTAAAAAGCACTAACATAGTGGCTCGCCATAATTTACAATAAAAAAACACATAAATTTGTTTAAGACCACTTTTTTTTAAAATACTCTACCGGTTTCAGAAGCACCCTTCCTTCGCCAGGAGAATATTATAACTAGAATATAACTAGAATATATAACGAGAATATTATAAACCGGTAGAGTGTTTTTAAAATAAAAGTGGTCTTAAACAAATCTATGTGTTTTTTTTTATTGTACGTATAATGCCATTTAAAGCACCGTTGCAAATCTGAATGGTGGTCATATACCAGGGCGATACTGAAAGTATCTTCCACTGTAGCGTGCCGTAAATATGCTATATATTATTTTAAATTGATAAATAGTGAAATAACACAAAAAATAACTCAAATGACATTTATTTGCACACAACGGGATTTGAACCCGCGATTTTTAACCCGACCACGAAGTCCATCAGTAAAACGGTGCTACTAAATAATGATCTAAAATATATTGAAAAAAATCTTCAGTTCACTCATTTTATCACCGCTGGGTATGTACAAAAGTGAGATATTACGCAGAAATGTAAAAGAATTCAATGAAGTATTTACTTCAATAAATAATACATCGAACCTTAGATGTATAAAGTACACTCCCGACACATTGAATACAAATCAATCTGTGTGGGAGACTTTTGCTCATAGATCTTCCCATAATATATATAAGTTAATCGAGAATGGCAAATATCTACTCGCTCCCCATCACAATGCGAGCAGAAATTCTAATAAAAAAAAAACAAATAACCGCTCTATAAACATGCCGCTGGTAGCTCCATTGTACCTTCTCCGTTCTTGTTACATGTATCAGAAAGAGAGGTTAGAATTGACTTCTCAACGGTAGTACCACAGCAAGATCGTCCTGGGACAATACAATAATAAAATTCTAGTTCCGTTGCAAAATATCCTGGTTTAGAAATCATTACACGTTCAATGTGCTGACTGCAATCGACTTTGGATTAAGGAACATTGTTCGCGGCATTCTATATCTTAAGGAAAAACGCTTTAATCTGGATAATGTGTGAGAATCGATCAGCTATTAAGATTTTAAGAGGGCATTACCAGAGAAAACCAGAAATATGTCATTTTCAAATCAGATTTTAGACGTATTGAATCTTTTCCACAAAAAATTATAAATGGATTTCGAAAGATTGTGAAAGATTGATGAAAGATTTTATCTAGCATTCGCATGTAATAAATTTTGAGATTTTTTTAAATTTTTTAGTATAATAAGGTTATTCCATAGGTCGTTGGCAGATTTGTTAAATTTTCAAAAAAGATTTTGTTTTATACCACACCCATTTCAAATAATATAATCATGCAGTAAAATAAATCAATACATTATCTAGCAAAGGCATGTTTTAGAATTTTTATTTTAGTTTCAATAAAATCATTAAAAAATATGTACGTACATGTGTTTCTTGACGAAAATTGGTCCATTTGTGTATTTATTTGCGCACTTACAAACTAATATATTTCAGATATTTTTAACATTCTTATTAAATTTAGACATTCTTGAAAAATGATAAATACTTATAATCAAAAAATAACTACAAAAAGTACATTATTTTAATAGTTTTATCATCACGACTTTCAGCATTTTTGGATGAAGTTATAAATTAAAGCTAATTTGGATTGAAATAAATTCGATATTGAGTTAAAATTTTAAAAAGCTGGTACGGAGAATAATTAATCTTTTTATTTTTATTTTAACTTTATGAGTAAAACCTCAAATTGTAATATTTAATTAAATGAAGACAATATAAGCGAAACTCAATCGAAAATCTGAAAACAGAAAAATCAGAAAAAGATATTGACACATCTGGGACACGAACCCAGGACCTCTCGCTTACCGGGCGAACGCGCTTGATTTGAGGTTTTACTCATAAAGTTAAAATAAAAATTAAAATATTCATCCTAGACTTGCAGAAAAAGTCAATTGATGTCGCATATTAAATAAAATGGATAAAGATTTATCCAGACACTATCTAGAGAGCATTTAGTTCGGGTTTGAATCTTGCAATCATACATAAAGATAGCAGCCAATAGTATATGCGTTAAGAAAAATGAAGATAGTGTGGGTGGTTCTTAGTCGAAGTATGATACAGTTAAAAGTGACCGAATTGGATATCGACACGGTGGCGCAGTGGTTAGCGCGTTCGCCCGGTAAGCGAGAGGTCCTGGGTTCGTGTCCCAGATGTGTCAATATCTTTTTCTGATTTTTCTGTTTTCAGATTTTCGATTGAGTTTCGCTTATATTGTCTTCATTTAATTAAATAATTAATCTTTCTCATTGTAACCGCCCTGCACGATCGTAAGAACAACTTTCGACGAAATGTGGATTTTCGTCCGCTGGCTGGTTAAACGCTCTTAATTGGTCTTATTCAAAGAATATCTTTAAAAAGCAGTCAACTGCAAGCAAAAAATGTTCGTAATTACTTATTAACACTGATTTATTCATACGTTTGAGTTTGGTAGCTACTTATAATATGGAACCCTTAGACATATGAAAACAATTGAAATGACGTTGTGAGCTAATAATAGACGAATTAGCAAAGTTATTTAAGATGAAAAAGCAGTTACAATATGAATAATATCACCGGGCTCTCTATTTGAAAACATTGGTTCTTCATACACAGACAATTTTTGCTTTGTTATTCCAGCCAAAAGAAGCTGTTCGAATTTCACGACAGCAGAGCTCACCGTTTGATAGTTTTGCTGCTTTACATGCAAACCCAGATGTTCTTCTTAATAGTATAGAGTATAAAAATATAAACTAGGGTGACTGGACAACTCAGAATCACGCAACTTCAAAACTGGGCGTACTATACAGGGCCCGCAGATACTTTAATAGTACACAACTGCTAACCCCGTACAAATCACAAGTGCGCCCCACGGTTGAATTTGGCAGCCACCTCTGGTCTGGAGCTCCAAAATACCTGAAAAAAACCTTCGACTCTGTGCAGAAACGGGAGTAATTAAACGGGAATAGTTGGGAAATACGCCAAACGCGTGCCTAAAATATGTACACGGTTGACATGTCACATGAGAACCTCCTTCCTACAACATGGGTCTCTTCAAGACCAATGTTCATTCCTTCTTCTCCTCAAAAAGACCCTCCACACGGCATCTCAGATGACATAGGCCCTAAGGGAAATTATTTTCCTCAGAGCCCTCCTGCGTGGAGTTAATGTTAAAAAAATCCACTATGGCATAAAACCCCAGTATTTTAGTGTTTTATCTTATATTAGAGACTCACCATATTCTGATTTGTTCTGGAACCATAAAATAGCATGCAAATATGCGTCTACTGCTTACGGGCCATTATTTTATCAGTGAACTAATTTTTCGTATAAACATTAATATTGGCTTGTATTTTAGTAAAATATGCATCGTCTTTTGACCCCTTAAGGCAGTGGACTAAAGCAGAAATAAGGCTGACATTAGAGGTCCATATACAGAATACAGATGTTGTATCGCATGCTGCGGGTCCATAAGGCCGAGTATCGTCCACGGGCGTGCCAGTAGATGAGCATGCCATCAGATGGCCGTGCCATTAGATGGCCGCTATTGATTATTGATTGCGATCGTATCAGATGGCCTTTTCGTATGAAACGATTACAATTTATTGGCGCTAAAATGGACCTGTTTGTGGGAGCAACCCATCGTCCAACTATTGATATACTCGTATCGATGGAGTAACGAAAAAAACATCATTATATTAGAAGAGTATTAACTATCGTCGTTCGTGTTTAATGTACGAACGGTTACGATGATAGCTTATCTGGAAGTCAGGCAGACATCTTCAGTCTGACGAGTGGTAACTCGCAGCCTCAGAATAACTTAAGAGCCTACTAGAGTAAGGACGTCTAGTCCAGTTAAATATTCATTGAACACATTACGATACATGTAATCTCAACGAACCCCGACCTTATTTGGAAGTTTTCCAACAATTGCAATTAGTCTTAATCATTGGGTTTAACAAATACTACAATTTGTAAAGATCCATTTACTCTCTAACGTTAAGTTCAGGCATCTTGAAATTTACACTACTGGCGAAAGTTATAAAGGTTTTCAAAAAAACTTGTTTCAAAACTATCAATACCCAATAAATTCCAAAGTTAATCGAGCACTTGTTTTTTGCAGGAGTCCAAACAATGACCTCTAAATCAGAGTAGCCTCTTACCACCACGCCACGGAAGTCATCTAATAGCCCCATTCAGAATTGCAGGATGCATTAGAGTACCAGCGACGAGATTTAATATCAGGAATGAAAAATAAAGCATTAAATTTCGACAGCGGCCCCTTGCGGAGATTATAATTAAAGCAAAAAACACGCACCACGAGAAGCGCGATGTTGATTGCTGCGAGGTAAGTTTGTCACGTTTCTTTCAGGGACCAGACCTCTCAGACCTCTGCTGGTGTGCCTGCTCACTGCATTACACATCTGACATCAAGGTAGATTGTTGGGATTAAGATTAAAGCACAGTAGAGGATTTGTTTGCGTAATATTGGGTAACCATCATTGCGAAGTTAGATATGCCATTATGTATGGTGGGATGTTTCACAAAAACAGCGCTATGAATAGTGCACATGTAGTTGGTTGCGTCTTTCAAGAGAAGAGTGGATATCAGAAATATTTCCTTTTCTTATTTAGGAAGACCAGGTGAAGATACACTATATTCAAATATCACAACAGCCTCATTACAACTCTAATACTGATATCGTAGCGTGTTGTCCCTCAAAAAAAAAACATAATTTGGTCCTTCGAGCCGGATCCAAAAAAGATAATATAATGGAATGAAGTAGCCAAAACTCTTGAACGTTCATTTTTGGCGTCATGAGAGTTCTCATGACGCCAAACGCCACGGATATTAGACGTGTAGAGTTGATAGCATCTTTCAAGAGACGAATAATAAAGATAATTTCGAATGATAATTTCTTTCAGAAAGAATTTTCTAATTTTTTATCGACATTCAAAAATCACAACTAACCCATTACAACTCAAACACTAATATCGTAGCGTGTTGATTGTCAAATGAAATAAAAAAAAACATTGTTCGGTCCTTCGAGCCGGATCCAAAAATGATAATTTGTGTGAATGAAGCAGTCAAAAGTTCCTCAACTTTTTCTGTTGGAGTTTGCAGGTCAAGGCAACTTTATTCAGCTCTCAATGAAATTTCATGAGATGTGATGCTTTGAAATATGCATTTTAAAAAATAAGAGAAGACACCATATTGTCTTGTTCATACATTTTGATAAAGGATGGGTACTGAAACTCGGGCAAAATAAGTAACATGATTTTTAATATTAACAATACAATAAGTATGAAGTTCAGTTTCATCGTTCGTTCACTGCATTTTAACAGTTCTGTAATCCAAGGGATTCTGATTGTGGCGCCACGACTCGAAGAAATTGTTAATGATTCCCAAACCAAATTACCCACATTCAAATTGAAGCCAAGCAGGGTCGTGAATCACCGTTTACTTCTTCACTAAACGAAAACTTTAAAAGCACAAAGGCTGTACTTACGTTAAGCAAACTTCGTAAACTTTGTGGGGAAAGTGTACTGTGTGCTTTACTTGTTTTAGAAATAACAATTATGACTTTAAAATAGATATATAATTGTATGAGACGATGTATGAATGTGAATGAAGCAAAGAGTGTGTGCCAAGACCGAGTTGTTTGGCGGTCCGTCCTCTCTGCCTACCCCTGCGGGGAAACGGCGTGATGGTTAGTTAGTTAGTTTGTTTATAATTGTACTCTTATTATTTAAATATACAGAGATGTTGACTTAAACACGGGAAAATTAATATTTTTTCTGATACAGACAAGCAAAAAAAATGACCACGCGTCCGGGCTGGACCGTTGAAAGAGTAATAAAAATTAAGATATTGTATAATTATTATTATTTTTTCCATAATAGGGTATTTTTGCAATAAATATCGTTAAAAATGTGTGGAAGATATAAAGTGTATTTTTCTGATTCTGATAACTAATCCAAAAAGCGTAATTTTGATATTTTCGTTCATAATTATTGGTTTGAAAAACCGCACACTCCGAAACGGTTTCAATTGGCTACAACGTCATTAAGACATAGAAAACGCCAATATCGGCTGTCTCCAACGTTGCCCGGCGTGACGTCATTGTCGTCGAATTCACGATTAAAAACGAACAAAGCGTTTTGGCGGCAAATCGAAAATGGCACATTTTGAATCGTTATAGAAAACCAATTCGTCATCGTAAAAACACCTTTACTGTCGTAATTTTTCTCTTCTATTTTTTTTCGAGAATTAAAAAACAGTGAAAATACCTTATTATAACACAAATACGATTATAAAATGTTTATAAAACTAGCTTACTGGAGTGTTATAAGGTTTGGTTCCTCTGGTTTGATTTACAAGAACAATGAGTTACAATTGGAGGATAAATCCGTCGACCGATGGAGATAATTTGAGTATAAGATCATCTGAGATAATAGCGCACGTGCGGGCAGCTCGGTCGATAAATCAAAGGAAAGGGAACGGAACGGTATCTATAATAGATATTCATATAAAGGTACGGAAAGAAACGACTTTGATTGCCACACGTGGACATCACGTGGGTTGGAGGAGGTGACTAACGTGTAAACAGTAATACTCGTAAAGATACCGCATTCTGAATTTGAACCGACGGTGAATTTTTATAACGGTGACCGACAGTTGATTCCCCGACAGATTTACATTACAATTTGGGTGGCGGATATGGATACCGCCGCCCGGGGAACCATTTATTGGATAACCACCACCCCTGTCTTAGGTCACCCCAAGTAGTTCCGCTACGTTTGGTGACTTAGCAGGGGGGCCCGGGTTCATGGGGGTAAGGTTTGTCTAGGATGCGTTCGCCCACTCAGCGCGGCGGGCCGGATCAGGAGATACTGGAGAGACATCGCCTCGTACCGCAGTGGGAGGAATAGAATCATACGTCCTTCACTCCTGGGCACATTGACCCCCAGATCCCTAACTACACTTCATTCCTTTCCTTCTTCTACCCTCATATCTTCCTCTCCTTCCTTTCCTTAAAAAGACCTTCCAATGAGCAAAATTAAGATAGGGACCCTCAGATGGTTTGGGCACGTAGAGCGAATGAACAAAGAAAGTAGTGTTAAAAGAATATATGATGCAAATGTGAATGGTAGAAGAAGTCGGGAACGCCCGAGGAAGACATGGCACGATCAAGTAAATCAGATACTTGAGACGGGCCATGTCAAAAGTCAGAATAATAGAAGAGTATGTATGAGACGATGTATGAATGTGAGTGAGGCAAAGAGTGTGTGCCAAGACCGAGTTGTTTGGCGGTCCGTCCTCTCTGCCTACCCCTGCGGTTAAACGGCGTGATGGTTAGTTAGTTAGACCTTCCAAACAGCCTCCCCAAAGATGACATAGGCCCCGAGGGAAATGGTTTCCTCAGGGCCTCCTGTGTGGAGCTTATGTAAAAAAAAGATAGCTCTCCGAAATGACAAAAATAATAAAATTATTATTTTTTTTGCATTAATTACCAATTTCAAACCTAAAATCGACTTAAAAAGACATTTAATAATATGTTGGTGTGGATATCAAACTAATGTATTTAAAGTGTCAATCGTTTGCATTTATACTATTGTATGTACAGATTGTACAGTACACAGACAAGTACTTTTTTCCTTGATGCATGAAAATATACTTTTGTTATTCGTTATTTTGTGTAAGTAGGCATACCACATTTTCCCTAAACCGACTGCATATAAGAATGCCCGGGGGCCAACTGTCGGGGAATAACTGACATGGAATTGAAATTTGCATCCACTATTGATATTCTAACATTCAGATAAATGAAAATATATCTTTTAGTATATTACTCACAAGTATGACTTACCTTAGGTGCATTAATGAGAGTAGAAGTTTACGAATTCGTCAAAAGCTTACCTGTAACAAACAAATAAAGATAAATTAGATACAGAAACCATTTTTAACAAAATATAATAATAATAATAATAATATTTGGCTAATTTATATAGCGCCGTTTTCGCGAAAAATCACCTCAAGGGCGCTGTAACATATCAATATCAACATTACAACAAAATACTGTTCACAAGTCAACATCACATTATAAAACAACTACTAATTCGTATGTATTATTAACATTGTCCACGAAATATTAAACATTTTTTAATGACCATCTCTGATTTTAATTAAAAAATGACATTATTTTTGTTATCAGGCAGTACATCTTTTCTGCACACCCCTTCTGGGACACTTAGTTATATTTTGTGTAAGGGGGCATACATTAATCACGTGAGCTCAAAAGGGAGGGGGGGGGGGGGGTTCAGCAAAATCTCACGTTACTTGAAAAGAATATACGAAGTGGCCCAAATTTATCTCACGAAAGGGGGGGAGGAAAGGGTCTAGATTGGAAGAAAAACTGCTCACGTAATTAATGTATGCCCCCTAAAGGGCCGGTTTTATAAACGAAGTACCAAACGAACCGTTTCGTAACTGAAATCCGTTCGTTATCATATTTTACGTATTATAAACAAATGTGCATTACTAGCGGTCACCGGTTACATTTAGTCCGAAAGTTTTACTACTTGGGTCACTCTCCCTATAACAATGCACTACTTGCATTGTTATACGGATGCGTCAACTTGGAGATTCCTGTAAAATCGCCAGCTGCTTGCAGCATTGATCCCAGAGCTTAGAAATGTACTGTTAATAATAAAATATTTTTTTTTAGGTTTAATTTGTAAAACCCCATTCTAATTTTTATTTCTTTTATATATTCTTCGAATATTATTATTAAATTTATAAATAATATTATTATTCATTTAAAAAAAAATTATTTACAACAAGTTCTTCTTTGTAATTATTAATTATTATTACGCATGACAGCTGTTTCGCCTTCTGAAGGCATTATCAAACTAGGCGAAAGAGCTCTCACGTGTAATAATAATTACATGCATAACTTGTTTGTAAATAAACTGCTTTTATAAATTGAATAATAATATTATTAAAATATAAAAGAAATAAAGCTGGACAGGCGTCTCGACTGTTTTCGATAGTAAATAAACAACCGAGCGCCGAGAATAACTTCCTACTTAAAACAGTCAAAAAACGCCAGCAAACAGGTCGTTATCCATTTAACTGACCAAAATGTCCGTAAAGCATTAACCGCTACATAACCGACCGGTAGTCATGCGATTGTTATATAACGTCATACTCAATTCAAATTTTGATTTTTCTGAGATGTCTGAAATCAACTGGACGATAGATATATCAAAGCTCCATCAGATCATGATGGCAGTAATGTTACACTGCTTGTTTGAAACTAGTTACGTTGAACTAGAAAATCCAGAGACAAAAAAGCTACAAAAATTTCATATCCCCAGGGCTCACCGTTTGAGTTGTTGTTGGGGTTTGAGATAATATAATAGACAAATATTAAGCTATAGTTAAGATTTATTAATAAACTTGTCATTATTCCTTACGATAATTCTAATTGTAGATTGACAGTGCCCACATCCATGCTTAGAAAAAGATTTACTTCAATAGAGTTTGCACAGCGGGAATCAAACCCGCATCCCTCCCATTAAAACAGAAATGCCTATACCACCATGCTAAGAAGACCACTGCCCTATTACAAGTAAAATACATCAAATGATTATGCCCGGATGTTGTTTTAACGGTTACGTTATAATTGTTTTAAGGTCACGCCGCTAACGCCATAAAAACAATACTGGCAGAAAAATCTCTTTATTGATTGTATCTCGATGTTTAATGAAGCTGGGCGTTTATGGTCCAGCCAATGAGAGCTCCGTTTTAACCTCTCCCCCTTTCACGTAAACAACGTGCGAAACAGAAAGAGATACTAAAACTGATATTCCAGTGGTATTTACACCAATAAAATTGGCACACCGGTAAGACGCGTGCTCACTTCATCTACAAAGCTTTTAATAAGGAAAACTCCCGACACCATGTTCAAGGTAAAAAGGTATCATACTACCGAAAAACTTTGCTTGAAGATATACGAGTAAGCTTTAAACTTTCGATTTGGTGGTCGAAATTATAACAAAATCTAAGGTAAAACTAGTAGGTACGAAATGCTTGAAACTTGAATCAAACAAGCACAGGTTAAAATAGTTTTAGGCTACTAAAGCCTTAGTGCAAAGGTATGAGAGAAAGCTTTAGCATTTTGCTGAGGTTGTTAAAAACGAAAGACCAGATAAAAGCAGTAAGAAGTCCTTTAATTCGTGCTAATATTAATAAGGTACATAGTTATTTAAGAGGTGCTTGCAATGAGCACAACTTTAAGATTGAATCACAATACAATCCCAGGTAAAACAAGTATTAAATTGCATCTTGAATACCAGTTCAGTTTAAGAAGTTACACAGGGTGTTAAGGCTCCGTAGTAAGTGTTCAAAAAGAAGAAGATGGTTTGGAAGGGAGATATCTCGTATACGAAAAAAATATAAGAATGTTAGAGAGAGAGAGAGAGAGCTAATATTAAAAACGATAATAATTAAGCGAAAATTGTGAAAATATTTAATGAAACACGGCTCGTTTAAAATAGAACAAAATCTTTCGGCAAATGTCTTAAATAGAACTTCAAGAAACACATAATTTTTTACAACCCATAACATGTTCAATAACAGAAATAAAATGTGTTTTTATCAAAGACATCCAAATTTAATAGACGAGAAGATACAGATGAGGGGTAAAACCAAACTATGGGGGGACGAAGAGGGGAAAGATGACTGTGATTTGTTAAAAAATCAATCTGATAGTATATAGGCATCTCGCATTATAATATCACCATTTAGTTCTTAAAAGCAAAATCTGCTTTTGAATGAATAGACCTTTTTACATGGGAGCGCGAATTGCTTGCCACGTTATTAACATATTTGCGAAGTCCAAAAACACGGCAAAGTAAAGTTCGCCACTTTTCACAGACGAATATTTTGTTGCCGTATTTAGTTAAGACACTTTTACAAATGTTTCATAATTTACTTACCCCTGTAACCAGTGACGAGCATACTGGAAAACCGCCCACATTCGTTATGATCGACATATTTTAGGGTATAATGTATAGCACAAGCTACCATTTTTTCCGCGTTATTTCGTAAAATGTACGATGAGAGCTCGACGCTGGTCCGGACAAGAATGATGACGTCACATTTTTAAGATTCAAGCGAGGCTCTCGTAAGCCCATGCCGTATGGGAAGGGGGAAATAATACGCTTTTATCACTTAGGGCAGGACTATATTTATATATTCATATCTCTATGGTTTTTATTCATTTTCAGACCTTACTTTGCGATTTTTTTCTATCGATGGAATTTAATATAACAACGATTTCGGCTCAACAAATGTATAGATATTAACTTCAAAAATAACATATAATTTTTTAAGATCTTAAAAACAAAGTGTTCAAGGAAAATATCTTATAAAAAAATGAAAAAGTCACTGGTGGCCAAATTTTTATTTACAATTTTTACGCCAAATAATGTTAGGAATCACTGGTTAAAGTCAGTCAAGTACGTCCCTTAACATCCTATATAGTTATTTTAGATTTGCATGCATGTTAGGATTATATTGTAAGGTTTGCATCTTTTTGCGAAGTTGCTGTATTTTAGTGTGGATTGTTTCAAAGAGATTGCAATTTCATATCAACTCTGCACAAGTAACACTGACAGCCTCGGGCGCCATAACCCGGCTTGGCCAGTGTCTAGGGTTGGCGACCTGATCTGGATTGGTAGGGTTGCCCTTACCCTCATAAAGTTAATCAAACCTAACCTAACTTAAATATCAACCAAATTCATTCTCACCTAAGATAATGGTGCCTAAAACGCACGGGGTGCGAAAAGTTAGACTGTTTGATCGATCACTTAACACATTCCGTACCCAAACCGTTAAGGGTGTGAAATTTTGTGTTAACTTTTTTGTAAAAGGTTATAAAAAATCTGATAAAGACATTTTTACCTTCTGATGGAGAGACAATTTCCATGAAATGAGAAAAATGACGTATCGTTCAGTTGATTCAATGTAACTAACTCACTTATAGAAATAAAAATCACGTTATTGAAGAAGAAGATAACAATAATAATCTAAACGAAAATATCAAAGAGAACATGAAACAAAAAATATTTTATTTTTTCTTCTGTGTCTTGTTCTCTTTCATATTTTCTTTTACATTATTATTGTTATCTTCTTCTTCAATGATATATTACATTGATGGGAATAACCTTCAAAAGTTATAAAAAGAGACGTGTTCTAATAAAAATTGAATTATATCATTGTTTAACAACTTATTTTAATTAATACAGTACGAATAACAGTTGTTTTTTTTTAAATTCGTACCGTAAAAGTAGGTAAGTACCTACTTAATTCTTTCATAATTTTCTTTGTCAATGAATCCGGTTGACGATTATATTATATATAATACTATTATAATACTACACGGGGTGAGATTTGTGTAGGTCTTGGCGGAGAATTCGTTTGGGAGTGACCTAACCTAGTCCTCTCCAGCCGAAATCTCTCAACCCATCGGCGTGCACCGCAGCGGGAAGGATGGATGCATACGTCCATCACTCATGGACCCTTTGACCCCAGATTCACACCCATCATACCTTTTTCTTCCAAAAACTTCCTCTCCTCCATTTCCCTAAAAATACCCTCTACACAGCATCCCATAAGGTCCTAAGGGGATTTTTTATCGAAGTTCTTAAATCTGTACTGAAAAAAGTACTTGCAAAGTACTGAAACTTATTAATATTTTTCTTTATTATTCCCTAATTTTAAATCATGAAGTGAGTTATTGAAATGGGGGTAGTGTTATGAAAATGTCAGGTTGCACTCACCGGAGATGATCCGAACCGACCCGATCCGACCCGACCCGCCACGACCCGATGTCCGTTATAACTAAAATGCATTTTGGTTATACTACAGCTTAAGATTATTTCCAAGCCTCGCATTCTGCGATAAATAAAGCTTAAATCTTTAGTATCGTTGGTTGTTTCCATTGTTTAACCCACGCAAGGCGTAGGACTGACAATGGCCGTAGCATAAGCCTTAAGAATACGGGTCGGGCGTGGAAATCGAGACATTGTTATTTTAAATATAAACCTACTCGGAGCCAATAAACGGATTCCACGGATTATACTTAAAGTGATGACAAATGAGTTTGTAGTCTTACATATGTAAAAAAATTTCATGTGGTATGTACCTACCTTACAATATATGTACATTTAATGGCTTACAGTTAAAATGTTATATCTCCATAAATAATTATAATATTGAGAAAACTGAAATTAAACGTTTGAAAACCTTGGACAAATAGATGTTTTTATTTATATATTGTTAAGGAGATACATTTCAATTTGAGAGACGGGTGTGGTTACCGCCGGTTCAGAAACCATTTATTGGATAACCAACATCAGGCCATAGATCGCCCCAAGTGATTCGCTACTTTTGTGACTTGAGAGGTGTCCGGCTTCATGGGATCAGGTTTGTTTTGGTCTTGGTGGTGGATGCGTTTACCCACCTACTGCGTGGCGGGCCGGATCGAGATAAAGTAGTTGTGGGAGACCTTTTGACCTCTCCAACCGGACCCTCACGACCCGCCACCTTGCAGTTCGAGGGATGGATTCTTTCACCCTTTCCTGAACACAATGACCCCCAGATTCCTAACTACTCTTCTTTTATTTTTCCTTCTCAGAACTTCCTCTCTTTCCTTTCGTTAAAAAAGACCCTCCACACAGCATCCCCTAAGATGGCCCTGAGGGAAATTATTTTCCTCCTGTGTGGAGCCAATGCAAAAAAATTACATGATATTCTGAAAGAAGAAAAAATCTGATATTGCCTTGATATTTTCGGGTTTTTCTATTTTTCATTTCGTTTCCCCAAAAATTGATCACATTTTGAAGCATTTAATAATTTAATCATTGAAACTACCTAATAAATTAACGTAAGTTTAAATTTAAAATATTCAGGTAATAATTTCAGGAATCTTAGGAGTTAAACGCTGCATTTTATATAAGGCCAATTACCGAAAATATTTATAGGCTTGTTCATAGTATTGAAATCAACGCATCGACTTACGAAGTGTCTGGCGTTAGCAAGTGAGGAAATAAATAATAATATCCCCTATCTGCTATTAAGCCAATGGAATATTGAACAAAATTACACCGACACTGGATAGATTTGAATCTGTGGCCTAAGCGTGGTAAGAGGAACAAATTTAAGAGGATATGGCAATTGTGAGTAACAATTATTATAAGCAATAATTATCAGCCTGAAACACTCATCCACATTGAAAAATCTTCCGAGAAAAGATACATGACGCCAACGGGACATGAACCCGTGCCCTTCTGATTGCCGCTCAGCTGGTCCCGTTGGCGTCATGTATCTTTTCTCGGAAGATTTTTCAATGTGGATGAGTGTTTCAGGCTGATAATTATTGCTTATAATAATTGTTACCCTTTGTGCTATGCATAAAAATCTTGTCTTAAAGGTTAGTTTAACAATTAAAAATAATAAGCAATTGTGAGCCTCTAAAACAACAAAATATAAAGTAAAGCACTAAAATATTGGATTTTTATGCTATGGTGGAATATTGGTTTTATGCTTGTCCAGGGGCATGGACTGTGGAGCAATATGTTTATGTCCGAGGGGGCATCGAGTATTTAAAAATGGGTTTGTGCCAGAAGTTGGAGCGCGGATTAGTTGAAAATGGGTATATGCCGGAAGTTGGAGCTTCGAGTATATGAAAATAGGTTTATGCCAGAAGTTGGAGCATGGATTAGTTAAAAATGGGTTTATGCCAGAAGTTTAAAATAGGTTTATGCCAGAGTACGGAATAATTGAAAATAGGTTTATACCAGAAGTAGGAGCATGAAATATTTGATAATGGATGACAGAAGTTTGAGGTTCGAATTAGTTAATTAATTATTATGAACAATTGGGTTTATGTCCAGGAGTTGGTTAGGGTTGTGGAATTAGAGGGCAACAATGGGTTTATCCCCGGATCTGGAGCAGGTATGCATTTAAATGTTGAAGTTTGAGTTTAAAAAATTGTCAGCTCCAAATACCAAGATGCAAATTGCAAATTGGTGCGAAACATAGATAAGATGTTAGCAAAGCATTTATTTAATGTTACGAGAAGTTCATAATACACAAACATTACACTTGACACTGTGCAAAAAGATTAATGCATTTTTATTTCTGCTTTATGTGCATCCTTTAAAGATACATCATCTAAGCGTGCGCCAGTTCCTTCCTCCAGGCCATATCGGACAATACGTTTGGTCCGCGAGTTCAAACCGGAAAGCGAATAGAAATGCTGGAAAAACTGAAAAAGAGTACGTTACAATATTCCAAATATACTTCAATACATCTGAAAGGAATGCACCTTTTTATAAATGGTCCAACATTACATACCAGAAGTGACATCACTAAGACTCGCTCGTATGCAACAAGCGCTCCGACAATGTGAAAATACAATAATAATTCTTGAAGTTCAACCGGAACAAATCAAGAAATTGAAGAAGTAAAAGCTGCATTAATTTATAAAAGGGTTAGAGTAATCTTTTATGTTTGAGAAATCTTTGAAGAAATGATTGGACTTTTTTAGGTTTTGCTGGTTTTATTTGACGTTTTTCCTAAGGTTTTGAGAGATTTGTGTGGTGTGCTGCAAGATCAGGTAGGAACATTTACCACAAAGCCATAACAAGCCGCCAACGCACTGCTGAGACTCTTCTTGTGTCTCTGAGTGCACGCGACAGCCAACACAACTGTCTCTTATCATATTATTTACGATTTTTAACCTCAAACCCTCTTTGGTCGTGTGGCAAAAGTTTCAAATTTGGAATGCGATTGTTGTTGCCATTCCATAAAAAATATAGTAAAAATGCTTTTAGTTTTGAAAAAGGATCGCATTTCAGTGCCTACGTAAAAGTTTTTTTAAATTGACAATTCAAATAATGGTTTGCCCTAAAAGATTATGGAAGGGAAAGACAAGATAAAAAAAATCATTAAAATACAATAAAAAATGTTTGTTTTGAATAAATTTAGTACCCGGAGTCAGTAGGACTTTGGCACCATGATTGCAAATTATATGTGTAGCTAAAGGAGACGAAAAGGGAAAAAAAGAGAAGGGGCAGAGGACGGCTGGAAAGCAGGTTATTATATAGTTACTAAACATAGCATAAAAAATTTACAGGAGACTGATAACCGAAGTAATTTAGAATTAGTTTATTTGGTTTGTTTCTTGGGTTTTGTCCCAAATAAACGGCTGGCAATATAAACCCGTGTAGACTGTATTTCCCTAATTCTAATAAATATGCGAAACTAACAAATTTTAATAATTAATTCATCACACTCACATTATGAATCTGAGAAGCCAATAAATTCCGGTGTGTTGGTTTTTGACTGATCTTAAGTAACCATTAATAATTCGCCATCCATGCGTCATAAAAAGCCACCTTTTCTCGCTCACTGATTTCACACAACCTTAAAAACCCTCAACAAAAGGTAAATCAACCAAAAAACAGCAGGTATATTAACCCTCCTAATAAAAAGCACCCTAACCATGAGTCTATTCACAAATCTGCGAGATTTGGGTGAATAAAATCTGTTAAAAGATATTTGATTGCGTGCCTGAATATAAAAGTAACAATGTTTCTATTGCAAAAAAATTCAAATAAACAAATGGTTGCATGATACAGTTCAGAATAAAAAATATATTGAAACTTGTTTCCAATACAGGAGTGAGCTATTCATCAGTAGGGTATAACGACCTACCTCCAATTAATATGATATCGAGATGAGATGAAACAGGTGTTCACAATGGCCGCGGATGATGGACGGATTGGCAAAAGATGATTGGATTTATTTTGCTTTGCACTATTAAAATAGCAATCTAAAAGTCAAAATAACGTTCTTTTCGCTTTTTAATTTAAAAATAATATAAATTGTAAGCTGTAATAGCTTATATGGTAGTTATTATAATTTAATTCTAGTAACTTCGCATGACGAACTTTAGTTTGTTTTAACGTTGGACCTAAGTGGGTGCCCTGAGGGAAGCCCTAAACTTGGTAACTTTTGGGTATTCTGACTGGAGGGCTAAAGGAAAGGGGTTAAACAGGGCCATGTGGAAACTCATATTGTATGTGTAGGAAGATACATAAGCTCTGTAAAATTGTTAGAGATGTGAGCTTTTAAGATGGCAAATGACGACAGTGTTCAAGTATGCTCAGTGTTTTCAGAGCATCATTTTAAATATATATAATGCTAACAAAGATATCTCATTTGGCTCAATCAACTCAAGGAATAATTATGTGAGTTAAGGTCCTGCGCACCATTCTGTATATGGCAACATCGTGTTTCATAGCATTCGTGTTACATATTACTTCCCCTAGGAACCAATTATAGCCATAGATAAATCATTCTGAATAGATAAATAATAATTGCACCTAGTCCTTGTTCACAGGTGCAACGAAGCAGGTGCAGAAAATGACTACGAACTTAAACATTCGTAATGTATTAAGATTATATGTAGGTACTAATGGTAATAAAACCCTTTGGGTGTCAAACACGTAATTAAAGTGATTTTGTCAACGAAAACATATTATATTCACTGGATATGCTTTTTCGGTAAAAAAATAACATTCAACATTTAATCCATACTACCTAATTATTCTACTTTGAAAAAAAAAATTCTACAACGCATTACTTTATGCTCTAACTAAATTTTAAAAGTTGTCGAAACGTGCTGTCAAAACGACAATGTTTCTAAGATTAATAAAAAAGCAGTAAAAAAAATACATATTCGAAAATTCACCACGAAAATACTTTGTTCTTTTTTTTAATAGTTCGTCGCCAAACACCCAAGCAAAAACCATAAATAGATATGATTGTTATACAACCGCAATCCATCGATATTATAAAGTCAATTTTCCAATTTCGATAAATTAAACTTAAAAGGGGTCTTAAAAACAGATACATTAAACATTTTTTTCAAAAATTGAGCAAAACTTACGAAAGTACCTACCTAACGTTCGTTGCATTCTAGTTGCATTACAACATCCATGCAAAACCATAGATATTTTTATAAAGCGGACATCCATCAGCATTATAATGTCAATTTTTCTATACGTGATAAATTTACACTTATAGCCTTACTCATAAAAAACAATTCCCAATCATTAAACAGTATGTTAGTTACACATTGAATAAGACTGTAGATTTTCTATTTCGAATTATCTCTGATATAAAAATGAATCGCTGAATGTGTTGCTAAGCGCATTACTTTCGAACGACTGCACCAAATTGGATAATTCTTTTTTTTGTGTGTTCGTTATTGTCAGGACAAGGTTTTTATAAAACTTTGAGCTCTGGCATTATGAAATTTGTATTAAAAAATGCTATTGGTGGCACGCTAGGAAGCGGCTATTGCTATGGAAAGCGGGATGGAGGAAGGGGAACCTGGGAGACAGGAGGGGGACCTGGGAGGGGGGAGGGGAACTCGGGAGGGGGGTTCGCGGGACGGGGGAAGGGGGGGGGGGAATGAAGTGGGGAGAGGGAAGGTGGGGGTGACGGAGTGGGAACGCGAGAGGGGAAGAGGACGCAGGAGAAGAAGAGGAGGCGGAAGAGGGAACGGGACGAATGGGAAAGGTCAATAAGGGAGAAACAATTTCTTTATTAAATGCCGTAGCAACGCATGCCGGGACTAGCTAGTAACCAATAAAAATTGTCTTTTAACTGTGCTGCGAAAGGACTGACGACATTACATTTTAGAACACTGGCGCATCCGCCCTGCTTGTGATTTTCCCGGCAAAATGACAGTTTGGTTTGCAATTGTTTGTGGATTCACAATTACAAACCAATGCTTTTGTTCATAATTTCTATTCAATTGACCAATTCACTATTATGTTAGATAATTCAGTATATTTCATTTTATTAGTGTTATTTTTTTGTCAGTTTCTATATTAGCAAGGTTTTCACATCCACGGTTATTTATCATTTGTATAAAATATTCACGACATATTTTAGTAAGGCTCTTAAAAAAAATCTTAGGAAAGTACCTACATTCAAATAAAACGCATTATATCTTTATACGACTTAATCGACAATACAATGACAATTTTCTATGGTTCATAACGAACCACTAACACAAACACACCAAAGGATCGTTTTATTCGAACATTGAGCGTTGCATTGCAAAGCAAAAAGCATAGATATTTTTTATAAAGCTGCAGGAGAATCGACATTAAAATGATTAGATTAGTATTGCGGTAAGTGCCGCAGTTGGTCGGTTGGTTTGACGAGGGTTAGAATAGCATCTCGCGGACTCGTATCATGTCCTAAAGCGGAGACTCGGCGGCGTCCAACGAGGCTACCGGTCCTTATAGGAAGTTATTTTCCTCCTTGTAACATTCCTTATAAGATGAAAAACGGGTGCAAACAAAGCGGTGCGCACTGCCCGACCTCGGATGAAACAGATATTTGGTTTAAAAAGAAATATTTATTACAAAAATGTTAGTTCAGTAACGATGTTTCACTTAAATAAATAATAATATAAATCTAAAAACATATGCCCTCGTAGACAATTATGGTTATGGTATCTACATATTCGCTTTCTCCATTTGATTGTTTTATTATTATTATGCGAATCATCATCATCATCATCACTATTGGCTCTACAACCCATGGTGGGTCTTGGCCTCCTCAAGAATCTTCCTCCACTCATCTCGGTTTTGTGCCAGCTCTCTCCAGTTTAGAAGCTCCAAGATAGATATGTCTTTGAGGACGTTGTCGCTCCATCTTAGTCTTGGTCTTCCCAGGCTCCTTCGCCCTATTGGTCTTGAGTTCAGCAGGGACTTTGGTGTTTGATGCTCGGTCATTCTCTCCACATGACCCAGCCACCGAAGTCTTCCCAGTTTTGTAAATTTCGCGACGTTTAGCTCCTTAAACAAAGTATAGAGCTCATTGTTATAACGTCTGCGCCAAAATCCATTTTCTAGAACCGGTCCGAAGATGCGTCTCAAAATTTTTCTTTCAAAAACGTCCAGTTCTCGCTCATTCCTCTTGGTACCCAAGTCTCAGCTGCGTACGTAAGTATTGGTCTGATAAGTGTTTTGTACACTAATATCTTCGTGTTTCTGGACAGCAGTCTGGACTTATTAGTCTGGAGTTATTATGCGAATACTGCAAAAGAATCCCAACTGTTTGGAGTCAATGGGATTATGGCATCCAAATTTGAATGATGTTGTGATGCTGAAGCGAGTGGGTAAACGAAGGAGATTTGAAATAAAATGTATTTGATTAATTTGTGTTATTTAACAATTTATTCATTAAATATAATATATTTTATATTTGCAGCACATTTCAGGGTGGAAGATACTTTCAGAATCGCCCTGGTGTAAGACCACAATTCAGAATTGAAATGTCGCTTGAAATGGCTTAAGCCGCGTTTGGTGACCTGATCTGAAAAGCTAGGTAATTCCCCACCTACGTCCTTCACATATCCGTCTACTCCCCACTGCTTTCAGTCTCACAAACAAATGATGGTCATTCACCGGGGTGTATCTACCATAATCCATATCTTTTATGGATTCTCTCTCCCTTCATCACAATTTCAGAAATGTGATTAGAAAAGATATAATAATGTCGTATAATTTTTTTTTGTGAATAAATCAAACACATTGCGCCCTTGAGATGATTTTTCACGAAAACGGCGCTATACAAGTTATCCAATTATTATTAACTCGATCAAAAGTCTGTTTCATTTTGATTGTTGTGACAATGAAATTAAACGTTACTATCTGCAAATAAACTTGTAACAAACACTGAAAAATATGTATATTGGTACATTACACCTACATTAGTGACACGAGGCATTTTAACTATTCGAAATTGACAACAAAAACTTGCCCGAAAAAAACACTAGAAAACTAGCGTTAGTGCGGGCTATTTCCTAACAATAATCGTCTACCGGCGGAATGAAAATAAAGCAAAAAATGGGAGATAAAGAACACGAAGTAACGCGAGACCAACATTAATGTTGCCAGCCTCGGTTTGTGGCTGGTGACTAAACTAGTAAGTACTTAGAAATGAGGAAAAAAACGGGGTAAAAAGTTTAGTAAAAAAAAAGGGAATTTACGACGATATTTAGGTGGTTTTCCTTGGAATTTGGAGTAATACGCAATTAGGTAGGTGTCATTTGAGAGAGGAAAGAATAGATGGACAGGTACAGATAAATAGATGGAAGAAGAAAGGGGTAAAACCACCATAGTATGTCTATGGGTATAACGCAAGTGGGCAGAAATGGTGACCCGAAATTATAATAATTATAAATATTAATTTTTTTGTGCATTATTTGTCACTTTTAAGCCTAAATTCGAAATCAAAAATACCTTTAATAATAACTTGATATGGAAATCAAATGAATGTATTTATTGTTGTATTTTTGTACTTATACGCTGGTGTATACAGTATATAGACAAGTAGTTTTATCCTTGATGCACTTGAATGAAAATGAGTAAAATAAGTCCTACCAGATTGTAAGATACTCTCAGTATCAGGTGTAAGACCAACATTTAGTATTGAAACGTTGTTTGAAATGGCTTTAGCCCTGTTTGGGGACCAGATCTGAATATCCAGGTTACTTCCCTACCTTCCTTTCCCCATTACCTTTAGCCTGGGACTCTTGTAAGGTATTCACATTTAAAAATAAACTTTTGTTATTCGGCGCACCCCTTCGGGGACGATTAGTCATATTTTGTGTGAGTAGGTATACCGTATTTTCTTTGAACCAAATGCATATGTTATACTATAATATTTAGAACTTTTTGATGATTTTTAAAAGTAGCAGCCAAAAATATGGGAAAAATTAGTCAAAGATAATACTGTTAATTCTGAATTTGAAATACGAGATCGACAAAAATAACTTAAAAATAAGAGGTACCAATGATCAAGTTGGTTAATGCGTTGATAAGACAAAAGATGCTGGGTTCGAGTCACAGTTAATAATAATAGTAATATTTGGATGACTTATATAGCGACTTTTTTGTTAGAAAACACTCCAAGGGCGCTGATTTCTACAATCTTACTTCTAACTACAAACTAGACAAACCATTATAACAACTTATGGCTAAAAATTACATCCGCCCGGTTCATTCATTACCGATACGAAACTATATGTACCTACAGTGATTTTACCAATGAACGCGATGCTGCGTAAAAATGTACTGTACAGGCAGAAAATATACAGGATCATACTTACCTGGGAGGTCACTTGAGATTAACACTGGTTGTGACCGTTACCCTTTCATTTATCTGCGTCTTTTTCTTTCATCATATTTTCGTTTAGATTTATTAGTATTATCTTCTTCAATGATATATATTTAGGCATGCTCATTGCACAAAATCAGAGCACCCCTCATTTAAGTGTAACATTCAACCTAGGTACAGGTACCAGGGGACCAGGGTACCAGGTGCAACAGAGGGTAATAGGAGTCATTCGCGTACCCACTTTACTAGTACCCAAGTTACTAGGCTATATTCCACTAGACATCGAGCAGGTGCAGACCAGAGGTGGGTTGTAGTTGCTTTTGCCGACTTGATACTTAATATACCTTATACATGTGCATATTATAATATGAAGGGAATTTAATCCAGGGCTTGGCAGTGCTTATAAACCCGGGATTAATGAGTCTATTCATTAATTAAGCTATGGAGATAGAAATACTTAAAAAAGTATAAGGTTTTAAAAAAGTTGATATCTTCATCCAAAATACTAAATTCAGCGGTGTATTGTAACTCTGATTCAATGAATTCGGATTTATTTTCATATTTAAGTGACTAACTAACTAACTAACTTACCATCACGCCGTTTCCCCGCAGGGGTAGGCAGAGAGGACGGACCGCCAAACAACTCGGTCTTGGCACACACTCTTTGCCTCACTCACATTCATACATCGTCTCATAAATACTCTTCTATTATTCTGACATTTGACATGGCCCGACTCAAGTATCTGATTCACTTGATCGTGCCATGTCTTCCTCGGGCGTCCTCGACTTCTTCTACCATTCACATTCGCGTCGTATAGTGTCTTTTTCAAAATTGTAACTGATTGTGTGAAGAATTCAAACAAGCAAAGCCTTCCCACGATATAATATTTTATAACAGATTATTTTATTTCTGTATTTGAAATGAGTATTTATTTTGTTTAAATTTCTTATGGTGGGTTTCTTCATTTACCGAGAATGCTAAATGCAATGCTAATTGTAAAAGTAAACGGTCAAATGCATAGAAATTTTTAAATTTCGATCGTTTACTTTTACAATTAGCATTGCATTTAGCAAATGAAGAAACCCACCCTTAGGGTCTTGACAAATGATATCATTTTAATAATTTCGGCGAAAATTATTTTAATTTAAAATAAAACAATAACTTTGTAAACACCACTTTTATACAAGTGGTGTTTACAAAGTTATTGTTTTATTTTAAATTAATAATGTCACATCACAAAGTATCCGCTTCATATGAACGAAAATTATTTTGTTTATTGCTGTAATCGAAAATCAGAATAATGATTTTGACTGAAGGTTAAGTATGTATATCAAATATATAATTTATGTTTAGGTCGTATGTAAATATACCTAGCAGAAAAAAAACTCAATTGGATTTAAATATTAAACTTTCAAAAAACATTATTCATTCATTCATCCGGGTTAACGGGGTGAGGTTTGTAAGGGTCTTGACGACGGATGTATATGCTCACCAATAGCGTGGCAGGCCGGATAGGGAGAGACTGGCTGAGGGAGACCTTTTGATCTCTCCAGCAGAACTATTTCGGAACACCGCCTTGCACCGTGCACCACGAAAATATATTAACAATATTTGAAGAATTTTCCTTAAACGAAATGAGCATCACTTTCCTAAGAGTAATTGATTGCAAAAATTGAAGGCTGTAATCCCGGGATTGCGACTTCATCCCGGGGTCGCAATCCATATTTACATGCAATCAGTACCAAGGATATTGCAGAAGATACGATCAAAACACAATAAATAAAATGCGGTTTAAAACTCAACTGAAGTGGATAGGTTTTACGATACTTCTCGTAATAATTGACTTACGCTGTAAATTTTAAAACAGGATTAAAAGTTTATGAGGACTTTTCTTGTGAATAGAAATTTTATGTGTGATTTTATACACATAAAATTATATTAACAAATATGAATTTATATAACAAAGTGATAAAACATTTTAATAGTCTCCCCGAAGAGCTAATCAAATCAACAGAATTGGCATTATTCAAGAATTTTTAAGGAATTTTTTTTCAAGTTATTTTTTAAAAACTGAACACTCATAAATCACTCGTAAATCAGCAGTAACTTCATTTTAAGGGCCCGCAACCCGAATTTCTGCCGATTTCTTACATATCTCCCTTAAACACGTTAAGTTTTTAAGTCCTTAAAAAATATATAGTTATCTTGAAGATAATATCTAGACATTGCTTGCGCCGAAACGCAAATTATATAAAATTTCCTCGATAGAAAAAAATCGCAAAGTATGCTCCAAAAATTATTATAAACAGGTTTTTTTCAGTTATTTTACAAGTAATATGTATGAAAAAAATCACAGTGTTTCTTTAAATGCTGTTTAAGACAATGCCCGCGATATTTTTGCTTTATTTTAAACGAGTCGTGTTTTATTAAACATTTTCGCATCGATTTTGTCGCTGTAAATGTTAGCGCTCTCCTCTAACATTCGTAATTTTGTATCTCTCCATCTTCTTCTTTTCGGGCCCGGTTGCTGAGCCTTAAATCATATTTATATTTTTCGATGCACCCATTCCGTCCTTCGGGTGATACTTAAAAGAATTCGTATTGTTCTCTTTCATAGACTTTTCATTTATTTTACGGAAAAGCTCTTTCACAAGCTATTAGCTGCTACAAGCCTTAAAAATGAAGATGAATTAATTGTACGTACGCAATATGACTAACTAACCATCACGCCGTTTCTACGCAAGTAGGCAAGGAGGACGGACTGCCAAACAACTCGGTCTTGGCACACGCTCCTTGCCTAATTCACATTCATACATTGTCACATACTCTCCTAATATGTCCCACTTGCGACCGTTATCTTTTATATTTTTATGTGTCTTGTTCTCTTTCACACATACGTAATGTGTGGTTAAACCATGTATTATTATGATCGTGTGAGAAATGTAGAGATCCGCAAAGTATGCAAGGCTGATGTAAGCCTAATGAGTAAGATTAAGAAAAGGACCCTCAGATGGTTTGGGCATGTAGAGCGAATGAATGAAGAAAGTAGTGTAAGAAGAATATATGACGCAAATGTGAATGGTATAAAATGTCGAGTACATCCAAGGAGGACATGGCACAATCAAGTGAATCAGATAGTTGAGACGGGTCATGTCAAGAGTCAGAATAATAGAAGAGGATGTATGAGACGATGTATGAATGTGAATGAGGCAAAGAGTGTGTGCCAAGACCGAGTTGTTTGGCGGTCCGTCCTCTCTGCCTACCCCTGCGGAGAAATTAGTTACTCTTAGAAACTAGTTGTACTCTTTCATATTTTCGTTTAGATTATTATTAGTGTTATCTTCTTCAAAAAAATATATATTTGTCAATAAAATATACGGTCGAAGCAAAAGTTCGCGTCTTGTCCATGCGTTAAAGTATTTAGTATGCTTGTCGAATTAGCGTGAAAAATAACGAATTTAAAACTTTTTCTTATATAATTTGACTGTTGAAAGCAGTGCAATCTGTTGATCGTCGAATTCATGTCATTTATTCATCGATTCTTGACCATCTGCCGCATTGATCAGGTAAAGTATTCATTGACCAAACAAGTGATATTTCAATCTGCAGGTTTGAGTGCAACAATAGCACCTTCCAAGGGAGGCTGTGCTGGGTCCATTCTACCTCAAATTGTGTAGAGATTCCCCTACATATTATTGGAGAATACAAAAGATTCGCTGCCCTGCTTAAAATAAATGTATACAATACGACATAAATGCGCGTGAGGTTTCAATTCATTCTTGTTATACAAATGCAAAGTACTGCAGTTTGTGTATATCTATATTGTGAGGTTAGTGGTTGATGGGTTGGGAAAAGGCAATGAAATGCATCTTTTCATTTTGTAATAAATTTTTAGTATAATACAAGGGGGGCTGGTTGTAAATGCCTTTTAAAATGAACAGTTATCAGATAATGGTGAATTTATTTCTTGATAGTCGTAGTCTAGGACTACCAGATCATACGAAGTTGATTAATACGTTTAACCTTACTCCCTTATTTTACAGTAGCTCCACACAGGAGAGGCCCTGAGGAATATGATTTCCCTCAGGGCCTTATCTTAGGAGATGCTGTGTGGAGGGTTCGAGGGAAGTCAAGGATAGTAAGTTTTGAGAAGAAAAAAGTTATGAAGGGTGGGTAGGAATCTGGGGGTCAGTGTGTCCAGGAGTGACGGACGTATGAATCCATCCGTCCAACTGCAGTGCAAGGCGATGGGTCGAGAGAGTCCGGCTGGAAAGGTCAAAAGATCTCCCTCAACCAGTCTCTCTCGATTCGGCCCGCCATGCATCCGCCGCTACAAACCTCACCCTATAAATCTGGGCACCCCTGCTAAGTCTCCAAACGTGGCGAACCACTTGGGGTGACCTACAGAGGTGTTGGTTATTTAATAAATGGTTCCCGGGGCGGCGGTACCCATACAAATTGCACCCTTATGGGTCGGCAAGGAATCGACATAAACCTGGTGGAGTGTGAATTCCCTGAAACCACTAAGTTTTGAACGTAATCAAATTAACTAACTAACTAACCATCAAGCCATTTCCCGCAGAGTAGGCAGAGAAATTCGGTCTCGACACACACTCTTTGCCTCATTCACATTCATACATAATCTTCAATTATTCTGACTCTTGAAATGGGCCGACTCAAGTATCACTTGATCGTGCCATGTCTTCCTCGGGCGTCATATATTCTCCTTACACTCCTTTCTTCGTTTATTCGCTCAACATGCCCAATTCATCTGAGGGTCCCTTTCTATTATTAGATATTGGTTAGGTAGGTGTATATCTAAATATAACTACACTTTATATCTACTGTTTTATGTAATCTTATAATATTACTTGCATCTTGCAATCGCTGAGCAAATACATAATTTTATTATTTATTTTACAACCCATAGCGCTCCATGCTCCATACATCCCGGCAGAGTCGTGCGCTGCCAATCACAGTAATCGATTCCGTGTCCAAAGCTACAAAGCACAGCACCAAACACTGTTATAGCACCAACCACTATTGCATGCACCAACCACTGTTGTATAGCACCAACCACTGCTGTATAGCACCAGTCACCACTTCCTAACGCCAATCTGCAGCGGGCTATAAGGCTACAGCTGGCCCAGTCGAAAGTATCAAAGGTCTGCAAAGGTCGGCAATAGAGCCAGCTTTGCATAACACTCATGACTCTTTGTTTCATGTGCTCCTGGAAGCAGAAACTGTTTTTGGATAGCACTCGTACAATCATGAACTGATTAATTTAAGATTTTAAACAAAGTCACCGCTTATAGCACCGTTATTTTTCGGTTATCCGTTTCTTTTTTGTAGTAGATATTTAGGGACTTTTTCAACGTTTGTCTGATGGAAACTGTTTTCAAGCTTCAAAAAACACTGGTAATAAATATTATAATTAAAAAGGTTGATAAATAAATACGAGCAGCATTGATCCCCTGTACATCGGTGCACTTGTGAAACTAGACGGACACGAGCGGAACACCCATTCACAATTGAAGTTCGCTTCAAGAGAACGGATCGTTTCTTCGACCCGTTTTGTGTATGTGGAACGAGATACCGGCATGTTTTTCCTTCTTCAAGATCCACATTAATAAATCCCAACCTGGTGGTGATAGAGTTCCCCTGTGTTTAAATTTGTTAAAATTAAACGCTTTCATTCACGTGATTTGAATCACAACAATTTTTCAGATTTTCCAGAGATTCTTTTCAGCAAAATATAAATGCCTTTCTACGGAAAATTTATACTTACATCCACAATTCTGTACTCGTATTACTTAGTTTTAGATAAATGCTTCCACCTGTTTTTGTAGGTGTGAGAGATAAATAAAAAAGGCTCTACGATCCAATCAAAATATCATCACCATGAAATAATTATAATAAAACTACAATCGAAAAATGAGTAATTCAAACCAACACAATCCACAAAAGAAGCACTGCATGTTTTATATTTACTCAATTTACTGATGCAATTTTCTGTTATTTTGTTTGGAGTCCATAGATCGTTATCATGACTAACGACTTTGACGCTGAAAAAACATGTAATTAAAGAAATAGAAAACGCTTTATACAACCTTCGGTTAATCAAATCTCGATCAGGAAAGAGCAAATCAAAGCACTGTAATTAAGAAACAGTTATCAATACAAATTAAATGCAAACAAGTGGCATTTTGTCCTAATCACTTTCGTTAGATTTTCCTCGATGATTATGTGAGCCTGGGAACCAACGGTGAAGTGTTCACTCCTACCAGTATGTTTGTGTATGTATGAAGATATTTACGTCAGTTCCGGTCGCACGCAATACTCTGCGAGAAAAAACGTATCTAAACGATAGCCGTAAGAGTTATTTCTAAGGTGAAAGCGAACGGTGGTAAATAGAGCTAATTACGCAATAAAACAAGATAATATAAAGTGTTATCTGTCTATTTATAATTTTTTTTTTATCTGTTTGATCTGAGTTTGCTCCTCTCACCTTACTTCAAATATGTAAAGGTGATTTAAAAGTCGGGGATACTCCAGGAAGACATGGCACGATCGGGTGAGTCGGTTTTTGTCTATAGTCGGTATAATAGAAGAGTTTGTGTGATACGATATAAAGGGGGGCTGAGGTAATAACAAAAATATAATAAAAATTTTGATAATGTTTACAGTGCCTTTTTTCTGAACAGGTAAGCGGGCCGTAAGAAATCGGGCCCGTAATCACGGGTCCGTAAGAAATCGATATAAACCGAGTAATGTAAGAAAGCGTTATAATCCAACATTTGTAGGACAGTCGACGTTTGTCATATGAAAACGGGTCGTTTCTGCGATTCGTTCTTGCATACAACAGCTTGGCAGTGGAACGATTTGCCGGCCCCTGTATTTCCTCCCTCCTACATAAAACATTGGTCTTTTTAAAATTTCTGCAAAAATGGTTCTAAAAATTAAATTGATACTTATAAATTGATATCTTGACAGACTATTAATTATCCGCAGTTTTTTTATTACCAAACTATGTAATTTGTACTGTATTAAACAGCTCGTGAGCTGAGATTGGTAAAATGTTTTAAAAGACGTTTAAAAAACCAGTAAATTGCTGTTATTAAAAATTATAGTAAATTTGATTGATTTGTGGAATTTTTTAAGAGGCTCTATGTACTGTGACAGTTTTGCGGCCTGAAATCATAATTGACGCATCGGAATGCAAACAATTTAAAAATTTGCATACTACGGGATCAAAAACAAAACAAGTTCCACCATTAAAATATCTACTTAAGGGACATAATAAGTTGACTGAATTATAGTGAATTTAAACTGTTCAAAGAGGCTGCAGAACATACCCGTTGAGAAACAAGGCTTCTTCATAAAATAATCATTATCAGAATTGCAGTGGCGGTTTTCTCTAAAGTGCATTTGTGCAATGAACTTCCATACAAAACATATATAACGAAAGAACAGAAGCTTGCATTATAATTTTACCAATCTTTAAACAGGGCACCATTCAAATTCTGTGCTTAAAATCCATCGATTTGAATGAATATTCGTACTCGTGCGTGTCCGAAATGAATGGCAAATCTCATAGGTGCGTTATGAATATCAGCACCTATGGGCCTTCCGTCATACGAAATTAGGTTCGACATTAGGTTCATACAAAATATACTAGTGAGGCTAGAGCGGTAGACATGCAAACTACCTGAGTGCGGAGCACCTATGAAATTTGTTAAAACCAAAATTTGTACGCAATAGTATTTTTCAAGCATCAACGGATTTTTTTCTGCGAATTTCGTGTTTTAAGCTTTTATTAATTACTGAAATGTTATTTGTTTTTCTATGATTTTCGTATATAAAAGTTAGGTACCTATTTATAGCTTGTATTTTTTTAAACATTAATACCGCACAAGAGGCCCAACTGCTCCCGTCTGGAGCCAGTGGGACTACGGCATCCCCAATTGGGGTATGTTGTGAGGCTGAAGGCAGTGGGGATGGGAAGGAGATAGGGAAGAGGAAGGTGGGGAAGTACCTGGCTATTCAAATCTGGTCACCAAACACGGCAGAAGCCATTTCAAGCAACGTTTCAATTCTGAATGGTGGTCTTACACCAGGGCGATACTGAGAGTATCTTCCACTCTGGAACGTGCCGCAAATATACTATGTATTATTTTAAATGAATAAATTGTGAAATACACAAATTAATCAAATCAAATTTATTTGCCACGCCGGGATTCGATCCCGCGACCTTCGGAATGCGAGTCAAGCGCCTTACCGCTGCACTACGCAATATGCAATTTGGGAGGCGGGAATGGGTACCGCCGCCCCGGGAACCTTTATTGGATAACCAACACCTCTGCCATAGGTCACCCCAAGTGGTTCGCTACGTTTGGTGATTTAGCAGGGGTGCCCGGGTTCATGGGGTGAGGTTTGTCTAGGTCTTGGAGGCGGATGACCGGGACATACTGAACCCCAGATTCCTACCCACCCCTTAAACCCTTTTCCTTCCCAGAACTCTCCTCTCCTTCCCTTTTCCTTAAAAAAAACCCTCCACACAGCATCATCAAAGATGACATAGGCCCTGAGGGAAATTATTTCCCCAAGGCCTCCTGTGTGGAGATCATGTAAAAAAAAAAAAAAAAAAACTACGCCGTATATTGTATATTGTAGCTAGGTCGCTAATCTCTGGGGTAGTCGTATGATGAAATTTCTTTAGATCTAGGGAAAAATATAAATTATAATAAAGACCAACGTAGGATATTTTCATTTGTCTGAAGGATTTTTCTTCTCACCTTTTTAATCTCCAATTGAACTCCCAATGAGAGAGGCCACGAACCGCCACTGTCAGAATGAGGGGCTTCTGGGTGTTTTGAAATGAATATACTCGTATAATATGTTATTTTATCATGGGTTTGAGATGATCGGTGTTCACAAAAATGCTAAGCGAAACCTTCCAAGATTAGCAGCGATACGATTTAATGAAGCCAAATGTGCGAGGAATTTTCGAATAAAAAACTGAGTTTTAAGCAATCATTTGGATACACGTGGAGGAATTTGATCAATGAGATTTTTATAAATAATTTGATGAGAAGCGTCTTCACGTCCGTTTAAAATTGACCAATTTTGGTATTTTAATAATTATTATTTTAATATGTAGTTGTGCATCTATTTGAACGAAAGTAACGAAGGTGCTTAAGTCCAATCTATATTATGTCTGTGGTGATGGGGCTTTGTTTTTTTTATACGAATCTACAGCTTTATTCAAAGATTGATGAAATTTTGCACACTTGAAGTTCAGAACAAGAGGAAGATGACTGTCTGCATGAAATTTCGAAAACCACCTAGTCCACACACATTTTTTAATACCCATTATTTAAGCATTTTTAATGAACATTTGCACAATTAACATTCAAATAAGAGTAATGAATATCATCTGATTTCAAAACACCCTAGGAAAAGCCCTAGCAACGCCGGATACTTCAGCTAGTACCCAAATAATAGACAGAAATTAGGTATTTTGTGTCTAATTTATGTCAATTATTCAGGTAAATAAAATACATAACAATTCTTTTTCCATTTTTTGACATTGTCTTAGGCCGGTAAATATCTACCATTATATCGATTAATCCGATTTGACATCTCGTAATATGAACAACTACCATACCAACTCTAACAGCTAAAAAGGTAGTATCTAATACGGCCACCATCTTGAACCGGAACCGGAGAACGTAACAAACAAACTAACAAATAGATGAAACACCAAAAGATTGAGTTGAAACAAGACATGCTAAGATCAATCAAAAATCCGTCATTCTGTCATCTGGCTCTTGCTAACAAAACAAAAAAAACTGATTCCTAGTCTCTAATGCAAGGGCGTGAGACCTGTCTGTTGGTCGTATCGAAAACCAATAAAGTTGGATAGGCATTCGCTTTGAAAGCTCACGGAACAATATAATAATATCTGCTTTGCATAGCGGCACCGTTGATTATAAGGTAAGTGCCAAAGCTTTTAAGCAATCAATCTGCCTTTGTTCATCCGATTGAAGTTCTAAGATGAAACAATTCAGCGACAGCATCCAACTGCGATCATAAAACAATACGGTAGAGCCGGGTGGTGGTATCTACCTACTTAGCGTTTTAATAACAGGCTTTTAAGGTGTTGGTGCAAGGTTTCTGACGTATTCAACGGTAAAGTCAATCAGATTTTGATGTCTAAACATTTCAGCTTTGAACACCGCTCCAAAATTGTTGTACAAGAGTAAAGTTAATGGTAACTTTTTATTTATTTATTTATTATATTAACTAGGTGACCCAGAGGAAGACAATTGACCTCAGGGCCTCTCATCATCTTTGGGGATGCTGTCTAGGAGGTTTTTTGTGAAAAGGAAGGAATCTTGAATAGACCCGTGTTGTATGTAGGACGGAGGAAACTTAGAGGCCGGCAAATCATTCCACGAGAACGAATAGTAGAAGCGACACGTTCACGTGTGACAAATATCAACCGTGTAGAAATGTTGAGGGCGCGTTTGGCGTGTTTCCCGACTGTGCACCGGTGCCAAAAGAATCAATGACACCAGTTCCTTAGAGCATCCTCCATTTAAATATCGGTAGAACATGGCCAGCATTAAGTAATTTTCCTCTTATTTTAAACATCAAGGGACCAAAATTTCATCAAGTAACAAAATTCTGCTTTAAAGGGTGGAAAAAATGGGATTGGGGTGGTTTTTTCGAAATCTCGTGTAGATAACTTCTTCTTATGTGTGCAAAATTTCATCCAATTCTGAAAAAAAACTGTAGATTCATAAAAAAAATAAAAACAGAGTGTGCAATTCACACGCGGTAGAAGTGAAACGAAAACTAAAGTAGACAAGAATGATGAGGTTGCGAAGCACCGCACAAAGAGGAGACCGATTATACTACCTCATTATCTCGCAGGTTAAATCCTTTAGATTATGTGTTTGTCTCTGTTTGGTGTCGCTATGTTTCATTGAGTTTCAATTTACAACGGTTCTAAAGAAGTTTTCACTACAAAAATAATTCGACAGACTCTTTTTTATATTGCAAATAGATTTTCCACATTTATCGTGTGGTTTATTTGCAATATACAAAACTCATTATACAAAAATGCAAGTATATAAAATCATCGATTCGTCGATACACCATTGACTATAATGGCTTTAAAATCAAATGTCCAAACGACATTACTTTAAAAGCCCAGATGGTTTTGGCTGAAAGGAAACGTGTATCGTCTTATCTTTTGTGTGACAAATATGCATTAGGACTCGACCACTCTCAGATACGCTGATAAGGACGACATTCTGTCTTCTCTAACACTCTAACGTTGAAATTTAAAGTACGTTGTTAGGATATAGTCATAGATATTGTTATTTCATAGATTGTGTCATTTCTTAGAAGAGACAGGCAAAACATTATCTTCAAAATTATGGTATTTGTTATTGCGGTTAGAGTGGTGGATGACTACCGTAATTTGGGAGGCGGGTTTGGGTACTGCCGCCCTGGGAGCCATTTATTAAATAACCAACTCTGACATAGGTCATCCCAAGTGCTTCGCATTTGGTGTTTAAGCAGGGGTGCCCAGGTTCATGGAGTGAAGTTTGTCTAGGTCTGGCGGCGGATGCATCTACCTGTTTATCGGAAGGGACTGGTTGAGGGAGACCATTTGGCCTCTCCTGCATGATCCTCTCGACCCATCGCTTTGCACCGTAGTGGAAGGGATTGACCACACCAGTTATCATTTTCCTTCCTGGAACATCATCTTCTCCCTTTAATTTAAAAGACCCACAGCATCTCTAAAGATGACATAGGCCACGAGGGAAACTATTTTCCTCGGATGGAGCTATTATTAAAAAAAAATCGAAGCTTTGCTTAAAGGGCGTTTCCGTCATATTTAAACAGTCAGGTAATCCCAAACCTTTCTCTACCCATCTCTTTCTCTTCCCTTCATCATTCAGCCTCACAACGTACCCCAATAGAGAACACCAGTTCAGATTAATTTTTTTTAATGAATAATGACCTTCTGACTTAAATAACTGCACTTTAATTTTTATTTTTAGAGTTAGTTTTAATAATTAAAATAATTGTCAAAGTTTTCATTTTTCAAGACCCCCCGAAAACCACCGTATGTATGGTGAATCGTGTGACGTCATCACTCCTGAAAAATTACTATAGGATCGGGCAATCAGCTTATCAACTGCCGCCATTTTGAATTTCGTTGTTCGAAGTATTCTCCCTAGAAATAGCATTACTATTTTTTTTTGTGCAGTAGTTTTTGAATATTTTCAATAATAGAGATAAACTAACAAGAGATACCTTTATTTTTGATTCATTATTTAGGCCTAAATAATGCTTCAATAAACACAACAACTAAATCTCTATAAACAGGATGTAAATAAACGAATAAATCAATACAATGGCTTGTGTCATATCATGCATTCCCATACAATGACTTTACGGTGACGTCACGACACGTCGAACAGTGACGTCACCACTAAAATTTCAATAATGCCAACTTGACGGTGTGATTTTACGACCCGATTAAAAATGGACTTTTTAATATTTTTTTAAAAACTCTACGTTTAATATTACTTATATATTCAGAATCAGCGTTTATTGGTCTATATGAACATATTTTTTTAAAACCATAATATTTTTCACTGGGGTTCCTTATTAGGAATGCCTAAATCATGCAGGATCCGGTCATTTGGGTGCAGTTTTCGTATCAGAAAACGCCATTTATAGCATAAATTTCGGGATTTGTCATGTACCTACCTATTTCTTTTTCTGATAGTAATAAGGTTGAAATTGCTTCGTCGCGTTGTGTCAACAACGCCAAAGCATCTAAATTACAAAAAATGTTCCTCATAGAATTTTAACTAATTTTACAAGATTGTACAAAAGACTAACAAAAAAAATCTAACAGTTCATAGCATTTTTATAAAAAAATATATAAAAAATATCTACACCACAGGATTTAATAAAAATATATTATACAAAATAATAAAGTTTATAGGGAGGTATACCATGATTTTAAAGTTTTTTTTTTTATTTTTTTTATTTTATTTTTTATTTTTTTTTATTTATTGAAATAATAGATAATACATAATATAATCAACAAACAAGTCCTGCTAAGCCAATTGAATCGGCTTGTCAACAGGTGCTTATATTTTAGTTACATATTTATACATTTTTAAATTTTAAAATTTACATCTTATATCTACAGATACAACATTTTTTCATACATATCAAAATCAATATAAATCTTTTTTTTCCGATAGCCAATTTTTCACCATATATTTAACCTTATTCATAGAATTACATTGCTTTATAGTGTCAGGTAATAAATTAAATATCTTCGGTATGATATATTCAAACGTTCTCTGTCCGTACTTATTGTTAAATTTCGGAACTATTAACCCGTCGTTACGCGTGAATCTAGTGCTGTATTTATGTTCTAATTTCTCTTTATGCTGCGGGGTAAATATATGTTGAATTATAATTTTGTGCCAAAGTATTGCCTTAACAGGTAAAATTTTGGCACTCTGAAACAGCAACGGTTTATTTTGTTCTCAAAAAAACAGTCATCTCAAAAGCCTCAAATACAAAACGATGTTTTCTTGAATGAATTCGTAGTCGGTACTGCCAAAAGATTCAGCTATTAAACCGAAGTAAAATTCCACAATTATAACTCGGTCGGAAAAAACACCTGCTTCAATTCGTGATTCATTCGCGATGAGTTAGTTGGTCGGTAGCACTGAACTGAAAATCTCCAGAAGTGTCGTAAGTTATAACGTTATAATAATAATAATATTTGGATGATTTATACAGCGCCGTTTTTGTGAAAAATCACCTCAAGGGCGCTGAACAAACTTATAATACATTTCTAAAATCTAAAAAACTACAAGCTAGGCAAACAATTATAAACAACTTATGGCTAAAAATTGCATACATCGGTTCATTAATCACCGATACGAAAATATGTGTACAATATTTTGACCAATGAACGCGATGCTGCCTAAAATTTAATGAAAACAGGACCATACTTACCTGGGAGGTCGCTTGAAATTAACACTGTATATTGTCCATTTAAAGAAACTTAGATAGAGTTCGCACGCAGAGGACATTATTGTGAACACATGTTATTTAATCCTGAAAATTATCAGTGTAATCATCAATTTAGACAAGAACTTTAGCCTCCTAGATGTCATAGAGGCCAATGAAATTGATTTTCAGTTTAATATTCAATTATTCTTTACTACGAATCGGTTTACATTATATCTACGAGTCGGTTTACATTATATTCAATTTGGGAGGCGGGAATGGGTACCGCCGCCCCGGGAAACCTTTATTGGATAACCAACACCTCTGCCATTGGTCACCCCAAGTGGTTCGCTACGTTTGATGATTTAGCAAGGGTGCCCGGGTTCACGGGGTGAGGTTTGTCTAGGTTTTGGAGGCGGATGACCAGGACACACTGAACCCCAGATTCCTCCCCACCCCTTAAACCCTTTTCCTTCCCAGAACTCTCCTCTCCTTCCTTTCCTTAAAAAACCCTCCACACAGCATCCCCAAAGATGACGTAGGCCCTGAGGGAAATTATTTTCCTCAGGGCCTCCTGTGTGGAGTTCATGTAAAAAAAATATACAAAAAATAGTCGAATAAAAATAAAAATCTTAATTACTTTATAAAAAATATAAATAGCCTAAAATAATAATAATAATATTTGGCTAATTTATATAGCGCCGTTTTCGCGAAAAATCACCTCAAGGGCGCTGTACAAATAAATACATAAAATAATAATATTACCGGCTTACAACTAAGATTTACAATTATTACTAGTGACTTACATCTAAGACTTATAGCTAGTGGCTTATGACTAAGACATATAAACGCTAACCTAAACTGAACTCAATGACATGCATGTTTACAATCATGCATGACTTAAAGTTAGAGATTTACAACTAACATATAAGTATTTACATTTAAAAAACTTCTACACATCTTATACATGTTATACTTTCGCCAGAATCATACACAGCGCCAGAAGAAGGAGGAAGTTTTTACATAATATTACTTTTTAAGGACATGGACGCAAAAATTATCGGATTTACGAAAACGTATGGAACCTACTAAAAAATGTGTTTTTTCATTAGAAATGTATGAACTCTTACATATAAGAAACCATTTTTAATACAATTTATGATTAAAATATCTGTGACAGTTTCTATTGGTTAATTTTTTTTCTTTCTTTTAAAATTATTTACAAAAAAACAAAAACCATTTTTACGCTTAAAACCGTGACCTCTAGACTCTAGACTACGTTTGCAAGGGATTTTTATGCCTATTATCTACATTGGTAACAAATTTTCTTACAAGCCTAAAAAAATAAAGTGTAAATAAAGTCCATTATAAAAAATGTTTCGAAGTTTAAAGTTTTTAGTTCCTACTTAAGAACCCCTTTTCGGGTGTGGTTTTACTGTATAATGCTATAAGTTATTTAGATCGCAAATTATTTTGATATTTGTGCCTGAACATCACAACATAAAATAAAGCATGCTTTGGCGATGTCGTTTTTGGATAAATTAAAACAGGAGGCCGGTGTTGAGCGAGAATTTCAATCTTATGACCATGTGTATAAAGAGTGTGTGATTTCACCAGATTTCGAATGCTACACGGCGAATGAGGGAAAATTGAGTTTACTTTGAGTACACGCAGATGTCCACAAAACACTTCTATTGATTAATATCTTCAATGCCTGCCGTGAAATGATTCATTCGAGATGAGGCGGTCCAACCAAAACAGCCACAAATAACTATAAAACTACGGTAAAAAGCGTCAAATATAAAACGGAAAGTAAATTGATTCGAGTAAAACAGTTTTACCAACAAACTACTTCCGATTTGCGGTCAATCAGATCACTTTATTAACCTGCTCAAATAATACTAAAACGCCGAGATGAAATCTTCAAGAATTTAAATAATCGTATTATTTTTATCACAATGATAATGGTTGTTTGTGTTAATGTTCCTCGCATTTGTGTAATTGGTAACGGTATAGATGTTCCGCCGTAATTACACGTCCAGTAAACGCTTTGTAAGGCCGTAAATAAATAACACGAACGTGGTTTTTTGCGCGAGCTTTTGTAAGCGATACGAGAGTTCTTTAGTTCCGACAAGATATACACTGACTACTTTATAGCACGTAACGAGTTTAAATTTATTTGTTTTGTACCTACAACATTTGATAAATTGATAAATATAACAAAGAAGAATTGGTAAATAGAGACTCTGGACTCTGAACTGGTACAAAACGAAATATTAAGAGTGGTAAATGTATATTACTTTACATATCTTAGCTCTCAGTATAACTTTGGTAAAAGTTCGCCGTTCGGAATCGAAACGCTTTTTTTAATATTAACTCCACACAGGAGGCCTTGAGAAAGATAATTTCTCTTAGGGTCAATGTCATCTTTGAAGATTCTGTGTGGTGGGTCTTTTTGAGGAGAGGAAGAAGTGAATATGGGTATTCAGGCTGGCAAATCGATTCGCAACCGAGTTTTTGTACTTAAGAGGAAATACTAGCGGCGTTTTTTTTCTTCATACAAACGTATTCCCCGTTTATCTCTCTGGATTTTGACCCTAGAGCAATTTTTTTTTTACATAATATAGATATCAACCATTAGCGTGTCTTTTTTTGATAATTTACTTCTTATAGAAGTTAGGACCTTCCAAAAATGAATAAAATTGCCTGGTTTAAACGCCGTCAAAATACGTTCAGTATACAAACTAAACAATGTATTTTTAAAAAAAGCAAAACGTACCGACATAGAATATTTTCTTCTAATACAGTTAGTGAAAAAAAAAATTAAAATCGGTCCAGTTTTGGAGAAGAAAAATGGGGAATACAAAACATCGATTTTGACGATTTTATTTAGGTACTAGCTGGTCCCGGCATGCGTTGCTATGCCATTTAATAAAGATATTGTTTCTCCCTGAGTGTCCTTTCCCATTCGTCCCGTTTCCCTTCCGCCTCCCCTTCTTCCCCTGCGTCCTCTTCCCCTCTCGCATTCCCACTCCACTCCCCCCCTTCCCCGGTCCGGCGAACCCCCCTCCTGAGTTCCCCTCCCCCCTCCCAGGTCCCCCTCCTCCCTCCTGCGTTTTCCTACCACCTTCCCCGCCTTCCCTCTTCCCTTTCCCGCTCCCTCGTCCCGCCAACCCTCCACCCGCGTTCCATATATTCAATCCCAGTACATTCAGTTTTTAAACAGCCCGCGTGCCACCTTTTACAATTTTTATTCAAATTTCCATTTTCTAATTAAATTTGGTACCTAACATAGGTACCTGTTTAAAATATCTGAAATTCTTGATTCGATTCAAAATATTAGGGGAGTACCTACTTTAAATAAATTTTTCAACTTTTCAAAAATAGAATCCTGATTGAACAATCATTCATTGTTTTGCAAAATGTCATTCTCTAACACGCGAACTGTCAAACGTGCGATCTTTTCTGGTATTATTTAATATTCTAAAAAAAGAATTAGCGAAATCGGTTCAGCCGCTCTCGAGACTTGCGCTTACCAACAAATTTAGCGATTCATTTTTATATTATAGATTTTCGGCCCGATATGCAGTTGTCCCTTTCGCTCAGTTCCCCTGAGGGGAGCGCGGAGTGGAACAGAAGACATTCGTTACAATACCTATCGACGATATTTTTAAATGGCCGGCATATCTCTTAAGAACGGAACGCAGAAGGGACCCGTTCTCATGTGACAAATGTCAACGGTGTACAATATGTTGGGCGCGCGTTTGGCGTGTTTCCCGTCTACATATATGCACCGGTGCCGAAGAGATCAATGACAATGACATCAATGGTTCCTCGGAGCATCTTCCATTGAAATACCGGAAGAACATGGTTAGCATTCCCACCTGACACCTGTGCTCTAAAGATTGCAATCCGCTTGTTAAGACAGGGGAACCTACCAAACGAACCGCCCGTTTCTGCTTAAAATGCCTTGTTTAGTGACGAGATGAAATGCGTGCAAAGTCCAGTAAATGCGTAATGACGTAATGAGTAAGATTAATAATTTCTAACTATTTGGTTATTATTATAAATTCAGTAGTCAAAGACGACATAGCAACAGATATGGGAAAACGTATATAATTGAATAAAATCCAAGTAGACCTCCCCTCTCCCCCTCCTCGTATGTTTAATATATATAAATCGTAGATTAAGAAACAATTGTACCAGTTTGAAGATGGCCTTAACAGGCTGAAAACGTTTCCGGTCGCAAATAAATTAAGTGGAAATGAGCTTTACATTTGTTTTAATATAATATTATGTATCCACATATTTTAAATATAATTAATATAGAGAAATCGACTTACCAACAGATAGAGGCGTATAAACGACGTGTGTAGAATGTTGCAATAATTGGACCGATTATATTGTTATAAAATTGTGAGAAACAATTATCTTTATTGCTACCAGCCCACGATCTGATCAATAACAATATTTGAGTTTATATGGAGGGACACAAGCAGTGGCGGTCCTTCTCTCGGGTCAATTGGTCAAAAACCTCCCAAAATTATAAGATGACAGTAAAATATGATAAGTCTAAATATATAAAACAAAGTCGGGTTAGTTACACTATTTATAACTCGAGAACGGCTGGGCTGATTTTGATGATCTTTGATTTGTTGGATTTGTCTCCGCCCCGGATAGGATAATAACTATTAAAACATCACAAAAGTTAACGACATAAATAGTTATAAAGAAAATTATTTTCCCCATACATTTTGTATGGAACGAATTCTCCTGTTTTGAAAGAACTGCAGCAATATTGTGAGGGGTATAATATTGAACTGTGCATGAATTCCAAACATTCAAAAACGTCAAATGTCAATGCGTTGATTGTTGTGCATTTGTTTTTAATCGTGTAATGCTGCCCTTCTTTCTTACACACTCAATGTCAATAGTCGAAAATGAGACAAATGGTGAACGTATGTCTGCACACCTCCAAAGGAAAAATACAATAATTATAATAAATCTCTGAAATGAAACGCATTTTTTTACATAAGCTCCACACAGGAGGCCCTGAGGAAAATAATTTCTCTCAGGACCTATGTCATCTTAGGGGATGCTGTGTGGAGGATCTTTTTAAGGAATGGGGAGGATAGAAAGTTCTGGGAAGGAAAAAGGTATGAGGGGTGGGTAGGAATCTGGGGGTCAGTGTGTCCGGGAGTGACGGACGTATGAATCCATCCCTCCAACTGTGGTGCAAGGCAATGGGTCGAGAGGGTCCGGCTGGAAAGGTCAAAAGGCCTCCCTTAACCAGTCTCTCTCGATCCGGCCCGCCACGCAGCAGGTGGGCAGGCGCATCAACTGCCAAGACCCGGACATAAGTCACCTCATGAACCCGGGCACCCCTGCTAAATCACCAAACGTAGCGAACCACTTGGGGTGATCTATGGCAGAGGTGTTGGTTATTCAATAAATGGTTCCCGGGGCGGCGGCACCCGTATCCGCCTCCCGAATTCCCGTAAGTAATTGTAAAAGTAAGAAAATCACAAAAATATAAATCCGTACACAACGCCATCTCTGATACTGACAAAAATAAAACACGGACAGTTGCGCATTGATAATTGCTTCATTGCGTAATTTTTAACTTAATAAAATAACTGAATTTAATTCAACAGCTATTGATTCTGAGGCGGTACGAAGTTCGTCGGGTCAGCTAGTATTATTAAATATTATGCAAATCAAAACAACTGGTATTATTCTAATGTATTCGAAATGCACCGCGAGATAACAGGCAGTGAAAATGGAAGTCTTAATTGGAAGCTTTCTTTACCACGCGCTATGATTGGCTGGGCCAATTTATCAAATGACCCGATATAATGTCTTCGGTCTCTTTATGCTCCATACAATAAACGAGATGGCACTGTGTCGCCAAGTAAAAATGTTTTCGAATTCTGAACACAGTTTGGGTCATTGCCGTGAGGAAGAGAGCATGACGAATATTATGCGTCTGAAAGAGGTAGTTTGATAAACGTAGGTTGATTTTCCATATTGTACGCTTTTCGCATGAAATAATTTACTATATTAAATGTAATTTGACTCTCAAACTCTCAAAGGTACCTACAAATGTATATTATCGTATTTAATTTGATATTGTATCGAAATGTCATTTTTTTATAAATGGCCATCCACTTCTGGACCCCCAGAGCCGCCTCTGGACACAAGGTATATTATGATAACATGATACGACTACCATTTCTGTTGGTGCCTTGACCTTTTCCAAAGTTCTATGAGAATGAGAGCGTTGGCTCAGAAAATAAGAAACCAATTTGGCCATGGATTATCGTCATTACGAATGGCCAAAACACGAATATCTGGCGAAACTAGTAAGTGGAAAATATTCAGTGTTATTTGGTTCCGAATTCTCGGAAAAGGTACCTGTACCGAGGTATAAAAACCATGACCCGCTAATCGGGGATCAAAACATGTGTATAACAGCAATTAAAGTTGGATGAAGCAAGCACAGTTAGATTGTTCTTATAAGTACAGTGGAAAGGTTAAAGTAAATACATAATAATAGGTAAGTACAGATTTTAAAATGAGTTTTTTCTGTGGTTTATTTATTTTTATTTTATTTATTTTATTTATTTTATTTTTATTATTACATTTATAACATACAAGATATAACAATATAAAAGGAAGCTTTGACTGTCCAACTAGGAAGGTTTCCCGTTTTAGGACAGTCAAATTGGCAGGTTGCGTGTACATAATTTCACATTAATGGATTCAATAATAAACTGTGTTTCCAACAAAGTTTTTGGATTTGTTGTGAAGATAAACGCAGAGATGAAGAAACGTAAAAGTTTTACACAGGAAAATTATTACGAGTAATAGATTAACAAAAAGCCATTTAAAATATTCAATTGAAATTTTGCTCCAGCCTGAGCGTAATTTTCGCTACGCAGTACACTTTTAGTTAACATCAATTTCCTTGGAAAAATCTCGACTAAGATTTTTATTGCCAAAGTGAGATAAGCGTAATATTGAGAATGTGGAGTCAAATCCTTCTAATACATTTTTACCTTATATTAACCCCTAAGGCTAATTTGTTCGCTTTTGGAAAAAGCCCTTATAGTTCTCATAGAAATCGTTTTATCTCTCTTACCAACCTACCATCATGGTGAGAAATATGACGTAAACGGTGTTAGATAGAGAAAACATCACGTATTCAAATCTAAAAGTTAACCACAGAATAATTCAAATGTTCACCTTTATTAAACCAACAAATTTCAAAGAATTATGAAACTTTAAGTTTTTTTTGCTAATTATTTTTACATGAAACGATAATAAAGTGACGTGACAATAATGTTTATTTGTCTAAAATAATTTTATATTAAAAAATTTACATGTTTATTTCTAACTAGCAAACCCGGCCACGCGTTGCTGTGGCTGACGAAAAACAACGCCATTACCCAACCTTTATAAAATCCACACCACCCGCTTGCCAGCTGCCCGCTGCCTGAATTGAATATTTGAATTTCTCGACTTTTCTCTACTATAATAAGCATGTTTTTATACATATAAACCTTCCTCTTGAATCACTCTATCTATTGGAGAAAACCACATGAATATCCGTTGCGTAGTTTAAAATATCTATGCGCACATACATTTTGAGCGACTTCATCAAATAAAATAATTTAAATGAAATACCTACTTACTCTAGGACATCTATTTTCCAATTTCTTCCGTAGAACGAATTTCAAAAGTGACTTTAGTACGGCCCGCCAACATTCTTCTTCAATCACTCTATCTATTGGTGAAAACCGTACGAAAACCCGTTGCGTAGTTTAAAAGATTAACGCGCACATACATTTTGAGCGATTTCATTTTATACTATGCAATGATATTAAAATTTGAAAGCGTATTTCATCAACCTTCAAAAACTGTTTTTAGTTTTAAAACATTCATAAATATTCTATTTATTTGGATTTTATTGCTGTGGAAACATTCCGACAGAATACGCCCGACGTTTGAGGGGTTAAAGGAAGAAGGAAAACATATTTTAATGGCTAGGATATCGGTTTACATAAAACTGTGTTTAAATCAAAGCTTTAATTGATTTGAATCTTTAAAGCAACAGTTTTGAAACAATGGGCATTATTAAGCTGCCAGAGGAAACAATCAGGCAATACCTATCAATCTGTCCACAAAGGAAATTCTTAAAGAAAATAAAGGTGAAGTCGGATGAGCCCATTCGAACCACAACAATGACGTAATGACACGGCCGATCAGAGGACAATGAGGCTATTCATAGCGAGGACAATGTGTGACACATGCGTCATGCACTCTTGCGTGACGAGCTAAAACACATATCTTATCTGGAGCGTGTCTGAAAGTTGCGATTCGGCTATAGGTACAAGAAAGAGACATCTGTAAGACCGAACTGAAACTTGAACTCCACAAACATACATAATATCTTATCTGAGACGTGTTTAAAAGTTGCGATTCGGAAAAAATATGAAGAAATCTGGAGGACCTAACCAAAACTTGAACTCCTGAATGACATACATAATAACTTATCTGAGACGTGTTTAAGTTTCGATTTGGAATAGTTGGAAGATGGAGAAATCTGGAGGACATAACTAAAACTTGAACTCCTGAAAAACATACATAATACATATTATCTGAGATGTGTTAAAAGTTCCGGTTTGGAATACCTAGTCGAAAGATGGAGAGATCTGGAGGACCCGACTAAAACTTAAAATTCAGAATAATATACATAATACTTAACTGAAACGTGTTTAACAGCTGAGATTCGGAAAAGTTAAAAGATGGAGAAATCTGGAGGACCTAACCAAAACTTAAGCTTATGCATAATATATATAAAAACTTATCTGAGACGTGTTTAAAAGTTGCGATTCGGAAAAGTTGTAATATGGAGAAATAACCAAAACTTAAATTCCTGAATAACATACGCATTACCCGAGACTGTAGGATCTAACCAAAGCTTGAACTCCTGAATGATATACCCGAATATATTATCTGAGATATGTCTGTATGACGCTATTCGTTATATATCTATAAGACTTGGGTTAAACTCTCCAACTACAGAATAATATATGTATTATAGCTAAACAACGAAGCTTTCTGCAAGGTCTCACCAAACCCTAACTCCAGATAGCTGAAAGACAGTTAAGCTTTATAAGTTGGCTTATATAGTTGTCAGCTGATTCTTTTCGGTCTTTGATCCGCTATCAAACTAGTGAAGAATTAACTAACGACATAAGATGAGAACTTAGAAATCCTAATTATTCGACATTAAATACCTTACTACAACACCCAATCAAAACAACAATCGAGGTTTGGTATCTTCTAACCACAACTGACTGGAAAGGAACGCAAACAAATAACAATAAGACATTGGAACAAGTCGAAGATGAGTATACTGGCAAATATGATTGTAATTTACAATTAAGTTTTGAACGATGAAACCTTGAAGCAAGTGAATGAGTTTCTGTGTATTCGTACGGATGCGAAAAGATTTACGAAACATCAATAAGTTGTCAAACATTTTAATAGTTCAATGATGTTATCTGCAAACAATTTGTACAAATCTTGATCCATTACTCATCCTCATACTCTTTAGTTCTTTACCGAGATATAATATCTTATATAGCAAGGTAGGTACTACATTTAATATGGGACGAGGCAGATTATACATTGGGTTATTCATTATGATTATGGTGGATTACATCACGCGCGTGGCCACTAATTAAACAAACTGCGAGTCACCAAAACTCATCAAGGACCACAAATAGTATAATTAGCAAGTAGAATTTAGGAAGCAAGAGAATTAAATGATTAGAGCGAAAGACATTGAGACAATTTTTGGGAACGAGCAATTATTATTTCGGAAACCTTTTTGGGGAATGGAAGATTTGTACCTGGTACTTGAATAAAACTTTGAGTGCCTAGTAGGTAGAAATGTTACGTAAAGGTATACGTTAACAAAGCAATTATAGTGATTTGTTTTTGGGTTATTACGCCGTGTTGCGCTTCTTCCTTCTTTAGCTATAGTTTTGGACAACGTTACAGTGTCAGGAGAAGTCGAGGAAGACATGGCACAACCAAGTGAATCAGATACTTGAGTCTGGCCATGTGAAGAGTCGGAATAATAGAAGAGCATGTATGAGGCGATGTATGAATGTAAACGACACAAGGAGTGCGTCCGTCCTCTCTGCGGCGTGATGGTTAGTTAGTTACAGTGTCAGATTATGGTGAAGTGGGCACTTGCGATACTGTGTTGCGCGTCATTCCTCGTATTTCAATATAAAAATAGTTAAATTAATGTGGTTTTCGGTGTTTAGTTTTTTGTATAGCCATCAAGTACCTGATACCAAGAACTATTATGCTTTGCCTCGACGTATCTACTAATTTCAATGTTTTTTTTAGTGGATTTCAATCGCCTCTGTAACTAAGCGTGCTTTTGGGTCTTCCCAGGACTTTAGGAACAAATCAAAAGTAATGGCCGGTGCACCAATTGACAAAAACCCTGCCTTTTCTAGACATATGTAGATGCGAAAAGAAGGTGGTAGTAAGGATAAAGTAAAGAGAAAGTGCAACACGGTATAACAAACCCAAAAATGCATAAATACCAACAAATTAAAACAAGTTACAAGCGAGCGACGAAAATTAACAGTCAAATTAAAAGATATCACCGAACAAAAACAACATTAAAGAAACTAGGATAAAACGTCGATTAAAAAACTTTATATTTGCGGGTGAACAACATTGAACCCCACACCAAAATAAAACAAGTTTATTAGTCCCTAGCCACCAGGTCCAGAAATGCCAGGTATCCTCTGGTACTTGTTCTGGGGACGCAGTGGGCGGCAGTGGGAGGGCGGGGGACAATGCTCGCCGCCCACGTGCCCTGTAGTTACCGGTGCCACGGGCTGGAGAAGTGCAATGGATGTTGTTTTTTGTCAGTGGGTGCATTATGGATGGATTAAATGCGTTTGATTTAGCGTGCAACAGTTTCAGTTGAATTTAAAGCCCACGCAGGGGTTTGCCTGGTGTTATTTTTGATCCATAAAAACTTAACGAATTTTACGCAATTTTGTTGTTTTTCAATGGTTTTGGGACTCAAAATCATTTCAAAGGATGGAACTGTAGATAAATTCACAACCTGTAAGACGACATTTTGATTTTAGTAATGACCACCGGGATTTTTTATGCCATGCTAAAAGAACAAGTGGTGAGACAAAATAGAGTTTTTGTATTTGGGAAGTATGTTTGCGAAAGATGGGAAGGCTGGTAGAGATGTTGAAAGAAGGACACATTAATGGAGGACTGAACGCCATTGGCGCCAACAAAAAAACTGTCCAAAGAAGGGAAGCTAGCAGTCCACAATGGAGTGCTGGTACCTACCATGATGTATGGTAGTGAGGCATGGAACTAGCAGAGGAAATATAGAAGCAGACTGAATGCTGTAGAAATGAGATCACTGATGCGTATGTGTGGTAAAACCACGTCCGATCGTGTGAGAAATGTGGAGATCCGCAAAGAATGGAAGGCTGATATAAGCGTAGTGAGTAATATTAAGAAAGAAAACAATTTGACGATGAAAGGGAGAATATATTACGCAAATGTGAATGGTAGAAGAAGTTGGGGACGCCCGAGGAAGACGGAAGACATGGCACGATCAAGCGAATCAGATAAAGAGTGCCAGGCCATGTCAAGAGTCAGAATAATAAAAAAACGTGTGTATGAGACGATGTATGTCAAGAGTCACGACGAGTCATGAACGACCAAAACCAATTTGTTTAGCGTTCTTCCCCTCTGCTTACCGTTGCGGGAAACGGTATGATGGTTAGTTACTTTTTTGTTGACAACTCGACTGCTAATAGAAGCGTTGAGTGGTGACAATTCTGAAATTCATGTGTGCTAATAGATTGTGACGCAGTGCCTATTAAGTTTATTAGAATTGTCACTTTAATTACCAGGAAACATCTAGCCCGAGATTGTGATTCATTCTCATTTGGTAAGAAGAGATAGAAAACCATAGATGCATTATTCCAACCTCAAACTGTATACCTATAAATTATTGTTATACAAATGTGTCTCTGATTCAGATTAAAGATGGCGGTAGCCCATGCGCAGAACAAGGAAACATCTAGTCCAGAATATTGATTTATACAAAGATAAATTAAACCATTTAATCGTTTATTTGTTCATGTTCTCCGTAAAACGGTTATACACCAATATATCATAGAAAAGTTTTACATAGGGGCAGTTTTACTATTTTGTGACATGTGTCAACAGATATTTGCTGAACTGTCTGTAAGTGACATGAAAATGATGGTCAATGGAGAATCGTTAAGCAGTTGAGTCGCTCTGTTCATTGGCGCGTTCAGATAGGCAGAAGTCCTCGTTTCCGGAATATAAAAAAGTGCATGGGATCTCCCACGAGTCGTTACACTTGTTAGGGATAGACACAAACCCTTTTCAGGTTAACTTAAAAAAATGTTTACCTAAAAATATCTTTCGACGAGCTTCTAAGGTTATGAAATCGAGAAAATTAACCATATATTGGTTCAAATTTGAAATTTGATACCAATATCTGTGTCTGATAATAAATAAACCCATTAAACGATTTCATTACAAAAAAAACGATAATAATGGATTACCGGCCATGATTAAAGATGGCGGTGGCGCGTGCGCAGAGCGGCGATACAATCATCTTACAGTGCGCAGGCGGACCGGCCATAGATAAAATGACCTGCCTTATATTATATCCAAGTCTTTAGCACTATGGTATTACTGTGTAGGTAGACGGTACCTAACTAAGTGGAGCAACTTCTATTATTATTCTACTCGTACTGCAGTTTCAGTGAGATTCTGTTCTCGGGGTAAATGGGTTAATTAACTGGGTATTATTACGTTAAATGTATCATGTTTCTAATGGGTTATATCTTGACGAGTGAGACGTGTTTTGTAATGGAGATAGTCAACATTTCTAATAGAAAAACCGTCAAAATTTAAGAGGAAAAACAAGAAGTTCATTTACGAAATTTCTACAAAATTGTGTGCCGTTTACCATATTTGAATATAACATTGAGGTCGATAAAAATTGTTGAAAGCGCATTTTTTCAAAACCACTCGAAATTTGCGGTGCTTTGACAGTTGATAAAATTATAATTTTTTGTGCATTTTTTACCAATTTCAAACCGAAAACCAAACGAATTTATTTACAGTGTTGTTTTTTTGTACCTACTTATACGCTGGTAGGTATCCTTATATAGTTGCATGAATAACACTTTTTTATTCGGCGGTACATCCCCTCTGCACTTTTTGTGGTCACTTAGTTAAAGTGGGTATACCATAGACATCCAAATTCAATAGACCAGTAGATATAGATAAGGGGTAAAACCAAACTATGGGGGGCGAAGAGGGGAAAGATACTGTGATTCGTTAAAAAATCAATCTGACAGAATATAGGCATCTCGCATTATAATATCACCATTTAGTTCTTAAAAGCAAAATCTGCTTTGAATGAATAGACCTTTTTACATGGGAGGGCGAATTGCTTGCCACGTTAATAACATATTTGCGAAGGACAAATGCTTGCCCCGAAAAGGTTCGCTAAAATTCACATAGCAATATTTTGTTGCCGTGTTTAGTTAAGACACTTTTACCAATGTTTCATAATTTACTTACACCTGTAATCTGCGACGAGCTCACTAGAGAAACGCCCACATTCGCTATGTTCTAGGTAGGTCTATAGCACAAGCTCTCATATTTTGCCGTGTTATTTCGTAAAATGTATGATGTTACCTCTGCGCTGGTCAGGACAAGAATGATGACATCACATTTTTTTATTCAAACGAGGCTCTCGTAAAGCCCAGCTGGGTCCAAGGAGGAGCTCCAACTGGCTCCATGGGGAGGGGGAAATAATACGTTTTTATCACTTAGGGCAGGTCCAGATATATTCATATGTCCGTGGGGTATACCCTATTTTCCCTAAACCGACTGCAGATTTTATAAAAATATGCCGAGGATGGCAGCTTTTGGAATATTAACAGTCAGGGAATCGAAATTTGCATCCACTATTGACATTCTAACATTCAGATATCTGAAAAAATGTATTTTAGAATATTATACAAGTATTACTTACCTTAGGTGCATCAAAATGATAGTAGAAGTTTAGAAATGCATCAAAAGCTTACCTGTAACAAACAAAGAAAGAAAAATTAGATACAGAAACCAGTTTTAACAATTATTAGCAACATTACAAAAAATATGCAGTCTACAACATGTCAATGCCATATTATAAAACAATTACTAATTCATAGGAATTATTATCATTGTTCACTGAATAATAAACATTCTCTGACTCTAATTAAAAAATATAATAATGCATCGTACGATTTAACTGCGTTTTCGCCGCATAAAAGTGCGCGTTGGGCATTATTTTTACCCTTGCAATTCCTTTGTGGGGCCGACACCTCGACTGCCTTCTGCGCTCCTGATCTCTGATATTAAAGTCTGACCGTGGCAAAAGGCATGTCCTCGAGCTAATTCACCTCTCTCGGGGCTTTAGATCATAAAGTCCTGGCCGTGGTAAAGGGTGCACTTACATAAAGCACAATACAACCTGGCTTTTGAAATAAGAAGAAAAAAAACAGTTTGTATATTGCAAATGTTTGTAACTCGCAAGAACTATTCATCTGTTTCCGGAGTTTTCACTTATGTAATGTTCTCTCCACATTGGTTATTGGTAAATACTGGGATATTCTCCAGTACTATAGGATGCTTATTGAAAGACTTAGATTATTCAAATCACAGCAAGGTTTTGTTTGCGGAACTCCTGAATTATAATGACTTTGCTCACATACCTTCGGCACAATTCGGCAACGAGAGCATGTGACCCGAAGAGCATGTCAACTAAAGTAATGTGAGAAACTAAAGCACAGACTAATACAACTTGTTTGAATGATAACACTTTTTTGTCATAAAAGATAGACGAACTATACCCAGTTGTGAATAGCGTGAGAATATTTAAAAACAACTCCTACTAGCAGCATTATAAGCAAAAAATCTTTCTTGTGCAAAGATAGAGGTCTTAACTAGAAGAGGAATGAATCCACCTGAGTGGGAACCCGACGAATTTATCAACTAAGATACTAAAGCAAACTTTTCACAACAATGGTCCAGCCACTGAGAGTTTAATTATGATAAATTATTTCCTTTATTACTACGCATCGTCCGAGAGGTTATAAAGAAACTATCACCACTACCTAAGGCTTTTTTCAAACATTTCCTTTAGAAATGTAGAACCACCAAAAGCGGTAGTCGACTTATGCAAGCAGAATGTATGTAAGCAATAATATTACGGCAACTATAAAAACAAAATAATAACAGGGAGGAAAACAGAAAATAATCCTTGGGCTGGTAATAAAAATATATATTACAGTTGAAAAAATAAATATAAAAATATTGGATTGAAGAAAAACTTTATGTTTGTTATTGCAAGCGAAATATTATATTTTTTTACGATCTATAATGACTGTGCAATCTCTTCTCGTAAAAATCCTGTAAAACCAAAGCAAACACGGTTTAAGAAGTGAAGCCATAGTAAATAATGCAAAATCATACAAAATCATATGTTTTTGTTTTGAAAATTTGAAGGCTTAGAAGTATTATAGATGCTTCAATTAAATACTGCGAGTAGAACACACCTTGGTTCTTAAAAATATCGGTCTTTTTTATAAGTCTTTTAATAAGCCTATTAAAAAAAAGTATAAGGTCTATAAAAAACACTTCCAAGTCAAAACTCTCCTATTTATAAACCCCTTTTCGGATTTGGTTTTATTGTATAATGTGGCAAATTTAGTTTCTTTTATCATAATCGCAAAAAAAATTGATATTTACGCCCGACAAAATAAAATAAAATATGGATTTTTGGATTCTGGAAGTGACCCTTATGGCATGGGCACAAGAACCATGCACTGGGCATACCTATTTATTTCGTATCAGTCACGCCCCGGCTGGAGCGGGAGACAGTCGTGTGACTCCGTGTCGCTTAGTTTCATGAAATCAATTTTAAATTTCCGTTTTCTTACAATAAACAATGCGTAAAAAAGGAATTAATATTTTTTACAGGATCAAATCAACCTGTAAAAAAAAATCTCAAATACCTTTCCAAAAGATTTTTCTCAAGTAAGTTTAAACTCCTACCATAAAGGGCGTGAATTCCGATTTCGTATTTTTCCTGAACTATTGGATCGCCTTAGGCTATTTCAAGCAAAGTTTCAATTCCATAATGGACTGTTTTGTTAGGTCTACGTCTTAATAATCTGTAAGCTCTTGAAATTATTTTTTTTTTTAAATAAATAAAACGTATTTATTAAAATACGATTAGATTAACAAATAGCCCCATTTCAAACATGTTCCCCTTCTCTACACATACTTTTACTCCCTCTTCTATGTTAACCATAAATACTCAGCAACTCTAATTGTTTTAATATGTTTTTTATATAACTCTGATGAAGGTTCAAGTTGAACCAAAATCAGTTGGTTTAATATATTCAAAATAAAATGGTATTCAAATTAAGTTATTTTTATTGTAATTCTAAGTAGGTATGTACATATAAAGCAATATATTATAATAAAACAAAAAACAAACTAAAACAAACATGACCGTAACTGGTTTCAGCTTGTTAAAGCCATCTTCAGACTGGGACAAATTAATAATAATAATTGGAAAATTTGTAGGGCGGCGTTTTTGTGAAAAATCACCTCTAGGGCGCTTTACAATTCATTATGAATTAGAATTTGAAATTAAAACACTTTTGTAAAGTACAAAAGTGTTTTAATTTCAAATTCTAATACAATGGAATTCCACCACGCATTAACAGTTCAAAAACTAGACTCATTATGAATTCTTAGGCTCTATCTAATTCTACTATTTACAAATAGATACAGAAACATACTTACCTCCGATAAACACACTTTATTAGAAAGTTTATGCTTGGGTACTCTTACTAATTAATCACACTTGTACTTGTACACTTGTACTTGTACACTTGTACTTGTACACGTGTGAATTTAATAACGTTGCTTCCTTTAAGGCCCGGTAGAAAGCGCTTAAAAGGCAGAAGAAGGGGAGATGTGTTACGAATGTTAGAGAGATCGCGCTAATATTAAATTTTTTAATAATTTAAGGAAAATTGTGAAACTGTTTAATAAAAAACAACTTGTTTAAAATAGAGCAAAATGTCTTAAATAGCATAAAGAATCGCTGTGAATTTTTTCATACATATAACTTGTAAAATAAGAAGATCCAAAAAGAAACAGGAAGAGCCAAGGAGAGACAAGAAGAAACGAGAAGAGACGAGAAGATACAAGAAAAGCCCAGAAGAGGCAAGAAGAAGGAAGGCGTAAAGAACGGGAAAAAATGTACGCTCAATCCTTTCCTTTATTCCTGCCCATCCTAAATTCCAATATTGGCTTATTAGGTTGCCATGTATACCGGTCGATTAAACTCCAACCTCCTTCCTATCCTCAGAGCACGTGTTCCAGTCCTAACAAATCAGTGCCCCCTGGTGTACCGGTCTCACCGGAACAGGAGTGCTCCTGGCTGGGGTGGTACAATCGTATCGTATCGTATCGTATCGTAAACCTAGGGTTTACATACATAACATATGGTGGAGGGGAATATATTAATTACATTTGTTACTAAGTCGTCTTTGACTGTCGAATTTCTCATTATTTTGGTTACTCCCAGTAGGCTTAATTACCTCGGTTTTGCAGCTACTTCGATATTGTTCGGGGAATTGAACCTTACAAGTAATATGAATTTTTAATTACCTAATTTTATTGTTGTCAATTCGTTAATATAATTACGATGTTTATTGCAATTTTATCAAGCTTTTTCAAAAAAAAACGCTTTAAAAATTTGCAAAGAAAAGTAGGTAGGCACATTCATATCATTCGCAGCATCACAAGTCGAGGTACTAGGAACCAGGAGAGCAGAAACATGTCTAGGTGTGACGCAGAACACAATGCACAATGACACACACAGATATGACATTATTAGGCTCGGCATGACTGACGGAAAACCAGTTCCATGGGCTTGATCTCTCGGAGGCCAGACGACAAACGACACCTCACACATCTGAAGCCACGGACACAAAACATTATAATAATATTCTCATGCCGCCACTGAGAGGTCCGTTGTAACCTCTTTGTCTTTTTTGTTGTTGATAAATTGGCGTAGAGTGTTGAACGCCTATTAGGACGCCTGATTTTTGATTAAATTTTAAAATATCGAAATTTTGATTTTAGATGTTTATGCCGTACACGCTAATGGAAATAGCTGCAGGGGTTGATCCTATGTATCTACTCTATCCAGGGAAAAAAACTGTTAAATTATTGATGAATGCATTTTCATGGATTAACAGATTTGCTATGTCTAGAGAAAAATTAAGAGTTTAAAGTACAGAAAGGAAAAATTTGACAAAACCAAGGAGAAATGGGGATGCCCGCATAAAAGAACAGCATCTGTTATGATTTATCAATTATTATTCTTCTGCCGATTTGGGTTTTCCCCTCCACCCCCGCCCTCTGTCCCTTGCTAATGCTAATAATATAGAAAACATTGTTCCCCAAATATGTAGTTTTTTTAAACATAATTAATTGGTGTGAACTGGTAGTTTTGTGAATAGGAGACCATGCGTTCAAAGAGTATGTTTCTAATATAAAAAAAACAAGTTCACGAGGATTTCACGAATCTTGAAACGGAAACGGAACGTACAAACAAGCTTATAAACAGAAGGGCCGGATAACTTTATTTAGAGCATTTGAAACTAAGTAAGTTGTAAGTTTTCTGTTTAGTTGTAAGTTTCTTGTAAGTTTTTTGTTAAATAATGCCTCAGAGAGCTGAAACCACAACATAAAACACAAGAATTATAATGTTATTCCGCTGAGAACTCCATTTTAACCACTCTTTCTGTTGCAAGTGTCTTTTATAGGAAAGAGGGAGAGACTACAACAAATCTATCAGTGGCATAGAACACTCATAACGGCCTAATGGACTAACATACATTACGAACAAACAATATTCACGACTCTGGCAGTAAAACACTATATTTAGATAAACAACTGTGCATATTTTACTAGGAATTGCCGACGAAATGAATAAATCAGAACGGAATGTTTGCTGACAACTTTTAAATTGCTCTTTGAGGTGATTCACTGGGCACATATTTGAGGAATACATGATTTTTTTTTAATATTATGTAGAAAACCGTTTATTTTATGTGGAGTTAACAAGCGTTATGAACACTGAATGATTCTAACGTACTTGCACTGAAATGTTAAAATTACATACAAATCTTGAATTATCAACTATTTCTAGAGCAGCAAAAACACTCTAATAGTGAAGTCTAGGCAATATTTTTGTTTCTGGGATGTCTGTAAGTCTTTGCAACTATTTTCAGCTTTTAAAGTCATTTCCGACATAAGCTACGCAGCATAGAAATATAGATTCAACGGTTCAAAAATATTAGACAAGACGCCATATTTACAAATTTGAAGACCGGTATGGGTACCGCCGCCCCGGGAACCATTTATTGGATAACCAACACCTGTGCCATAGGTCAAGTGGTTCGCTACGTTTGGTGACTTACCTTACTTACTTACCTACCAGGGGTGCCCGGGTTCGTGGGGTGAGGTTTGCCAAGATCTCTGAGACCCATGTGTCTGCCCTCCTGCTGCGTGGCGGGCCGGATCGAGAGAGACTGGTTGAGGTGGTCTTTTGACCTCTCCAGCCAGAATCCGTCGACCCACTGCCTTGCACCGCAGTTGAAGGGATGGGTGCATACGTCCGTCATTCCTAGACACACTGACACTCCTACTCACCCCTCATACCTATTTCCTTCTCAGAAATTCCTCTCCTTTTCCTTAAAAAAAAACCCTCCACACAGCATCCCCTAAGATGGCATAGGCCTTGAGGCAAACTATTTTTCTCAGGGCCTCACGTGTGGAGCTAACGTAAAAAAATATTATTATTTATTCCATATTGGCCAATTATTGGTGAATTTCGGACTAAACCGGGTGGTAATTATATAAATTATTGTTTTTAATGGTAGTATATTATAAAGAAAGACAAAGCTTTGAGTTTAACTCTTTCTTCGTGTTTTTCGAAACAAAACTGATTCATTACTAGTGAAGTGTGATTTTCCTTTGAAATACGAACCTAAAAAATGTTACCTTTTGGCTCTATTGCCAAATATCATGCAGAGTTTATAAATATATACGAATAATTTTAGAAACATTTTAAAATATTCACTCACCAACTTTTAACAAAATATTATACGGAAATATTTTGGGCGTGTTGCAGATAAGTTTTATATCCATGGAAATAACAAGAATGCCTTTAAAATATATTACATATTCAACAAGAACCCATAAATATGCGTGTGTCATAAAACACAGCCATTTATTTTATTATAATCGGAAAGAGGAATATGTCACATAACTAATTTATAACCCACATGTATTTCTTAGTCCCATTTCTTTTTTTTTGGTAACTAAGTATAGAAAAACACGGCTTCCAAAGTTTTGTCTGAATAATTTAGAAAGAAGTGCACTTTAAAAAATATATCAAGTTATTTGCATAATCATGTATCACGTCATATTAAATTTATTCTGCAAATTGAATATCGGTATAGTTACTTTCATCGGATCATACGATAAAAGCTTTTAAAAATGTTCAGAATATATTTATTATCATCGGGTTTTATAGCCTTAGGATTATGTCGATATTTATGTGGACAGGCAAATAATGTAGCTAAAAAAAATCTAATAATGATGTATGGTAGATTGTTTTTTATTGGGTTTTACAGTAATGGTTAAGATAAGGTATGTCTTGTTCAAAATCACATTGGGAGTTTAAAAGCTCCCGGCTACAATAATACTTTGGGAGCTTTATTACTCCAAATTTAAATGGGGCTTTATTTTAATGGTTTTAATAAATTCGTAATAATATTGAAATAAATGTTGACCGCTGTTAGTTCATCAAGTCCAATTTCCAATTTTACAAGTTCAAACCCAATTAAATAAAAATGTGTCATGTGTTTGAATTCAACAAAATATGCTTATTTACAATGGTAATATTTTTTTACATTAGTTCCACACAGGAGGGTATGGGTATGCTGTTTGGGTTTTTTTTAAGGAAAGGGGGGAGAGGTCAAAAGGCCTCTCTCAACCAGTCTCTCTCGATCCGGATCGCCGAGCTGACGCATCCGTCGCCAAGACAAACCTCCCTCAATGAATCCTGCTAAATCACCAAAAGAAGCGAACCACGTGGGGTGACCTATAGCAGAGGTGTTGGTTATCCAATAAATGGTTCCGGGGCGACAGTACACATATCCGCCTCCCAAATTGGAACACAAATTGATTTCTAACAGAAATTACTTCGATTTTTTTTCTTTCTAATGCAATAACTTTGTAACGGCGTATTATTGAATTGAAATTAGTAACATGTTTTCAATAGATAATATATTGTATATTGTATCCAATTAATAGTAGTTTTATAAAATAACATATTAGATCTGATAAAGATGTATAATTTTATAACTAAATTAAATATACTTTTTTTTTAAATCACAAAAAAAACAATGAAAAAAAATTAAAACTTCGTTTTTTTAACACTCCTCTAATCTAAAATCTAGAATCTAGACTAATCTTGACTTTGGCAAAACTAGGCCAAATTTTTAATCTTTTTAATCATTGAGAGTTAAACTTGCAAATTTTTAACTTTCGCACGCCATGGCACCATAAAAAAAAACATACATATTTAGATTTTCAGAATTTCAATCATAACATACATTCTCAGCTTTTGATTGAGGTGAAACGGGTTTATTCAGGCAGGGCAACAGAGAGAAAATAAATAGTAAAAGCATATAACGGGTAGCTGAAGGCTGCATAAAATTATTCTCCGAGTTGTTAAAGCGCAAGAGTATTACTAATTATTCAGTAAAATGCAATGCCGAATATATCAGTGCAGTACTCTTACCAAAAACGATACAAGAAAGGCGGTTCAATACCAAATATGTAAGAAATAAGAAAGGTAATTCGTTATGCGGACTCTGTTGTAATCCTAAACGGGAGATACAACGCAGAGGAATTCAGATTCCGACACAGCATCTTGTAAAAGCATCCCGCTGATAACTCCGTTGTAACTTCTCCTTCTATCTCATAAACGAAACTTGTAACAGAAAGAGAAGTTACAACCGAGCTCTTCCGGCTGGACCATAATGGGAAATAACATCTGAGGTGGGACATTAGTAAGACGATAAAAATTGTGACGCACAACGCGTGTGTTAATTACTTTAAAACTTTTACAAGCTTAGGCTTAGGTTTTATCATCATTTTTAAGATAAATAAGAATTATATGTTTAGTAGTTTAGCTTTAGTGGCTTAAGCTAATGATAATCCCTTTCGGCTTTCTATTTGTTGTAAATGAATCCAACTAAATATAAATTGATTGAGACAAAACTGGAACGATGCGGAATCTAAAATTTTAGGCTCTTTTGTGCATATCAAAATTCTTGGAGCATTAATTTGGTACAGCGAAGTATACCAGGCACAAACAAATAAGAAATGTCGTGTAAAATTTGATGAGTTTGTGTTACTTATGGTTATCCCGTAAAAAAATAACTTATTTAAGCCTTGCCAAGGCATTATTTAATCGACATCAAGTTGAAAATATAATTTTAATTCTGATTTTTTTGCTTTTTAAGATCATTTTAGGTGATCGCAAAATCGCGAAGCAAGCGGGTCTAGAAATGATCGATTTAAGCGCCAAAACCTTTATTTATTTTGTGAATAATTTTATAAGAATGGAAAAAGTTAACCAAGGGAAACTGTCACAAATAATCATACAGCCAAAATTTTTTTTAAATTCTTTACTCTGAATATTTCAATCTATACAACACATATTTTTTGATTTTCGTAATGTGTACCGATTCGTAGTAAAGATTAATCGAAAATTGGGATAAATTCATTTTTAGCTTCTGTAGTGCAGGCAGATGTTCAGACAGTGAAAAAATGATTAACAGCACAAACTACAAACTACCATTCACCTATAAAAGATAGATTGCATAGAAAAGACACCAGAAGTCGTAGACGTATATAATATATGTAGAACAGAGCAGGGAATGTCAATTAAACCAGATACTAGAGAGCAAGCAATACATTGGATAAGTGGCCGTTTGATCTGAACAGCGAACAGTGAGAGTTCAGGCGACTCCAGTTCTGGTTTAGCTCCGCTGGTGACCGCAGCAGTATTTGCATAGAGCGGGGGCGGGACCAGAGACGAGAGGGTAGACTGGAGAAGTGAAGAGACTGAAGATAGTGTAGTAGAGGTTAGAGGTATAGGATAGGTATAGAGGTAGTGTAGGCTCGAGTCTGGCGCGTGCACGAGACCGGCCAGATAAGATTTATAGCAGGAGTTGGGGCAGTCCGAACAGCGGGCTGCGACTGCCGCGGGATGCAAGTTGTGCCCTTTGTCAAAAGCGGACCAAGTAGGAGGAAACAATAATAATATTCGTTACATTGTAGTCTTTAAAATGAACTACATTGTGTTGTAGTCGATATATTATTTCAAAGAAAGTTTTGACGTAGGGATATATTATTGTAAATTTTATATCAGTATTTGTAAATAAACGCTGTTTAAAATCATAATAGGACTATAATAATATGAAGAAAAATAAAACATTAGGTAAGTACGGTCCTTTATATTTTCTGCCTGTACAGTACATTTTTACGCAGCATCGCTTGGTCAAATCATTGTATATACATTATATAGTTTTGTATCCGTAATTGATGAACCAGTGGATGCAGTTTTTGCACATGTTTTTTTTTAGTTTGTAGTTTTTTTTTTTTTTTTACAGTGAATACCGCACAAGAATCTCAACTGCTCCAGTCTGGAGCCAGTGAGACTATGGCATCCCCAATTGGGGTATGTTGTGAGGCTGAAGGTAGTGGGGAGGGGAAGGAGGTGGGGAAGAGGAAGGTTGGGAAGTACCTGGCTATTCAGATCTGGTCACCAAACACGGCTAAAGCCATTTTCAAGCGATGTTTCAATTCTGAATGGTGGTCTTACACCAGGGCGATACTGATAGTATCTTCCACTCTGGAACATGCCGCAAATATACTATATATTATTTTAAATGAATTAATAGTGAAATAACACAAATTAATCAAATAAAATTTATTTGCGCATGCCGGGTTCGAAACCGCGACCTCCGGATTGTGAGTCAAGAGTCTTACCCACTGGACTACGGAGGTCGTCCGGTGGAGAGTTAGAAGTAAGATTGTAGAAATATATTATATATCACAAGAAATATATTTTAAGCGCCCTTGAGGTGATTTTTCACAAAAACGGGGCTATAAAAGTCATGCAAATGTTATTTTTATTATTATTTATCAAAATTACCTCAATTTTTCAGGAGTGGAGTAAAATGTCAAAAAATTATGTAAATTGCCGTAAATAAAAATAATATTTAAGCACGTACCTATTACAATTTTGAAAGCAAAATAAAAAAAATAATATATTGGTCATTAATACCTCCAAGTAATGAAAGACAAAAGGTGTGCGAAAAAAATAACAAAAGAGAGGGTTTAGGTGAATTGCATCTATAGAGTAAATGGTTGTAGAAAAGAGTGATAGTACTCCAATATTGGCTTATTAGATTAAACTTCAACCTCCTTCCCATCCTCAGAGCACGTGTTCCAGTCCTAACAAATCAGTGCCCCTTGGTGTACCGGTCTCACCTGGACAGGAGTGCTCCTGGCTGGGGGTACAATCGTATGGTAGAAAATAGTGATATGAAGCACAAGGGAAGGGAAGTCAAGGAAGCCCAAGACAAAGCGGAGTCATGTGTCATATAACAAAATAGTGTGTAAAATGTGACCAATCATGAATATAGATGAAGCAAGGAGCGTGTACTTTTAGCATTATTAAGTTTTTTTATAAAGTAATTTAAAAAAATACATTAGTTGGGGCAGCCTGGATACATAACAAGAATATATTATTATCAATGGCTACTTTAAACTTTCATTATGGACAGGAGCTCAACAAATTCATTAAAAATTAATAACCGATTAGTTTGGCGTTAGTTTGGAATGGAATGGACTGGCTCAATCTACTTTTAACAGTTGATTTGTGCCGTGCGAAAGATTTGGACTACTAAAATAATCCGTAGCGCTGCAAATGAATGATCTGGTCAATGCTCCGAACTTCCACTGGATACTGCTAACTGTTGTGTCACAAATTTAACTTGCCAATTCAAAAAATAAAAATTAATATATTATACCAGGAGGTGTTGAGTTTTCTTAATTATTGTCGACTCCATACAATATTATTGGGAATGCTGTGCGAAGGGTCGTAAAATAGAGAGGGGAGTGATGAAATATTGTAGTTAATATGAATTTGAGGTTTATGTAGGTACCTCAAAGGCTCTCATGCGACTAAGAATATCGAAAAATCGTATACAAATGTTGGGCACGCGTTTAGTTTAACTCCAGACTGTGTAACCGGCAACTCAACACAGTAACTCATGGCAATTCACATCTCTAGTGGTTCGCTAAGTTTGGTGACTTAGCAGGCGTGCCCGGGATCAGGAATGAGGTTTGTCTATGTTCTGGCTGCGGATGCGTTTGCCCACCTACTGCGTGACGCGCTGCAACGGAGAGACTGGTTAAGGGAAACTTTTTGACCTATCCAGCCGAACCCTCCCGACCCACCGCCAGCAACGCAGTGGGAAGGATGGTTTCATAAGTTCGTCACTCTAGAACATATTGACCCCCAGATTCCAACCCACCCTATTACATAACTTTTTCCTTCTCAAAACTTCATATCCTTCCTTTCCCTAAAAAGACCCTCCACACAGTATCCCCAAAGATGACATAGGCCCCGAGGTACATTATTTTCCTTGGAACCTCCTGTGTGGAGCTAATGTAAAAAAAAATCAACCCACTTTTGAAAAGTGATAAAAAGTGTTGTAAAAAAACAGTGTGCAATTCACACGCGGTGGAAGTGAAACCTTCAGAAAACTGTAGACAAGAGGAGGCTACGAAGCACCGGACAAAGAGAAAACCGATAGGCTACGGAGCACCGCACAAAGGGGAGACCGATTATACTATCTCATTATCTCGCAGGCTAAAACCTATAGAAGTATGTAACGGTCTCTTTTTAGTGTCGCGATTTTTAGTTTCATCGAGTTTCAAATCAAAACGGTGCTAAAGAAGTTTTCACTTCAAAATCGCCAGTTTAAATAGGTTAGGTTTATAGGTTAGTTTTTTTCATCGATTTTTATGACTGTATTATCACATTTCAAAGGTGCGTTGATTTGAGACCGTTTTATATGTATATTATGGTTTCCGCCGCCAGTAAAGTTAACCGTGTCATGCAGTAAAGAATTTAGATCGTCAATTTTTTGGCGTCACGTCAACGGAGGTCCTCCATTTGAAACATAACATGAAAATTATGCACGACACGAGTTAATCTCGCATCGACACGGAGCGATCGATCTCTGTACTCACTCGCACGCGCGGTCCGCGGGGAAATCTGTCTCACCTGGCTCGTGGACCTCAGAACGCTGAAGGAATCTCAGAATATATTGGGGATATGTGCAGTTTGCCTACTACACATATTAATAATTAGATCTGAGTTTCATTAAATTAAGTAATATCGATATTAGAGTTAATTCAAGTTAATTCATTATATAGAGTTATTTATTTTAGGGGGAGGTCTGAGGAGACCCTGAGGAAAGCCCTGAGAAGGCCCCGAGGAAAATAATTCCCCCCAGGACCCCTAGCACGATCGATCGATAAGGATTGTATTGATAACTTTCGGTAACTTCTCATCGTTCCCTAGGACAACTGCAGATCGCTAACGTACAAACAACAGTTGACGTTGAATAAATTAAGAACACTTTAGGGGTCGTCCATTAATCACGTGAGGCTCGAAAGGGGGGGGGGGGGTTCGGAAAAATCACGAAATATCACGATGGGGGGGGGGGGTATAATGAGATATCACGTTTATTTATTTTTCGTGATAATATTCTGAAAATTTCAAAATACTTTGTCCAAAAAAAAATATACGTGATTTTGGGGGGGGGGGGGGTTAGTCTAAAACCTCACCACATATCACCAAGGGGGGGGGGGGTTAAAAAGTTGCTAAAAAAACATCACGTTATTAATGGACGACCCCTTAGTCATTTGTGAACTGATATTTATTTTTTGGCGATCTGTAGTCTTGCTAGATGAGAAGTTATCGATACAATCCTTATTGATAGACCGTGCTAGGGATCCAGGGTCTACATCATCTTTGGGGATGCTGTGTGGAGGGTCTTTTGGGGAAATGAATGAGATGAAGTTCTGTGAAAGAAAAAGGTATGAGAATTAGTTGGAATCTGGGGGTCAGTATCTCCAGGAGTGACGAACGTGTGAATCCATCCTTCTCACTGCGGTGCAAGGCGATGGGTCGAGAGAGTCCTGCTGGAGAGGTCAAAGGGTCTCCTTCAATCAGCTGGTGGGCAGATGTATCCACCCTTAAGACCCGGACAAACGTCACCATGAAGCATGAACCCGGTCATCCCTGCTAAGTTACCAAACGTGGCGAACAACTTAGGGTGACATATGGCAGAGGTGTTGGTTGTCCAATATAAGGCCTCCCAAAGCTTTCCTCAAGAAAGTTTTTAAAATTTTTTATTAGTTTTTTGTATACATACACATGTAACATAATCATGAGTAATTAAACATGCAACATTGATTAAAAAACTGTAAAAACACATATATGTATACAATATATAACCTTTACGAGAGTGCAATTACTCGTGTGTAAAGGCAAGAACATAATGAAGTTTATTAAAAATTAAAATTAAAAATTATAACACGAATATATACGTGCATAAATAAAAAATAATAATATTTATATATATAAAACAAAAAATAAATTTAAAAAAAACTGTCAATTAAGTATTGTTAATCAATTGCCAATGCGACTCTAGGTAACCAAACTATTTAATATATCATTGTTTAGTCTGAACAACTTAGTTGAACAACTAAGCCAGAAAGCGTAGATATTATTATAAAAAAGTGTTCCAATTTTAAATTTAAATTATCTTCAAGCAGGGGGATTCGAGAGAAATAATTTCATACGTATCACCCAAATAAACTTAAATCAAATACATATAATATGAAATGCTTATTTAGATTGACAATTTAGCATGTATTCATCTTTCAGCTGGATCCCGACCAGTTACAGCTTATAAACCACCAAGGAACCAACGCCTGGCATTTTGTTATGTTAATACCGGCCTGGCCTGTTTTATGATAATAAAAGCCGAAGAATTCGTATTGTCATCGGGAAGAATGACCGTTTTTGTGGCCAGGCCAGAGTATATATAACAACGGGTGATCAACCAGTCCACTGGTCCAACCCTGAGATGAGCCCATTTCAAGGAGGCGAGTTGATCCAATCAATATCAGCAAGTTGATCCAATCAAGATTCATAACAAGTCCAACAGAATTTAGGTCCAAACTAAAAACCTACCTTTTGGGGCTCTCATTCCCTTAAATTAAATATACCTACCTATCTGAGAGTATCATTCTTGTTTTGCCTACGATATGTCTTAATCACATTTTTCTTATTGGATTAACATTATTCGAATCCTTACACATCAATCTGTCTCTCACCGAGGGACGAATACCGCCCATCATAATTTTTTGCTTTTACTTTCCAAAATACGCTCATTCCATTCCGACATGTAAACGTGTTTACACGACAATATAACAATAGCAGGCTAGTAAAATAAGCGTGTTTTCAAGCTAACGCGTGTGCTCCCACAGAAATCGTTGTAACTCTGTTATTGTTCTAGTGAAAACCATAAAACAAAAAGTAGAAGATCCGTATTGAATCAAGCTTCACATCTCTATTCAAAGTTGTCCACAGAAGTGAAAAAGACTTATTTTGTAGAAACAATTTTTACCCACCAAATCGCCTGGATATTGTTAATTTTTATTAAATACTAGCTATTTCCCGCGGCTTCGCCTGCATGGTGTAAGAGGAGTTCCCACTCCGCCTCCTCAATCTCTCCCCCTCTTAAGAGCCCTCCCTCCCCCCCGTCCCCCACCCCTCCTCTCCCCCTTCCTCCTCACCCCCCCCCCCCCCCCCCTCCCCCCACTCCCCCATCTCTCCATCCCTCCCGCTTTCCATATATTCAATCCCAGTACATTCAGTTTTTAAACAGCCCGCGTGCCACCATTATTGTACGAAATGGTAAAAAGTGAGGTGACGAAATTGTTTATTATACATTTATACAATAGATTAAGGGTTTTTTTTACATAATCCGTGATTTTAGGACCGTTTTCACATAAAAACATCAGGTGAGTCATTTTTACAATTTTTTAACCTTTCAAAAACAGTTTTTAGTATTCGGCTACGTTCAGAAATATTTCATTTATAGAGCTTTAATTGCGAAGCGGAAATAATATAAAGTTTTTATAAATCTGACAGTTCGTTAAGACAAAAAACTTGCACAATCGCAAAATACCTGAGTGGTTAAAGAACGTATTATACAATATGATTAAAATAATAAATAAATTATCACGTGTTCCCAATTATGTCCTCTGAGTGCGAACTATACCTACCCAAATTTTCCTAAACAAACCATAAACAGTGTTAATCTCAAGTGACTTTGGTCCTGTATATTTTCTGCCTGTACAGCACATTTTTTACGCAGCATCGCGTTCATTGGTCAAATATAGTTTCGTATCAGTGATCGATGAACCGGTGGATGCAATTTTTAGCCATAAGTTGTTATAATGGTTTGTTTAGTTTGTAGTTAGAAGTAAGATTACAGAAACATATTATGAGTCTGTACAGCGCCCTTGAGATGATTTTTCACAAAAACAGCGCTATAAAAATGATCCAAATATTATTATTATTAATATTAAAAAGGTGAACTCAACTCGGGAATCAAAATTTGATTTAATAAGTCCATCTCTGGAGATGAAGGCGGTGGTTCTTCGGAACGCTTCAATCGAAACGGAACTAAAGGGTTTCGACAGGCGCGAATTTCAAATAAGTTATCCACACAAATTGCGCTATAATTGCGTGTACAATACGTAGGTACTACTGCGCTAACTTTGAGGAGATTGACTTTATCGGGTACCTACCTACTTGAGTAAAATAATAATATTTGGATGATTTGTATAGCGCAGATTTTGTGAAAAAATCACCTGAAAGATGCCGTACGAATTTATAATTATATTTCTACAATCTTACTTCTAAATATAGACTAGAGACTAGACAAACCATTAAAACAACTTATAGCTAAAAAAATGCATTCACCGGTTTGTCGATCACTGAAACAAAAACTATAAGTACAATGAATTTGACCAATGCACTTGATGCTGCGTAAAAATGTACCTGGGAGATCACTTGAGATTAACAGTGTTTATTTAGATATAGTTTGCACGCAGATGACATATTTGGAAACATGTACACCAACAAAAAGACAAAACAACAACAACACACCCTCCCCCAAGCTGACTGGTCCTCGTGGGGGAAAACGACCAAGACCCTTTAAAGATAAACAAAAGAACTTCAGATATGCAAAGGATAGGGAAAAATGGAAATCTTTAGAGGAGGCCTAAGTCGAAAGACAAGCTGTTTCTAAAAATAATGACCCGAACCCTGATAATTTAGAATAAAATTTAAAAAAAAATATTAGATTAGAAAAATGTTTTATAAGTTAAACACCAATAAAGGCTAATTTTATTTTTAATAGTGGAAAAGCGATTATTTAATCCTGGTGTATACATTAATAATAATAATAATATAATATGTTCTTTCTAATGAACGTGTTTGGATAAGCAAAAGCAAAAACATATGACGGGCGCGCGGTACAAAAAATTGGGTTTTGGCATAAAAAGTGACAGATTTAGAAATTTTGGATGTTTGCAAACAGTTCTGTTGTCGACGTGATGAAACAATTTCAAACTTATCACCATACGGATAAAATGACTACTTCCGAATTTCAACATCACTTCAGAATTTGCTTTTTCAGTCAAGGAAAATGAAAAAGCTGAAATCCTTGTACCTACAAGAGTTCGAGAGAAAACAAAGCAAGTAAAAAGCTGCTATTCAGAACAGTTAAAATCGAATATTGGACGTGATTTTTATCTGGAATTAAAGTGTATTGTAAGTTTATAAGGTAGTTCTGGTTTTAGAAACTTCTTGAACAGCTTAATTGCTTATAAAAAGTTCTGCAAAAGCTATGATATTAAAGAAGAAATGTTTACTTGGACTTGCAATAAAAACCGGAATATACCAACGACCCCCCTTTGGGAGCAGCAATTCCCATTTACTTCAGAATCGACATTAAAATCGCGTCCAATTGCGCGTGATAAATTGCGGTATTTACAAGGAACATAAGAAAAACGCAAAAAAATCTGGATTACGCTTTATAGGGGGTGTCCGAAAACGAAACGACCGTTGCAAAAAAAAACTTCGTGGGCACTTTAGCCTTTTATTGAAACTGGTTCCATCGGGTTCAGAACTTTGACGGAGTTGCGAGGAAGAGGCCGGTAAAGATGGCTGTTTCGCCTGGAGGTGTCATTATGGAGTGGGCACCCGGCTCGGCCCGGGCCTGAGGGCTACATGGGCGTGCATACACATTATAATATCCGTGTCCCATGGCCGGGACTTTGGGAGCGGCGGTCGTTAAATTATATTCTAAATTGTGGTCGTAAAGAAATAAAAAATAAGTTGGCCGATCGCGATCGCCACCCAATGTCAAAGATAGATAGACCGACCCAGTGCTTTTATGTAGAAAAAAAGTTGACAAAACTATCTCACTGTGAAGCGTTTGATGATATTCAGACTTTAATTTCAAAGATAATAATAAATGTAAGTACATTAAAACAAGTTCCCGGAAAAAATCCACAGATTTTTCCAATTCACCATTCCTTACTGTATAAATCTATGCGATTTGCATTCTCGAATAACCACAGATCAAAAAAGTTTGTAGGTTGATAATTAAAGGTGTTCCAATAAGTTTGACCGTTGATTATCAAAGGAGTTCCAGCAAGTTTGAAGGTTTATAATCATAGATATTTTAATAAGTTCGATAGTTATAACCAAAGGTATTACAACAAGTTTGAAGGATGATATTATAATCAAAAGTTCCAACCAGTTTGAATGTTGAAAATCAAAGGTGTTCCAACATGTTTGAAGGTTGATAATCAAAGGTGTTCCAACAAGTTTGATTAATAAAGGTTCAAATATGATTGTAGTCTTTAACAAAGCTCCTGTGGATTATAATTAGATTCAGCTGCGAACATCCGCGCACTCATTAACTAGACTAAATCAGAATGGTATTCAGAGTCTTAAATGCATATAACAATGCAATGCATCATTTCGGATGACAGGTGACCTAGACGAGTGCGAGGAACCATCAAGCAATTGGTGAACAAACCTCCTAGGCCGGAACCGCGCCCGCACACCAGAACAAATTTTCGAAAATAAAAAAAAATTAATACGATTTTAACCCTTATGTATAAAGAAACTGTATCAAAGATAAGGTGAGAATCGCTTGCGCTAACATCATTCTTGGTATAGCCAAAGGTTTAATTCACTTGGCAACACCAGAATATTTTAAAATGAATTATCTATGGAATCCGGATGTCAGTTTTTGCCGCGACTACAGCTGTCCGAACGTGATACTTGACAAAAACATCGAAAAACCTATCAATTTACCAAATTAACGCAAGTAATGTTATTTTTATAGATAGTTTATAGTTCAAGGAATGTGTTTCGGTAAATAAAATAAACGATAGCTAAATATGAATCCGCAAAATGTTACTTCAAAGTGATGCTTTACATAATTTCCAGTATGGAAGTTAGGTTCATTCATGGCTCTTCATCGGTTTGCAAAGGCTTGAAATATTATTACGGTTCGAATAGATTTAGTTTGACATTTCGACTGCAATTTGCTTTGATGTTGGTTGGTATTTTCCTCGAACAGAAGGAGCGCTGTGTGGACAGGGCTAATGAAGAGATACCGGACAACCATGCATACACTCTATATACCTACTGATTCTTGCATAGAACTATACAATTAGAGAAGCTATTTCCTACTAGTACGTCGTCGAAACGTGATTCACTATTAGAAAACGGTAAGCGGTGCGCTTAGACCGAATTCGTTAAGAGCGTTGGAAGCGTTAGAGGTAAAAGAGTGAAACCTATTTTTCGCTTAATATCTCATCTAAATATAATACATCAATGGTGTCATGCCATCTACCTCATCCAAGACTTCAAGTCGTACATGCATTACAATAATGTTTTAAAACATTTTAAAAATGCTCAAATATAGATTCCGGAATGCAGTTCCGGCGCGATCCATTACAAGCAAAGCACTGGCTAGATTTACGCTAAAACAGCGACCGGTTTCGCCTGCAGGGGTAATCTGTAGTCAGCGATGACGAAGTGTGGTCCTCCTACCACCGAAAGGTCATTCATCATCTCAATTCGCCCATAGGAAATGTTGCCCACAATATGCTAATGACTAATGACGATAATCAGCCTCTAGCGGGAGACTTGAGGACTGTTTTGCATATTTAGCAGTTGAAGTTTGTTACGTAGATACTTAATTCTATTTTCAGTTGGTGTGCTTATTACTATGATTAGAAGTAGGTACAATTGGTTCAAGAACGTTAATATTTTTTTATATTACTAATGGTTTTTGGTCAACAATCAAAGGTGTTTTTGGCCAGTCCAGTGTTTCGTTAAAAGCAAAATTCTATAATGAGTTTTCTTTATTCATGTAAGTTTTTTGTACAAAGCTTTTATAACTACATTTCCCAATGCCATTCTAAAATAGCATTTGAAAAAGGTTCAAAGTGGTGTTAGAACCTTTTAAAATAAATGGAAGCTTTAAAAATATTTGTGAAATACAAAAGAGAGGGTACTGAAAAATATTTTGGTTGCAGAATGAGCAATAGAAATGGTTTTGCATTCAAATGTAATTTTTGAAAAAAATGTCAAGTTTGTACCTTGTCCAATTAAGGTTTTTTTTTAAATGTGAATACCGCACAAGAGTCCCCACTGCTCCCGTCTAGAACCAGTGAGCAACGTTTCAATTCTGAAGGTTGATCTTTTTACCAGGGCGATACTGAAAGTATCTAACGCTAGTGACGATTGGTGTCCATTCAAATCTACACGGAAGGCATTTTTAGTGTGTATATAAGATAGGTAGGAGAAATGTGGAGATCCGCAAAACATGCATCGCTGATGTAAGCGTAATGAGTAAGATTAAGAAAGGGATGTTCAGATGGTTTGGCATGTAGAGCGACTGAACAGGAAAGGAGAGTAAGGAGAATATATGATGTAAGCGTAATGAGTAAGATTAAGAAAGGGACGATCAGATGGTTTGGGCATGTAGAGCGAATCAACAGGAAAGGAGTGTAAGGTGAATATATGATGCATATGTGAATGGTTGAAGAAGTCGGAGACGCTCGAGGAACACATGGCACAACCAAGTGAATCAGATATGCCATGATATGTGAATATATGATATGTGAATCAGCCATGTAAAGAATCAGAATAATAGAAGAGCATGACAATGAGGCAAGGAGTGTGTGCCAAGACCGTGTACAGTTGTTTGGCGGTCCGTTCTCTCTACGTTCGCCTACCCCTGCGGAAACGGCGTGATGGTTAGGTTAGTTGGTTATTCAGTGTTATGTACCTACTATTTTAGTGAAATGCACTTGTTTTCCTTACTACTTCGAAATGTGTACGTGCTTCTATAAAACTTTTATAACATTAGCTGGGGCCGATTTCGTTGATATAATGTGTGTACCTATACGATGATTCTAAATCTAAAAAGAGGTATAAGCAAGGCCCTTAGGCCCGAAAAATGACTCGACGTTTTTGCCTGATTCTTTTCATCTGGTCAGAGAAGGGTTTTTTCAAAGGAGGTTTTTTTACTCAGACTTGATACCAGACACAATTTGTGTACTTTGTGCGTTCAAATAAAGTTAATCTCAAACGTGAATATACAAAGTTGTATACAGAAATTTATAGTGGATAAGATATACATGCACCGACCACATTTTATGAAATCTGTTATACCAATGTTGCCTTCTTGGCTAGGATTAGATATAGAAGGTTAGATTTGAAATAAGAGAAAGATCGTAATAAATTTGCAGAGCAAGGTCCAAATTTAACCCTTCAGGCCTCGGGCCTATTTTGTCGGAAGGTCAAAATATTTCCGCTTTGAAATAAAATCCAAAAAAATTTAATATTTCTGAACGCATCCGAAGGCTTAAAACTATTTTTGAAAGGAGATGAAATAATAATCATATAATTTTTAAAGGAAAGTTTTAAAAATGGTTGACCTTACGATTTTTCTATTATAAATTATTGATAACGAAAAAAGCACATATCTACATATTTCATTTGGCAAATGTATTATAAACATTATCGTCAACACAATTTTTATAGTTTCATGTAAAAATAATCTATTAAAAATCAAATTCACAAAGATACATAATTTTTTTTTCAAATTGGTCGGAACCTTTCGTTTCATAAAGGTGTGCATTTTAATTATTTTGCGGTTAACTTTTAGATTTAAATATAAAGCATGGGTGTTTTCTCTTTCTTTAACGACGAGATCCCATTTGAATCACATTTGGATAGATCACATTTCTAACCATAAATAGTAAGGGAGACAAAACGATTTGTATGAGACCTATAAGAGTTGTTCCGAAAACAGGATAAATTAGCCTGACGGATTAGGGAAGTTTTACATACGCAATAATACTTTTGATGGCTTATTGCCTTGCATATAATTATGAATTTATGTAGTATTAATTTAATTATCGGGTTTATTTTCAAGAGTTTTAACTAGAATATACTTCAATACAATTTTTTCCACAAACCTCTTTTTGGCTTGCAAATTATGTCTTAATGATTGAATTATTGAACAAATGTGCCCCTTTTCACAGAAACAACGTAACATTTATTTAACACCAGTTTTAGTTTATTTTATAACACCATGTGAAAAGCCGTCAACTTTAAAGGCACTTTAACAAGAGTATAAAGTAATTTTCCATTGGTAGCAGCGCCCTTGAGGTGTGAAGTGAATTGAAAAAATATTGGCTTAGTAAAAAACACTTGGTTCCTATTGTTGTTATTAAAAGTAAAGCAAAACATCTTACATTATATTTGTGTATAGATTCATCAAAACGTGACGTCGCCTAACGAATCGATTTTAATTCAGTTCTTTCAAACACATTCTTCACCGACCGGGGAAAAAACTCCAGCAAAAAGATGACTCCGGCTAGAAGTAAATTTAAATTCAAACAGGGTACACAATACAATGGTGATGATCGGGCAGGGCAGTCCGAGCACCCAGAGACCAAAAGTGGACTAGAGGAAAAAACTGGAGGCTGTTTAGCCTCGTAAAGGGGTTCGCCGCCGCCCGTTTCCAACTCGGGAGGGAAAAAGGAAGAGGCGGGCGTGTGAGGGAATTCTGGGCCAGTCAAACCACCCACCATATGGTCGCCTTTTTGAGTGGGAGGAATAGATGATTATGAAAAATTCACTGCAGGACACAGAGGACGTACTGCTGCAATGAAAATAATCAGTTGGATGAAGTAGAAGCTAGTACCAGTGGAAAAAAGGATGTTAGCGGAATTCTACTTATAGTGATCACTATTATTATTAATAATAATAATTGGCTAATTTATATAGCGCTGTTTTCATGGAAAATCACCTCAAGGGCGCTGTACAAATAAATATACAAAAGAATTAATATTACTGGCTTTTAACTATAACCAGTGATTTACATCTAAGACTTATAGCTAGTGACTTATGACTAAGACATAAATTCTGGATGTTTATTTTAGTAAAAAAAACATTCGACGAAGAATGAACTTAATTATTAATTATTACGAATTGAACTAAATTACTAACGAAAAAGTCTGCCAAGTGTTCTGCAGAGCTCAATTTTACTGATTTGACACATTCAATGAAGACTGACCTTAACTATTCCGAATTGAACGATATTACCAGTCAGCCAAGTGTTCTGCAGAGCTAATTTTTACTGATATAAAACATTCAATGAAGAATGAACTTAATTATTCCGAATTGAACGATATTACCAGTCAGCCAAGTTTTCTGAAGAGCTCAATTTTACTGATATGAAACATTCGATTAATAATGAACTTAATTTCCCGAATTGAACTAGCCAGCCAAGGGTTCTGCAGAACTCAATAGATTTGACCCAGTAAAGTTATTGATTTGGGAAATCAAATCATTGAATTGTAAATCTTGATTTCGGTAATCAGCTCTACAGAGTATTTATGAGACCTCAACAAAAATTAGAAACTAAACACATTGTAAGTTAGATCAGGATGTATTTATCAGGGTGCCAGCAAATACTTATGCAAACAATGCACACGTAAATCTAGTAAATGAAACATATTAAAACCATTTTTTAAAAAACTTTATTCCACTTTTATTTATCTTGAACGGCCCGGCTTCAGAACTACTAAAAAGATGGGTATTTATATTGTGTTTTTAATAACCATTAAAGTTAATTATATACGCACCAGATTTAAATGTCCGGGTTTAATTTTCCCCACAGGAAAAACTAAACCCTTTCACACACTTCCCAAATGATCATCTGGTCAATCCACGTTATGCAATTGCACTATATGTATTATAATTACAAAACAATACAAGAACAACATGTCAACCTACCAGAGACCAGATGGGAAAATAATTCACCGACTCCAGATATTTTCATATCAGAGGGTTCGGCTCTGTGGAATTCCTAATTGAACCTATAAATCCTACTGATCCCACAATATAAATATTTAAAAAATCTTTTGTAATCCTACATGTATTTAAAATTACCGATTTTTGCATTTTTATATATAAATTCTTTGACAAATCTAATACGCCTAAATTTTGAATCAGAGACCTAGGTATAATGTCAGTAGCCGAAATAACAAATGGTAATATTTTTATAGTCCGAGAATGCCAAATTCTTTTAATCTCATTTCCTAAATCTGTGTATTTTCTAATTTTTTCAGAAACAGTTTTTTGAATATTACAGGAATTTGGAATAGCTACATCAATGATATAAGTTATTTTTTTTAAATTTTGTCATGTAAAACTATATCAGGTCTATTATGACTAATAAGTTGTTAAGCATTATTATTTATTTATAACCACTATTACACTTGGGAATAACACACTTTATATTTCTAGCGTTCACTGTTCTCTGTAAAAAAAAAAAATCATTATAATGAGCTCCTGGAAACGAATGAAAAATTTAACACAATCATGTTATTAGGGCAAGAGTTCACAGAATATAACACTAATTCAACATATTCCCAAGACCTCCTATTCAATTCTGATACCCTATTAGCTCCTGATAAAAAAACCATCAGATGATATTGAATTATAATGACATCAAAAGCTCTTTAACGTTTGGTGTTTTAGGGCCAGTTTTTTTCACAGAACAGAACAGAACAATTTGTCAAATTTCAAAGTTTTAATATTCAAGTTCTGTTATTATTTTTGTTCTGTGGAACATCTGGCCCATGATGGAATAATAACAGAACTAAAGCAGAACTTTATAATAATTATAATTGGATAATTTGTAGCGCCGATTTTGTGAAAAATCACCTCAAGAGTGATATACTATTTATTATGAATCCTTAGGCTCTATATAATTTTATTATTCAAAAATAGATACAGAAAACATATACTTACCTGGCAGGTCACGATAAACACACATTAATTAGAAAACTTACGAGTGTACTAGGAGAAGATACGGCTTTGCACGCGGAGGATATTATATCTAAAACACTGGACATTGCATGATTTTACATTTGCTACCCCCATCACTGTTAGTATTTAGTAGTGAGTATAATTAGACTAGAGAACTTAGGACTCTTTAGGGCTCTTTGTTACCAAAGCTTACAAATAAGGTTTTTTTTTACATTTTTACACAATTAATTATTTACAATGTCGCGGGCAGTGAAGGTGAAGGTGAAACGTTTTGGACTTTATGGATAAGACTGTCTGAAAATGTGAGTTTTAAGTTTAGCTCAACATTTACTTTGAAATTTGATGATTAAACAAATTCTGTGAACCAACTGGCCTAAATCTTTGCCGTTATTATTTAAATTTAGTTGGTTTGTCCATAAGAAAACAATGAATAGCGATCAAATAGTCACAAAATGATGTTTTTATCGTATGAATCGCTCCAGAGCACTTTGCTATTTTTAGTTTACTACGACTTATGATTATTTCTCAAAGCGAGCCGTGCAACATTAGCTGAGCAAAAAACCAACAAGTTCCAGTGGAGAGGGAATTAAAAGACTTGGCAAAAACACTTTTGATTAAGAGCTTTTATAAGAAATCGATGGAGCGAGAAATGGAAAAAAATGCCTTGGGCACTTGTATTATAATCATAACTGTGATCCGGCTAACAATAGACAAGGCATCTTGTTGTTCTAAAGTTGTTCTAGTATGGTAAGAGGATGGGCTAGGCAAAGCATGGCTGCCAAATAAGACTGATTCAAAATTGAATATTTAAACAGTTGTTGTTTTGTTTTGTAACATTAATTCGGAGACCAACATTACATTCGTCTATTCTCTGCTTTTACACGGTGTCCGGAAACTCGTGGTACAAGCGGGAAACTGGTGAATCTTAATGACACACATAAGAATTTTTTTCTTCAACCCGTCATAAGTTTTCTGATCATTTCTTTTTTAATGCAATTATTCGTAATCGTAATTCGTAAAGTTCTTAATCCTTCAGGCCTCGACCGTATTATTTCCGAGGGTCAAAATATTTCCAAATAAATATTACAATAAAATCCCAATAAATGGAATATTTCTGAACGGAGATAAAATACGTATTCAAATTTTATAAAACGTAATGAACATATAATTTTTGAAATATAAAAATTTTGGCACACAAACATAAAAAAAGTTTTTTGTAACTAAAATTACTGATAACGAAAAAATATATATAAAAAACATACATATTTTATTGGATAAATGTATTATAAACGTTTTTGTCACCTGACTTTTTTAAACTTTGATAAACAAATCTATAATATAAAAATGAATCGCTGAATGTGTTGCTAAGCGCAAAACTGTCGAACGACTGCACCAAATTGGATAATTCTTTTTTTTGTGTGTTCGTTATTGTCAGGACAAGGTTTTTATAAAACTTCCGGTGAGCTATGGCATTATGAAATTTGTATAAAAAAATTGCTATTGGTGGCACGCGAGGAAGCGGCTATTGCTATGGAAAGCGGGAGGGAGGGAGAGATGGGGGAGGGAAACCAGGGAGGGGGAGAGGAACTTAGGAGGGGGGAGGGTAACTCGGGAGGGGGGTTCGCGGGACGGGGGGAGAGTGGGGAGAGGGAAGGTGGAGGAATCAGAGTGGGAACGCGAGATGGGAAGGGGACGCGGAAGAGGAAGGGGAGGTGGAAGGGAACTCGACGAATGGGAAAAGACACTCAGGGAGAAACAATTTCTTTATTAAATGGCATAGCAACGCATGCCTGACCAGCTAGTTATTAATAAAAAAAATCCCAAAATTTCATAAATTTATTTCAAATTGTGATTCGAAACTTTGGGTACATAAAGGTATTACATATTACTTTTTTTGTACTTGAATATAAATCGTGGTGTTTTTTTTTATTTCTAACACCGTTTATTTCATACTTCTCACTATGATAGTTATGGAAATACAGCGATTTCTACGAGACCTATATGAGTTATTCCGAAAACCGTACAAATAGACCTTAAGAGGGTATTATCAGAGAAAACCAGAAATATGTCATATTTAAATCAGATTTTAGACATATTGACTATTTTCCACAAAAAATTATAAATGGATTTCGAAAGATTGTTCTTTTATCTAGCATTCGCATGTTTTAAATTTTGAGAAAAAATGTTTATTTTTGGTATAATAAGGTTATACCATAGGTCGTTGGCAGGTTTGTTAAATTTTCAAAACAGATTTTGTATTATACCACACCTCTTCCAAATCATATAATCATGCAGTAAAATAAATCAATACATTATTATCTGGGTATCGCATGTTTTAGAATTTTTATTTTAGTTTAAATAAAAATCATTAAAAAATATACACGTACATGTGTTTCTTGACAAAAATTGGTCCGTTTGTGTATTTATTTGAGCACTTACGGACTAATATTTTTCAGATTTTTATAACATTCTTATTTAACTTAGACATTATTGAAAAATGATAAATACTTATAGTCAAAAAAATAATTACAAAAAGTACATAATTTTAATAGTTTTATCATCAAGCCTTTCAGCATTTTTGGATGTAGGTATAAATTAAAGCAAATTTGTAATGAAATAAAATCGATATTGAGTTATAATTTTAAAAAGCTGGTACGGAGAATAATTAATCTTTCTCATTGTAACCGCCCTGCACGATCGTAAGAACAACTTTCGACGAAATGTGGATTTTCGGCCGCTGGCTGGTTAAAGGATCAAATATGAATGTAATATTATAATAAATAAGACGTGACGACAAGATTTTTAAACAAGAGTGTTAAAACTGTGAGTTAAGCATAAAGCTCTAACACGAGTGTCATAATAACTTGTCAGTTCCATTTTTGTGAAATGTTAAATCTTTTACTAACTAGAAAATGGCTTTAAACTGGGATTTCCTTCTATTTGCAAGTATGCTTGCAATCTCAGTACCTAAGTATACATCTGTGCATAGCAGCATACAGTAATGATCGGAATGCTCCGAATGCTTAGGCCCGCCTGCACATGTCAAGCCTATAGTTGGACATTGATAATATGTGCAGATTGGTCCACAAATGGCCATTTTTTCTCAGTCAGATCCATATTAAAGTAAGGAATTATTTCGTTACACGACCGCGGCCCCCGAGACTCGATCGGTCGAGATACTTGGCAACAAATGCACTGCTGCTGCAGGTCTGGACGGAAATGGTAAACCCGAGTATTTGTCGAAAGGCAACAACATTGTTACTGCCGGTATTACCATATAAGCACAGCTTTCGGTCGCGTGACGGTTCTATAAAATATAGACCCAACGCCACAAAGAAACGAGAAAAGCAACGCACCACTGCATAAAAAGAAACGCACAAACAAATCCAACCACCTCAAAACGTAGAGATAAGAAAAGCTCCCCTTTTTGAAGCTTTTTTTTAATGTTTTAGTTGTGGCTTGCGTAAAGGGGATAGGACTGAGGTACTAAGCTCTATAAGGCTCGATCTCTCCCAGTTCAACAGCCTTAATTGCATCGTGTTTTACCCAGTCCAGTTGCGGTGACCGTTTCATATTAATCACAAGAGTCAAAGCATTGGTTCGACTACTGAAGTAACAACTACTACTGCGAATACGAATGAAAGTTCGACAGTGATATAATTTCGCGACTTTCAGTTAATAATTATTATTGGTAATGGGGTCATGATATAGATTCTCATCAGGCACTGCGAGATTAAATACGAGACTTGCATTTTTAAAAATGCATTGCGACATCATTACAGTGTTGGTTTTATGACTCCTTGCTACCGGAACAAACAAAGTAGGTAGTAGGTACCGATCTGAGAGATTTCAGTAAAAAGTTGATGTTTGTTGCATAAATATGGAGTTAACTACGTTACGTAAATATCGAGCGATTTTCAATATGACTCACAAAATGCAGTATTTTCTTTGTATTGTATACATGCTTGTCCTAGAAGGGAAAATTTTGTCACGCCTTTGAATCTACGTCTAATAAAATTACCAAATAGAGGTTTACATTATTAGCCCAGTCCCACTGTCTTCTGGCAAAAAAGACTCTTGTGAAGTATCAAATAAAAAAAATTCAAAAGATATGGAGTGACAGACGCATTACGAAGACCACCAAGATGAGAGTCGTCCGGTTTTCGCGTCGTTTTTTTCACCCGTCGATTTTCTCCAAATTTCTGTGCGATGTGGAAATGTGGTGCTGGAGACAATGCTCAGAATTCCATGGACAATGTGTCCATTCTGAAAGAGCTAGGCATCCACAATAAAGGCTCTTTAACTATCTGCCTACAACGTATTTTAACATAATTTGGACATATTGCTCACAAAACTGAGTACTCCAATATAACTCATAGTTACTGGCAAAGTGTTTGACAGAAGAAACAGAGGAAGGTCACCAAAGCGCTGAGACCAAGTATCACTGGAGTCCGGTACGTCGGTGTTCTTGGCTCTCAACACAGCGCAGAACCGCGAAGAGTGGAGGAGCCTTGTCCACGGAGTCCTGGGGGTAGGGGTTGCAACTAGGGAATGCAAATCTCGCGAGATTGGGGCTCAAGCGAGATCCCGCGAGTTTAGAATAACAATACTGCGAGATCTCGCCAATTTCGAGATCTCGCGAGATTGGCAGTTTTGTGTGTTTTTTTGCAAATAATCACAATATTTGTGTTGCGGCGGGTAGCAAATGATCCCTCTCAAGATCGAGGGATCAAATGCTGCGTGGATGTTGTGGACTGTATACTGTATGGGGTTCTTATTTACCTATTTTATTATATTTTAATCGCACTTACCCATACTGCTTCCCTTTTCGTTCAGTGTTCACTGGAAAGGTAGGTATGTTGGTTTGGTTGAAATTTCGGAAGGGAATGGCGATTGGGAATGAACGTTTGATCGCGAAATAATAAGCGAGAATGGATGACGCGTGGCGATGGTACTTGCGAATAGCTGCGAGATTTTAAAGTTCACTTTGGGGTTTGATTACTAAAAACTGTAAAAGCGGTGCGGTTTTAGGATTTCTGTCCTGTGCGGCGAGGTAAATTCAACTGAGGCAGAGGGCACCAAATAGGTAGTTTCGAAAGAACCCCATGTAACAATAAAGGCGCGAACAATTTGAATAAATTAGGAAAAAAATAATAATAATTATAAGTATTATAGGATAAACATTTATTTTCACGAATTTTTCAATAGACTTTTATGCATCAAAAATTGTTTGACGTATTTGTCTATATTTTTTTAATAAACTTCGAAGTAGTAAACTTTGACGTATGTATCTATCAAATGACAAATGAAAGAAACAACCAGTCTTCTCTTCTAATATCAAACAAAAATCTTTTAATAATAAAACAGTTCTTTTATAACAAACAAAACACGAGAAGTAAAAAAAAATTTAACTTAACAATTTCACATAAGAAACTTTTTTTTGCATAAATAACAAAAAAAAATACTCGAATGAAATCAAACTCAATCACGTAACACGTTAGCTAACAACAACTATTAGTAAAAAAAAAAACAAATGCGCGCTGATGACGCTGCACGCCGGCTCAATCGCACGCACAGACGAATCTGAGAGCACCTCTTCCCTCAGGCCGCCGCCTCACGCGCATCGAAAACTCCGTCCGTATCAGTCCGAGCTTCGAATAAGACGTTTTAATGCTCAAGTGCAATCTCGTTAAACTCGCAAGATCTCGCCCTTTTTTCGTCCGAGATCAATCTCGCTAAAAAAGGCCGAGATCTCGCGAGAACGAGATTGCATTCCCTAGTTGCAACCCTAAGAAGAAGCATGAAATAAAAATAATTAACTACCAATACCGACGTTTCTCTTGTGATGTACTAGTCATGCAAAATTAGTTGTAGAATTCCCTTGGATTTCAAAAGCGAAAGTATCATTTATAAACTGATTTATAAACTGCAATTAGTTTAATTTAACGCCAATATATAACTATCATACAAACATATAATTCATAAAGCCATGGGGCAACCAATTCTAACGCTTTTGTTAATTGACTTGGCGATTACAGGTATCTCCTGTTACATGCGATATCATTTTAGACGATTTGGCTGTATCGTGATGACTATAACAGGACGAGAAATGCAAAATATCTAATTTTACCCATAAAGAATAGATGAAGCATCCAAAAATCACTCATGTACTGAGCGATGGAACTTTACAGGGACAATGGTAGAGTGCTACCTCGTAATAAAATAGTAGCTCACACGTCTTGTATAAAAAAGACAGAAGATACTAGAACGATGATATCACGCACGGCCTCCCTCCAGAACGTGCTGCGTGAAATGGCTTTAACCGTATTTAGTGGCCAGATCTGAATAGCCAGTACTTCCCAACATTCCTCTTCCCAATCTCATTCCCTTCCCCATTCACTTACACTTTAGCCACACAACATATCCCAATAATTGGATTTTTTTTGTTTTTTTTTTTGGGGGGTATGTTGTGAGGCTGAAGGTAATTGGGAGGGGGAGGAGATGGGGAGAAGGAAGGCGGGGAAGTATCTGACTATTCAGATCTGGTCACCAAACATGGCTAGAGCCATTTCGAGCAACGTTTCAAATCTAAATGGCGGTCTAACACCTAGAGAATATCTTCCACTCTGGAACATGCCGTAAATAAAGGAGTTGCCATAGTCTGCAAACAAAAGCAGTTGGGACTAAAAAAAGGTTAAAGGTTGGTTCGATTCCAATCCCTTACATTTTAATATGACTTCACTTAGCACGTTTTCTCGCTACGCGATCTTTTCTCAAAACCAGTTAATCGTGTAATTAAAGGGAGCCTGTGTATCAATAATTACCCCCATTAACAATTTGCGCAATGTCAGTTTTTCAATGCTTTTAATTTGTTCGTCCATCAATCAAAGCGTGGAGAAAGGTTACTTTTGTTATTAACACAAAGAGAAACAATTAACTAAAATCAATAAGAATGAGTTATAATTTACAATCAATACAAAACGAAGCAATGTGTATTCAATGATTTTAAACAATCAATCTAAGTTTGTAATTACACTAATCACCACGCAAATTAATGATTGAACTAACGGAATCATGTTTTGTTGTAAAGAAATTAGGGATGGCCGATTAGGATTACGAATAATCGTAACAGCGTAGAATTGAAGGATCGAATATTATGATGATTATCTGTAAGATTAATTTCGGTATAGTTAAAGTGGTTCAATAGAACTAGTATAGAATATAAGAAAATATTTCGGTTGACATATTTGTTTACCGGTAAGACCTATAATTGTAAAAAAAATTGCAACAGTATCTGTTTTGTCAGAGTATATATCTTTCGTATAAATCTCGCGAGAAAGAAACGCAGTAAATGACAGTTCTTGGAGAATCGGGGTAATCAATTTTGGAGGCGTGTTTGCTTACCGCCGCCTCAGGAACCATTTATTAGATAACCAAGACCTTTGCCATTGGTCACCCCAAGTTGTTCGCTACGTTTAGTGATTTAGCAAGAGTGCGCAGATTCATGGGGAGAGGTTTGTCCGAATCCTGGGGGGCTCCTATGTGGAGCTAATTAGAAAAAAAATATCCAACAATCGATTTTAGATTTTCACGGCCAAAAGTATTTTTGTTATTTATTTTTGGGGTGTTATGCCGTGTTGCGCTACCTCCTCCTTTAGCTAACGTTTCGGACAGCGTCACAGTGTCCATCATCAGGGCAGATGTGTAATTGTTAGTAGTTAAATGTGTGCTTATGTACTTAGAAGCGATAGTACATAAGCACACATTTACAAAAAAAAAATATTTTTTTTACAAAAATACATATTGTAAATTTAAATGGCCCTCCATCTACGCCACGGATGAAACAACCAACCCTAACGCCCAGTAAAGTATCCAAAGCCTACATAAAAGCAAAATTTTAGAAGAGATAAAAAAATGAACTTTTGGTTAAATATAATTTTGGCCAGAAAATGGAACAATCTACCTTAAGTTATTCAAAATCTAAACTGTTTAATCAACTAAATATATTATTGCAATTAACAGAAATAGACATATTCCGTGCGATTGTAATTACTAATGACAGCTACCAGTAGGTACCTACCCACGATTGTAACTTGTAACAAACAAGCACACCCGTGGGAACGGCGTGATGCGGAGGTTCACGCGGCGGGCGCGTGGCGTAGCACGTGGCGCTGCGCCGTGGCACAAACATCGCCATTTCGATTATTGCCATTTGTATTGAGGGGTTCACCTTTCCCCCGTAAAACTGTACCCCGGGGTACTTTGCACCCCTATTTTCACGGCATTTTGGGCCGTGTGACTGTGTGACCCCCATCTAATCATATCAATACATTATCCGATATTGATGACCTTTGATTGATGCAGGAAGTCGATATGTTTTTCCCCTTCAATGAATATTTCCCCCTTTTCGAGCTTTATTTGACCGAGCGTAGAGAAGTCCGGTTTTAACTCGACCATTTGGCAATTCATCTGTTTGTAAATTTGTTTGTGTGTTTCGTTTCCGGTCCAAGATGGTGACCGTATTAGATACTTACTTACGAGCTGTCAAATCGTAATTTTTATAATTATTTTTATATTGTCAATAAGAATTTTCATTTAGATAGTGACGTTTCTTTGGCCAAATTGTATTTTTTTTTAAATATTACATAAAATAATAATACTAGCTGACCCGGCCACGCGTTGCTGTGGCTAACGAAACACAACGCCATTACTGGATGGTTACCTATCCTTTTAACTCACACCGCTATGTGTTAATTTGCATACAAATAAAATCCACATCGCCCGCTTGCCAGCCCGCTCGTTCATCACATACAGACATTCTCCTTTAATTATATATTTCAATCAATTTACACAAAACCTTGATAAATTATATGCCTAAACCTTCCTCATGAATCACTCTATCTATTAGTGAAAACCGCATGAAAATCCGTTCAGTAGTTTTTGAGTTTATCGCGAACATACAGACAGACGCGGCGGAGGATTTATAATATGTAAAAGATGATTAATAATTGTACAGTTTGTCAAATAACAGTAGAAAATATATTAGGGCGCCACTGTTGATCAAATGGCAATACTAAACACATAACTCATGGTGTTAAAGTAAAGCTGTGTAACCTACATTTTTATAAAAAATTAAAAAGGCATAATAGTAGAAAAAATATATTTTCATTGCAGTATAGATTCCGCCGAACTCAAAATTAGAATTGCATATAGGTATATTATTATTATACTTTTGCAATTTTGTGTGAACACAATGAAGAATAACTATAATGTAATAAAATATAAAGCACAGTTTAGAAATTCCTCACATTTATTTAATACTAGATAAAGTACCTAGAGTTGCCTGGGCTTTAGATCATGTCTCTAATTTTAGATCTGAATATATTTCTCATTCAGATCTAAAAGTTGTGTTACTAAACTCACCATTAGTGATTCTTCCTTTCTATCTAATGTTAAATTCAAATTTATGTTAAATTAAATTAAAGCAAATCGCTTTATAAATCACCTTTTAATCAAATTTATGTCATGAAGAAAAAATGTTTTTTAAAATGTGGTTTACTGTGTTCTATACATTCAGTGTCATTGCACTTCAAAAAAATATTTGACAGTTAAATTGGTGTTGCCAGTCTACAAATTTAGTAGTTCCAGTTTTTATATTTTCTACTCTTTTTTGACAGACTATATGTAGGTTTATTAGTACTTACTTACAAACTTATGATTTTTGAAGGAAATCTTGGTTTTGATTCAATAAATAAGAAAAAATTTAAATATACTTTTTAGACGCGACGTCTACTGTTCACTGCTAAAACTATTTTAACTTGTATCAATAACTTTACTGACCGGTTTCACCTAATATATGCATTAAAAAACATGCAATTACAAACAATGTGGTGTATCGTCAGACATTTAAAGAGATGCGAGCAAATTTCATAACGAGATCACGGTTCGGGAATTAATTTAGAAAATAAAGCAAAAATTTCGAATTTCAGAATGAAACCAAATGTCCAAAGACATGAAAAATAGTTTAAAAAAATCAATTTTCATATCAATGTGTATCATAAATTGCTAGCCATTTAAAATCTGTAATTTGAAACAAAAATCAAAATTTTACAAAGGTATATAACATATAACCAACAAACAAAAATGGCAGCTATAAAAGTAACCCTTTTCACACTAGAATAGATATCACAACATAATCTGCTTCGGATAACGATAAGGCAATTGTTTTTATCCAATTGTTATTATCTCATTGGGATGAGAACTAAAACTCAAAAGCGACACCATGAAGTCAGTGACAACTAGTGATGTGCACCCGGGAATATTCCCAAACCTAAAATAAATTCCCAAAGTCGGCAATTTATTTTTTATGAAGAAAGCTTTTAAACTAAAAACTTCTTTAGCACCGTTGTGATTTGAAACTCGATAAAACGAAAAATAGCGACACTAAAAAGAGACAAACACACACATGTACAGGATTTAGCCTGCGAGAGAATGAGATAGTTTAATCGGTCTCCTCTTTGTGCGGTGCTCCGTAGCCTGTAGGTCTCCTCATCGTGCGGTGCTTCGTAGCCACCCCACTCTTGTCTACTTTAGTTTTATGAAGGTTTCACTTCTACCGCGTATGAAATGCGCACAATTTTTTTTACAATTATCTCCACACAGGAGAGGATAGTAATCTGGGGGTCATTGTGTTCAGGAGTGACGGACGAACGTATGAATCCATCTCTCCCAATGCAGTGCAAGACGATGATTAGAGAGAGTTCGGCTGGGGAGGTAAACAGGTCGAACAACTTGGGGTGACCTATGGTAGGGGTGCTGATTACCCAATAAATGGTTCCCGGTGCGGCGCCTCCCAAAAGTTATGAACTTTTAAAGTAAACGTGGGAAAAAAATACAATGGTGTCTCCAAAAATTCCAAAGATTCTAAAAGTTTCTAATTAGGGGTGACCCGACAGTTGGTCCGCCGACAATTGGCCTCCTAAATGATATTTACTATAAAATTATAATTTTTGTGCATTATTTACCAATTAAACGTAAAATCGACTTCAAAAATACCATTAATAATAAGTTGGTATGAATATCAAACGAATGTATATATGAATGTGAAAATCTTAAAACTTATCTGAATGTATATAGAGTCGATTTTTGTTCTTATACGCTGGTATACACAGTTTACAGACAAATAGTTTTATCCTTGATGCATTTGAATGAAACTATGTATCTTACTTTTGTTATTCGGCGATACATTCTTTCTGTACCCCCGTCGGGGTCACTTTGTTATATTTTGTGTAATTAGGTATACCGTATTTTCCCTAAACCGACGCATATCTCTACATATTATAAATTAAAGTCCCCCGCGTCGTTTGTCTGTCTGTCTGTTCGCGATAAACTCGAAAACTACTGAACGGATTTTCATGCGGTTTTCACCAATAGATAGAGTGTTTCGTGAGGAAGGTTTAGGTATGTAATTTGTCAAGGATTTGTGTAAATTGGTTGAAACATAACGATAATTGTTAGAAGTCAAGCCGCCTGGTAGCTTTCATTGAAAACGCTGCCTAATCCTTTTGGGATTTAACAAAACAATGCATGGTGGGATATTCCTCTTTTATAGATCTACAAAAAAGTCCGCGATGGCATATATCTATCTTTTACGGATAGCTTACTACACCCATTCTATCTTCTAAAAGAATGGTCACGTACATTTCGGTAATTGAAAAGTTATTTAGACGGATACAGTATTAATCCATATTAACTTAAATACGTTAGTTACCCCAAGCATTTCATGCACATTATTATAATCTTTCACACCATCTCTACGTATTATAAATTAAAGTGGTCCGCGGCATCTGTCTGTCTCTTTGCGATAAACCAAAGACGGCGGTGGTTATAAAGGTTGGATAACCATCCAGTAGATGACGTTGTGTTTTATTAGCCACAGCATCGCGTGGCCGGGTCAGCTAGTTGTATATAAGTATGCCGGGGGGGCAACTGTCGGCGGATCAACTGTCATGGGACCCTAATTAATATGAAACACTGTAAATAATATGAAATTTCGTTGGAGGAGACAACCTGATGAGAATTTCCCCATTTATAAAAATTCAACACTAGTCACAACCTATACTGTATTACGCATATGTTCCAGCCGCTCAGAATTCCATTGTAACCGCTCTTTTAATCACATGTTTCTTTTACGAGAAAGAGTGAGACGTTACATTGGAGCTATCAGCAGTAGTACGTTTACATTACACATTGCCATGGGTTGTTCGGTTGTTTCACATCAGTTTATCTTATGAATAAAGTGTGGGAACTCCGAAACACTCTCGCTTACAGGCTTAGGAATATAAACAGCATCCTCCGAATTATTATCTGGTCCCGGAGATTAATGAGTATTGACAGCTAATTACTGTAAATAAATATGCCGGAATATTTGTTTATGGATTGGAAATGTTTACAGTTCACACCAGATCGTGTGGTAATTCAGGGAAGGTTGTGGTAGGAATTAGAAGATGAAGATGTTTATTTTAACAAGGATTTGATGGATGGCGATAAACTGATGTTATCCTTTTTGATAAACTACTGATGTAGCCTGCTTTGTAGAAAACAAAGTTAATCAAGGCCATTTTAAAAATAAACAAATAAAATATATGTTTAAGATGAATATAAACGTGAAATCCTATTTAGATACTATTTTGATTAATCTTTACGACGAATCGGCTTACAGTATGAACTTCAAAAAATATGCTACGGATAAATCGAAGCTTTTACTAGCTTTTCTATGTATTGGAATTACAATAAAATTATTATTTACGTAACAAAAAATATAAGCGTAAACCACCAAAAAAAATGTTTTTTCATGACTTAACTATGAAGTAATTAGCCTGCTTTGTAGAAAACAAAGTTAATCAAGGCCATTTTAAAAATAAACAAATAAAATATATGTTTAAGATGAATATAAACGTGAAATCCTATTTAGATACTATTTTGATTAATCTTTACGACGAATCGGCTTACAGTATGAACTTCAAAAAATATGCTACGGATAAATCGAAGCTTTTACTAGCTTTTCTATGTATTGGAATTACAATAAAATTATTATTTACGTAACAAAAAATATAAGCGTAAACCACCAAAAAAAATGTTTTTTCATGACTTAACTATGAAGTAATACAAGAAACAATTTTTTAAAAATACCCTTTTATGGCTAAGACTATTTTTGAGGTTTTCCATCTTCTAACTTTTTTTCGTTCTTATAAAATTATGCACAAAATAAATAAAAACCACTTTTTCGCTTACTAGCCTCAAGCAAAAAGACGCTCGATTTTTAAATTTTGCAGGCATGAGATTCGAAATATTTGTAGCGTTTATATTCCTCTTAATATATTTTACATTTGTTTTGTTTATAGTATCCAGAGAATAGCATAAAGGAGTAGAAAAGAATTTTGTTTGGAAGAGTTTAATCACAAATACTTTCACTAGCGTTCTTAAAACTAAAACATTTAAACATTTAAAATTATAAAACTACACAAATAGTTAGATATTATTGCGTGAGGGGGTATTGGGAGTGGTGATTTGGGAGGAATCAAAATAACAAGGAAACATGGTCAACAAAGGTGACGAATAGGTGCTATTATTTTCTTTAACTAATTTTCCATATTATAGGGACTACCCTTTTCATTGTTCTCTTTCATATTTTAGATTACTAGTATTGATGGAAATAACCTTCTAAAGTTATAAAAAGAGGGTTTTACTCATAAAATATTGCAATTATTTTGTTGACTAAACACCCCACCCCGCCCTAACCGTCCATTATTTATCTACAATTTTTTTAAGTGTTTAAATAAAATAAAAAGACATCGAAAAAGTCACCGGAAAACAAAATTTCATTTACTTACATTTTTTAATGCAAATAATGTCAGGAATCACTGATTAAAGTAAATCAAGTCCGTCAAAAATATACAGGGTGTTAAGGGACGTACTTGACTTACTTTAAGGTTAAACGTCACGCGCGTTATAATCTACGCATTCACAGATGGCGCCAATCAAATTATTTTAGGTTTTTGTTACTTTTTGCACGTTACGCTTTAAAATATTAAGGTAAATTAATTGTTTGCGCCCGTACATATTTAATACGAATATAAATAAATAATTTGGTGCATAAAAAAACCCAAATCTTTCAAGAAAGGCTGAAAAATACAATATTGGATTGAGTCACCGATACAAAATTGAATTTTTCAGCCTTTCTTGAAAGATTTGGGTTTGTTTATGCACCAAATTATTTATTTATATTCATATTAAATACGTACGGGCGCAAACAATAATTAACCTTAATATTTTAAAGCGTAACTTGCAAAAATAATTAAAAACCTGAAATAATTTGATTGGCGCCATCTATGAATGCGTAGATTTTAACGTACGTGACGTTTAACGTTAACCAGTGATTCCTGACATTATTTGGAGTAAAAAATGTAAATGAAATTTTGGTCTCCGGTGACATTTTTGATGTTTTTTTTTTTTTTTTTTCTACAAAAACATAAAAAAATGGTAGTTGTTGAATAGTTGAAAGCGGGCTAAGGGGTTCGTCGGACACCCGGCTGAGTGACCAGTGACGACATGCGGAAGAAATTTTTTTTTGTTTGATTTTGAAGAAAAAATTTTTGAAAAAAAAAAGTCGCCAAAAAAAGTCACCGGAGACCAAAATTTCATTCACATTTTTTACTCCAAATAATGTCAGGAATCACTGGTTAAAGTAAGTCAAGTACGTCCCTTAACACCCTGTATACCTTTTACTCCAAATAATGTCAGGAATCACTGGTTAAAGTAAGTCAAGTACGTCCCTTAACACCCTGTATACCTACCCTGTATATATTTTTTTAAAAGACAAACATTCCGGGGTTACGAACCTAACCTGACAATATTTAAAAATCTCCTACTACCACCACAGTGCGCGGGAAAAGTGGGCTTGTCTCGTGATGGACGATGATGTCGTGATGACGACTTAGCCAGACGAGAATTTGAACACAGGACGCCTGGGTGGGACACAAACGCGATGCCAACTCGGCAATTGACCGGTCGAATTAACTGTAATATAATGTAGTTTGACGTGAGAAAATTGACGATCAATATTTAAACCAAGGTTTTTTGTTGATAAATATCCCGATTCCCAGTAATAAACAATAAAACATGCGACAAAAACATCAAAGAACAATTTGTTTGTATATATTTCAGTACTAAGAAGTGGAGTATATGTGCTTACGCTTTTACATCTGATTTACTTAAGTGAACTGGGTGATTTGAACCAGATGTTAAAGTTGATCTGCAAATCAGTTCCCAAGAGATTCTGGATGCTGTGATAAGTGATGTGACTGGTACATAAGATGTAATAAATGTATATAACATAAGTCAGATATCACCTTGGGTTTTGTAATTCCGGGTTCCGAGGAATGTCCGTACCGAATGCTCGGGGCATAGATTTGATAAATGCCTAGTTTTAATTTATTAGTTACATCTAAACTGAAATAAAGTTGTATAACAAGGAACGTTTGTAATAATGAGCTTTGTGTTAGTAGTAAGGTAGGTTTAATTTGGAAGGAGTTTATGGGTAAAGCTGCCTCGGGAACCATTTATTGGATAACCAACAACTCTGCCATAGGTCACCCCAAGTGGTTCGCTACGCTTGGTGCCCGGTTCGTGGGGTGAGGTTTATCCAGGTCTTATTCTCTCACTGTGTGGCGGGTCGGATCGGAGAGACTGGTTGAGGGAGACCTTTTGTCCTATCTAGCCAGACCCATCGCTTTGCACCGCAGTGGGAGGAATGGATGCATACGACCTACCCACCCCTCATATTTTTTTTCTTCTTAGCATCTACTCTCCTTCCTTCCCCTAAAAAAACCCGCTGTAGTGGGTGTACAGGTGTTAGGGAAAGGAAAGGTGTACAGCATCCCCAAAGATGACATAGGCCATGAGGAAAATAATTTTCCTCAGGGCCTCCTGTGGACACTGAGAGAACTCCCCAATGATTTTGATTAACTAATTAACAGAGTTAGGCAGAGAGGATGGGCGCCAAACTACTAGGTCTATTCAAATTCACATATCTATAGATTCATCAAACTATCAGTTAATTTTTAAATATTACACTGAAATTCAAGGCAAATTTGAGTTTACTGAGACAGATTTCACGCAGAACACACAGACACCAAATTATGATGTTTAATTCAATGAAAGTTACCGTTGAAAATTTTCACTTTAAATTCAATTAAGTGCATATTTTATATGCTCGCATTAAATTTGTTCAGGGCTTAATGGTCCAAGTGTTGAATAAAAAATGAGAGCTTTTTACCTCAATTCACGCCGAAGGCTCAAGAGAGAAATTCTTTAAGAGTCATCAGTGCTTTTATTTTAAAACTTTTGCGATCATGGGGTACGAAAGCATTCGGTGTTGTCATAAATTAATTGAAAGGCGGTGGAAACAGTTGCTAATTATTAAAAAGCGTCAAAACAAACTTGTGAAATATGGATGACGCATTCTGGAGTTCGCAACAAGGTGTCTGAATTTAATAATAAGAAGTACAAAATACAAAAAAAGCGTCACCGGAGTTTAAAAATGAGTGCACAATGAAACAGATGCATGATTCTGCTTGTAATTTCGAGTACAATCGATGATTTTCTCGACAAATTTGTACATTTAAGACGAACGGTTGGGCGGCCTTTTTCATACAAACTTAAATTTGGATTCGAGGCCAAAATATTTTTTTGGTAAATTTTGGGGATCGCTGGCAACGGTTAATACGCACTTTTTTTTGAAAAAATCTTTTGATTCACCTTAATTACATTAAAAGACAACTATTTGCATTGGGGGAAGTGGAAAATATTTTTGTGTAACATGGTTTGTGATACAAAAGAAAGTGCCCCTTTATAACGCCTACTCGCGTCAAGGCAAGAAAAACATCCCAGTTTTCAAGTAGTTTAGCGGCTACGCTAGGTTTGTGTAACATGGTTTATGATTCTGGCGTACAATCTCACAAGACGAAAGCTAATTTTGGAATAAATTCGGTGTTTGGGCTAAATTCCTAAAAAATAAAACTAGTTATTTTTATACTAATTTGGGGTCGGGGAATCCGAATCTGAAAGAATTAAGCGGCGGCAAGCAATATTAACTGAATTACAGGACTTTAAAAAATTTTATACACATACAGGAAAATAGCCATTCTGGAAGCATTTTGATTCCTAGAAAATCAAACTAGTTATTTTTATACTAACTATGGGCCGGGGAATCCGAATCTGAAAGAATTAGGCGGCGGCAAGCAATATTAACTGAATTAAACGACTTTAAAATTTTCTATACACACACACATGAAAATAATCATTTCGGAAGTATTTTGACACGCGCAGTACAAAGATCATAGAAAAACAAGAAATATACAAAAACATGTGCCGGCAGTGTTACCAGCTCTCAAAAATATTTATCAATATGAAAATAGATAACAGCAGAAAAACATACCTTATAAATCGACCAAGTCTTCTTCGTCCGTCGTATCCTTGTCAAACTCGCTTGTCTCGAAGGATTCCTGTCGGATACGCGGATCATATAAGAGTCCAGCTAAGCGGTAAAACTCCAGCCCCTTTATACCGCCTGCTCGCGTCCCTAACCTAACCTAACCTAACGCTAGGTTTGTGTAATATGGTTTGTGCCCCTTTATACCGCCTGCTCGCGTCACGGCAAAAAAACATCCCTGTTTTCAAGTAGTTTAGCGGCTACGCTAGGTTTGTGTAACATGGTTTGTGCCCCTTTGTACCGCCTGCTCGCGTCACGGCAAAAAAACATCCCTGTTTTCGAGTAGTTTAGCGGCTACGCTAGGTTTGTGTAACATGGTTTGTGCCCCTTTATACCGCCTGCTCGCGTCACGGCAAAAAAACATCCCTGTTTTCGAGTAGTTTAACGGCTACGCTAGGTTTGTGTAACATGGTTTGTGCCCCTTTATACCGCCTGCTCGCGTCACGGCAAAAAAACATCCCTGTTTTCAAGTAGTTTAGCAGCTACGCCGGGTTTATGTAACATGGTTTGTGATACAAAAGTGAGTAAAATTTATAAAAAATAAGTACTTAAAATATAAACATGTTATTTTACGTTATTAATATTACTGCTTAATGGCAACACTTAATTTTGTGTGGTAAAAACATCTATGTTATCTTGTTTTTCTATGATCTTTGTACGACGTGTGTCAAAATACTTCCGAAATGATTATTTTCATGTGTGTGTGTATAGAAAATTTTAAAGTCGTTTAATTCAGTTAATATTGCTTGCCGCCGCCTAATTCTTTCAGATTCGGATTCCCCGGCCCATAGTTAGTATAAAAATAACTAGTTTGATTTTCTAGGAATCAAAATGCTTCCAGAATGGCTATTTTCCTGTATGTGTATAAAATTTTTTAAAGTCCTGTAATTCAGTTAATATTGCTTGCCGCCGCTTAATTCTTTCAGATTCGGATTCCCCGACCCCAAATTAGTATAAAAATAACTAGTTTTATTTTTTAGGAATTTAGCCCAAACACCGAACTTTAGCCCTAATTTTAATTTTACGTAATGAAATTTAGAATGAAATATTTTCCACTTCCCCCAATGCAAATAGTTGCCTTTTAATGTAATTAAGGTGAATCAAAAGGTTTTTTCAAAAAAAGTGCATATTAACCGTTGCCAGCGATCCCCAAAAATTAATATTTTTTTTTCAAATTAATAGATAAATTTGTATTAACCACTTAATTATTTACAAAAACCGACATGTTTCGTCAGCAAAGCTGACTTCTTCAGGGTTTTGACAGAACTAATTTAAAAAATAGACATACATAGGTAATAGAGAAAAATAATAGACATAAACAATAATAAAATTTGAAAGAAAATAATGTGTAAGGGACGAGGGGCAATATAGAACAATTACAAATTTAAAAGGGGAATAGATTTAATAATGGGTCATTTAAAAACAATTTTTGATTATTAATAATATTTAAATTTGCATTAACACTCTTTCTAATCTCTAAAATTTCTAATTTATCCAACTGAAAGCCATTGACATTACAATGTATTAATTCTATTCCAATGTTAAAATTAAAGGTATGACTAGTTTCTATTATTTTTTTTTTTCATATTAACACCAAGGAGGAAACTTAAGGAGGACTTGACGAAAATAATTCCCCTCAGGTCTTTGTATTTTGGGGATGCTGTGTGAAGGGTTCTTTTAGGAAAGGAAGGGGAGGATTTTCTGGGAAGGAAAGGAGTATGAGGGGTGGCTAGGAATCAGGGGTCAGTGTGTCTATGATTGACGGACGAATGAATCCATCCCTACACTGCGGTGAAAGGTGGTGTTCCAAGATAACTCTGCTGGAGAGGTCAAAAGGTCTCCCTCACCCTGTCTACCCCGATCCGGCCTGCCACACAGTTGGTGGGCAGATGCATCCGCAGCCAAGACCCAGGCAAACCTCATGAACTCTGGCACTCCAGCAAAGTCACCAAAGTTAACAAACCATTCGGGTGACCTATGGCAGAAGTCTTGGTTATCCAATAAACGGCTCCCGGGGCGCGTATTTACAAAACCTATAACCGATTCAGTCGCGGTAACGACAATTTACATTTTAAATATACCTCTATATTGGTTATTTTTTATCACATTGCAAAAACAAAAATTGTTCTAAAATCTAGATAAAATAATCTTTCTGATGTGTATAATAGAAATTAATAATTTTATTTCTAAATATTGAAATTTTAATATTATTCCCATATATTGTAAATACACCTCTATATTGATAATTTTTTATCACATTGCAAAAACAAAAATTGACCTAAAATCTAGATAAAATAATCTTTTAAATGTGTATATTAGAAATTAATAATTTTATTTCTTAATATTAAAATTTTGATATTGAAAATTTAAAGCGACTGAAACGCGGTAGGGATTGTAAATACGCTCCCGGGGCGGCGGTATTCTTACCAGCGTCCCGAATTGACTTACATGAATAATTCCGTTTTCTTCAATAATCGCAAATTCACTGTGGTGTTATTTTTTTTAATTAAAAAAATCACATTGATTAACAAACAAACCACTGGTTTTGAAACATGTTGAAAATTTTGATTATATAAGTGTTGTACACAAAGTGATTTGTTTCCATTTAATTATATTTTTAATCAAAAGTTATAGCAAATGTCTAGCACGGATATGTGCTACTTTATTCATTTGTGTATTAAATTATAAAATTTAGAACATTAAAGTATTCATTTTTCATGATATTAGAGGCAGCTTTGACAATTTTTTGTGAGTTTACGATAATTATTTTTAATGGGCTCTCCACACGACACTGCATGTAGTGACTGCGGCAGAGAACTGCAGTTGAGCAAACTAGCGCTGTCTCGTTTGTTAAAGGGCCGCTAGAACGAGACAGCGCTAGTTCGCTCAACTCCACCCTCTTTGCAGTTACTGCCGCAGTCACTACATGCAGTGTCGTGTGTAGGCCGCTTAAAGTAAATCTTACCCAACCTACAATGTAAACACAATGAAATATGAAATAAAAAATAAAACGTTGGTCAAAAAGCGTTTTTTGGGTCGAAAATTTAACTTTAAATACGACAATTGTCGTTTCTAATTTGAATTTATGCCAATCAAAATTTCCCCAGTGATCATCATTTTGTACTCAATCAACCTCCTCTCTGTACCTATATAATAAGTTTCAAACCAACGTACACGATAGATCAATTTCAAAGCGCAGTTTTTTTTTACTGGCATCAAGAAGGTACCTACCAACAATATAAATTAAGATGTCTCGGTGTGATTTTTTTGTGTCGAAAGTCGAAACAGAGTCGCAGTTTTTATAAAACATTTATTGGGCGCGGCGCAGGCGGAATCGTCACGCGAATATCTTCCCATCATGGGAAACTCCACTCAGACGTTAAATATGCCAAACAACGTTATTTTTTACACTTGAGACATTTGCGAGCGAATTTTTTACACTTGGGATGGGTTGAGACGATTATTCGTACAGCGGTCGCAGCATGTGTTGCCACTGAATAAAAATACTGTTTTTTTGGTGGTAGGTACTGAATGAATCCTAAATCATGACAAGGGCCGAATGTCATAAGTCATAATTCACGGAATTGAAACGCGGAACGTGTGAATTTTTGATTCTGCAAATGTCGTGAAATGAGATCACATGTGCGCATTGATTTAGTGCCTACAACATTCAGACGAAAATAATCTCTTTTGTGATAAATGTACCTATCTTTTATGTGAATGCCGCACAAGATGGCCTCCGTGGTCGAGGGGTAAGGCTCTTGAATCGCAATTCGAAGGTCGCGGGATCGAATCCCGTGCAAACAAATTAATCAAATAAAATACATAAAAAAATTATTTGATTAATTTGTGTTAATTCACAATTAATTCATTTAAAATGATAAAATGTTTATTTGTGGCACGTTCCAGAGTGGAATATACTTTCAGTATCACCCTGGTATAATACCACCATTCAGAATTGAAACGATGCTTGAAATGGCTTTAGCCGTTTTTAGTGACCAGATAGCAAGGTACTTCCCAACCTTCCTCTTTCCCATTTCCTTCCCCTCCCCACTACATTCAGCCTCACAACATACCCTAATTGGGGATGCCATAGTCTCCCGGGCTCCAGACGGCAGAAACGGGGACTTTTGTGAGGTATTCATATAAAAAAATAATAATAAATTGAAATCACGAGCTTTAGAGCTCTAAGTATATTTTTACCATTAACAAATTGACGCCAAAACGTTTATCCCAATTTTTTTTCAATTTTGTAAAAAAAACTAAAACTATTCTTGATTTAATGGAAAAGCATTTAAAAACAACAAGGATAGCTTTTTGCTAATCCTCTTGAATAAACACTGAAACAAAACGATGCCTGAAGCTTTCAACTATAACAATAAAGGAAGAAGCATTGCGGTAGGTAAGAACTAAAAACAATACGTTTCATAATGGTAATGGCAATAATGCGTTAAGATAACAATGTTAGCTTTGTCCTTGCTAATTCAAAAAGCATTTATCTTTTACATTAGAAGCTTTTAAACATTGACAAAGGAATGCTAAAAGGCATCTTCTAATCCGCGAGAAACGCAAAAAGGCGTGAAGATGTGATGATGTTTCCTTTGTTAAAGTTAGGCAGGTAATCGTTAAGGTTTGAACCCTCAGAAGGACAGCAAAGGACACGATTAAGTGGCAACGTCAATCGAAACAACTCAAAAGGCTTTGTTATTAAGAGTAGACTGTATAGAAGAATATTCAATTGATTAGAATAAACTTTTGAACGGTCAGTGGCCGAGGGTTCCGCGACTTTTCATCCCGCGACCAAATAACCCCTACAAAATATCCTACGGACTAAACATCCAACAAAATATCTACTAAAACTTAACCTAATCTAACAAAAAAATGAACAAAAATATTACAGACATACATCCTCTAAAGACAATAAATTAGTGTTTTTTGTCCTATTTTACTATTTTTGAACAACAATTTATTGTCTTAACAGGATGTCTGTATTATTTTTGTCCAATTTTTTGATAGGTTAGGTTAGGTTAAGTTTGATTAGATATTTTATTGGGGGATGTTTTGTCCGTAGGATATTTTGTCGGAGGATATTTTGTCGCGGGATGAAAGCGCACATTACCGTGGCCGAGTTAGCATGGCGTTTGGTTCCCATCCAGGCGTCGTATGATCACTTCCTCTATAGTCTTTATGCAGTGATAAGTTTAAATTTATTGAGGTAGTTATTCTAGCCTGTTTGTTATTTTTCGCGCAGTGAATCAACTGCATGAAATCTAGGTAGGTATAAGCGAGTATCTAAATGATTCAGTTCTGATATCATTGTTGCAATTAAAAATAATTTTATAGATCGAGTAGTTCTTGTTAGTACACGGAAGGTAATTAGTAATTACGCTTAATAAATTAGGGTTGTTGACCGGACAACTCAGAATCAAGCTACTTCAACACCTACTTTGAAAAGTCATTAAAAAATTGGTTATATAGGTTACCTTAGGTTAAGTTACGGCGCGATATAACCGCTCAAAAAGAAGAAGACGGAACGGTATGTAAATACGAATGTTAGAGGGAGGGCGCTAATATTAAAAACAATAATATTTAACATTAAGTTGTGAAAATGTTTCATAAAACACGACTTGTTTAAAATAGAGCAAAAATCTTGCAAGGATTGTCTAAAATAGCTTTTAAAGAAACACGGTGAATTTTTTCTTACATATAACTTATAAAATATCTGAAAAAACGTGTTTATAATAATTTTCGCAGCATACATTGCGATTTTTTTTCTATTGAGGGAATTTAATATAATTGCCGTTTCGGCGTGCGGAATGTATAGATATTAGATATTATCTTCAAGAACAACTTTTTTAAGAACTTTAAGGAAAGTGTTTAATAAATCGGTAGAAATGGGGGAAGCCAGACCAGGGCAATTTATCAAAAAAAAAATCATAACTTTTAACGACTTTTCAAAGGGGTGTTGAAATTCCATGATTCTGAGTTGTCATGAAACCATCTACAATTGGTACCATTAACAATTTTAAAAATAAAATTATATTGAATTGAGGAAAAGAAGAAGGGTTTTTTCGCAATAATTGAAGATAAGCAAAATTTCATTAACCAAGTACAACGCATACAAATTATTCACACGACACTAAAAATGTTAAAAGAATTGTGACAATTAGCGTTCATCTCATTCCAACAGAATAACAGATGCCTCAATAGAAAGTGTGAGAAGAATCGTCAGTATGTACGCAAAGCATTTCTCGTCCTGCCAGCAGGAAGTGTTCCCATATTCCAATCCTTCTCCCTCGTCCCACGCATCTTCCGTGACGTCACACAGCATCCAGCCAGACCCCCCCTTTCCCTTTACCTTCTCCTCCCCCCGCCCAAACGCTCCAAATCCCGACGAAAACACCAATCAAATCTATTAACGCTCCTTGATTAACCCTTTCAGACCGGAATTAAAATGGACACTAACAAACAAAAATATTTGGCGACCCGGCAGTTAATCCCCCGAAATCTCATATATAAAAATCTCGTGTCACGGTGTTTGTGGTCGCACTCCGAAACGGCTTGACTGATTTTTATGTTTTTTTTTTTAATATTTGATAGGTATGAGAATAGGTTTTAAAGCATATTTCATACCGCTAGGTGATTAGAGTGTCCCTACCCAGAAAAAAAATCTTTTTTTTTTGTTATTTGGCATCAAAAAATACCTATAATCCCAAATTTTAACCCTCCTACCCCCACCATCCCATTTTTAAAAGCGATTTTAGTATTTTTGTGTGAACAAATTTAACCGTCTTTCGTATTTCAAACAGAACGAAATTATTTATGTTGTCGAATGACAGATGGCGCTACGTCCACCTCATAGAAATTTTCATACACACATGCGCAAGACATTCACGAGGAGTGTCGCGTTATTTTGTTATTTCATTCGGCATCATGTTCTCGCGTGGGCAAACCATCGAGCTTATTTGTGTTGGCTAAAGACGGACTGCCACTCAATTGCTCTTCGAAATTCATATTGATTTTCTTTATTTCGTTTTCCTACTTTAGTTGGTGTTTTTTTTGTTTTTATTGGCGGTCATCGTCTACAGCGCTCCATTCCTTTTTCTGTCATAGATCCCATCCCCACACACTTACAAAACATTCGTTATTTTTTATTTAACAACCAAAATATTCACTAAAAATATGGCAGAACAACGTTTGTCGGGTCAGCTAGTTATAATTATAATTTTTTGTGCATTACATACCAATTTTAAACATAAAATCGTCTTCAAAAATATTTATAATAGTAAGTTGGAACGGATATCAAATGAATTTATTTACAGTGTAATTTTTTTATACTTATATGCTGATATAAACAGTATAGACAAGTAGTTTTATTCTTGATACATTTGAATGTAAATATGTTTTATACTTAATTATTTGGTGGTACATTCTCTCTTTATATCCCTTCGGAACACTTGGTTATATTTTGTATAAGTTGGTATATCGTATTTTTCCTAGACCGACTGTAAATTGAATGTAAGTATGCTGGGGGGCCAACTGTCGGGGACTGTCAAGAAATCGAAATTTGCATCCACATTGATATTCTAGTATTCAGACGAATGAAAATATATCTTTTAGGATATTATTCAAGTATTACTTACCTTAGGTGCATCAAAATGCTAGTAGAAGTTTAGAAATGCATCAAAAGCTTACCTGTAACAAAGAAAGAAAGAAAAATTAGATACAGAAACCAGTTTTAACAATTATTAGCAACATTACAAAAATTATGCAGTGTACAACAGGTCAATGCCATATTATAAAACAATTACTAAATCATATGAATTATTAACGTTGTCCACGGAATAATAAACATTAATTAATAACAATCTCTGACTTTTTTTTACATGAATACCGCACAAGAGTCCCAACTGCTCCCGTCTGGAGCCAGTAGGACTATGGCATCCCCAATTGGGGTATGTTGTGAGGGTAGTGGGGAGGGGAAGGAGATAGGGAAGAGGAAGGTGGGGAAGTACCTGCCTATTCAGATCTGGTCACCAAACACGGCTAAAGCCATTTCAAGCAACGTTTCAATTCTGAATTATGGTCTGACATCAGGGCGATACTGAGAGTAACTTCCACTCTTTAACGTGCCGCAAATATACTATATATTATTTTAAATGAATACATTGTGAATAACACAAATTAACCAAAATAAAATTTATTTGCCACGCCGGGATTCGAATCCGCGACCTTCGGAGTGCGAGTCAAGAGCCTTACCGCTGCGCTACACATGTATTGTTATAGTTAAAAACTATAACAATACATCGTAGGATTAAACACTGTGTACAAAAAATATCATTTTCGTAATTCAAAATTTTTTACATGAAAATTTAACACAAAATAAAATCGTACATTCAAAACATTTATTTAAAACCAAAAAAACAATCTAAAGGGTGCGAAAGTTGATATTAAACACAACAACCACTTCTCAAAATAATGTTATAAACAATAAACATGGCTACCGCCTGAACGAATGCCCAGAGAATTCAACTTACCAGCAATTGGAAAACGAAAACCTCAAATTTCTATTTGCTGAGGAAAAAATTCTGAAATGTATACATACATGTGAATTTTCAAATACATGCACGGTACGAAAGGGTTAAAGTTCCTTGATTAAGTGACGCATTCATATTTAACACATGCTGACGGGACGGAATTGCCACTTTGCAAATGGTGATTTTAATTTCCTCCCAGAAAATAAATGGTGCACCATCGCCACTTTTATTATTGTATTCAAATTGAGGATATGAAGATGAGAAATGAAGCGTTTTTTGCACCTGAAAGGTTCGGGCGTGGAAAAAAAGAAATCATAATAAATAATCGTCATCGCAATTTAAGTTACATCAAGCGGCCATTAACAATTCGCGGTCCCAATTCGAAGTGCTCAAAATTTCGTACTGAATGGACTGATTTTTGTTGGATGCTTTGAGAATTGTCCCAAGAACAGATTTGTGTTCAATGGTAGCGTTCTTTATTGAATTATAAGCCCATACTTACAATGAGGTGATTTTTTATTTATTTATTTAATGAAAAAAAAATGTTTTAATGAATTTCTACGCCAACGAAGAGTACTAGCTCTTGAGCTTGGCGTAGGAGTTATTTTACAATTATTTCATTTTTATAACATACATTTTACTTAGAGTATACAATAAATATACACTATGTTGTGATGTTAATTTTTGATATGACATGAAATGAAGTTATAACATTTTGATTGGTGATGTTATGGTTGTTGATTTTTTTTAAAGATTAATTTGACATTTTTCTTGAATGATACGAAATCTGTTATTTTTTTATTTCTTCAGGAAGACTATTAAAATATTTTGTGTGTTTGTAAATATAATTTTTGTGCATTTGTTGTGTTGAAAATAGAGGGATTTGGATGTTAAATTTATGCCTTAAGAAGGCATTACCAGAGAAAACCAGAAATATATCATTTTCAAATCAGATTTTAGACGTATTGACTCTTTTCAACCAAAAATTATAAATGGATTACGAAAGATTGTTCTTTTATCTAGCATTCGCATGTAATAAATTTTGAGGATTTTTTTAAATTTTTAGTATAATAAGGTTATTCCATAGGTCGTTGGCAGATTTGTTAAATTTTCAAAAAAGATTTTGTATTATACCACACCCATTTCAAATAATATAATCATGCAGTAAAATAAATCAATACATTATCTAGCAAACGCATGTTTTAGAATTTTAATTTTAGTTTCAATAAAATCATTAAAAAATATGTACGTACACGTGTTTCTTGACGAAAATTGGTCCATTTGTGTATTTATTTGCGCACTTACAAACTAATATATTTCAGATTTTTTTAACATTCTTATTAAATTTAGACATTATTGAAAAATACTTATAATCAAAAAATAACTACAAAAAGTACATTATTTTAATAGTTTTATCATCACGCCTTTCAGCATTTTTGGATGAAGGTATAAATTAAAGCTAATTTGGATTGAAATAAATTCGATATTGAGTTATAATTTAAAAAAGCTGGTACGGAAAATAATTAATCTTTCTCATTGTAACCGCCCTGCACGATCGTAAGAACAACTTTCGACGAAATGTGGATTTTCGTCCGCTGGCTGGTTAAACGCTCTTAATGATGAGTTAAGTATAAATTTTTTAGTTACATTTTCTTTGAATATTTGTAGTATTGAATCTTTTTTATAGAGGTCTTCAATTTTTGGCATTTCGAAAATTTTGAACAATGATGCTGAAGGGAATGTTGGTTGTTTTTTTTAAATATCTTTAATAATTAGTTTTTGTACCACTTTTACAGGACTTACAATTTTTTCATACGCACCTCCCCATCCAATGATTCTATTCTGAATTAGTGATTGGACTAGTTAGTGCATAGTAGACTTTTTTTAGGTTGTTTAATTTGAGAATATTTCTTAATTTAATGAATATATAAATACATTTCCTAATGCGCTTAACAAGTTCACGTATGTGTCTGTTCCATTTCATATAGATTTCTTTTAACAACATCAAGTGTGGTCAGATAATGGTGAAACAATAAGAACTGGCATTTTTTTTATTGTACTCTGGCTTTCTTCACTTGGAAAATTCTGTGTAATTCTGTGAACAATGAGATCTATTGAGACAGGGTAGAGGAAATTTGAAATGTAACTGGATATTTACATAGACAATCAATAAAAACCCTATATCGATACGACATGACCAAATCCGTCATCTATGATCAGTTATCAATATTTTCGAGCACGGTCAACGATTGTTAACATATATTTCGACCAACTGTTGATAAATTTTAGAGCGGTCTCCATATTATCAGATAAGTTCCGGTTAACTGTTAATATAAACATATTTTTTTAATAATGTCGTTCGTTATGCAAAATTACTGGCTTATTTAATGAGAGGATTGAACTAACGAAGATCTTAGAATTGATATAAGTCGTATACGCGATCTACAGACTTAAGGCTCGGTGTACCCGCTCAAAAAGAAGAAGATGGAGAGATATGTAAATCCGACTGTTAGAGAGAGAGCGCTAACATTAAAATCGATAATATTCAAGCGAAAATTGTGAAAATGTTTAATAAAACATGACTCATTTAAAATAGAGCAAAATCTCGTGGGTATTGCCTAAAATGGCGTTTAAAGAAACCCTGTGATTTTTTTCATAATATAATAAATAACTGAAAAAAAACGAGTTTATTATAACACTTTGCGATTTTTTTCTATCGAGGGAATTTCATATAATTGCCGTTTCGGCGTGGGGAATGTATAGATAATATCTTATAATATTTTATATGTTATAATATCTTATAATATTTTATATATACATCTAACTAACATGTTTCATATAAAAATGTAAAAAATATTATATAGTTACTAAATAAAAAATAAAAAAAATCTTCATAAATAACATATATATTTTTTTAAAGCTTTAAAACTTAAAAGTATTTAAGGAAAATATGTAATAAATTGGTAGTAATGCGGGAAGCCGGGTCTTAAAGACGCATCTAATATGCAATTAATTCATGGATTTGTTCCCCTGCCCACCCACTCTACACTAATACCTACCCACCCACTCTACACTAATACCTACCTACCCAATCTACATTATTAACTAACAACGGCTCCACCCCTACCATAATAAAACATTGTTCTAAACTGTCAAATTAGTATAAGCTTTCCCTGACGAAGGAACGTTTGTTCCGAAACCGGTCGGATTTGCACATTATATAAGTGGTTTATACAAAGTTGTATTGTTTCATTTTTTTCTGCAATTAATTCATTCCGTTCGATCTTTGAGAAATTAAAATGGTTGAAATATGACTAAAGACTTAATTAACTAATTAACTCCAGTTTAGTGTCAAGAAGTAAATACGGATCTGCCAACAACTAATTTTCATTGCCAATTTATTAATGTTTTTACCGATGTATTGAGAAAATAATTGTGACAATAGATTCTCTATTTTGTGGGGTACCTACTTTGAAATCTGTTTTCCGCGAATTACCCATCGCCATCCCTAGGAAAGACGTTTCCCTCTAGAACACATGCAAAACCCTACTTAAAGGTTGCCTCATATGCGCAGAAAAACAGAAAATGAATTTACATATACTAATCAACAAATTTTAGCCGAGTGACCCCTAGGAAAGACGTTTCCCTCTAGAACACATGCAAAACCCTACTTAAGGTGAAACAGATGTGACAATTCCCATACAATCTATTTTTCAGCCGCATTTGAAAACTACAGATAACATTTTATTTATTTTAGTACCGAAAAATAATACTAATAATGAAATTATCGCGAACCAAAATTTCACTGTTCTATCACTAATAATAACCAAGTAATTAAATTAACAAAAGTAATTATTTTATGCAAACACCGCCAGCTAAAATGCACTAATCTCTATTAGAAAGAGACATACCTATGTGAGAGCCATTGGTTTCACGTGCACGCTTTCAACCCATTCCTACGGCGTTAAAGTGGTCAGTATATTTGTAGTAAAAATGCCAATTTGCGTGGCTTGATTTTTTATTCCGATAGAATGTTCGTTTAGCTTTTTTATGAATGTTCCAGTATTACTTGGGGCAAAGAACATTTGCGGTTAAAGGCACGCAGTAAAAAAGGTAAAATTAACTATATAATTATGGTGACAGCGACTGTAATTATTTAGAACTTTCTTAAATCTGTAACTGTCACTAGACGCCTGCCTAGTTTATGTTATTGAGACGTGCTAAACAATAAAATGCATAGATCGAGCTGGATACCTACTATTCACTCTGATTTATGTCTTGTCTGCCAAGGGTTTAGATTAGAAGTTTGAAGACTTTGCTGCATACAAGAATAACAAAATTTTGTGCAGCGCATTATTGTTATTCTATAAAAATGAGGCGTGCCCTTTGTAAGAAACATAGCTATTCCGGGAAGAGAGTGAATCCAAGACAGTGCAAACGGGATGAAACGTCAGCACGGCGAATGGGAATACGGGTATTACTGGGTCAAACAATTCGGTCTTGGCACACACTCTTTGCCCCCCTCACATTCATACATCGTCTCATACATACACTTCTGTTATTCTGACTTTTGACATGACCCGACTAAAGTATCTGATTCACTTGATCGTGCCGTGTCTTCCTCGCGCATCCCCGACTTCTTCTACCATTCACATTTACGTCATATATTCTTCTTACACTAGGTACCTACCTACCTTCTTAGGTACCTGCCTACTTTCTTCATTCATTCGCTCTACATGCCCAAACCATATAAGGGTCCCTTTCTTAATCTTACTCATTATCCACATTTTCTAGGTTCATTCTGTAGTTAGGTTATAATATTTTATAATTATTATTATAGTATTGTTTAATTTTTACTAATTATCTATCCCCGTTTTCTCGCTGATACCTAGGATGGGTAAAGTTGAAAGTGAATGTGAAGAAAACGATTATTCGCATTCATACATCTCTAGGTACTTTTATTCCGACTGTTTGTTCTCAAATAATTAATTCGCCGATTGATTGATTGCGCCGGTTTTTTGCGAAAAATGATCTCAAGAGACACTACCTATACTAGGTATAATGTTAGTATCACAATAACGGAAAAAATTGTTAGATTTCGCAGAACGAAAGTTGAAGCCGATTCAATTTTGGGTTTCTATTGTACAGAAAGCCGGTTCTCAATAGGGATATTTCTCATAGATTTTATGAAATAAATCATGTGGAATCCCGGTTTTAGTCTTGCATTCTTTCTTGATATAGGTACCTACCTAGGTACCTAGTACCTAAACACATACTTTATAATATTATCTATTTGACGCTTATAGAACAATCATACACGGATTTACCACACATACACATCAAGGATCTCATTTCTACTTGTGTCCTTCCTCTGCCAGTTAGTTGCCTATGTGTAGTAATTGTCAACAATTTTATGCTTGTTCGATCACCCATATCGCTCGATGGGTATAGGGTGGTTCGTATTTAATGTTGTTCAAAAATTTTATTCTTGTATACCTTTATATTATACCTTTTAGTTCTCACAAACACTGGCGCGGAAATAAAGTAAATAAATATTCAGATGACGAGACCCCTAAAATTAATATTTGTGGAGAAATCTCATCCTCTAATATTACGTCTGGGGAAAATATGAATATGGACTAGAAATATGGACAGAATATGTGGAAAGAATTAAAGAAATAAGTAAATAAAAAAATGCTTCACTGTCAGAAAAAATTAACGATAAGAACAGATATTCATGACAGAAGTTTTTATTCGCTAGGACCGGCATGGGGGTTCATATTTAAGATTTTAAGTAGGAATTTAATAATACTATAGTAGATGGTATTTCTATTCCTCCATTCTCTGCGAATTCTGAATATTTTGAGTAAAAAACAAAATCTGAACCTGCTTTTACTATGTGCGGTCTCATACGTTAATAATAAGACCGGTCACTTGCCGAGTTAATATTGCGTCTGGTTCCCACCCAGGCGTCGTGAGTTCAATTCCTCAGCTGGCTAATTCTTCCATCACGACCCAGGCAACGATTTCCACTTACTGTGATAGTAGTAGAAGATTTTTAATTACTGTGAGGTTTTTCGAAACTCGGGAAAGTTCGTATTTCATAAAAAAAAAAAACATGTCACACTTTTGTCGGCGCTCCTGTGTCAGTCGGCCACTCACGCGCCAACTCAATGCCAATCAGAAAGCCAAAACCCGCGTACTTTACCTAAGCGTGCACCCGGCTGTAAATGTTTACTTGCTGAAAATAAGAAATCGATGTGTTCAGACCGAAAAAAGTTTTTTGGATGGAGATTCACCAGTTTTACCACTAGTTTACGGCAGGGCTGGGCAGTATTTGAATTACTTGTAATTGAAATACGTATTTGAAATACAAATACGAATTTTGTATTTGTATTTCAATTACTTCCTAAAAATGTATTTTGTAATTGGTATTTCAATTACCTGCTAGTAAGGTATTTTGTAATTTGTATTTCAAATACTTATGGCTTCAAAATACATTTAGCGATTTTAATACTGATAATGAAAAATAAACTGACATACATAGATAATATATAGACAAAAACGCTATCCTGGAATATTGTCCTATTTTCCTGTGCTATAGCACTCTTACTAATGATTATTTGTAGTTCTCTTATCATTGCTTTATAATGTACTGTACTTGTTTTATGTCATGCTAGTTATTATTATTGTCCTGTGCTATAATAGCACTGTTAGTGTACATTTTGAATTAAATTATATTATACTTGTCATTGCTTTGCATTGAACATTTTTGTATCATTGTATTAGATCAAGCACTACATGAATAATTTGACTGAATACAAGATTATTTTTAACTGTAGAGCGCACTTGAAGTGAAATAACACAAAATTGCGCTACACAAATGTTATCTATGTATATAAAAATGAATCCTTGATTCCCCTGGTCACTCCATAACTTCAGAACGACTTTACCTATTTCATTGATTTTTTTTTAAGTTTTCTAATACTTTGTAGAAGGTTCTGACGGATAGAAAAATTAAGAAAATTAAGCAGAAAATTGGATAATTTCAAAAAACTTAACGACTATTTAAACTGAAATTGAATTTAGCAGGCAGCTGTTTATTTTTGTAACAAAAGAATTGTCTATGGATTTTAGAAATTATAGATATTTTAAATAGGTACCTACCCATGTTAGGTTTCAGATTTGATTAATGTTCTTATAACATAAAAAAAAATATTTTTAATATGTGAAAAATTAAAATTTGAATCAAAAAAAATGTAAAACTGAATGTACTGGGAGTGAATACATAGAACGCGGGAGAGGGGTTGGCGGGACGGGGGAGCGGGAGGGGAGAGTGGGTAGACGGGGAAGGTGGAAGGGGAATGCGGGAGGGGAAGGGGATGCGGGAGGGGAACGGGGACGCACGGGAAAGAACATGCAGGGAGAAACAATTTATTTCTTTTAATATTGCAACGCATGCCGGGAACCAGCTAGTGTTATAACAATAATTATTATTATTATCTAACACCTAAGTCCTCTACCACAAAACTTTACATGTGGAGCGGAGACGAGATGTGTCTTCTGAACAATATGATTGATCAATTTTTGCACGTCTCTGTTTCACTCTGTTTAGCTTTGCTTCTATGGATACTCAACAATTACAGGGCAGTTACGACAATTTATTGCAACCAAAGGTTCTACCAAAATCAAATGTATTTTGTATTTTGTATTTTAAATTAAAAAATGGTTAAAATACTGTATTTTGTTATTTCAAATACATGACTTGAAAGTATCTTGTATTTCGTATTTTAAATACATGCGAAAAAATATTTTGTAATTTGTATTTCAATTACAGCAAAGCATGTATTTTGCCCAGCCCTGGTTTACGGACACCGTGTATAAGATATTTGTACAAAAAAAGTTTTATTTTCAATCCTCATCTCTCTTAACATGACATTTTTATCATTTGTGAAAATAAAATATATTTCAAAAAAATACAAAAAGTTTTGTTTATATGAAAAATGACTTCATATGCACACTGTAGGAACTGTCCTTGTCACTCAAATATCACGGCAGCGCAGGATAATAATAATATAATAACAACACGAAAATAACATCACAATGTCTACTTATATTATTATGTATTTTGTTGTAGCGTAGGGAAGCAAAACAGATCCTGACTTGAGCACCCGACAAATTTGTTCCTCCATCTGACAATTCTAACCACTTCGTTGGTTTGATAAATGCGCCCCACAGAAATACAAGAAAAAATGTAACTTTTTGACTTATTTACACAATATCTGCGAGCAAACAAACGAGATAATGCGTAAGTAGGTATGTACCTACATCGCTTGACATCGACACGCTCCACACGACATTGCCTGCAGAGAGCATGGGTTGCTAGCGCTGTCTCGTTTGTCAAAGAGCCGCTAGAACGAGATGCATGCAGGGACTCTATGCCGCGTCGAGAGGAGTGTTATTTAGCAAAAGCGGCCTCTAAAAAAAGGGTCTGGTTAACGCCAGCTCCCGGCACACATGCCATTATTCACAGCTGGCTCCTTTTATCAATCTCCCCACGCGTTGACAATTGCCCGATTTAAACAAACCTCTTTCTTCCGTCTCTCTTCAACCCGTGCGAAATATCATATAATATTTGACATTCACTCTTTTTCGCAAATGTGTTTCTATACCAACGCGCGCGGAGCTGTGAGAAAAGTCTTTTGAACGTATTTTTTGCAATGAAATTGCTTATTTTTCAGCCGTTTTCTTCGATTATGAAATTATAGGTACCAAAAAAAATTTATACAGATTAATATTACTTATATACGTCCGCAAATCAATAATTCATCTCAATATTAAAAAGCATAACGTGTTAAAAGTGTTTTATTAGACGATATTGAAAATAGCACCATCTATCGATGAAAAGTTTCTAAAAATATTTGAGGAATACCCTTAAAGGTTGCCTCATATGCGCAGAAAAACAGAAAATGAATTTACATATACTAATCAACAAATTTTAGCCAAGTGGAGTCAGTCAGAATTGTGTGCACTGTGCAGCAGATATTATTGTAATAAGTTATGTTATAAGTAGGTGTTCCTCCCATTACAACAATGAACAGTGAACTGTTTGAGGGGAAGTGGCGGGGATGAAGTAATGAATTTGCCCTCACAGCCGCGTTGGATGGAAAAGTGTCCATTGGCTTAATTCTCAGTCTCCGCCCACGGCCCCCGGGCGCGCCTTCCGCTAATTCAGAGCTTCCTACAGAAACTGTGGTATTATTTTAGACAATTTTGCACTGACCGCTACTAGCCAACTGTTCTACTAAACCGACCATGTAATTGACCTAATTTATTGCCTAGTTTCACTTGTACTATCATAATATATATTATAAGACACTTAGAAGACTTCGCTTTGTTTCTGATACGGTGCTGATAAGAGCGAAATTAAGTGTTTTTTTTTATATGGGAGACAAACACTTTACAAAAACAACGCATAATAATATCTAAGGATGGGTTGTTCCGAGACTTTTCATCCCACGACAAAATACCCCCAGACAAAATATCCCCGATAAACTATCCTACGGACTAAACATCCTCCGACAAAATATTCTACGGACAAAACATCCCCCAACAATAATCTACTAAAACCTAAGGGAACGTACCCATACTACGTGACCTGTTCAGGGGGGGGTAGGGTTCTTCAAAATACCACGCTTGGTACAAATGAGCGGCGGGTTGCTTAGGTTTTTGGTCACCGGGGGGAGGAGGGGGGTTTAAAAATTGCAAAAAGTTGGTCACGTAGTATGGGTACGTTCCCTAACCTAACCTAACCCAACCAACCTAACCTAACCCAACCTAAAAAAAATGGGACAAAAATAATACAATCTATTTTTGTAAAGACAATACATTTTTAGAATAGAAAATGGGACAAAAATAATTCAGACATACTGTAAAGACAATAAAATGTAAAATAAGGTTAGGTTAGGTTTTGGAGATATTTTGGTGTAGGATGTTTTGTCCGTAGGATATTTTGTCCTTGGGATATTATGTCGAGGGATATTTTGTCGGAGTATATACGCGCGGTACGGTAAGTTAATTTTCGCGTTCTGTGAAAGTTCTGTAATTATTTCAGTTTCATGAAGCCTATAATGATATAATAACAGAACTTGAATAGAAAATACACAGAACGTGAAAAAAAAATGTTAAATTTTTTTTAAACAACCGGTCCTAAGTAATCATAAAAAATGTCACAAAGTATTATATTATGATTAATAATTAAATTTATATAAGTAGCTACTTACAAATCTTACGAATTCAGAGGTAATTTTGGTTTTGATTTATAGATAAAACATATTCACATATCTACTAGTAATTTTGTAGTACACTCGTTCTTTCTTATGCTGTGCGTAGTCCAAGGAAAACAGAATTACAACATGTATAGTATGTTGCGTATTCCATAGACGACAGAATTTCTAGATGGGCACAGATAATTCTCGCCAGAAAGATAAATATCCCCAGGTGACGAATTAGCTGATGAAGACGTGACTCTATTGTCGCGTGCCCAGACAATGCCCAACGAATCCTCCATCTTCCCCATTGTGAGATCACGTTGATTGATAATCATTCGCCAAGACAATCTGTTGCGCACAGCTAATAAAGTACCCCGACAGAATTCTAATGAACTGTGCTCGGCTCCGTAAGTACTGGATATAGTGAACTTTATTAATTACGCTAATCTATGGCGTAGGATGACCAGGTCTAAGGATTTCAAAACTGTATCTCAGGGCTACGCATTCTAATTTCTATAAGGGTTTTGTTAACGAAAAATGTGTCTTTTCAAATGAAATGTGCATCGTTTAGGAGAAAAGGGGAGAGTTTACAAATAGATAAGTCTAAAACATATTTATTGCTACTCCGTACATGCACGTTCTTTTCTTTTTTTATTTAAATACCGCACAAGAGTTCCATCTGCTCCAAACCGCCTCTAGAAATTCTAGTGACCAGCTCAGGTATGGGGGCTCCATCGAAGCCAGAGTAAAGTTAGCCTCCCAGAACTGGGCGTACTGTATAGGGCCCGCAGATACTTTAATAGTGCACAACTGCTAACCCTGTACAAATCGCAAGTGCGCCCCACGGTTGAATTTGGGAGCCACCTCTGGTCTGGAGCTCCAAAATACCTGAAAAATACCCTTGACTCTGTGCAGAAACGGGCGGTCCGTTTGATAGATTCTCCCATCTTAACAGACGGATTGCAATCTTTAGAGCACAGGCGTCGGGTGGGAATGCTATCCTTGTTCTACCGGTATTACAATGGAAGATGCTCCGAGGAACTAGCATCATTGATCCATTCGGCACCGGTGCATAGTCAGGAAACACGCCAAACGCGTGCCCAACATTTGTACACGGTTGACATTTGTCACATGAGAACGGGTCGTTTCTTCGACTCGTTATTATGTTCAACAGCTCGGCTGTGGAATGATTTTCCGGTCTCTGTGTTTCCTCCTTCCTACAACATAGGTCTCTTCAAGACCAATGTTCATTCCTTCCTCTCCTCAAAAAGACCCTCCACACAGCATCCCAGATGACATAGGCCCTGAGGGAAATTATTTTCCTCAAGGCCTCCCGTGTGGAGTTAATGTAAAAAAAAAACCGCCTGGAGTCAGTGAGACTATAACATTTCCAATTGGGGTATGTTTTGAGGCTGAAGGTAATGGAGAGGGGAAGGAGATGGGGAGTTGGAGGGTGGGATGATACCTGTCTATTCAGATCTGGTCACCAAATACGACTCTGCCAATACATCGATCGATTTTCATCTGCGGCGCTATTTGAGGGTGTTCCGCATTTATTAGAAATGGTTTAGAAGTTGAAAGTTAAGCGTTTAGAAGTTGAAGGCAGAATAAAGGAGTATGTCAAGATTAAATAATGCGAAACTGAGTGAAGAAGAACTCGGGGAAGTTCTAGAAATGCATGGGACGATCGAGTGAATCAAATTCTTGAAACTTAAAAGTCAAGAATTGGTGCAATAGAGTATTTATACGATATTTGGAGTATATGTACGAGTATATTATGAAATACAGACGTTATAACAATGAGCTCTATACTGGGTTTAAGGAGCTAAACGTCGCAAAATTTATAAAATTGGGAAGACTCCGGTGGCTGGGTCATGTGGAGAGAATGACCTAGCATCAAGCACCAAAGTCCCTGCTGAACTCAAGACCAATAGGGCGAAGGAGCCTGGGAAGGCCAAGACTAAGATGGAGCGACAACGTCCTCAAAGACATTTGGAGCTTCCAAACTGGAGAGAGCTGGCACAAAACCGAGATGAGTGGAGGAAGACTCTTGAGGAGGCCAAGACCCACCAGGGGTTGTAGAGCCAATAGTGATGATGATGATGATATTATGAAAAGTGTAAGAATGTGAACGAAGCAAGGAGTGTGTGTTAATGCAGAATAGGATATTTTCACTGTTTTTTTTTAATTATTTTTATTTTATTTTAGTGATGACGAATAATAAATTTTCTAAACTATTTAAAATGTGTCATTTTTGATTTGCCGCCAAAACAACATGTTCGTTTTTATTCATGAATTCGGCAGCGTTGACAACGCTTTTGACGTTGGTCACAGCCTTCTTACCAGCCAGTGGCGGTTTCTATGTCATAATGTCGTTGTAGCCAATTGGAACCGAAAATATTAAAATAACATATTTTTAATACAGCGATAACAAACAGAAAAATAAACTTTAAATCTTCCACACGTTTTAACGGTGGAACATAGTTTATGAAAATGGCGTGATAGTTAGGTTAGGTTAGGTTGGTTGGTTATTTAGTTGAAAATTGGTCACCCTAGTTATCGGGTCCAATGCATACGTGGATAAATTAAGATTAACTGATCCCATTGTCGATTGATCTTAGAAGCAATAATATATAACGAGGTCCATTTGATACATGATCGCGTTGAAACAATGCCCAGGTACCCGACATGTCAAATTAGTCATTACCTGAACATTGAAAAATCACTCGCCCATACCATAAGTACCTACCCTCAGCCGTAAAAGGGCCTCTCTTTCTTCCGACATATTCCTTTATGGTCAACTAGAAATGCGAGACTTGGTTAATAATAAATTGCCAATTATTGGCACAGACGTTGGCCGCTTGGCGATTGTGGTACAAACTATGCTGGTTGAATGCAATAGTACCAACACAATAAGTCCATAATTGACAAAATACAATTTTAAAAAATACATGAATTTATATTTTTTAATACTAATGTCGGTTGTCGTTGCGTGAAATGTGAAATATTCCTGTGTGAAATTACTCACGTTCATGAACTCAAATTTTCAGAATTAAAATTGACTGTATTAAATAATTCTGAAGACAAGCGATAAAGTAGGCATGTAGATGTATGTTGTGAGGCTAAAGGTAGTGGAGAGGGGAAAGAGATGGGGAAGAGAAAGGCGGGGAAGTGCCTGGCTTTTTAGATCTGGTCACTAAAGCTATTTCCAGCAACGTTTCAGTTCTGAATGGTGGTCTTACACAAGGACGATAATAAGAGTATCTTCCACTCTGGAACGTGCCGCAAATATATGTCCTATAATATACCTCCTTCTTCTCCGTCAGATCTGCCGGATCTTCCCTGATGATGGACTACAACGCTGTCCGAAACTTTGGCTAAAGAAGGAGGTAGCACAACACGGCAAAACGCCCCAAAAACAAATAACGAAAGTGCCGTGAAAATCTAAAAACGTATCATACGACATACTATTTTAAATACATGAATTGTGAAATAACAAATAACACAAATTGATAAAAAATAATTTATTTGCGCACGCCTGGTTTTGAACTCGCAACCTAGCAATCCGATTGCTAGTCGAGTGCCTTACCCCTCAACCTAGAAATTCAAAAAGAAAATAATGTAAAAATTTCATGACGCTAGAAGTCATTGTTTGAACAACAACTATTACAAACATCATTTTGCAATCATACGTTGTTTACAATTTGTAAGCTATTTCAAAATGCTTACTACAGAACAAAATGAGCTTTATCAAAAAGTTGTTGAAACGAAGAAATTACACAAACTACATGAAACCAAGTATTAAATCTTTGTCACGTCTGTGTTGCCAATAATTGTTTTGTGTACAAAACGCGCCACAGAACGAGTACAGTCGTGACACAATGGCTCGTAACATAAGCACTTAAATATATCCACAGTCATTTTCGTAATAATAATCGAAAACCATTTTGGATGACTGTCGAAATATCGAACACTCGAGATAAAAGGATCGGCCCGTGTCAGAAAAAAAATCTGGGATCATTTTTAGGCCGGTATTGTTGTCATAGGCGTGTTTTTTTTATTCCATACCCCTTTTGCATTGTATGTAAATGTCCCATTGTGAAAGGTTCTCCTCCCTGCTGGATATTTTGAATTGAGAATTTATGTAATGTAACAGAATCTCGATTATCCGTGTTCGGATTAAGCGGGGAGCGGGTTAACCGGGATGGTATTAGGCGGGTTGCGGCAGGAACGTTTCAAACACCAAAAAATATTGTATGCTTTTATTTTTCTTTTTGTGCCTTTGGTTAACATCAGCGTGGAAGTATACGATTGTTATATTATATACTAGTAACTAACTAACTAACTAACAAACCATCACGCCGTTTCCCCGCAGGGGTAGGCAGAGAGGACGGACCGCCAAACAACTCGGTCTTGGCACACACTCTTTGCCTCACTCACATTCATACATCGTCTCAAACATACTCTTCTATTATTCTGACTTTTGACAAGGCCCGTCTCAAGTATCTGATTCACTTGATCGTGCCATGTCTTCCTCGGGCGTCCCCGACTTCTTCTACCATTCACATTTGCATCAAGTATTCTTTTTACACTACTTTCTTCGCTCATTCGCTCTACGTGCCCAAACCATCTGAGGGTCCCTTTCTTAATTTTGCTCATTATACTTACATCAGCCTTACATTCTTTGCGGATATCCACATTTCTAACACGATCACACATGGTTTTACCACACATACGTCTCAGGGATCTCATTTCAACAGCATTCAGTTTACTTTCATCCTTCCTCTGCCAGTTCCATGCCTCACTGCCATACATCAGGGTGGGTACCAGGACTCCATTGTGGACTGCTAGCTTCGCTTTTTGACAGTTTTTTATTAGCGCCAACGGCATTCAGTCCTCCATTAATGGAGTTACCGGCATTTACCCTCTAAAATCACGGGTTATTATAATTATTATTATTAAAGTGACAATAAAAAAAATTTTCAGTTAAAAATATTATGCTTGTCTGAATTATTCAACCAAACAATTCCTTTACTTAAAATAACAGTTAAAATGTTATGTTTCTATTTGTTATATGTATTTATAATTCTGCTATGGTTTGATTTGTATGTAAAACCTGTATTCTTATGGTTACCAATGTATTGATAATTTTTTGTGTTATGTAATTTTTCGTTTTATATATTTATTTTTTGTTTTATATGATTTTTGGCTTATATAATATTCCTTTCTTATAAATTTAATTCTTTCTTATTCCCTATTATGCTGTCTTATTGGAGGTAAAGTCACAAAGAGGAAATCTATAATTGGTTTTTTTGGCTATATTACTCATGTACAAACTGAAAGAATGTAAACTATCGATTTCCAGAAAATGAATAAATAAATAAAGCAAATCTGAATTCTAGACTTACACTCTAATAACTGAATTTAGTAATTTTGATATTTCGTGTCATTGTTAACGATATTTTCAATCGGTGGATGTTTTTGCAAAAGTTGTAGAAAATCGTAAAGAGTTATTCAGAAGTACCTTCTAAGGAATATGAGTGAATATAGCTCTGATGATAGACAACCTTCGATAGAAGAGGGTTCCATAAGAAAAACAAAAGGCTATTGAAGAAATGTGTAAAATCAAAATTATCTCTGAAAAAGTTATCAAAATTATTAATATACCATTTTAATATTACGATAATATTTTTAAAAGTAGAATCTAGATAAATTAAAAATAAATAATTTCAGAATTTATTTATCTCTAAAAATCAAGATTCTACTGTAACATCCTGAAATCGCTAAAATCAAAACTATATTATAAAGGACACAACCTGGTCTTCTTGTAAAAAGACATTAAATATAACTAAAAGCTCCCTTTTAACAGAGTGGCACGCTTTACAGATTGTTTTTTATAATGTCTTTCCAGCACCGAAAGCTTTCAAAGCTCCAGCCCCAATGACGGCAGACTTTTTAATGGGCTCGCGTTCGATACGTGCCCATATTGTTAATATTTTGCATGGACGATACATCTCGCATATTTATGCACTTTTGAACACGCGAGTGACATTTGCATAGCTTGCAAACACCGAATATTATTTTATTATGAGTCAGACGGTAGACGCAATATGATTATGTTATTGGAATTACAATATTTTATTGCGTCGCTAATAAAAAACAAAGGAAGCAAGGCTAGCAGACCGCATTATTGTTATAATGCTCACAAGAAGTGTATTGTGGGTGTGCTTCGTTATCCAGATATAATAGGCCTGATTCGGGCCTATATTTCCGTAAAAACTGTGTCGAAATAATGGGATGGAGATCGATTCACGCTGGGCGGTTGGGCTTAATTGAATTTTCATTCAAATTTGTATGAAAAACACTAATAGTGTTAGATTATTATACATATTTTTTTAATTTGAATACTGAAGAAGAGTGTACCAACTGCTTCTGGAATCAGTGAGACTATCCCCAATTGGGTTATGTTGTGAGATTGAAGGAAGTCGGGAGGGGAGGAGACGGGATAAAATGGTTAATGCTTTTTTATTTTATGTGAATACCGCACAAGAGTCCCAAATGCTCCCAACCGCCTGAAGCCAGTGAGACTATTGCATCCTTAATTGGGGAAAGTACCTGGCTATTCAAATCTGGTCACCAAACACGGCTAAATCCTTTTCAAGCTACGTTTCAATTCGTAATGGTGGTCTTACATCAGGACGATACTGAGAGTATCTTCCACGATGTAATGCGCCACAGATATACCCCATAGTATTTTTAATTAATAAATTGTGTAATAACACAATTCAATCAAATAAAAAATTTTGCGCGTGCCGAGATTTGAACCCGCGTCCTTCGAATTGCCAGTCGAGAGCCTTACCCCTCGTCCCTGACGTCCCGGGTGGATACTTCACATCTGCCTACATAACTGCCTATCTCTGCAGAAAAATGGCATTATGTTAAACCAATTAAAATATATGTACGAAACATGAGCCATGTCTGTCTACCTCAAATCTTGAATAAAAGAAACATGTTAAACTGTTACAGGTTTCTGATTAAAATAACGAAGAAAACGTAAAAAAATATTCTAAAATAATAGTCATAAATAAAACATAACCACGTGCATCTCTAAAAGCACCCAAAACTCCACTAATAATATTAAATTTTTCATATCTTTTGTTTTATAAGATTAAATTTATTCTCGGAATAACTTCATATTCAAGAAAATACAATTTAAAAGTAAAATTGGGACCTATCCTATTTCGTCCAACGGAGAATACAATGGAAAACGTATTAAGAGGAAAACCTGCATCCCAGAAATTTGAACAATGGGTATTTCAAATTGTTGCTGTCGCCGTCGCTCTTACTTCTCCAAATGCTGAGCGAAAGGGACAACTACACCTCAGACTAATAGTACCTAAATAAAATCATCAAAATCGAGGTTTTGTATTATTATAAGCAATAATTATCAGCCTGAAACACTCATCAACATTGAAAAATCTTCCGAGAAAAGATACTTGCCGCCAACGGGACTTGAACCCGTGTCCTTCTGATTGCCGGTCAGCTGCTCTTGACCACTGAGCTATGGGGGCTTATCAAATACCCGCCAAATAATTCAATATATACTAGTGTTTCATTCAACAATTACTGCTTATTATATTTTTTCCACCTGAAAACAACCAACTTTTATTCCCCATTTTTCTACTCCAAAACTGGAACAATTTTTAAGTTTTTTTAACTAACTGTATTAAAAGAAAATACTCTTATGTCTGTATGTTTTGCTTTTTTAAAAAAAAGTGTAGTTTGTATACTGATCGTCTGTTTATGGCGTTCAAACCACGCAAATAATTTTAACGACATTTGGATCTCTCCTCTTTGGAGAACTCCTATTAGAACCAACTAATCAAAAAAAAAAGCAAAACATACCGACACGCTAGTGGTCGATATCCTTACAATTTGAGGGGCGGGTATGGGTACCGCCACCCCGAGACGTTTGGTGATTTAGCAGGGGTGCCCGGGTTCTTGGAGTGAGGTTTGTCTAGGTCTTGGTGGCGAATGCGTTTCCTCGCCTACTGCTTGGCGGTCCGGATCGGGAGAGACGGCTTGAGGCAGACATAATCTAGACCTCTCCAGCCGGACTCTCCGGACCCAACGCCTTGCATCGCAGTGGGAGGGGTGGATCCATACGTCGCTCACTCCCGGTAACATTGAACCCCAGATTCCTATCCACCCCTCATACATTTTCCTTCCCAGAACTTCCTCTCCTTCCTTTCCTTAAAAATACCCTCCACACAGCATCCCCAAAGATGACATAGGCCCTGAGTGATTTTTTTGTCATGGCCTCCTGTGTGGAGCTATTGTAAAAAATACATAATAAAAATATTTGCAGTATTGTCAAAATCCAGAGACGAAATTGAGGATTACGTTTGTACAATGATAATAATAATAGTTCATTCCAGAATGTATGCAGGGATGGTGCAATACATTCCATATTTCGAAATAATAAAAGAAAAACAAATAATAAGATGAGATAAAAGTAAATAACAATACATAAGTAAAATAAATTAAAAAACGAATAAAAATATGAGAAATGAAATTGAAAAAAATGAATAAACACTTATATGAATGCAAGCCTCTGTTTACGGAGGGTATTTCAGTCTCCCGTCTGCAGCCTGGTTTCATCTTAAGGTACCAGGTAACAGGGAAGCAGAATGGTAGAAGATGTGAATTTGGCCGGACATACTAAATCAATCCACTGTCACTTTAGTTTTATTGTGGTACCTTCTCTGATTTTATATTCATCGGCTGTGCGCGTGCGCGCCGCTCGCCACTCGCCACTCGCCGTCTCCTAAATATCAATTTGGTTCGAGACGAGACACGGAATTTTTTAATATTTTATTTCAATTCTGTTCTTTAGATTCGTCCTCTTTAAATACTAAGAATCACCTGAGAAATTTCTAAGGAAAATAATGAATAATATATAAAGGGGGTTCTTGAACGCGAGTGCTTCCTAATTTCAATAAATAGGGTAATTATTTAATAAGTACTTATTATTTTGCATTCAATTATTTATTTATTTGTAAGAAACAAACAGCTTTTACATAATATACAGTGATAATAGATATACAAGTGAGCTGAAGTCAAGCCACAGAAGTTTCATATGCTAAAGTACATTGGAAATGAAGTTTCAATATCTTATAATTAATTTTGGGTTATAGGAAGAGGAGAGGAAGAGGAATATAGGAAAAGGATAGGAGATGCTCCAGATACATTCCATACTCTAATCATCGATCGTACGCGTTACTTCATATCGATCTTTCTTTAAGTTATTACTAAAAATGTCAATCCTGTGAAATTTTGTATTATATTGTGCACATACACGAGGAATTGGAGATTTTTTTCTAATATTTGTTCTATGAGGGTAAATAAAATAAATCAGATTGTCGGGTTGATCTTGATGGAATATGAAAATTTATTAAATTGGTAAGTTCTGATGGCCATTATTTAGAATTTTAAATAATAGGATTTGATCAAAAATTAAACGTCGTATTTGGACGTGCGTCGGTTTGACAGGTTTGATTATCTAACAATAACAATGAGAGGACCCAAAGGATTTTAACCGGCGATTCGTGAGCGTATTTGGAGTAAAAACCGTAGATGTCATTTTGCCATCCGATTATATTTTAAATAAAAACAAAAAAAAAATATGTTTCCGTCACACGTTACCAACTAATCACACCGCTACGCGTGGCGGAGGGATCACGTGAGATGCGCTCTCTCTCCTCTGTTACCGTGCTGCTAGAACGAGACAGAATGCTTATCAAGTGACCCATTTGGACTTACCCGACTACTCAGTTGCGGCATGTGATGGAAAAATATGTTTTTTTTTTGTTTTTAATTGAAAAAAATATCATCGGACAATAAAATGACAATGTACATCGCTCGTCTGAATTCTTCATACAATGTTAAAAATGACACATAAATTGAAAGCAAATTTTAATTCATTGAACCAGATTTCACGCAGGTCTAACGCCCATCTCAGACAACCGAAATTGTTTGATACATATACGTTTGTATTACCTAAATCTTATATCGTTATAAATTATAATGTTCGCAGAGGTCAAATACTTTGTTATCATCCAAATTATTTTTAAAATTAACAATGTTTTTCTACGCGATATTCAACAAATTATACCTGAAATATTTTAGTAACAAGATATCCATCCAATGTATCAAGGAAGGAGATATTAATGTGCTTTTCAAATCTGGCAAAAATATTCCGTACGCTCAAAATGCAAATCGTCTCGGCATCAAAACCGTCCGTCTGCCTTCCAATGACAATACTGACATAAATGGTGGCATCATTATACATTATTTATTCTTCTCGGTATGAGCACGGACACAACAGTAGATAATCAGCTACTACTATGCTAGAAGGAATCGGGTTTCAGGCAGAGGCGGCCGCTTCCTTAGTGCATTGGTGCACTGCACTTCCAAAAATCTATGTACGTCAGAAGTGTAAAATAGTAATCCTCTCATGAAGAATTCCCGCCAATTCGTTTAAAAATCCTACACAATTGACTAGACTCCCTCCTATGAGAGGAAGGAATTCGTGCACATTTTGTTGTGCCGAGGCGTGACGTCACATGAAGTAATATTTCTACTGGGATCATTGACGATACTTGGTCGAAGATTGGGATCATCTCCAGATGTTGGACGCGTGAAATGAGCAAGACAGGTAAAGACCCTAAGGAAGATTGACGTGTGAGAGCAGAGAAGACATATGGTGCTAGCGTGCATTAGCGGAGAGCAAATGACAAAACATTAAACTTGCGTTATGTGGTCCCGAACCTTTGAAATGAAATAATTTTGTTTAACGAATTTTGAACTAATTAACAACGTTATGTTTTAACGCTATCGGTCATTGGCGCAGCGCATCAACTTCAGTACTGTTTCGGTATTGACAACATTTTAACGATTTTGGCAAGTTTTATTCTGTAAAAAGCTTATTTAAACATGAGTGCTACTGAAAAGATTGCGATTAACGTCGATTTTATCAAAAGTAACCGAAGTTCATTTGAGAATAAATTGTTTTTGAAAAATAATGGACCTCCAAAACCATGGATGAATATAAAACAAGTTTGTAAAGTTAAGGAAAAAACTGTGAATAGAGTGTTTAAAAAATAACTATATTTGAAAGCATCTTGGCTTTGTGGATGTGACCGTCATTGACCGCAGCAATATCAATTTTACAATTATTTTATAAATGTAACTTAGTGGAGTGTTTTAGTGAAATGGTTAAACTTTTAAAAATAATTTGTACTATTCCAATGACAACTGTTGAGTGCAAACGATGTTTTTCTACGTTAAAACGTGTAAAAACATTTCTGAGGAACACTGTGTCCCAAATGCTTTATCAATGATGAGCATCGAAAAAAGTTTGATATCTTCGATACCGGACTTTAATAATCGCGTCGTTGAAGTGTTTTCACAAATGAAAGAGCGACGAATGGATTTTCTCTACAAGTGAACGTTTGTACTAGGTATGTCACTCCCTTTTAATCATTTTATTTTCCCATGTTAATGTTATAATTTTTTTTGTGAAATGCACTGCTCGCAAATTTTGTCACCGGCCGCCTCTGGTTTCAGGATCTAGCTAGTATTACAACAAATAAATATACAGAGAGTTCAATACATTCAACGTCCAACATCCAACTACGGACCGATCTCAAGTATAAATATTAAGATATTAAGTATTGGAGTAAGAGAAGCTGTAAGTTAAGTTTTAAGATTTTCACGGCCAAAAGCATCCGGCAGATGCCGGATCTGCCCTGATGATGGACACTGCAACGATGTCCGAAACGTTGGCTAAAGAAGGAGGTAGCGCAACACGGCATAACACCCCAAAAACAAATAACGAAAAAAGCTGTAAGTTAGTTATTTAAGAAAAGCTACAAACAAATTTCTTGAACGCATAAACATTGCTTTGTTTATGGTAATGCAGTTCATCTCGTTAAATGCATAACCGTAGTGAAGGAAATCTAATTATTTCGAACGTATATCGATAAGTGTTCAATCTCGAATACTCCCTCATTCCCGCATCGCTTTGTCCCTTACTAATAAGGACGAGGGATGCTATTGGTTAGAATTTGCACCCCGCCGTTCAGGCTTACAGATGGTCTGACCGATGTAATATGCGAGATCTCGAGACAGTGAAGTTGCCTTCCGCGTCTATCCGCGCATCTTCAAGGAAAAAATTTCTGGCAGGTCTGTCATACATTCAGCTAACCCGGAGTGAATAATACTAGTAACCCGTTTGTTAAAAGGTTTAACGAGTGGTTGAGGGAATTATTATACTCCTTTGGGTGAAGTACCTAACCATAAGTTATAAATTTGTACTGTTTTACTATTATTGAACTGTGTCATACTTGCAAATTGATTGTACCTACTCCAAAAACAGACTAATTGTGTTTACCGTAAAGTAATTGAGGATTTTATTTAATTACCACTTCTACAGTAGCTCATTATTTAAATAAAGGTGCTAATCATGTGCAGTTTATAAAATGTAATGGTTTCACGTAATGGAGATTTAAGTAAATTATTTATCGGCACAAAACAAGTAAATAAATAAATAAAATAAAAACAATAGAGTCTGCCATTAATGTTTCATAAGGGAATGCAAAGGAGACATCGTAGCAGTAGGGGAAAGCAGAATGTAAATTTTGAAAATTCAGCCTGCTCATGAAATCCTTCTGATTTATTGACCGGTCAGTCGTTGAGTGGGCGTAGCGCTTGGGTCTCATCCTGGCGTCGCTTGTTCTATTCCTCGGCTGGCTAAGTCCTCCTTCACAACACAAGCAACATTTTCAGCTTTCTGTGGTGGTAGTAGGAGATTTTCAAACATTGTTGGGTTATTCTTAACCAAGAATGTTTATCTTTATTTTTAAAAAAAATCGTGCACGCACCAGAAGAGAAAAACAAAAAATATTGTGTATCCAAAAGCACTTAAGATTTAAAAAAAAAATAAAACAAACTTTGAATGGCGTTTCAACGCATGTCGGGTACTCCTCACTAGAAAAAATATAAAATATATTGTTTTAGGATGCAAATATTATGTATTAAACAACCTTATTGATGTTTCCACCAAAAATCACATGGTATTTTACATATTATATTGACCCTCCCCTGTTGTCCCATTCTCTCTCGACAATTATTCAAACCCATTGTGGATCCGGGGATTTTAATTCAAGTAAAATTGTTGTGATAAAAATACGAATAAAAAAAGCATCAATAAAAAATACATCCATTAACGTTTCTTTGTACGATGTGGTTTGTAGCCAGCTTTCAACGAGACTGGCCTATAACTATAAACCCGACCACTTAGGCCTTAAAAGCATCTGTTCTTATCAAAAGTCACAACATGACCCGACGTCCTAACGACTCCTTATACTTCATATATAACCGCTAAAAGGCCAACAGAGAAATCAAACGACGATACTGAATAAATATTATGGCTCTACAAGATTTCACGGTCTGTTCAAAGTAGGCTTTTACCAGTTTTACTGCTTTTCAAATTAAACACGCCAGACGAACCAAAACTAGTGTCAAAAATTTTGGTATTTTGAAAATTAGTATATTGTGATGGAGTATTAGAAAATTCAACAATGTAACACTTGTGGACACATCTTGATTTGATAATGACACGCTAACTTGTGTCGGTTGCCTTCATCAGGACAGAATTAGCAGCACATTATTAGCTTAGATATAAATATGATTAAATCGTGTTATACCGTCGAAGGTGCAAAATAAATGATATTGCGGGGTTTTACCGGTAACATTTAATTATGTAGCTGTAATATGATCATATTAATTTAATAAGGAGGAGTTTTTCTTTACTGTTAAGGGCTTTTATAGTTTTACTTCCTACTATTAACCACGCTTGTTCAAATTTTCAGGCTAAGGTTTTGTGGAAAACCTTGTGAATCTATATCCTACATCCCTTCATTTGTTCTTAGGGGGCGTTCAAGAGAATTAATTACGTAACGCAATTTTTGACCCCCCCTCCCCCCATGTATAACGTTTTTCCATGCCATAACGTTTTTCCGTACTCTATCCCCCCCCCCCCCCCCCTTAACGTTACGTAACGTCCAAGTGACAATTTTTACCTGAAAGTCACAATTAAGTTGCGCAAAGTACTGGAAAGTCGCTTAAATACATTTTTTCTTGTTTTAATCGCGTTTGCGGTAATAAATAAAACAAGAGATTTCGAGAAAGAAATGGATTGGCAACTTGGAAGATTTTAATTCCCTAATTTTGTATCTAAATAAAGAAAAACATGTTACGTAACGCGTTGTTCGAACCCCCCCTCCCCCCCATTCGTAACGCACAGTAACGTTTCACAAGACCCCCCCCCCTCCCCCCCCCAAGTGCGTTACGTAATACTTGAACGGCCCCTTACCTGTGTCTCTATTACACCTTCCTTTGTAACGTTTTACACAAATAAAATAAGATATGGCAAATTCACAGTTGTGCTGAAATCGATTGGCACATTGTTGTAAATTCTTTTGCTTAAAACGATTCCTCATCGCAGAGGATCGTGACCTCTACTCCCATTTTTATGGTGGACAAGGTTCCATTCCTCGCGGTTCTGCCCTGCGTGGAGAGGCAAAGACACTAACATACCAGACGCCAGTGGTACTTAGTCACTCCAGCGTATTGGTGACCTTCTTCTGCCGAACACTTTGCCAGTGACTATGGGTTTCTTCAAGTTGGAGTCCTAAGTTAGGCGAGCAACGTATCCAAAATATCTTAAAATACGTTGTAGGCAGATTGTTGAAAGCCTTTTGTAGGTGCCTAGCTCTTCCAGAATGCATTTGTGCGTCTGACTGTCCATGGAATCCTGAACATTTTTCTCCAGCACTACATTTCGAGGGAGTCTATCCGCTTTCTTTCGCTGGCTCTAAGTGCAATGTTTCCACACCGTACAGGATAATGGGCAAAATCAACGCTCGTGGCTGTTGTAAATTAAAGTGTGTGCAAAGTTATAATGATTTATTTGTAAAATTTCAACTTTTTACAGTCAAAATATTTCACGATAAAAACTCGTTTCAGAATGAAAGACGTGACATTAGTTAATTTTGTATGAATGGGGTGATTTATTGACTGTATCTCTGTAGACAACTTTAATCTGGACATTTTAAATACAATGATAGCACACAATGCCTAGAATCATAATTTATACTGCACAGATAAAAGGAAGCGCCAATGAAAAGAATATCAGCACGACTCGATGTTGCCAATAATCGGAGATTTATTCAAATGTGTTAAGACTGGTCGTAAATATATATATTTTTTTAATTTCAGATGCAAATCTGACATTTTTTTAAATCTACGTTAAAATGTCGACTTTGCACTGATGTCGTTAAAAATTACTTTAGAGCCGATTTCAATAAAATTGTCGATTTCGATAAATTATCGTGGTGCTGCCGCAGAGAGGTTGGTTTTTGCATCTCTTTTTTTTGCAAAGGTCATTTTTGAGAAAGAGTGAGATGTTAGAATGGAGCTATAAGCGGTAAGCCTTGTCGATTTCAATAAATAATCATGGAGCTGCCGCTGAGATGTCCGTTGAAGGCTCTCTTTCTGTTGCAAATGTCGTTTTTGAGAAAGAGTGAGATGGTAGAACGTGGTTATCGGCGGTTAGCACCATGCGACATTTGGTTGAAGCCACGCGTCAACTGGTTTTGACATTTTTGGTGTTTTTTTATTAGTTTTAAACAATCCATGAATTGCGTTGGGACAAGAGTAAGTAGTTGACCTTCGCCTTTCTGAATATCACAGTCAGAATAATCAGTGTTTTAAGGAAATCAAAAAGATCGTTGGAAAACACTTAAACAAAATCTATTTTATCCCGCGACAATTTATTGCTGCTGTAGCGTTTTTAGAAACACGAAAAAGAACAATAAAAAAGCGACAAAGATTTTTATTTAGTTTCGCTTGGCAATTGCAGCAACTTTTACAAGTGATAGCTGTTTCGCTTTTGGATGGCAGTGTTTAAACGCAGTAAAACCACTGATAAACCATACATATAAATTATACATATATTATTTATATAAATATATTAAATACACATAATTATTATTAGAGTTGTTAGAATTGTTATTCTCAACAGATAATAAAAATTACAAATAGACAATAATTGTCCTAGCTACCGTTGGTTGGTCAGCTAAATTTCAACTAAGTTTGGAACTTTCTTCCCAATGATGGGAATCAACCGCGCTACCAATCTTGCCAATTTCCGATTTTTAAGACCGACATTTATTTCCTACATGAATGCTTTAATTTCTTCCATCCAGTGACTGCTACCAAAATAATGCATTATTATCGAAAACGAGTTTATCTGTGGAGTTTCGGCTCGATCGGAAGTCGGAAAGTGGGTTAATTTCCACTTAAATAAAAATAAAAATTTCTCGCTTTGAACAAAGGTGATGCACCAAATCGTGTAAAATTCGGGATCAGGCGGCTAACAATAACACTCCTTATGTAGATGGCGTTAAGGTTTAAATTCCCGTACAATAGCCGTCCGTTTTGATTTATTCAAGAAAAAAATATCGCAAAAAAACGTGTTTTATTTTGTTTAGCGAAACAGAGGCACAAATATTTAGATGTATTACGATCATTTTGTAAAGAATTCGATTGTCCACATTATACAATAAATCCATTACCGAAAATGGGTTCGTAAGTAGGAGATATTGAAGTTTAAAGCAGTTCTAATACTTTTGCTGGGCTTAAAAAAAGACCAATACAAAAATACTCATCTAAATATCTACACAATTAGGCATCTAAAGTATTTTTATCGATCTAATTTTCAGACCAAGAACACACGATTTTGCATTACTCAGTAGTGCATTACCTTAAAATAAAAACAGATTTCCTTATTTAAACAATGAAAGAACTTGCATACATAAACTTATCGAGTTTTTTTAATTGCATCGTTCCCGTTGATTGTTACCGCGATACATAAAATTATAATACAATAAATTCGACCATCTGTTGTATTCAGCGATTCCATTAGGACCTCTGGTCCAAGCAATCAGCGAGCGGTCCAATCAATTGATTCATTTGAGATGTAGATTAAATCTTCGATAACTTGTTGTATGCAGATTGCACACACATCTCGATGAACCGTAAAGCGAGGCTGCCCATTATAAACTGCAATGGCCATTGTAACTCCGTCATACGTCTGTTTTTCTCTGACTATAATACAAAACGAGGGGAATGGAATGCTTTCTTTTATTGAGGTAAAGATTGACCGAGATTAGATCCGTGTGTAATGTTGCAATTAATTTTTCAAGCACATAATTATATATATATATATAAAGAAATTGATTCTTATGTACTGCTTTTGATTAATGGCCATTTAACAAGATGCTTTTTCCGTCAAGTTTCCATATGAAAAAGGGATAAAAAAAACGGTCGTGTTCTATTTTGGTACCAATGTTTTTTTTTATATGCATACCTCACGAGAGTCCCATCTGCTACCATCTGGAGCCAGTGAGACTTTGGCATCCCCAATTGGGGTATGTTTTGAGGCTGAAGATGGGGAAGAGGCAGGTGGGGAAATACCGGGCTATTCAGATCTGGTCACCAAATACGGCTAAAGCCATTTCAAGCAACGTTTCAATTCTGAATGGTGGTCTTACACCAGAGCGATACTGAGAGTATCTTCCACTCTGGAACGTGCCGCATATATACTATATATTATTTTAAATGAGTTAATTGTGAAATAACACAAATCACTCAAATAAAATGTATGTGCGCACGCCGGAATTCGATCCCACGACCTTCGGATTGTGAATCAAGAGCCTTACCCCTAGACCACGGTTTACGCAATATTTGAAATCTGTCGTTTGTTATTATTTTATGTAACTATATTATGTGAAAATGTTGCATGTTTAAATATAAAATATTGATAAAAAACGACTTATAATATATGTATGTTTATTACTGATTTTTTACATTAGCTCCAAAAAGGAGACCCTGATGAAAATATTTCCCCCCAAGGCCTATGTCATCTTTGGGGATCTATGTGGAGGGTCCCTTTAATGAAAAGGAGGAGAGGAAGTTCTGGGAAGGAAAAAGGTATGAGAGGTGGGTAGGAATTTGGGGTCAATGCGTGCAGAAGTGACGGATGCATGAATCCATCTCCCCCACTGAGATGCAAGACGATGGGTCGAGAGTCCGGCTGGAGAGGTCTAAGTTGCGTCTCCCTCAATCAGTCTCTCCCTTTTGCCTCACCCCATGAACCCGGACAACCCTGCTAAACCAACAATTGCAGCGAACCACTTGGGGTGACCTATGACAGGGGTGTTGATTATCCAATAAATGGATCCTGGGGCAGCGGTAGCCACACCCGCCTCCCAAATTTAAAATGGTGTTCTTTCTACGGGGCGATACTGCGAGTATCCAGCATAGATGGCATTTCATAATATGCATATTATATTGCATGTTACATGCAATAATATATTGTATTTAAGTGCCTACTTGCATCTTTTACATTTACGACAATCCGCTTGTCTATGGTAATTTTTTAAAGTTTAAATTTCCATACGTAGATACCTCCGCACCGAAGTCAAGAACATGTTTTTAAATTATACAAAACAAAGCTCCTACATTGATCTACTGTTCAATGGTCGCTGATCATGCTCGGAGCTTATAGCCTTATAGATGTTGAATTATTACAAAAGCGGTCCATAAAGTATATATTATTGTTGGCCGTCATAACCGCGGGGCTTGACGATTTATGCGTCATATACGCCATTCCAGGTACGTACTACCCTCTGCTATATAAAACTACACAGCCGTAATTTTCATTTTTTATGCCTTCATTCCACTTATTTGTTGAGCTGGACTATCGTCAGATCGGTTCCATGAGAAAACAGATTTAATTTATTTTGATTGTTCTTTCAAGTGTAAAACTGCAATTAAGGTGATACTTAAAAAAATCACAATCTGCTCTTTCATAGATGGCGCTATTATTTTTGGAAAAAACACTTTTTTGCAAAATACGCCTTAAAATATAAAGATGAATATTTTTTTTGCGTCCATGCATACGCAAATGAATAAATGGTTTTGTCCTTAAACAAACTCAAACCTTTTAAGAAAGGCTAACAAATACGTTATTATTAATGTTTATGGACAAATCTATTTATTTATATTCATGTTGCGTGTGTTCCGGCGCAAACAATTAATTCATCTTAATATTGTAGAGCATCATTTATTAAGAGTTTTTTCCTAAAATAATTAATGTATCGCTTCGATCAATAAATGTATCGCCATCTGTGAAAGCAGATTTTGAATTTTTTTAAGATAATGCACTACTTTCCGTATTAGTCAGAAGATTAGATTATAAGCCCAGAAAAAATCAAAGTATCAGGCCTATAAAAATGGCTTTAAAGTTCAAAATCCCCTACTTACGAACCTATTTTCGGTTTTGGTTTTATTGTATAAAGTGTAAAATTTAATTTCTTAGAAAATTATCGTAAAACTTTAAAAATTTTGTGCCTGAGCATCGCAAAATAAAATAAAACGAGATTTTTGGCGATGTTTCTATCGTGAATAAATCCAAACAGGCGACTGGTGTTAAAAGGGTAACCGACGAGTTCATCGAAAATCAATTCATCGAATGATCAATTCATCGATTCGCCAATTCATCGAAAAAAAGGTTAGGTTAGGTTAGGTTAGTCTCCTTGTCCAAAGTTTTATTATCAATTTTTTTATATATAAATTTACTGTCAACTTTTATTGCCCAATACTTTTTAACTTCCCGGTCCGCTCGGCATTTCTCTCAAATGTCTACAAAATATTTTTTTCGATGAATTGGCGATACGCTAAATTGATCATTCGATGAATTGGTTTTCGATGAATTGATTTTCGAAGACCTCGTTTTCGATAAACTCGTTTTCGATGAACTCGTTTAGCATCTATCTGTATTGTATTTTGTATTTCATGAAACGCAAATCACAATGTTTAGTAGCGAACTGAAAGCTCTCTCGCAACGTATTATATTATCGAGAGGTAGTTATTTAAGGTTGTATTACGGGTTGAGGTAATAACTCGGATGTTGTAATAATAATAAGTTATTACTAATAACAATAACAAAGGGGGAAACTTCGAGCATTGGCAACATTGTCATTTTATAAATTGTTAAAATTAAAGTTTCGATATTTCAGAGTTTTAAAAAATAAAAAATGGAGATTTGCACAGATATAAAAATAAATTTAATTTATGAATAGAAGGATGAAGAGAAGGATGAGGTAACGTTGGGAAGTTCACGGCAGTTCAGATCTAGTCACTCAAATATAATTAAAACCATTTTCAGTCACTTTTCTATTCTAATTGGTGGTCTTCACCAAGATGATACTAAGAGTATATTCCAAATTTAAAAAAAAAAATGTTTGAAATTACGATATTTTGATTTAGATAACTTATACTTAGTAAATTTTGGTTCTAGACCATTTTAGCTTAGTCTGTCCCCCTTACACTTACCTAAAATTGTATATCGCCATCCCATTTAATTTTCGTTATCATGGTGAAACACAGTTTTGATTTGAAATATAGGCCCATTTTGGGCACTTCTTGTATTATTCTTTATTCTGTGATTAAAAGACTGAGTAGAAATAGCAAAAATCTTAGAAATAGAAAAGTTTAAAATAGGTTTAATACACATACTAAGTTAATCTCTGGAATCTCTGGATCAAAACTTTGAAAGAGGTTACTTGTGCTATGTCCCTAACAAGTATAGTTGTGGGAGATCCCATGCACTTTTTTATGCTCCGAAAGCGAGGACTTTTTCCTATCAGAACGCGCCAATAACAGAGCGACTCAACTGCTTAACGATTCTGCATTGACCATCGACATTTTCAATGTCACTCACACACAATTCAACAACCATCTTTTGACGCAAGTCACAAAATAGTTAAACTGCCCCCATACCTTTTAAATTTATAATCTTCTCCGTGATAAATTGGTGTATAACCATTTACGGAAAACATGAAAAATACATAGATAAATTACTATCACACTCGTTTACAGCTTTTCATGAGCTATAGCTCACGAGAAGCGGTATTCATCAAAGTACCATAAATCTAGAACGTGCCTTATTATAGCGTGATTAGTTATCCAACAAATTACATTCGGCAAATTACACGAAAAACTTACAACCCAAAAATAATATTTTAACCATAAGTGTTAATTTAATTCAAATTATAAGATACTTACAAGAAGGTGCTTGATTTGGTGGCCAAAAAGAAAGGAGGAATATAAATAACATGGAACTAGGATTGCATCCATACTCTTAGATAAATAATGATCAGACTAGAAATAATATTCAATCATAGAAAAGAACGCCCCATGCTAAATCGTTTTGATAATTTGTTTCGATTTTGATTGTAGATTGTAATTGTTTCCGAATAGATATCAGACGTCTTAATATACATAGAATACAGGGTGTTCAGGGAGTTTAGGACCTTCTTTAACCAGTGATTCCTGACATTATTTGGAGTAAAAAATGTAAATGAAATTTGGGTAGGTGACTTTTTGTGGTTTTTTCTTTAATTTATTTTTCTTCAGAACTAAACAAAACAAAAATTCTTCCACATGTCAATACCGGTCAAATACCAGCGTAACGGCTCAACACGTCATCCAGACACTACTTGTTCAATACCTTCTGATTTTTAATGTTTTAAGTTGAAAAAAATAAAAACAGCAAAAATGTCATCGGTACCAACGTGTAGCACCGAACAAACACATAATACGTTGTTGACCAATACTCGATATAGAGTTTAACCTCAATATACCCATGAATTTTTGGCCTAAAAAGTACAGAAAGAAAGCCTAAGAAAGACCATGCGACATGATGACCAAAATTTTGAAATTTTAATGATAATCATTATGTGTCGTGCTTATTCACATCGTGTGCTGTTGATCTAAGCACATTTTGTACTTATTTTCACTTTGTATTAGTAGATTCGTTAGTGAATGCGTAATCACAATCACCATTAGATTTCTGAAAGTGGGCCGGATTGCGGTTAGCGATAATGAAGCAAAGACCTGTGTAATGTGTGGTAAAACCATACCACTGATAACTCCCTTGTGACCTCTCTCTCTAACCCATAAACACCACGTACAACAGAAAGAGGCACATTACAACATCGCTCAGGACCATAATAATGTATTGTGTTAATGTTACGTTATTTTTTAGTCAAAAACCTGATGCACGGCGCCTGAGGCAGTCAATAAATCGTTCACCACTCCACAAAAAGAACGCAGCATTCTTTGGGTAATAAATACCAATAATATAAATAAATGTTATTTTTTTACATGGTGGCTTTGATTTGTTTGCAAGTGGGTTCAGGTATCTGAGATGCCCAGGGCTTTCAAATCAGAACGGGTTCGTTATTGTATTATTATACATTTAAATCATTGGGATATCCGAGGGCCGGTCTGACATGATGGATTTTATGCCCGTCCAATAAAATAAAAACGTACATAAAAGTCTAATTGTACTACATACTGATGTGGGGTGAGTGTAGGTAGCAATATCGGAGTACAAACCGATAACTGTTACGTTATTTATTATAATATCTTCTTGTTCAATGTCGAATGGAATTCGGGTAATCATAACAGCGAAATTGCTTTCGAGATCGAAATATTATATTGTTTGATATTGGCATACCTTATTTATTTTATGTTTTTACATTCACTCCACATAGGAGGCACCTGAGGAAAATAATTTCACTCAGTGCCTATGCCATCTTTGGGGGATGCTTTGTGGAGGGTATTTTTGTGGAAAGGAGGGTCTTGAAGAGACCTATGTTGTAGGAGGGAGGAAATAAGTTCAACACAGACTGTTAAACTTTTGAACTTAAGAGTGACAAATGTCAATCGTGTGCAAATGTTGGGAGCGCTTTTATCGTATTTCCCGACTGTGCACGAGTGCCGAAGGAATCAATGATGCTAGTTCCTCGGATCATCTTCCATTGAAATACCGATAGAACAAGACAGCATTCCCACCCGACGCATGTGCTCTAAAGATTGCAATCCGCTTGTTAAGACAGCAGAATCTACCAAACGGTCCGCCCTTTTCTGGCACAGAGTCGTATTAATAATATACACAACAGATTTTCGACTGGTCAGTGGTTGAGTGGGCATAGCGCTTGGATCCCGTCCGGGCGTCGCGTGTTCAATTCCTCGGCTGGCTAAGTCCTCCATCACAACAAAAGCAACATTTTCGACTTTCTGTGGTGGTGGTAGTAGGAGATTTTCAAACATTGTTGGGTTATTCGTAACCCGGGAATGTTTGTATTTCTTTTTAAAATTAAAAAAAAATTAGATAGAGGGTTAACATAAAAAAATATACAAAAAAATAGCAAATAATGTATAAATATCAAGCGTCCAATAACGGTGTACAACTATACAAATGAATAAAACAATACGTAGGTACCTACGCAAAACAACAAAAAAACTACAGACAATAAATAAAGTTTGGTTTAAATGAAGTCAAGTGCCAACAAGAGATTCCAGAAATTTTGTAAAGTTCCGTGGCTACCGCTAAAAATGTCTGGAATCTTGCCATAGCAGTTGATTTATTTATTTATTTGTTAGTTTACGCCTTGATGGCTTTTACATATAAAATAAATTGTACAGGAGCATTATAACAAGTATGCAGTATCATAAGTATATAGTACCTATATAAAATGATAAACAGAGCTAGAAAGATATAAGTAGGCCTAACATAAGTAGGTATCAGTATTCTAGTAATTGTTTACAAAGGAGTTCAACCAGCGGATTCGTATTAATTTGGGCTCACGCTACATTAGATTCAATAATTATTGTCACAATATCACACAAAATGTGATTGCAAATATACTCGAAGCATATGCAGTGGTGTAAAACATTTTTAACGATTAATATAAAAGTAGGTAATTTTCTTGTAATTAATTTTTTTTGTTTATTTTTTTTTTTTATTTTTTTTTTTGCTATCATAAATGTAGGTACGTATGTTTGTTATTATTATGAAAAAGAAAAAGAAAAAAAAAGGTACACAGTAATTACATATATAAATAAGTAAGTAGGTACAATGAATGTTGTTATCATGAATGTATTTACAGAGCAGTGGGTATTAAGTTTGTTACTGTTAACAATGTGATACATTTAAGGATTTTTATGTTAGTTTGTTATGATCAGGAAAAAATAAAATAAAAGGTACACAGCAATTACATATATGTATAAAGAAGTAAGTAGGTACTATGAAAGTAGTTACAGAGCAATGGGTATTAAATTTGTTACTGTTAACAATCTGTATCATTTAAGGATTTAAATGTTGATGTTATATATAGTCAACAAGTTGGGAGGTTTACGTGACATCATGTTAAGAAAAAGAACAAAATTCTTTTCGCCCTTCGAAGGTCTAACCAAAACCAAACAACTTGTTTTTGGTTAAACTAAACGCGAAAAATAAACTTAACTTGAAAATTTAAAAAAATAACATCATATTTTGAAATAAGTTATATTGTCACCTTCATACAACCAATCATCATTAAAAACACTAATTTCGGTTGTAGGTCTGTCAGTGATTGTAACTCTGGTTCAAATGAACTCTTTCATAATTGGAAATGATGTGGAAGAATTCTGACAAGTTATAAAGTACTATTAGTGTCAGTAATATTATAAAAAAATTACCAGAAAATTATTAATTTTTTATTTATTTGAAATATGAAATTGTTTGAATTTCATCTTGACAAGAGCTACACAGATTTCGTGATATCTTCACGGTATCGCATCGGTAGGCGTAAGTTCCGATGATTTTATATCGATATACCGAGCACGGTTTCACTGTTGACAGCCGAAACGATATTGACAGGGAATAAATAAGGAATCGAAATACGCTGGCAACACTGGCGGATATGTCTACGAATTCGCATTCCGAAACGTCAAACGCCAATTGCCAATCAGTTAAGGGGTCCATTAATCATGTGAGGCTCGAAAGGGGGGGGGGGGGGTTCGGAAAAAATCACGAAATATCACGAGCGGGGGGGGGGGGGGGTATAATGAGATATCACGTGTATTTATTTTTCGTGATAATATTCTGAAAATTTCAAAATACTTTGTACTAAAAAAATATCCCACATATCCCCTGGGGGAGGGGGGGTTAAAAAGTTGTTAAAAAAATATCATGTGATTAATGGACGACCCCTAAGTAAAAATATTAATAATTGGCAATATTGAATTAAAATACTATTCTAAATATGCATTGGAAGTCCACGTTTACTTTTCGACACTAAACGAGAGTTAATTAGTAAATGAGGTCTTTAATCATATTGCTACCATTTTCGTTACTCAAAGATCGAACGAAATAAATTGATTGGATGCATTTTTAAGTATATGGATCGCGTATACGACTTCTTTCAATTCTAAGAGCTTCGTCAGTTCAATCGGTTCACTAAATAAGCCAGTAATTTTAACCTAAATTTATCTAATGCTAGGCCTTACTAAAATTTATCAATCGGTTGGAATATCAGTTACCCATCGTTGATCGTGCTCGGAAATTTTGATAACTGACCATAGATGACCGAATTAGTCAATATTGTTTTGATATAGGGTATTATCGATAGTCCATGGACATAAAATTGTAATTGTAAATCGTTTAGGAATGGTTTTGTCGCCATTGTCGTGTCGATCGGAACTCGGAACGGCACTCGCCGGTCGCTGACTGCATATCGAAATGGAGCACGCGCTCTCGGCTCGAGTAACGAGTGTAATTTAGAAAGGATTGTATCGCTGCATGCTCAATTGCCGGTCTCTAGTCTCTATTCAGCCGGAGAACCACAAACTGGCAACACTTAAACCAGAGATTCACAACTTATGATTTGTCTCACCGTTCTATTTTCAAATATAATGTAATTTATTGAAAACGCTTCTAAGTGATGCCGTCAGATGCCAGCAGGGAAAGTGCTTCTATCGATGGCCGACATGCGGAAGAAAGGTATCTTTCTTCCGCATCTCTTTTCTCGGTGAAAAACCGCCATTCAAAATCGAAAAGTTGTTAAAGATAACTCTAGAGGTTGTTATGTGACCAGATAAGAATAGTCAGTAACTTCCCTATTTTCCTCTTCCCAATCTACTACCCTTCAGCTTCATAGCATATCCCAGTTGGGATCAGATCTATATAGCCAGGAAGGTATTTCAGGACCTTTCTCTTCCGCATCCTAAAATTGGTGATGCCAAAGTCCCACTGGCTTGGGACACTACGATAAACACAAAAAAAACACAAACGCTATGGTAAAAGGGCCGCTGAGAGTTCTATTTTAGTTAGTTTTTATAAGAAAAGGGGAAAGATTACAACGGAACTACCAGCAGTTTGATTTTAATAATGAAACTAGCTAAAATTCCCGGCGTTCCCAGGCTTTGCTGTAATTTTCCTCTTATTTTGAGAGTCCAGTGTGTTAAATTTCGTCAGAAACTATCAAATTTCTGCTTTGAGTTTGAAAAGAGGTTGGGGTGATTTTTTTAGCAAATTTCAGCAGTCTCAGAATAACACTGTAGAATTATTTAAAAAATAAACCTATACCCCGGTGTGTTCCGACGCTCTTCTTTACTTGATAGGTGATGATATAATATATAAACAGATTAAATTAAGGGGGCTTAAAGGACTTAAAGCTTTGCGGGTGCCTTCTCATATGCCTCACCGCCCCTTCCAATCCTTCAACACCTCTTGTTGACTCTGAGATCATCATCACCCCCCCATTTCCATAATATATCACCAACTTTGGGAATCACTGACGCAGAGCGATAAGATACCAGGAGAGCAGAGAACAGAGGGAGCAGGCCATAGACCAAGAAGTCGATAGTTTTTTCCCCGAGAAGAACAATTGGCGGCCCGCGCTGCCGACAGACCCAGACTAGCGGACTAACAGACCGGCCGAGACCGCTGACGCCCTGGGCACATTATCTGGTCTGACCGGACCAAGAGGCGAAACCCGCTTCAGAATATTGTGTTCGCCTTACTAATATTGAATTTTATGGCTTGCTTTACGCATATGATTACTGAAAACATTGACATTAGAATTTTTTATGTTTTGGGTATGTGCTGTAAATTTGTGCTGTCTGAAACATATTAAACAAAACGTTTACAACAGAATTGTAAGAAGATTGAAATTAAGCATTTTTAAAGATATTATGGTCAACGTTTTTGTTCGGTTTTTATTTTTAAAGAAAGACAAACATTCCCGGTCTAACCTAACCTAACCCAACAATATTTTAAAATCTCCTACTACCACCACAGAAAGCCGAAAATGTTGCTTGTGTTGTGATGGGGGACTTAGCCAGCCGAGGAATCGATCGGTTATTTTTTTACCTTACCATTAAGATGTTTCGTCATAAGAACAGAAACAAAGAACTTTTTCACAGATTGCTGCAAAACATAGGATCTATTTAGATTAGGTTAACAATCTATGCTTTTATTGTGTTCAAAAAGTTCATACAAAAACAATAATAATAGTGTTTTGTCTACCACTGAAGACCTAAAAAGAACTGCTGCTTTTGATTGGGATATACTCGTATGTCAAGAATAGGCATAATTGGAGACCTTTGCACCTAATGCATATGCAGAAGAGATATATATTATGGATTATGGCACAGTGTTAAAACGAACTATCTAGATTGATATATCAAGTATCGAGTAAAGACTACAAAATCTCGTAAATAGAATGAACTTCCATTCCCAAAAGGTCGAAACATAATCCAATTCAAGAATATTCAAGACTTTTTCTATCTTGACTTACATACTTTTGTTCCCAACTTTTCTAACGATCAATCTGAGTCTCCGGTCTGCTAACTAAGTGATGTGTTTAGTACGCTCAATTCACCTGTTGGTCGGAGAGTTTCGTTGGGAAGAGCGTATTTGTGCATTTGAGGAGTGTTGAGCCAAAATTTCGGCTCAACAGTTGGATCAGTAGGATTGAGAACAACAGCAACAGGCCACGTATCTTCCTACAGTAAATGCTTTTGCTCTAAATATAGATACAGGTCTAAAGCACGATGAAAGGCGCCTTTACGAGGGGGACGACCAAGGAAACAAGGTACCCGATAAACAACCGATAATTTAGGTCCATACCCACAAGTCCGGCAACCAAATTGCGCGATTAAAATTCGGCTGATTGAAATGATGATTATTGAGGAAAAAATGCGGTACCATTAGCTGAAGACAATAGGTCCACTCTTAGAATAACTTAATGGAAGTCTAATGGCAGAATTATCCCAGTTCCAATGGCCGATACCGACCAGAACAAATTAGAATTGAAAATGTAAAACAGAACGCTTACAAGGCGTTATTTATTTTACGACATCATCGATAAGATCTCTTTCCTAGTGGACATTAAAAAATAACGCCCAAAACTTATTATAATTACTATATCTGCACGAAAGGAACAGATAGAATCGCGCCATTTTGAGAAAATTTATGACATGGACACAATGCTTTGCCATTTTGGTATTGTGGATCTGTGATTATTGATATGTGCTCGTTTTTGTATGTTAAACATTTTTGCATTCTGGTATAACAGTATCTAATAGTGTTAATATCATATAAATGTTTAAGCTTAGCGATGAGCATCGTAGAGACATTTCAAATATTGAAATAAGCCATTCAAATGTAGGTATTTGAATTAATTTGTAATTGAAATAATGTTTCGATTCTATCGTTATCCAAAACAAAAATATAGCATACCTATGCGAAAAGACAGGGCCTGCAATCTACGCAACAAAACGAAGGTTAGGTTAGGTCTATAAGGTTACAAAAATTATTGTACCAATGTTATTGTTATTATTAATGCAACCAATCTATTGTGTGATTTTATTCTAATATAAGTGTAGATATGTTCACGTACGACCGAAGCGAGTTGACAGGAAAAAGCTATGGAAGGTATTGTCCAAGTATGGAGTGAGTACAAATCTCATACCGGCAATTGCGTCTCTTTATGAGGGAAGCGTTGCATGTATTAGGGTGAATATTTAACCAAACTGAAAAAAAAAAATTTTTAACCAAAAGAAAGCACAAAGTCCCATGGACCGACATGATCACCAACACAGAAATTCTCAGGCGGGCTAGAGCAGATAGAGAACTACTCACATTAGTAAAAGTCAGGAAAATTTCATATCTGGGTTATATTATACTTCGAGGGGGGAAATATCACTTGCTCCAATTAATATTAAAAAGCAAGATAGAGGATTGCCGGTGCCTGGTAGGAGACAAATATCTTGGCTGCGAAATGTACGAGAGTGGACCTGGTATTAGAAGTGTGGAGGAGCCATTCCGGGCAGCGCAAGATAGAGACGCATTTACCAGAGTGATCGCTAGGGATCTAATAAAATTAAATATACAATAAAACATCATAAAAATCGCGTGTTTTGTTCAAAATTTAAGTATAGCCGTTCGTTTCAACATTTTAATCCCAAAGGAAAACATAAAAAATGCTTCATGTGATCATTGCGTGTTTTGGTTAAAAAAGTGTCAAAAATACATGCATGTTCAGGTATCATTAGGTCAGGTTTAAACTCGAAAGGTATTTTTTTAATAAGTAGGTGCTTTTCAAGCCCTCTTTTGTCTGGTTTAACCCTTTTTCTGTATGGTTTCCCTACCTTTGTTCTGGCTGTACAAAACAACAGTGTCTCAATGATAATTGAGCAACAATTATATTTGTCTGCCTTCCTAGTCGATATACTGGACCTTGTTATCAATTTACTTGCAATAATAATATATACATATATTATATATCAAATTACTGGTTTAAATATCAGATTACACGTCAGAGTTAATCGATGACTTAGCGATATTGTAATGCATGTTTATATTATATTTCCTCTCTCTTTACGTTTAATACGATTTGCATTAAAATATTTAATAAAATGCCCTGAGCTAACTTGCAGCGCAGACAAAGTAATGCAGCATTACCCATTGCAAATTATAGACTGAGTGCCAACCGGTATCAGTGTTTAAGTCTACCTATTAAATAATAATAATATGTACGTTTTCTTTCTTTACCGAAACCGCAATGGCTCGAGTTTTATCTTCCGTGGTAGATTGATCTGGAAATTTAATAGACACGTGTGGTAATTGTATAATGTTTCATTTGTACCGCAAATAACCAGCATTGGTGTCATTTATTTTCAAGTCAAATTCAGTTTCAACCGATAATTGTTGTCATATTGTCGCAATTGTTTAGGGAGGCGGGTATGGGTTCCGCGGAACCATCTGTTGGATAATCAACACCCCTGCTATAGATCACCCCAAGTGGTTCGAACGTTTTATGATTAGAAGGGTTGCCTGTGTTCATGGGGTGAGGTTTGTTTAGTTCTTGGCGGTGAATGCCTAAAATATCCTAGACTCCTAGCCGGACTCTCACGACCCATCGCCTTACACCGCGGTGGGAGGGATGACTTCATACGCCCGTCTCTCGCCCTCTTGCCCTTTTCCTTTCCAAAACTTCTTCTTCTTCATTACCCTAAAAATACCCTCCAGACAGCATCCCCAAAGATGACGTAGGGATTCTTACCCTCGCGGCTTCTTGTGTGGAGCTAATGAAAAAAAAAATGTTGCCATAGAAGTTGCCATAAGCTGGAAATGAAGTTCTTTTTAAATTAAATTAACCCATTCCCTGACATTCGATCGAGCTATGACCATCGATGACAATGATTTGTATCAACTGGTGGCACTCACGTAGACACACGCGCACACAAACGCATTTCTCTGAAATTGACTATCAACTGGCCCAAGAGCCCGAAAATTGAAAATAGATGTATTATAGTAAAAAAAACTTTGATTTCATTACACATGGTTGTTTTTTCAATTCCTAAACAAACAGGAAACCTGTAGAAATCATAATATAATATATATCTTTATTGAACAAAAAAATTTAAGATTTATAACTACAAAAAAAGTACATCACAAGTATAGTAAAAGAACAAAAGTTAATAACAGAAAACAATATACATATAAACAGTAGGTACTTAAAGAAAAGAAAGAGATTTATAATTATAAATTTAGGTTTCTCGTAACCTGCCTCACTAGGCTAGCCTGTGTTGAGGCAGTAATTTTACGTCAATTTATAATGTCTACTGTGAACATACCTACACTTATATTAGAATAAAATCACACAATAGATTGGTTGCATTAATAATAACAATAACATTGGTACAATAATTTTAGTTTGGGCACGTAGAGCGAATGAACGAGGAAAGGAGTGTAAGGAGAATATATGACGCAAATGCGAATGGAAGAAGAAGTCGGGGACGCCCGAGGAAGACATGGCACGACCAAGTGAATCAGATACTTGAGTCGGTCCATGTGAAGAGTCGGAATAAATAGAAATAGTAGAAATAATAGAAGAGCATGTATGAGACGATGTATGAATTTGAACGAAGCAAGGAGTATGCCAAGATCGAGTTGTTTGGCGGTCCGTCTTCTCTGCCTACCCCTGCGGGAAACGGCGTGATGGTTAGTTAGTTAGTTTAGGTTAAATATTTGGCCTCAAATCTAAAATTAAGTTTTGTATGAAAAGGGCTGCGCTGACGTTCAATTAAGAGTTCCTGAACCTATCTGCATATCACGATCTTTCACTAAGTACTTACTGTTCCAACGACTAAGCTATTGCGATAACCGTCAGTCCTTCTCGTTCCTCAAATACACAAAATGTTCAAATATGCAACGATTAACATTGTTGCAAGTTGTTATTAATTATAATTATCAATGAAAGGTGCTAAATAAATAATAATAACATGCGCTTTCAGCAATGCGCACTTTCACCAAGGGATACTTTCTCAAAGAAACCCCCCCGAGTCCAAACCCATCCAACGCTTTCCGTACCACGCAACAGTAGTTACCGGTTACTAGTAGCCACTTGGCACTTATATTTATGATTTACCTTACAGATTAGCGTTTGTCGTCAATAATAGCAGACTTCGATTGAGTGATTTGACAGATGCGTAGTGCTCAGGTCTGGGGCGGGTGCGTTCTCAGCACATTCCATGAGAACGCTATTAACCATGTCAACATTGATGGCTGTGATAACCAGCCCGCAATGGGAAACACCATGACGACCGTATCGTTGGGCGCCAATTATGTTATGATGTTGTCAACTGATTGACAATTACACGCGCCCGGGGGGCAGAGGATGCAGAGGATACAGGAGGTGGATAGGACGGTATGACACTACCTGGTATCAATGGTGTCATTAGCCAGTTAACCGTCGGCAAGTACTTCCTTCCGGGGAAGGGACCGCCCATGGGAACTCGGCGCGCGCAGTGTGAGGGTCACACCGTCATCAGGCCCAAAATGTTTGCTATGAACGTCTGTGTGATACGAGGTGTTAGAAGGTTTGAGGAGGTGTTAGGATTTGATTCGAGGTGTTAACCCACGGAAAAAAGAAGGTTAACCTAACTGCATACAGTACATACCACTTTGGTATAAATAAGTTAAATCATACTCTATTAAAAAAGGTTTAAAATATTCAATAACATTCCCCTCTGACGATTTTTAAGATATTCAGGCCAACCGCACTTTGAATCTCCTAGTGTCAGATATCCTATTTTAGTTTCTATTAATTTCTACATAATTTTAAAATAAATAAATCAAAAATAGATGTTAAATATTTTCTTAGCCCTCTTAACTGGGATATTCTGTGCTAAGGTGAACTAGCTTTTGGATAGAAGATTTCAGCTTCAACTTCAGTACTTTCAGTAACTTCTACGACGATTTTTTTAAATTACTAGTATATTCTTATTCTTTTTTCAAATATTGTCTATATTGAGGACATTCCGACTATTTATAGATTGTAGTTTTGAATAATAATAATAATTTAATTTAATAATAATTAATAATTTAAATACATGTAGGATTACAAAAGATTTTTTAAATATTTATATTGAGGGATCAGTAGGATTTATAGGTCAAATTAGGAATTCCACAGAGCCGAACCCTCTGCTATAAAAATATCTGGAGTCGGTGAATTATTTTCCCATTTGGTCTCTGGTAGGTTGACATGTTGTTCTTGTATTGTTTTGTATTTATAATACTTATATAGTGCAATTGCATAGCGTTGATTGACTAGATGATCATTTGTGGAAGTGTGTGAAAGGGTTTAGTTTTTCCTGTCGGGAAAATTTAAACCGGACATTTAAATCTGGCGCGTAAAATTTCTAATAAAATTAATGATAAAGAATGGCGTAAAATTTTATATATTAATAATTTTTCAGTTCAATGTTGCAAAAATCTCACTTCTAATATTAAACCAGCTTTTTATACAAGAAATAATATCGGTAATTTTTTGAGAAATGCTAAAGATAAAGACCATAAATTGACTAATTCTGGAATATATAAACTCAAATGTAATGATTGTCCCTCATTTTATATTGGAAAAACAACTCGTAATTTTGAAATCAGAATCAAAGAACATTTAAGGTGTCTTAATAATAATAATGAGTTCGCTAACCATATAATTGAAAATAACCATAGTTTTGAAAAAAATACGGGGATAAATATTCTTCATATGAAATAAAAAAATCCCTTAAAAATAATGAATCTATTATCAACAAACAAAAAATATTGTCTTATAGCCCAATCATGGATATGTTCCCCACTCTTCATTAATTCACTCTTCATTAAAATAATTTACCCACTCTTCATTAATACCTAGCAACGACTCCACCCTTACCATAACAATACATTGTTCCCATCCATATTTCAAAACTGTCAAATCAGTATACATTTGCCCTGAAGAAGGAACGGTCGTTCTTAAACCGGTCGGATTTACTCAAATATATAAAAGTGGTTCAAACAAAGTTAAATTGTTTCATTTATTTATAGATTGTCTTAAAGGTCAAAAATCTTTAGCATATTGTTAAAAATCTACCAACGGTAAAAAAAAAACAAGTTAAATTAATTCTTAGGGACGCTGTGTGGAGGGTATTTTTAAGGAAATGTATGACGGGTTGTTTAAGAATCTGCGATGTGTCCAGGAGTGACGGAGGTATGAATAAATCCCTCCCACCGCAGTGCAAGGCGATGATTTGAGAGAGTCCGGGTTAGGTCTCACTCAGCCCTCAGCCAGTCCCTCCTTATCCAGCTTAGGGCAAACGACCTAGATAAACCTCACTCTATGATTCCGGGCACCGCTGCAAACGTAGCGTAAATGCTCTATTTTACCAATTTTACGTAACAATTAATGTATGATGCTTTGAAATAAGTTATGTAATTTTTTTAAGTTAATCGCTACATAAGAATAATAAAATGTCAATAATATAACAACAACAGTCAACCTGGACTCTGTTAAAATTAAGAAATTCGCCATTATTATGCTCACGTTTGAGTAAGCGTATCGAGTTCAATTTATAACAGTTTGTAATATAATATCGATACGTATTTAATGTATATTAGGCCATTGTACTACGAAATAGGAAATAGAAAGTCGTTTATTCCAACGAATTTAATGTTACCCAGCATACATCATAGACAAAGTACACATTTACATAGAAACATGCAGTTTCAAAGCATTTCGCTCACATCTGACTCCATAATAGTCTGTCTGTACACCAAATCAATAAGAGGAACGTCTGCGCGTCCCTTTTCATACAAAACTTAAATTTGGATTTGAAGCCAAAATATCTAACCAAACTGTATAAATATTTTTTTAAACGAAAAATCTAGTATGGATACGTGTTCTTTTATCTATTTTTGTTTTAAATGGTGCAATTAAGGCCACTAAAGAATTCAATTTTGCACGATTTAGATTCAACTTTGACATTTTTTGAGATTGAATTATAATTACAAAAAACCAATCTATTATGTCAATGTAATGAAAAATAAGAAATTTTCAAATTAAGAAAAAAAAACTAATATGAAAATAAAAAAAAACCTAAATTGTGTTCATAGAGCACAAGTTTTAATTTATGTACGACAAATTTGTGTTCCAAATAAATAGTTAATACTTTTTTTATTAAATTTTATTTTTATTATACTATATTTCATCATATTTGCGTGATATGTGGACGAAAACTACTTAAAAAAAAAAAAACAGAGTGCGCAATTCACACGCGGTAGAAGTGAAACCTTCAGAAAACTAAAGTAAACAATAGTGGGAGGCTACAAAGCACCGCACAAAGGAGAGACCGATAGGCTACGAAACACCGCATAAGGAGGAGACCGATTATACTATCTCATTCTCTCGCAGGCAAAATTCTATAGATGTATGTGTTTGTCTATTTTTCGTTTCATCGAGTTTCTCACAAATAATTGCTAAAGTTGCCTCTAAAATCACGAAAAATTGAATTCTTTAGTAGCCTATATTTTATAACGTAAAACACAGATAAATAAAGTACCACAAATCCGTATTAGATGATTGCTTAAAATAATTTTGATTAAAATAATAATTTTTCAGATTGGTTTGTTATTTCGGCCACAAATCCAAATTTAAATTTTGTATGAAGAAGGTCGTGCAGCCGTTCCCCTTAACATTATGACATCACTTATAAAAAAATATCCAATAACAGAAGCTCGAATGGAAAGATTGTGAAATATGTTGAAGTATGGCGTCAGGGGGAACCAATTAAAAGTGTCCCACTACATATCATTATATATACATATTATGTATACTCTTTCGAGCGTGATTTTATTATAACGACTATGTGGTGTCACAAATCACAGGCAGCAATAATGGAGAAGGCATAAATAAGTTTTAATGCCACGCGGAGAGTGGAAAGTCCCGATATGGTGGCTTTATGATATAGTCCAGTGACAACAGAGTGTTCTGCTGGAAGCATATACAACACAGATAGGATACTAAGTCATTGAAAGAATGGGCTCAGAGAAATATAATAGATACTAATTTGATAAAGAGAACTTTAAGGCTCTATTAATTAGTCTAAGAGACCAAATGAACTTGATAAATAAGAAATTAAAGTGACCTCAGAACTAATGACTACAATCAACACAAAAAGTAGTACTTGGTAACAACTAACTAGCCTTGTCGAAGATTGCTTAGAAATATTTCAGATACTTTAATTATATACTGCGAGTAGAATACAAATAATCGAGTATTTATTTGATTTTTTTTATAACATTAAAAATTTAATTCTTTAGAAAATGATCAGAAAACATTTAAATATTTGTGTCTGAACTTCTCAAAATAAAATAAAACACGTTTTTGGCGATGTTTTTTTCTAGAATAAATCGAAACAGGCGGCTGGTGTTAAGGCCCTATAAGTAAGCGTTCAAAAAGAACAAGAAGATGGTATGAAAGGGAAATATGTAAATACGAGGGTTCAAGGGAGCGCGCTATTATTATAAAATAATAACTAAGTTAAAATTGAGAAAATATTTAATAAAACACGACTCGTTTTAAATAGAGCAAAAATCTCTCTACAAATGCCTAAAGTCGCATATAAAGATAAACTGTGCTTTTTTTCATACCTATAACAAATAAAAAAAAATTGGAAACACACTTAGCGATTTTTTTCAATTGAGGGAATTTCGTATAATTACCATTTCGGCTCTACAAATGTGCAGGTATTATCTTCAGAAATAACTTCCGGGTCGCCACGGTATCGACACCGTGGCGCAGTGGTTAGCGCGTTTGCCCGGAAAGCAAGAGGTCCTGGGTTCGAGTCCCAGAGGTGTCAATATGTTTTTCTGATTTTTCTGTTTCCAGATTTTCGATTGGGTTTCGCTTATATTGTCTTCATTTATTTAAATATTACAATTTGAGGTTTTACTCATAAAGTTAAAAATTAAAAATAAAAAATAAACTTATAAAGTGTTGAAGAGAAATATGTTATAAATCGATAGAAATTCTGAATGCGAAGCCTTAAGAGGAAATACTAGCGGCGTTTTTTTCCATACAAACGTATTCCCCGTTTATCTCTCTGAATTTTGACCCTAGAGCAAATTTTTTTTTACATAATATAGATATCAACCACTAGCGTGTCGGTACGTTTTGCTTTTATTGATAATTTACTTCTTATAGAAGTTAGGACCTTCCAAAAATGATTAAAATTGCCTGGTTTAAACGCCCTCAAAAGACGTTCAGTATAGAAACTAAACAATGTATTTTTAAAAAAAGCAAAACGTACCGACATAGAATATTTTCTTCTAATACAGTTATTGAAAAAAAAATTAAAATCGGTTCAGTTTTGGAGAAGAAAAATGGGGAATACAAAACATCGATTTTGACGATTTTATTTAGGTATTTTCGGCCCGATATGCAGTTGTCCCTTTCGCTCAGTTTCCCTGAGGGGAGCGCGGAGTGGAACAGAAGACATTCGTTACAATACCTATCGACGATATTTTTAAATGACCGGCATAGCTCTTAAATGCGAATTTAAACCTTATAAGGAGTGTTATTGTTAAAGGCCAGATCCATAATTTTACATGACGTGTTGTCCCGCCTTAAGTATTAATTTTTAATAATAAGAATGCAAACATTATAATAAATAAATTAAATTAAAAAACATTAGCGCCTTATCCTTTTTGCGCTCGACGGCAGTCGAACCCGTGACCTCGTCGGGTAAAAAAACTATTAAGTTCTACCTAGTGACCAGTGAACCGTCGGGCGGTCTCGCTGATATAAAAAGGTAATTTAGTTTTTATTGAAACATCGCCTAAACAAGTGGGAATCAATGAAGCGCCGAGATTATCATTATATCTCAGGTATTTTATTGCAGCGTGTTTAACACAAATAAAAATAACCCACTGCAAGTATATTTAGTATAAATGTCAGCGTGACACGGAGTGTTCTTTTGAAAATGTTTTATTTTTATGGCGCACATAAAATTTTCCGATTGAAGATCTGTAGGAGATATTTACATTGGTTGAATATTATGTAAATAACTAGTGTCCATACCACCTAAGTTTTGCGGGCAGACGTTATTTTTTTCAATTCTATTAACGATTTGATTGAAGTATAATTCTAAATGATATTACTTAATGCATTTTTTCGTTTCTAAATCCTTTTAAAATGCACGTCTTAAAAGATGCCCTCATTTTCCTAGAAATATTTTGATAGCGCAGATCGAAAGAGAAAAAAGGAGAAAAATGACGTATTTAACTCATTTTTGGATTTATTGTCCTTTACAGCATTTCAAATTTCCGCTATCGACATATAATACGATACAAATGTGATATCCCGTTCAAAGGACTAAAAAAATACAGACTGCATTACCGACACGAATACGAGGAAAGCACATGAAAGCAAGGTGAATTGTTTATATATCAACAAGTCATTTCAGTTAATCAGTCTCTTCCATTTTAAAAAACCAAAGGATTTAGAACTCCTAAAAGGGGTCACAAACAACTCTCAGTTCGTGTCGGTACAACTCAAAAAATCTATCAGGATTTGTAAAATGATATGTACAAGTGAATAAAACAATATGATCTGAAATTACAAAATATTTTAAACTGCAAAATGCGAATAGCCTAGAAAATCTCTACCTACTGACAGAAATACAAAGAAGACTGTTAATCTAGATAAATCCATATTCCACGATACAGCTGACCTCTTCTCTTATTCTACAAGAACCCGTCATTGCAGTCGCCACAGCTCAATTGCTCACAAATTCAAAGTGTCAAATAAAAAACTATGCGTGTCTGTTTAAAGTTTAAATACTCACCGCCGCGAATAAACCAAACGAAAAGGTTAAAAGGCAAACAAAAAAGGGTATTTTTCTAACGGAATTTTAAATTCAACTGAGATAATGTAATAAAACAGTTTTTGTTTGGAATAATTGTTTTTACAGCGTGTTTTAAACTGATTCCGAATGTCTTAGATTATTTCAATGGATGATCAGATCACAAGCTACTTGCATATTAAATTTCAAGGTATATTATATTAATTTTGTTAGTTGGAAATAGAAAACTATTACTATCTGTTTAAATGAAAAAAATAAACCTTTTTTAAACACAGACAATGAAAGTTTTTGACTGAAATATTTAAAAATTAGAACAAGAATTTCTGCCCAACGTGTTTCTCTGTGAGCAAATAAGTATTCAAACAAAATATTATCGCAGGGAGTGCGAAAATCTAAGTTGGTACGCCAAAATGTTAAGGTATGGGAAAAGCTAGCACGTTGAGCGCCAAAATGCTAATGAACATTAATATAATAATTATTTTAATTTTTTTATAAGAAAAACTCTCTTTTATAACTTTTGAAGGTTATTCCCATCAACTTAATATACCATTGAAGAAGAAGATAACAATAATAATCTAAACGAAAATATGAAAGAGAACAAGACACAGAAAACAGAAAAAAAGACAATAGTCGCAACTGGGACTCGAACCCAGACCACTCGTCTAACCGGGACGTGCACGTTAACCAATTTCGCTATTGCCACCTTCTGTCAAGCCGTCATAATAGTCGATCTCATATTTCAAATTTTAGAATTAACAATATTATCTTCAACAAATTATTAGACTTTTATAAAAAGGCAATAGTTCCATATGAATAAATTCGGATACTTTTATCCGAGTCGCTATCCAGGATACAAACCAATTCTTAGAATAATTGTTTCTAATAAAAAGGGTAGTTGCCATAATATGGAAAAATAATTAGTTGAAGATAACACGTTCCGGTTAGACCAGCGGTCGTCACACTTTTCTGGTCAAGGGCCACATATGACAATGTGAGGTATCACCGCGGGCCGCACACTTATGATTTCGGGAGGGGGGGGGGGTGTTGTACCTTTTTGTTTAGCAAGTTACAAAATCAATTATTTTGTATTTAAGTACCGGGTTGCTACTTCCTTCCTTCTCGTGTTCATGACATAGTATCAATTCTTGATAATAATAATACACGTAAATTCATAATATAACATAAAAAAAATAATTTGTTTGTATCTGTAATGGAATCTTTCGGTTCAATTTTCAACCACTTCGGGAAACTATCGAAAGGTGTGAATTTTCGCACACGTGATAAAAATTATATCAATACATACAATAACAAAAATTAACCAATACTAAAGTTTATTTTGCTTTATTAGTACGTGATAAGCGTGATTTTTTGGTATTTTTTTGAATTTTTTTTTTTTACCTTCCTACACCCTCACCGTGTCATCTCCACGCTCTCTTTCTCTGGGTCTTCTACTGCCCCCCTGAAAGTCTCAAACGACAATATAATTAATTGTAAAAAAACGGATAGTATATTTAATTGTACGTAAAAAAATATATTTTAAAAGAAAACGGCAGATATTGCGGGCCGCAAAAAACCGGATAATATAATTTGTACATGAAAAAAAATATATTTAAAAAGAAAACGGCAGATATTTGTGCGGGCCGCAAAAAAACTGATATAATTAGTATAATTGTACTTGTACATGAAAAAAATATAGTTAAAAAGAAAACGGCAGATATTTGTGCGGGCTGCAAAAAAACGGTTATAGTAGATATAATTGTACTCGTATATGAGAAAAAATATAGTAAAAAAGAAAACGACAGATTTTTGTGCGGGCCGCAAAAAATCGGATACTATAATTGTACATGAAAAAAATATATTTTAAAAGAAAACGGCAGATATTTGTGCGGGCTGCAAAAAAACGCATATAGTATAATTGTACTCGTACATGAAAAAAAATATTGTTAAAAAGAAAACGGCAGATATTTGTCTGGGCCGCAAAAAACGGATAGTATAATTGTACACGAAAAAATATATATTAAAAAAGAAAACGGCAGATATTTGTTCGGGCCGCAAAAAAACGGACAGTATAAATTGTACTTGAAAAAAAAAATTAAAAAGAAAACCCCAGATTGCGGGGGTTTATTATTTATTGCGGGCCGCACAAATATTCGTCGCGGGCCGCAGTTTGACGACCACGGGGTTAGACGAAAGGTCTGGGTTCGAGTCCCAGTTGCGACCATTGTCTTTTTTCTGTTTTCTGTGCCTTGTTCTCTTTCATATTTTCGTTTAGATTATTATTGTTATCTTCTTCTTCAGTGATATAATTCTTTTAATTAAACAGTTAGGTGCTAAAATTTTACGGAAAGAAACATGGGGTTAGGTTTCTCAGAGTAGTGCACGATTCAAATAAAATTATTTAGTATTATCTCAGGTGAGCATGACGGTGGCTGGAATGGGTACTTTGTTTGGGCAGGGTTATTAAATTAAACAGGGGGTGTGCTTTTAACACTGAGAAATTATATCAATTTAACACAACAAATAATAATAATTTAAATCTCTGATCCTGATCTGAAGATATGTGATGGTGGCTAGACTAGTGAATGTAATGTGCATTAATATCAGCAATGAATGTAGTTAATTAGCGATATAAGAAACCAAGATAACTTTTTTATTCCATTAATTTTATTCCTTTTTTATTCGCGTATTGTCCCAAAAACCTGAGCCTTATTCGCAATACAAAAATCAGCAAATATGGAAATTCCACTGTTATGTTTTTCCTTGTTTTAAACTATAATGCCCTGTTAATATTAAGATTCAAAAAGCTTCCGACGTCTTTTTATAGCCAATTAGAGCCTCAAAAAAGTGTCACAAACAGTCGTCATTATTGCCAAAGCATTTGTTATCGTTAGAAAAAGTAGCGTGGAGCTTCTCATTCCCAAAATAATCAGTTAAGTGTTTATAGTTAAATAATAATATTTGGATGATTTATATAGCGCCGTTTTTGTGAAAAATCACCCCAAGGGCGCTGTACAAACTTATAATACATTTCTAAAATCTAAAAAAAAAGCTAGTATTTCTTTATAATACTAAATTTTATAGTACTTAATTGTATAAAAATTTATATTTCACTAAAACAGCGTTCATCTTTGTAAACTTTCCGGATCTATTTTATTTGGACCCTCTACCGTCATCTGATCAAAAGGTACCGTGTTGACTGTCACATCTTACAGCTTTACATTACTCTTATTTTTTGCTTCTTTGGCTGTCGGTTCGTTACGTTTGTATTGTGGTCCATGAATTCATATCGTTACGTTTGTATTGTAATGTGTGGTGCCTGTATTATGTTCGGTTCCTTCAGTTGATGATTCAGATTAGTACAGTGCAATTCAAATATAATAAAGTCGCGTAAAAAGATAGAGTATGTAATAACCATGGAACTATGATTCTATATATTCTATGTATCCATACTCTTAGGTAATAACAGACAAACAGACCAGAAAATTATCTAAAAAGATTGAGATGGTACGCCTTAACAAATTCTTAGAAAACTGAACTTAACTTAGGAACATTTTATTCTCGGAATCGAAAGTTGTGATAAAATGACAGTCATCCAAAGAACCAGAGCGATTTTACTGTCAATACAGAGATAAACCTAGCATAGCATGCGAAAAAATACCTACTCTAATAATACAAGCATCAACCAAATCCTTGGTTAAGGAAGAGCAACAGAATCCTTAAATAAAGTATAATTTTACATGATATTAATACATTTTTTCGTATTTATAGTTTTCTAAGGAAGCAATCGGTAATGGAAATATTGTATTTACTAAATTCAATACACGTCGATCATGGAAATTTGAAATGCTGTTAAGGATAAAATGCTAATTATTCAGGAGAGCCAAAAGAACGTCCAAGAATCGACCAAACAAGACATGTACAAAACTGTACACCAGAAATCTGATGAAGTGTAAGGCGGCACGTAAAGCGAGGTATCAATTAAAACCTACACATTTTTCGTTTGCTTCAATAATCACATTGGCCGAACGATCCGCAAATTCAGTGGCATATAAGCTTTAGCCAAGGCATTTACATATTTAAATAATAATATATTAGATGATGATTATTAAAGTCTGGAATGGCCTGTACCCGCAGCCAATGGAAGCCCACGACACATGTAGGAAATTTACGGCCAAAAGCATCCGAACATTAATTCCGCGGCCCTAATGTAGCGTAAATTGAGATTTATGGCTACTTTCAACTGCGCCTGATTGCGAAAACAATAAACGTGTATGGCGTATTATAATATCCTCGAGATTTAAATGTGAAATATTGTTTCTGATTCTATTGGAGCGAAATTTGCAATAGTCTGAGGTGAATTTATGGACTTCATCGCGTAAAGGTCTCGTGCCAAGGTGAATATTACAATAATAGAGAAAGGAATTGATACTTAGAAAACAATAATAATAAACGGTTATAAGTACTGTTGAGATTTAAATCATCTCGAATTAAATATTTATTTCAAGAAATAGTGTGCAGCTAAACTATTCAACCTTTTTTAAATTGCTATATTTTAATTTTTACATTTACATTAATACGAAAAATAAATGTAAATTGTAGATTATTTTCGTATTTCTCCTCACTAATAGGAGATTGTGCGCTAATGGGAACAATGTTGTGGATTAGTTTCAGCGACTTCTGTGGTACAACTTCATGGTTTGGGTGAAGTTTTTTCAGTAACTTCAATGACGATGTTTTTAATATACTAGTCAGTACTTTTTCCGATAGTTAATAAGCCATTATTTGATGTCCTTAATGTAGTTATTTTTTTGCTTTAATTTGTTTGATACTGTCTAGGATAACTTTACTGGTCGAAAGGTAGCATCAAACTTAGGTATATTTAGTTTGTCTATTTGCTTGACTCTGATTTAATGATTGTGTGAGGTGTTTGCCTCTGTATCATTCATGAACCAGAATATTTTTGGAAAAGATTTTGTTGTATATTTGGAACATCAAACTGTAAAACCAATTCTAGCCAATGACATCCTCAAAAATGGTCGCATTTGTTGAACTTGGCGACAATAATAATAATAATAATTGGATAATTTGTAGAGCGTGAAAAATCACCTCAAGGGCGCTTTACAATTTATTATGAATCCTAGGCTCTATCTAATTTTATTATTTACAAATAGATACAGAAACATACTTACCTGCAGGACACTTCCGATAAAACACACTTTATTAGAAAGTTTATGCTTGGGGAAGATACGACTTTGCACGTGGAGTGTCGTGGAGGACATTATAATAAAATATTATTTACTTAAAACATTGGACGATGCATGACTTTACCTTTGCTACCCTCATCAGTGTTGGTTTTACATTTATATTTATTAGAAGATTAATGCCAAAGTTGAGTTAATATTTATTTTGAAAGTCTGGAGAATTTTAAGAACTTGCTTTAGTTTAAACTTATGGATACGACTGTCTGAAAAGATGAGTTTTAAGTTTGGCTCTAAATTCCGTTGAATCTGTGATCATTCTTAACTCGCGTGGCAGTCCATTCCAGGCTTTAGGTCCTGACACTCTGAAAGCACACTCACCGAATTTAGTATCTGGTGTGCGCTTTGGTTCCTTCAACCTTCCGATCGCTGATGTTGTTGCTGACCTGAGGGTTGATTTTCGAGAATTGGAGTTTTCTGGAATACACATTTCCGATAAGTAAGTCGGAGCCATTCTGTTAAGGGACTTGAAAACCATCCAGCAGAGCTTAAACTGGATTCTCTCGGGGCACTTGAGCCAGTGCAGATTTTTGAGATGCTCAGAAATATGGGAATATTTAGATACGCCAGTGATGAGTCTTGCCGCAGCGTTGAACACAGATTGTAATTTGTTGATTTGATATTTTGGGAGACTAGCATATATTCCGTTGCAATAATCTAGACGTGAAACAACATACGAATTGACTAGTAATTTGGTTGCCTCTGTTGTCACGTTTCTCCGTACTGCTTTAATTTGCCTTAAGTGAAAGAACCCCGTGCTTACAGTTCTGTTCACTTGAGTTAAGGGAAAAATCAGCGTCCAGATTGACTCCTAGTAGTTTTATGCATGTCTTTGGAGTGATTTCACTTCCTGAAATGGTTATTGGGGAGTTATCAATGTTACGCTGACATCTACTACAGAGAAACTCAGTCTTTGCAGGATTCAGTTTCAATCTATTTGAGGTCATCCAGCGAGTGATTGCTTCTAGACACTCGGTTATGCGAGTTTTATGACTGTCTATTTCCTCTGGTAAGCAGTAGAAGTAAACTTGCTGGTCATCAGCTTAGCAGTGAGATAGAAGACCAAATGATTCGATAATTTTAGCGACATCATTTGTGAAGAGGATGAAGAGAAGTGGGCCCAGAACAGACCCCTGGGGAACTCCAGATGAAAGGGTTGCATATTTTGATTGTTTTTTACCCACTTTAACGGCTTGTACGAGGTTGACCAAGTAAGATATCAGCCAGTCCTTTACACCACAGTTTAAACCGAAGGATTCTTCTAATCGTTTAACAAGGAAATCATGGTCAATCGTGTCAAAAGCGGCACTCATGTCTAAGACTGAAAGGAGTGCCAGTTTAGCCGACTCGATAGCAAGCGTTATATCCGACAAAACACGTAGTAATCCAGTTTCCGTCGAGTGAAACAATGATCTTTTTTACTCCAATCTGAATTTAGCTGTGGGTACAGAAGAGCGTTTGGCAATAGTCACACAATATTATTAATTATTATGGTATACAAGTTAAAAGAATAGACATTTATTTTGAAATGTAAATTATGTTTTGAATTCATCCATAGGTTTATTAAATTTGATATTAAAATTGATACAACATTCGAAGTAAATTGTCTTAAAGCCAACCACCTCTAATTAGCAGCATAATTATTTGCAAGCTAAGTAGATAATAGTGGTGTTTTGATCAAAATAATAATTGGCAGCAATTAACTAATTAACCGTTTCATTCCGTCGCATCTTTCAACTTTTTAATATATTTTTCAAATCTAACGAAAATACTGCTTTGAAGTGTCGCAAACATTTTAACGATATTTTCGGTTTGACAGTTGTGGTGGCGAACAACGAAGCAACGAATTCATTCCTATTAGCTCCTCGCATGCCAATAGCGACCATGGGTTTTCTCATCATCTAAAAGAAAAAGAGGAACCATTCTGTTCCTGATTGCCGCCGATAACAGATCAAAAATGTTCCGATAACGATTATTGTTGAAATGTAAATTATGGTGCGGATGTAATTGTAAACTTGGAAGTGAAGTGTTTAAGCTTATTTGATTTGTACTACAACACACACAATCTCCCACATAAAATGGTGACCCCGACGTGATATAAACACGCAACCTACGAGCAACCGCAAAACTTCTTTGTAAAGTACATAAATTTGACCACGAGAGAACCAATTTCTGTCACGTTGAACAACTTAGGGCCGGTCGTTTCACATAAATTCAAGTGTAACATTTTCATCAAACGGCCATTCAACGCCATTTTGTTTTTTTTTTACATTTTGAAAGTTAAAAGTGGATTCTAGTTTAAGTTTTCTATCAATATGATAATTAACGTCATCCGCTGATCACAATTTGTTCAAAAGCTGAAACGGACTTAAGACCCGGTATCCCGATTTCTTCCGATTTGTAAGACATATTCCTTGAATACTTTGTTTTTTAGTTTAAAAAAAAATAATGTTAATTTAAAGATAATACATGTACATTTGCTGAGCCGAAACGGTAAATATGTGAAATGCTCTCGATATAAAAAAATCGCAAAGTATACTCCGAAGATAATTAAAAACACATTTTGTTCTGTTATTTAACATATTGTATGTATGAAAAAAATCACAGTGTATCTTTAAATGCTGCTTTGACGAGAGATTTTTGCTCTTTTTTTAAACGAGTCGTGTTTTATTAAATATTTTCACAATTTTCGCTTATTAATAATCGTTTTTTTTCATATTAGCGCTCTCTCTCTAACATTCGTATTTACATATCTCCCTTTCAAACCATATCTTCTCCTTTTTGAACGCTTACCACGGAGCTTCAAAATCGGCATTTAACCGGAAACTTTCAACTTGCAAAAAAAAACAAAATGGCGCTGAATGACCATTTGAAGACAATGTAACATTTGAATTTCTGTGAAACAACCGGTCCTTACCATCCTTGTACTTCGAATATCAAAAATGTCATTCTTTTGTCTTTCAGAACAAAAAGCATTTATTATTTTCTTCAATTAAATAAATATATAACAAGTATTTAATACATATAAACAAGAACACAGAGTTAAGAGCGTTAATCGCTTATTTAATTGGCACATTTATTTTCGGTGGAGAAGCGGCCATGTGGGATTGTTGATGGGAAATTCCGGCGTGGGAATCGAACCGCGGACTCTCGGCGTACACGAAGCGGCGTGCCCACATGGCGTATGAACACTTCTCCCCGCTGTACTAATGCGTACATTACATCTTACAGTGCGCAGTAAGGACTTGTGTAACTACTTCAATTACTTGTTACTGTAGAAACACGAATGACACTTACGAAACAAATGCAATATAATGGGTAAGAATATAAATGAACTTCATCTGAATTTCAATAAATTTGCCCGTTTTCAGGACCAATGGATGTTGACGAAACGGGTTACCTAAAATTTTGCTGGTAACACAGGTACTACACAAATTTAATAAAGAACTGGTAAAGAGTTGTGAATTTTTCTAAAAAATCTGGATAAATCTCTAATTTCTACTTTTTTTACGTTAGCTCCACATAGGAGGCTCGGAGGAAAAAAACCCTCAGGACATATGTCAGCTTTGAGGAAGCTGTGTGGAGGGTGTATTTATAAAAATTAAGGCGATGAAGTTCTGGGAAGGAAATAGGAATGAGGGGTGGGTAGGAATCTGGGGGTCTAACTGTCCAGGAGTGACGTACGTATGAATCCATCCCTCCCACTGCGGTGCAAGACGATGAGTCGAGAGTCCGGCTAGGTTAGGTCTCTCTCGACCAGTCTCTCACGGTCGGCTTAATCGGGACGCGGGTATGTCACCCGGGCACTCCTGCTAGGTCATTAAACGTAGCGAACCACATGGGGTGACCTATGGCAGGGGTGTTAGATATCTTGAAAGCGGTTCCCAATTTTCCCATATCCGCCTCCCAAATTTAGAGCAATAATTGAATTTTCAAAGCACCTCAGCTTATGGTGGGGATTACATTGAATATATTTGCATCCATCTAGAAAAATCAGACACAAATAAATCACTGCAAATTTTATGACGCCAGAGCTTACCGTGTCAGTGGTTTTATTACTATACAGAAAGGATCCGCTATAGATTTAAGATTACTGAAATATCTTTGCATTTTTTGTTAATTCTTTCATTAAAATCAGAAAGATTGACCAAAAAATTAATTTGACAAAAAAATTTTGAAGTTCTTGAATGGCTTTCACCGGTATTCAAATGCGTTTTTTAAATATCTAAAATTATACGAAACGAAATTCATTTTGTCACCAATCGTTAATTACAAAGCCTACTCTTGATTAAAAACAGGATTTCTGCGGTCACATTATCGCATTTAAATAATGCTTTATTACACTAAAAGAAGATTTTGTCCGAATAACATTTTTCGATATTTTTTTGCCATTCAAATTGGGTAAACATCCAAGATGATCTCATTCGTATAAACTGTACGGTGATGATATTCATCATCTTATTATGGACCGAGTTTAGTCCACAGACTCTGTAGCACATCGTTGGCATTTCAAAATATCGTGAGATGAAAATTATAACGGCTGAATTTTACGTGAAATGTCAATTTTGATGCTGCGTACAAAAAAACCCATGGGATCACTTTTGTGATTGGGCGGGTTGAATGTTGAAATAAAACAAATGATATGTTTTAAAATGATACAACGGTATAATATAATATTAGATACAATTTATCGAACAATGGTTTTGTTTGAATCAATATTTCACAATCAAAATGATTTGTTAGTGTATAAAGTCGATTCATCAATATATTCTGCTATTTTAGCTGTTTGGTTGAATTTAACGCATGGATAGATGTGCGAATGCAATTGTATTAAAATACAATATACGAATTCAAATAATTGAACTCGATTGACCCTTTGTATTAGATACATGAAGTCGTTTATTTTATTTATTAGTACAGATCAGCAGATTCTTTACGAAATTGTTATTCTGAGTAAATTGATGTGATTAAAATTAAGGGCTTTTATCAACACTAATAATATAATGAATATAATGTGAAAAGTATGTATTTCAATTAAATGAAAAGAAATAACCATGTAAATCATCACTATTTAATCAAAATTATCAATATGTTTCGAAACCGAAGGTTTCTTCGTTGGGATAAGATTAATATTCTTAACGATGTTAATTTTATCCTGACGAAGAAAACCAAAACCTTTGGTTTGGAAACATGTTGATAATTTTGGTTAAATAGTGGCGTTTTACGAAGTGATTTGCAAAAATTGAAGAAGTATGTATTTTGGTTGATTGCAAAGAAGTCAAGTAAATTTGATTATGCTAAATATTAAAAAGGTTTTTGGAAAGAAATTGAGCTCGCAGTATCCCTAATTTATGGTATGGAATTAATAGGAGGACGATAGAGATGGAATGCAGTAAAACTAATACGAGGTGATACAGACAGAAGCAAAAATGTAAAGTTCGTTTACGTGTATTGTTTTGATACACCTAGAGGGTGAATGAAGAAAGGCCTATGAATTTTGCAAGTCGAAGACGTCCTAGAATGTCAATACACTTTCAACGGATCAGACAAGAGAGGTGAGTTTGTCAAAATTTGGACAAATAGAAGAGCATACATAAATACTCGTGGATGCATTAGCGAATCTGTGCTACAACAGAGGTGTTAACATTCAATCGTCTCCGCCAACCAGAACTAGTTAATAGGAGTGGGGTGGCAGTTTAGGCACTTCCTGTACCTTGAACGTCGCGTTATTTATTCGGGAAACACGCTATGGGAAAGTTAATTTGCGGTGAGGAAAGGAAGGAGTGTAATGGGCGGTTATCTGGCGATAAGACAAACACATGTGGGTGATTGTGGTCAACGCATAAACTACAAACTCGGGCCGGAGCCGAAGGAACTAAATAAAATTAGCTAGCTTACTTACCGTGGGAATAGATCTGCTGTAAAGTGTACAAGTGTTACTAGGCAAAACACCACTCCACCACGAAAAGATTAAATAATTGTATAAAAATATAATTAATTATTGTGGTACGCAAGTGACTGTAAAACAATAATTAATGATTGTTCGTTGGAATGTCAATCAATAGCTGTTGCATTTGCATTTTAGCACGCTACATAATGAATTCAAAGAAATATTATTGGTTTTGTAAATTACAAGGTTTGCTTTTTTAGATCACGTTTGCACATAACAACATACCTATTACGCCCGTTTTTATGAGCGTATTACTAGCAAAACATATTATGTGCTTTGGTTTTTTAATAAATAAAGCAATTGATTACGAAAGCGAATAAATTAGTTTGATGCAAAAAATGGTGTTCCACAGGGCTCCCACTTGGATCCACCGTTAAATGTTATTAAACGATTGTTCAATACTAGTAAAGTTCTTCTAATTAATACATACATAGTTTTAAACCTCAAAAGCTTAAAATAATTTATTTATTTATTTATTAACGCCCTTTTTCGGGGCTTTTACATATAAATAGTAAGAAATATACAACTTAAATAGATAGAATAAATATATAACAAGATAAATATACAACTTAAATAGATAAGAAATATACAACTTAATAAAGAACTTGGTGTAAACCAACAAAATAAACATATTTAGAAATGTTTGGTTGTCCATTTTTTTCTCAACAAACATTCACAGTTTTACGCATGCGTTAACCCTTGGAAAGTTGGAGCGTTAACCACAACTTACCCGACCTTGTGCAACAACCTTCTAAGACAATTAAAGTGTACCTTTTTCTTTATTACCTGTGTTAGGCGTAACTTTACATGGGCTCGTCGTAAAAGCACCTTTCACGTCTTCGACACTTGCCCGTTATGGGAACACAACGATTTGAATATTCAATTATTCATAATATAAATAATAAAATTACAGCTTTGTGCTTATTAGAAAATGGAAATTGATACATTATTGTGGAGCGTCTAGTTTTTCTGAAATACGAATTAAATTGATAAGTTAGCTTTTGGTTTTATTAACGTCTTGGGTTGAGTTAACCCCCAGTTAGGTAAGGTTTTTTTTACATTAACTCCACACAGGAGACCCTGCGGAAAATAATTCCCCTCAGGGCCTATGTGATCTTTGGGGATCTTATGTGGATGCTGTCTTTTTAGGAAAGGAAGGAGAGAAAGTTCTGGGAAGGAAAGGGGTATTAGGGATGGGTAGGAATCTGGGATTCGGCGTGTCCAGGAATGACGGACGTATGAATCTATCCCTCCAACTGCCGTGCAAGGCGATGATCCGAGAGAGTGCGGGAGAAGTCAAAGGGACATTCTCTCCCGATCCGGCCTGCCATCCAGCTGGTGGGCAGACGCAGCCATCGCCAAGACCGCAACAAACCTCATTCCATGACAAACCGTACCCCTGCCAAATCACCAAACGCAGTGAACCACTAGGGATGACCTATGGCAGAGCTGTGGGTTATCCAATGAATGATTTCCGGGGCGGCGATACCCATACCGCCTGCCAAATTGATAGAATTGTTGCAGTACATACCTATATTGTGTATCTATCGAAGTGTTTTTCCATAAGGAATATAATAGTTGGTTGTTCTTCCATAAATAACAATTTTGATATACATATTTATAATAGCAGCAGTGATATCGAAGAATGGGTCCATCAAGCAGGTAGGAACCTACCAATCACATGTACATTTCACCATAGATAAAGGAATGTGAGATGTCCCCTGGAGGCAGCCACCAGCTCTTAATGCGTTATGTGCCCACATCAGAATACAGTCGTAATACCGGCCGCGAGATGTTCACGCTGATAAAACCGAGTATGCTAATCCCAGCTAAACTTGTGTTCCAAAAAAACCACAATCTAACATCAGAGAGAATAATATGTACGATTTCCTAACTGGCTTTCGTGTGACTTGATTTTATGTTTTTTTTATAGCAAACCGCTAGTTGAAAGATACTGTATTTGGTAGCAAGGTGACACGGTGGGTGGCTAAGTTATTTATTTATTTGTTTGGAAGAAACGAACAGCTTAGTAATAATATTTTGCTAATTTTCGCGCCGTTTTCGTGAAAAATCACCTCAAGCGCGAGGTACAAATACCTACATTTTATTTTTTTATTTTTTTTATTTATATATACATATACATATAAAATAATAAATGCAACTGACTTACAACTAAGATTTATAATTATAGCTACTTTGGTACATCCAAGACTTATAGCTTGTGACTTACATGAAAAAGCTCATAGAACACAAGGATTAAGTCAACTAAAGTCAAGCCAAAAAAGTCTCGTGTGCTGGTATTGCTTGGAGATGGTGTTTTGTATTGTCTTAAAATTAATTTTAGATAAGGGGAGAGGAAGAGGAATAAAGGATAAGGATAGGAAATGCTCCGAATACATTCCATAATTATCAATAACTACTAATAATAAGACGTTTAGATAGGTACATTCCCCATAAAAATTCAAGCACTAAAAAACAATGCTAAAGCACGGGATATTTTTAGGGTTATATAGTTATACAGGAACACCCTCACAAAAGTGTTAGATATATTGCACAAAAAATGTTATTTTAGTCATAATTAAAATAATTTTCTGTTAAATATATATTATAGACACTATCGATCATCTGAATGCTTCAAACAATCAATTTCGTAGGGGGGAATGGGTACCGCCGCCCCGGGAACCATTTATTGGATAACCGACCCCTGCCATAGGTCACCCCAAGTGGTTCGCTACGTTTAACAGTGGTGCCCGGGCTCATAGGGTGAGGTGTGTCTAGGTCTTCGAGGCGGATACGTTTGCCCACTTACTGCGTGGTGGGCGGTATACGGAGAGACTAGTTGAGGGAGACCTTCTAAACTCTCCAGCCGGACTCTCTCAAGCCATTGCCTTGCACCGCAATAGGAGGTAAATCCTCAGATTCCTACCTCTCTCATTTATTTTACCTTCCCAGAACTTCTGCTTCCTTTCCCTAAAGAGACCTTCCACACAGCATCTCCAAAGATGGCATGGGCCGTGGAATTTTCTACTTAGGGCCTCCTGTGTGGAGCTAAAGAAAGGAGTTAAAGAAAAAGTTCCAATTTTGAAAATTACACATAAATTCAAAGCAAGTACACTTGAGTTCAGTCAACCAGATTTCACGCAGAACTACCTACCTAACAAACGCAGTCACAGACAATCTAAATTAGTGCATAATATGATGATTATCAATTTACTAATTCATTACATTACAGATAGAGGTAGGTACCTACCCAAGACATAAACTTTGAATGTAAAAATAATCTAAGGAGAAGAGAATAGAAACATTTAAGTAGATAAAATTAGATCAACGCCAAGCCAAGCTAATGTTACAAATTAGTGATAAATTGACTTCTTACCTTCCAGTCCAATCACATTCGTCTCCCATTATCCCAGCGGTGGCCAAGGTGACAAAATAAAATGCTATCAGCAAAAATATGCACGGCGAACCCATCTTGAAATATGTAATAATCACCTCTGTTCAAAATCCAGATTATATTATGTCATTTTCAATTCACAAACACAGAAAACATTGTCAACTTCATCTCTTTTATAATCCGAAAGCACAAAAAAAGAGTACAGACAAATATGTTTTAAATGTCAAAAATATTGAATCCTACATCATAAACATTGATATAACTTTGTTTAAAACATGTAAACACGTCTGTTTTTACACCACAGTACAGTTATATATTATTGTAACACATGATAAACTATTAATCCATAAATTTTTTGGGTAAATAACTATTATAAATCACGATATAAAAGAAAACATGGCCGCGCGAGAGCACCGACTGACACAACCCTCCCGCGTGAACTTTTAATAACAACTGAAGAAAATAAACGAAAACTCCCGCGCGACCACTGCACGCTTCATCGGCTAACGTCAGTACGCTCAGATTGTGAGATAAGTTTTCAACATACCAATATAACCCTTGGCGACATTGACACAAGAGTATTTTTTGTGTAACAAATAATGCGCGTTTGGGGCTTTTTGCGCGGTTATTGTTAACAACATAACAAACGTATGAAAGAGAAAGATGTATAATAGATTTCGTTTTTATTACAGTACGTATGTGTATTATTTATTGAGTGTAGGCAAGTAGGAAAATTTTCATATGTTTAATGTTTTTGAGAATTCCCCGAAACCGCTGAAATGCAACTTGAAATACTAACAGAATAATTATTAATTGTTTTCGTGTTTTTCGTAGAACTTCGTTAAATATTTTATAAAATATAATATAAATCAAATTTAATATTTTTTTTGTTTTGTTATTGTGACAACTGCCTAATAATAACACTATACAATTGCATTTACGTAAAATTTATGATTTTTTTTTTTAAAAAAACGAACCGTATTGTTTACTGTGTATCGTAGGCAACTGCACATCAGACTGATAATACTCGTAAGGGGCCATTCATTTATTACGTAAGATGAATTTTGCTAGTTTTCGACCCCCTCCCCCCCTAAAAAGAAAAAAAATTAGGATAGGCCAACCCCCTCCCCGCCCCCCCTGTTTAATATTTATTACATAAGAATCTAAAGGAAAAATGAATACACATTTGGTTTGTTTTAATGTTTATTTTTCAATGTAACAATTTTTCGAAATGTTTATTTGTACTTACAAAGGTACTAATAATTTTAACTTTGCTCATTTTTGTGATCTTACGTAAGAACTATCGAGACTCCCTCCCACCTCCTTGTAAGAAAAAATGAGACATGGTCGACCCCCCTCCCCCCTAAATCGTCTAACGTAATAAATTAATGGCCCCTAGGTAGGTACTTAAATAAAATCGTCAAAATCAAGGTTTCGGATTCCGCATTTTTCTTCTCCAAAACTTGACCGATTTAATTTTTTTATTACCAACACTATTAGAAGAATACCTCCATTCTATGTCTATACGTTTTTTTTTTACACATTGTCTAGTTTGTAGTGTTTGTACACTGAACGTCTGTCGATGGCGTTGAAACCGGGCATTTTTTTCAATTTACCTCCTATAAGAATTAACTTCATATCTAAACTGGAGTAAATTAAAATATAACTTTCACAAAACTTGAAAATTGACTACGAAATTGATGAATTGTCCAAACTTTGTGAAACAACCCGCCCTACGAATTGGCATATAACAGGGTCCTTTCTTCTGTCAATGGCCATTTGATGTCTTTGTCACACAAGAATTTCTGAGAAACAACATGGCCTTTGGACGGATTGTTTCACAGAACTTTAACGATTCATCAAATTTCAAAGATAATATTCAAATTCTGTAAAAGTCCTATTTAAGGACTGTTATTAATTATTACCTTGCCAATTTTGAAAAAATTAATAAAAATGGGATAATGGGAGACGAATGTGATTGGACTGGAAGGTAAGAAGTCAATTTATCACTAATTTGTAACATTAGCTTTTAGGCTTGGCGTTGATCTAATTTTTTCTACTTAAATGTTTCTATTCTCTTCTCCTTAGATTATTTTTACATTCAAAGTTTATGTCTTGGGTAGGTACCTACCTCTATCTGTAAGGGAACGTACCCATACTACGTGACACGTTTAGGGGGGGGGGGGGGGGGGGGTCTTCAAAATGTCGCGCTCCATACAAATGAGCGGCGGGTTGCTTAGGTTTTTGGTCACCGGGGGGGGGGGGGGGTTAAAAATTGCAAAAAGTTGGTCACGTAGTATGGGTACGTTCCCTAATGTAATGAATTAGTAAATTGGTAATCATCATATGCACTAATTTAGATTGTCTGTGACTGCGTTTGTTAGGTAGGTAGTTCTGCGTGAAATCTGGTTGACTGAACTCAAGTGTACTTGCTTTGAATTTATGTGTAATTTTCAAAATTGGTCAGGTAATAATTAATATTAAATTAAAAAATAACTGCGAAATAACTGGCTCATGATGAAACATGAATAGAACTTTGACAGAACTTGTATTTTAACTTTGAGATTGGATGAATTGTTCAAATTCTGTGAAACAACCCGTCCTTAATGACAGATCGCGTCTCCCTATATCAATCATCGCGACACCGTGCTCTATAATTTTATTATTGTTGACCCGACAGTTAATCCCCTGACAGTTGCCCCCCCCCGAAATTGTAATGATTATCTATAAAATAATATTTTTTTGTGCATTGTTTACTAATTACAAACCTAAAATCAACTTCAAAAACACCTTACAAATTTATTTAGTTTATCACTGAAGAAGAAGATAACAATAATGATCTAAACGTAAATATGAAAGAGAACTAGACACAGAAAAACAGAAAAAGATAGACTCAAACCTAGAACCTCTCGTCTAATAGGGACGTGCGCGTTTGCCAATTCCGCCATTGAAGGTTGCAATGGCGGAATTGATAAACGCGCACCAAGACAAGAGGTTAGGGTTCGAGTCCCATTTGCGACCATTATCTTTTTCTGTGTCTTGGTCTCTTTCATATTTTCTTTTAGATTATTATTATTTTCTTCTTCAATGATATATTACATTGATGGGAATAACCTTCAAAAGTTATAAAAAGATAATTTTTCTTATGGAAAATTTTCTTTTTATAACTTTTATTTAGTGTCGAGATTTTGTACTTACACCCCTGTATACAGGGTGGGGACGTACTTGACTTACTTTAACCAGTGATTCCTGACATTATTTGCAGTAAAAAATATAAATGAAATTTTGGTCTCCGGTAACTTTTTAGATGACTTTTTTTTTGTTTTTCAAAATTTTTTTTCTCCGAAATCAAACAAAAAAAATTTATTCCGCATGTTGTCACTGGTCACTCAGCCGAGTAAACGACCAACCCCTAACTCCTCCTCCAACTGTTCAACACTTACAATTGTTTTATGTTTTTGTAGAAAAAAAAAATCTAAAATGTCAACGGAGACCAAAATTTCATTCACACATTTTACTCCAAATAATGTCAGGAATCATTGGTTAAAGTAACTCAAGTATACAGTTTACAGACAATTAGTTTTATCCTTGATGCATTTGAATGAAAATATGTTTCTTACCTTTTTTATTCGGCGATACATCCTCTCTGCGTACCCCTTCGGCGACACTTAGATATATTTTTTGCAAGTAGGCATACCGTATTTCACCTAAACCGACTCACATTCAATTGTATATGTATAAGGGAACGTACCCATACAACGTGACCACCTTTTTGCAATTTTTAACACCCCCCCCCCCCCTCCCCACCCATGCCGGGGACTAACTGCCGGGGAATCGGTTATGAAATTCTCTAATCTTATATCTTCTTCTCTACATAAAAATCTATATTATTTGTTTGTATTTTACACGCTGCCATACCGTTCATCCGATTACGGCGAAACTTTGGTTGTTTGTTATGGACACGCCCGTGAAGGTTTCTATATATTAATGGTAAACTCTGGCGTTGTGAAATTTGTATAGGTACTTTTTAGCGGCTGGAGTGTGAGGGTAACGAAGGAGATGGAGTTCGCGGGAGGGGTGACAAGGGAGGGTGAAATCATGGAAGGTGGAAGGGGTACTCGGGAGGGGAACGCGGTAGGGGTAGAGGACGCGGGAGGGGAATGAACGGGGACGCATGGGAAAGGACATGCAGGGAGGAACAATTTATTTCTTTGAAAGGCATTGCAACGCATGCCGGCAACGCGTGTCGCATGCCGCAGTATAATAATCACATTATTGTTCAAACGTGTTTTAAATTTTAAGCAACTGTTAAACAACAATGAAAATATTACGTAAAGCGTTAATTGGTTGTGTAAAATTTTAAACATGTTTATTTGTAAGGGGGTAGGTATGTTTTCGTTAAAATCGGTTCATTTGAAAGTATACAATATTCCCATTCGAATTATTCTATTAAATCGACACACCATTCCATTGTTTCAGTGTTACGAAATCGAAAGCATGAAGTTATACATTGGTTCGCAAAGCAGAACGGTTAAAGGATCTAAGCTTTCGCGTCTTGTGCGTTGTTATGTGAACCGGATTCGAGATGCGGATGCTGGGCACGCGTCCGTCGTACGGCTGGAAACAGCCAGAGCCGCCGCGGTCATGGATGCAGTATATGTGCACGAAGGCGGCCCAGAAATTATAAAAAAATATTTATTTTAAGCTCAAATTGTCATATGTATTTATTTATTTATATATATATAAGGTATGTTTACATTACATTATTCTATGCCTGTCTCACTAGGGTATACCTGTGTTGAGACAGGCGTAGAGGTACATAAATGAGTATCATACATAAGAATATTTAATTATAACATAAGAATATTTAAGGTAAGATACATACTGATTTATACAATTCAAACAGAAAGATGATATAAAATTTAAATTTAAAATTTTAAATTGAGGGTTAATACCATAAAGAGAGCATTATAAAGGTGAAGGAAGAGATGAATAAAGTAGTAAATCCTGTCGAATCTATATAGGGAGTTATATTATATATATATATATATATATATATATATACATCCCGCTATCATTTCTGCGTCCTTTCATCAGATCGACATTACTGCGTCTACCTGAAGGACTTGATTTTACATAGTTCTAACTAAAGTATATACTATCTTTTCAGTGTTTGATTGTAGTTAGGTATTTAAATTTTTGAAAAACATTAATTTAAAAATATACAAAACGATAAAAACGCCCTTTAGCGTTCCACCAATCTGAACTCCTTTCATATTCAATGCAGAGAGGCATCCTGCGTATATTTACTTTAATTTGGTCCACAATGAAGCGTCCAATTATATATTCATTTTCATGTTGACGACAAACCGACGTCTTGCGACGTTGCCGCTGATTTGTTCAAGTTTTTGGTTGAACGACTGTATAGGTATTTATAGAATATGAAGGCGACAATATGTCTGGCCCATACGTCGCGGACTCTAATCAACCCGGCGCGGCGGCAATGCCCACGTAAAATTTATTAAATTGGTATGAGATTTTTTGAGACTTATCATTCAGAATTAAAACGTTGCTTGAAGTGTGATTTGTTATTTTTAGTGACTAGATCTATATTGCTGGGATCTTCCTTTGCTTCCTCTTTTCTCCATTTTGATTTCGCATCAGACAGTGATTACCATATTTTGGCTATATCAGTGGACTCCTGTATGGTTTTCTCATCAAAAACAGTTTTTTCATGTTAATTTTAAAGAATGAACTCTAGATATAAGTGCTTAATTATTACTACAACACGATTATCAGTAGAAATATTATGTGACCTATTAATTATAAAGAAGCCGCAGACTTCGCAAAGAGTCAAATTGGGAGGCGGTATGGGTACCGCTGCCCCGGGAACCATTTATTGGATAACCAACACCTCTGCCATAGGTCACCCTAAGTGGTTCGCTACGTTTGGTGAATTAGCGAGGGTGCCCTATAATGTGTAATGCTCATGTGGTGAGGTTTGTCTGGGTCTTGGCAACGGATGCGTCTGCCCACCAGCTACATAGAAGGCCGGTTCGGGAGAGAATGGTTGAGGGAGTCCCTTTGATTTTCCAGCCGTATTCTCTCGAAACATCGCTTTGCACCGCAGTGGGAGGGATGGATTCATACCCGTCACTCCTATTATGTCCGTCACTCCTGGACATACTGATCCCCAGATTCCTACCCACCGCTAGTATCCTTTTCCTTCCCAGAACTTCCTCTCCTTCTTCACCTAAAAAGTCCCTCCCAACAGCATCCCCAAAAATGACATAGGCCCTGAGAGGAATTATGTTAATAATTAATGAAAAATTAAATTAGAATTATAATTAGTTAAATATATATAGCGTCCCACCGAAACAGACCTTTCCACCGAAACCGAATCTTCGGTGTCTGTCTCAGTTTCGGCCGAAACCGAAACTTTTTTAGAATTGTTAAAAATCGATTGAATACTGTTATTTGGCTTATTTTTTTATAAATTTGGTTTGTTTTATAGAAGTAATTCTTTTTTCACATACTTAAATTATTGTTTTTATTTATTTATTTAATTTAACACGTGTTAACTGTCGGAATAAGTGTACAAAATAAGCCAAATAACAGTAAACAACCGATTTTTAACATGTCTAAAAAAGTTTCGGTTTCTAAAACCGAAACTGATGCCAAAACTAGATTTTTTTGCCAAAACTTGCCGAAACCGAAACCGAACCTTCGGTCGGTCACTAATTATTTATATTTTTTTTATTATTTTGAATAATATTATAGACCGGTCAGTGGTTGAGTGGGCATCGCGTTTGGGTCCCACCCAGGCGTTTCGTGTTTGATTCCTCGGTTGACTAAGTCCTCCGTCGTGACTCAAGCAACATTTTCGGCTTACTGTGGTGGTAGTGGGAGATTTTCAAATATTGTCGGGTTATTCGTTAACCCGGAAATGTTTATCTTTCTTTACAAAAAAAATTAATGCTTATCATGATTGACGATGCATTTTCGTTCACGGGAGAAACAATTTTAGGGGTTTTAGTGGCTTAGGTTTTTAACAACTAAATTATATGATAAATCCTTTAAAGGAAAGGGGAAAATAGAAAAGCGAAAGCATAAAACTGTCTAAACAAATAATATAATATGACTTCGGATAATAAGTAAATATTATGTAATAATAAATGACACTGTCCTTTGCAGAGAGGACCGCCAAAGAACTCGATCTTGGCACACACTCCTTGCCTCAATCACGTTAACTTTTAAAGCTCTCTAAAAAATATATATTATTCTTGAATATAATATCTAGACATTCCCCGTGCTGAAAAAAAAAAAAATAAAATTCCCTCCATGGAAAAAAATCAGAAAATATGCTCCAAAAATTATTATAAACACATTGTTTTCAGTTATTTTACAAATTATATGTATGAAAAAATTCACAGTGTTTTTTTTAAATGCTGTTTAAGACAACCCCCATGACATTTTTGCTCTATTTTAAACGAGTCGTGTTTTATTAAACATTTTCACAATTTTTGCATCGACTTCGTCGCTTTAAATAAAAGCGCGCTCCTCTAGCACTCGTAATTTCATATCTCTCCATCTTCTTCTTTTTGAGCCCGGTTGCGGCTCCTTACGTGCTAACTTTTGAGTGTCTGATTGTAGCCAGTCTATTTATGCCAGTTCTGAAGAATGAATTCTAAACATAAGAGGATTGAAAAAAAAATTGTCCAATGATATCAGATAATAATTAAAAGGGTTAATATTACTTCAACATTTTATCGGATGTACCATCAAGAGTTGTACGGTGTACACTTAGTGTACTGGTTCATGAACTTGACCTAATAATGAAAATTTTGTTTGTATTATATATATTATAAACAAATACATCACATCCAAACACTTGAAATGTGGTTCCTAGAACTCTATAATGGATTAGGAGGCCCGTTACGTAACAAGGGATTCATTCATTAATTTTGTCTTCTGGAATATTGCCGATTACTCTAATGAACGGTTCATGCCATTAAAAAGATAACGTTTTTAATCTACATTTTTGACAGCAGTGCAATATCTCTCAACGACAGCGGATACCTACTTATCGAGGACATCAATCGCACCTACTGTGAAATTCATCGTGTTCTACATTGCCGGTATCCGTGGTCGAGGTGTAAGGCTCTCGAATTGCAATCAGGAGGACACGGGTTCAAATCTCAAAGTCTTTCAAATCTACCTTCAATCCCGCAGCATGAATAGGTACCCCAATTGGGGATGCCATAGACTCACTGGCTCCATTGGATGAATGGTGGTCTTACACCAGAACGAACTGAAATTATCATCTTCTCTAGAAGAAGTCACAAATATAGCTACTAATACAATAACATATTTTAATTAATAAATTTTTGTAATAATATACGTATTAAATCAAATAAAATTTTATGAGCTCACGCCGGGATTTGAACCCGAAACCTCCGGATTGCTAATAGAGAGCTTTGCCCTCGACCGCGGAGGTCGTTATTTCCTGTCTTTAGGTTTTCTTGCACGTCTAAATTAAATGGAACCGGGTCTTTTCCCTATCATTACACACTTCACGTTAAAAAAATGTACCAATATTTTTAGTTGATTAAAATCGCCAATAGCCAATTCTAGTAGTTTTTCTCGATTAGTCTCTGAAGTTCACCTGAACGTTTTCGGTTAAGTAGGAGAACTTTGAAAAATACAATTTCTATCATTAGAAATATGCCAGAATACAGCATCACGTGCCTTGATTTTTAAATGTTAATCTAGCAATGAATTTCAACACGTTTTTCGAGTAAGAAGAAAAGTAACGTGTCACATAGCACTCTCCTTAGGGTGAATTGCCATAAACAAAAAAAAGAAAAGTAACAATTTTCAAATTACTTGCAGCTTTGGCAGATTGGGTAATTATTACTACAACACCATTATCGGTAGAAATATTACGTCTTTTGCGAATCTTATAACAAAATTATAATTAATTCAATTTGGGAGGCGGGTGTGGGAACAGCCGCCGCAGGAACCTTTTATAGGATAACAAACACCTCTGCCACAGGTCATCCCAAGTGGTTAACTACGTTTGGTGACTTAGCAGGGGTGCCCGGGTTAATGGGGTGAGGTTTGTCCGGATCTTGTTAGCGGATGCGTCTGCCCACCAGCTGCATGGCAGGCTAAGTCGGGAGAGATCGGTTGAGAGAGCGTCTTTGACTTTGACCCCTAGATTCCTACCCAACCCCAATACCATTTTCCTTCCCAGAACTTCCTCTCCTTCTTTTTCTAAGAAGGCCTCTGTGTTTCCTCCTTCCTACAACATGGGTCTCTTCAAGACCAATGTTCATTCCTTCCTCTCCTCAAAAAGACCCTCCACACAGCATTCCAGATGACATAGACCCTGAGGGAAATTATTTTCCTCAGGGCCTCCTGTATGGAGTTAATGTAAAAAAAGACCCTCCACACAGCATCCCCAAAGATGACATAGGTCCTGAGGGGAATTATTTTCCTCCCAGGGCCTCCTGTGTTGTGCTAATGTAAAATTATATGTTAAATCTCTCAAAAGGAAAATCGAAAGCATAAAACTGTGTAAACAAATAAAATAACATGCCTTTCATAATAAATAAATATTATCTCACAAAAACTAACCAACCCGCTGTTTCCTCGCAGGGGTTCGCAGAGACGACCGCCAAACAACTCGGTCTGTGCATATGTCATAGTCAAAGGTCTGTATGCAGTCTCTTCGCGGAATGACTGGTATATCGGGCTAACCCCGAAATAAATTCCAATGTCGGCCTTTGATTAAAGTATTTTTAGCCAAACCTAGAAGTTCCTAACTTTTTCACTTTTTCGTCAAACATCGAAATTTCATTAAATTGAGTTTTGACGTTTGCCTGACCAAATTAGTTTCTCCTAGGTTTGACGAAAATTCCTTAGTCAGTGGCCGAAAAACTTCATTTGTTTGGGCTTTGACTAAGACTTCAAGTCAGACCTGAGGATTGACTAGTCAAATCTAGGAGCGCCGGAGCTTCGAGAATTGACTATATCATACACACTCCTTGCCTCATTCACATCCATACATCGCTCTTTCATTCTGTCTTTCGACATTACTCGAGAATTCGGTTTACTCAATCATGCCATGTCTTTCTCGGGCATCCCCGAATTTTTCTACCATTCAAGTTCACGTCATATGTACATATAATCTCCTTACAACCTATCTTTAGATCATTGGCTCTACATGCCCAAACCATCTAAGATTCCTATTATTATCTCATTACACTCATCAGTCTTGCATTCTCTGTGAATCTACAAATATTTCACATATATTTTTTACTGTCAAATCAGTCATAAATTGAAGAAAAAATTGTTTTATTTATTCTAGTTATTTGTAGTAAGTTTTCAAATTACTAATATATTAAGAACATTGATTTTATCTTGTTTAATAATAATAGAGTGGCTTGGCACACGATTAAGCATTGTAGGAATTTATAATCATGGATAAGAAAATATCTAATATTTGTTTAAAAATCGTAATATAAAAAAATTAAGTTGCTGATATATTTGCCGTACAATAATAATATAATCAAAAGCTAAATTTGAATGAAATCATTTCTTTTGTTATCCTGATTGCAATGTGCGATGTTTTTACTGTGAATGATCTGTATCAGAAGAAACGCTATTAAAAAGCGATGTTGCCAAATGTAGGAGTTGCGATACGCGAGTCAATAAAAGCCAATAAAAACGTATATTATGCTAAAAATATACGCTGGTCTACTACAGCGCCACGGCTCGCCGCTCGGTGACAAAACACTGAACTAAAATAGCATATTTCAGTTGATTTAGGTACCAAAACTGCGTCTGGCTTATTTTCGTTTTTGGACTGTATGAGGGTAGAGGAGTGGGGAAAACTTGAAATTACATGTGTTCGATCCTGCGTCCGTATACCGGACGCAGAATGACGGTCGGACGCAGGATTGAATGAAAGTGGACCATTAGAAGACGCAGCAATGATAGCGGGATGTATATATATATATATATATATATATATATATACATATACATCCCGCTATCATTTCTGCGTCCTTTCATCAGATCGACATTACTGCGTCTACCTGAAGGACTTGATTTTACATAGTTCTAACTAAAGTATATACTATCTTTTCAGTGTTTGATTGTAGTTAGGTATTTAAATTTTTGAAAAACATTAATTTAAAAATATACAAAACGATAAAAACGCCCTTTAGCGTTCCACCAATCTGAACTCCTTTCATATTCAATGCAGAGAGGCATCCTGCGTATATTTACTTTAATTTGGTCCACAATGAAGCGTCCAATTATATATTCATTTTCATGTTGACGACAAACCGACGTCTTGCGACGTTGCCGCTTATTTGTTCAAGTTTTTGGTTGAACGACTGTATAGGTATTTATAGAATATGAAGGCGACAATATGTCTGGCCCATACGTCGCGGACTCTAATCAACCCGGCGCGGCGGCAATGCCCACGTAAAATTTATTAAATTGGTATGAGATTTTTTGAGACTTATCATTCAGAATTAAAACGTTGCTTGAAGTGTGATTTGTTATTTTTAGTGACTAGATCTTTATTGCTGGGATCTTCCTTTGCTTCCTCTTTTCTCCATTTTGATTTCGCATCAGACAGTGATTACCATATTTTGGCTATATCAGTGGACTCCTGTATGGTTTTCTCATCAAAAACAGTTTTTTCATGTTAATTTTAAAGAATGAACTCTAGATATAAGTGCTTAATTATTACTACAACACGATTATCAGTAGAAATATTATGTGACCTATTAATTATAAAGAAGCCGCAGACTTCGCAAAGAGTCAAATTGGGAGGCGGTATGGGTACCGCTGCCCCGGGAACCATTTATTGGATAACCAACACCTCTGCCATAGGTCACCCCAAGTGGTTCGCTACGTTTGGTGAATTAGCGAGGGTGCCCTATAATGTGTAATGCTCATGTGGTGAGGTTTGTCTGGGTCTTGGCAACGGATGCGTCTGCCCACCAGCTACATAGAAGGCCGGTTCGGGAGAGAATGGTTGAGGGAGTCCCTTTGATTTTCCAGCCGTATTCTCTCGAAACATCGCTTTGCACCGCAGTGGGAGGGATGGATTCATACCCGTCACTCCTATTATGTCCGTCACTCCTGGACATACTGATCCCCAGATTCCTACCCACCGCTAGTATCCTTTTCCTTCCCAGAACTTCCTCTCCTTCTTCACCTAAAAAGTCCCTCCCAACAGCATCCCCAAAAATGACATAGGCCCTGAGAGAAATTATGTTAATAATTAATGAAAAATTAAATTAGAATTATAATTAGTTAAATATATATAGCGTCCCACCGAAACAGACCTTTCTACCGAAACCGAATCTTCGGTGTCTGTCTCAGTTTCGGCCGAAACCGAAACTTTTTTAGAATTGTTAAAAATCGATTGAATACTGTTATTTGGCTTATTTTTTTATAAATTTGGTTTGTTTTATAGAAGTAATTCTTTTTTCACATACTTAAATTATTGTATTTATTTATTTAATTTAACACGTGTTAACTGTCGGAATAAGTGTACAAAATAAGCCAAATAACAGTAAACAACCGATTTTTAACATGTCTAAAAAAGTTTCGGTTTCTAAAACCGAAACTGATGCCAAAACTAGATTTTTTTGCCAAAACTTGCCGAAACCGAAACCGAACCTTCGGTCGGTCACTAATTATTTATATTTTTTTTATTATTTTGAATAATATTATAGACCGGTCAGTGGTTGAGTGGGCATCGCGTTTGGGTCCCACCCAGGCGTTTCGTGTTTGATTCCTCGGTTGACTAAGTCCTCCGTCGTGACTCAAGCAACATTTTCGGCTTACTGTGGTGGTAGTGGGAGATTTTCAAATATTGTCGGGTTATTCGTTAACCCGGAAATGTTTATCTTTCTTTACAAAAAAAATTAATGCTTATCATGATTGACGATGCATTTTCGTTCACGGGAGAAACAATTTTAGGGGTTTTAGTGGCTTAGGTTTTTAACAACTAAATTATATGATAAATCCTTTAAAGGAAAGGGGAAAATAGAAAAGCGAAAGCATAAAACTGTCTAAACAAATAATATAATATGACTTCGGATAATAAGTAAATATTATGTAATAATAAATGACACTGTCCTTTGCAGAGAGGACCGCCAAAGAACTCGATCTTGGCACACACTCCTTGCCTCAATCACGTTAACTTTTAAAGCTCTCTAAAAATATATATATTATTCTTGAATATAATATCTAGACATTCCCCGTGCTGAAAAAAAAAAAAAAAAATTCCCTCCATGGAAAAAAATCAGAAAATATGCTCCAAAAATTATTATAAACACATTGTTTTCAGTTATTTTACAAATTATATGTATGAAAAAATTCACAGTGTTTTTTTTAAATGCTGTTTAAGACAACCCCCATGACATTTTTGCTCTATTTTAAACGAGTCGTGTTTTATTAAACATTTTCACAATTTTTGCATTGACTTCGTCGCTTTAAATAAAAGCGCGCTCCTCTAGCACTCGTAATTTCATATCTCTCCATCTTCTTCTTTTTGAGCCCGGTTGCGGCTCCTTACGTGCTAACTTTTGAGTGTCTGATTGTAGCCAGTCTATTTATGCCAGTTCTGAAGAATGAATTCTAAACATAAGAGGATTGAAAAAAAAATTGTCCAATGATATCAGATAATAATTAAAAGGGTTAATATTACTTCAACATTTTATCGGATGTACCATCAAGAGTTGTACGGTGTACACTTAGTGTACTGGTTCATGAACTTGACCTAATAATGAAAATTTTGTTTGTATTATATATATTATAAACAAATACATCACATCCAAACACTTGAAATGTGGTTCCTAGAACTCTATAATGGATTAGGAGGCCCGTTACGTAACAAGGGATTCATTCATTAATTTTGTCTTCTGGAATATTGCCGATTACTCTAATGAACGGTTCATGCCATTAAAAAGATAACGTTTTTAATCTACATTTTTGACAGCAGTGCAATATCTCTCAACGACAGCGGATACCTACTTATCGAGGACATCAATCGCACCTTCTGTGAAATTCATCGTGTTCTACATTGCCGGTATCCGTGGTCGAGGTGTAAGGCTCTCGAATTGCAATCAGGAGGACACGGGTTCAAATCTCAAAGTCTTTCAAATCTACCTTCAATCCCGCAGCATGAATAGGTACCCCAATTGGGGATGCCATAGACTCACTGGCTCCATTGGATGAATGGTGGTCTTACACCAGAACGAACTGAAATTATCATCTTCTCTAGAAGAAGTCACAAATATAGCTACTAATACAATAACATATTTTAATAAATAAATTTTTGTAATAATATACGTATTAAATCAAATAAAATTTTATGAGCTCACGCCGGGATTTGAACCCGAAACCTCCGGATTGCTAATAGAGAGCTTTGCCCTCGACCGCGGAGGTCGTTATTTCCTGTCTTTAGGTTTTCTTGCACGTCTAAATTAAATGGAACCGGGTCTTTTCCCTATCATTACACACTTCACGTTAAAAAAATGTACCAATATTTTTAGTTGATTAAAATCGCCAATAGCCAATTCTAGTAGTTTTTCTCGATTAGTCTCTGAAGTTCACCTGAACGTTTTCGGTTAAGTAGGAGAACTTTGAAAAATACAATTTCTATCATTAGAAATATGCCAGAATACAGCATCACGTGCCTTGATTTTTAAATGTTAATCTAGCAATGAATTTCAACACGTTTTTCGAGTAAGAAGAAAAGTAACGTGTCACATAGCACTCTCCTTAGGGTGAATTGCCATAAACAAAAAAAAAGAAAAGTAACAGTTTTCAAATTACTTGCAGCTTTGGCAGATTGGGTAATTATTACTACAACACCATTATCGGTAGAAATATTACGTCTTTTGCGAATCTTATAACAAAATTATAATTAATTCAATTTGGGAGGCGGGTGTGGGAACAGCCGCGGCAGGAACCTTTTATAGGATAACAAACACCTCTGCCACAGGTCATCCCAAGTGGTTAACTACGTTTGGTGACTTAGCAGGGGTGCCCGGGTTAATGGGGTGAGGTTTGTCCGGATCTTGTTAGCGGATGCGTCTGCCCACCAGCTGCATGGCAGGCCAAGTCGGGAGAGATCGGTTGAGAGAGCGTCTTTGACTGTCACTCCTAGACACATTGACCCCTAGATTCCTACCCAACCCCAATACCATTTTCCTTCCCAGAACTTCCTCTCCTTCTTTTTCTAAGAAGGCCTCTGTGTTTCCTCCTTCCTACAACATGGGTCTCTTCAAGACCAATGTTCATTCCTTCCTCTCCTCAAAAAGACCCTCCACACAGCATTCCAGATGACATAGACCCTGAGGGAAATTATTTTCCTCAGGGCCTCCTGTATGGAGTTAATGTAAAAAAAGACCCTCCACACAGCATCCCCAAAGATGACATAGGTCCTGAGGGGAATTATTTTCCTCCCAGGGCCTCCTGTGTTGTGCTAATGTAAAATTATATGTTAAATCTCTCAAAAGGAAAATCGAAAGCATAAAACTGTGTAAACAAATAAAATAACATGCCTTTAATAATAAATAAATATTATCTCACAAAAACTAACCAACCCGCTGTTTCCTCGCAGGGGTTCGCAGAGACGACCGCCAAACAACTCGGTCTGTGCATATGTCATAGTCAAAGGTCTGTATGCAGTCTCTTCGCGGAATGACTGGTATATCGGGCTAACCCCGAAATAAATTCCAATGTCGGCCTTTGATTAAAGTATTTTTAGCCAAACCTAGAAGTTCCTAACTTTTTCACTTTTTCGTCAAACATCGAAATTTCATTAAATTGAGTTTTGACGTTTGCCTGACCAAATTAGTTTCTCCTAGGTTTGACGAAAATTCCTTAGTCAGTGGCCGAAAAACTTCATTTGTTTGGGCTTTGACTAAGACTTCAAGTCAGACCTGAGGATTGACTAGTCAAATCTAGGAGCGCCGGAGCTTCGAGAATTGACTATATCATACACACTCCTTGCCTCATTCACATACATACATCGCTCTTTCATTCTGTCTTTCGACATTACTCGAGAATTCGGTTTACTCAATCATGCCATGTCTTTCTCGGGCATCCCCGAATTTTTCTACCATTCAAGTTCACGTCATATGTACATATAATCTCCTTACAACCTATCTTTAGATCATTGGCTCTACATGCCCAAACCATCTAAGATTCCTATTATTATCTCATTACACTCATCAGTCTTGCATTCTCTGTGAATCTCCAAATATTTCACATATATTTTTTACTGTCAAATCAGTCATAAATTGAAGAAAAAATTGTTTTATTTATTCTAGTTATTTGTAGTAAGTTTTCAAATTACTAATATATTAAGAACATTGATTTTATCTTGTTTAATAATAATAGAGTGGCTTGGCATACGATTAAGCATTGTAGGAATTTATAATCATGGATAAGAAAATATCTAATATTTGTTTAAAAATAGTAATATAAAAAAATTAAGTTGCTGATATATTTGCCGTACAATAATAATATAATCAAAAGCTAAATTTGAATGAAATCATTTCTTTTGTTATCCTGATTGCAATGTGCGATGTTTTTACTGTGAATGATCTGTATCAGAAGAAACGCTATTAAAAAGCGATGTTGCCAAATGTAGGAGTTGCGATACGCGAGTCAATAAAAGCCAATAAAAACGTATATTATGCTAAAAATATACGCTGGTCTACTACAGCGCCACGGCTCGCCGCTCGGTGACAAAACACTGAACTAAAATAGCATATTTCAGTTGATTTAGGTACCAAAACTGCGTCTGGCTTATTTTCGTTTTTGGACTGTATGAGGGTAGAGGAGTGGGGAAAACTTGAAATTACATGTGTTCGATCCTGCGTCCGTATACCGGACGCAGAATGACGGTCGGACGCAGGATTGAATGAAAGTTGACCATTAGAAGACGCAGCAATGATAGCGGGATGTATATATATATATATATATGTTATATATATATAAATATATATATATATATATATATATATTATAACTCCCTATATAGATTCGACAGGATTTACTACTTTAGTTATATTATATATATATATATATATATATATATACAGAATTACCATCTCACGTATGTCCTTACCCTTATTAAAGAAATTAAAATAGTAAAATCCTATACTATATATATATATATATACATCCCGCTATCATTGCTGCGTCTTCTAATGGTCCACTTTCATTCAATCCTGCGTCCGACCGTCATTCTGCGTCCGGTATACGGACGCAGGATTGAACACATGTAATTTCAAGTTTTCCCCACTCCTGTACCCTCATACAGTCCAAAAACGAAAATAAGCCAGACGCGGTATTGGTACCTAAATCAACTGAAATATGCTATTTTAGTTCAGTGTTTTGTCACCGAGGTGGCGAGCCGCGGCGCTGCGGAGACGAGCGTATATTTTTAGCAAAATATACATTTGATTGACTCGCGTATCGCAACTCCTACATTTGGCAACATCGCTTTTTAATAGCGTTTCTTCTGATACATATCAATAATAATAAAAACATCGCACATTGCAATTAAGACAAGAAAAAACAAGATTTCATTCAAATTCAGCCTGTCATTATGTTATTATTGTACAGCAAATATTTCAGCAAATTTATTTTTTTATATGACTATTTTTAAACAAATATAAGTTATTTTCTTATCCACGATTATAAATTCCTACAATGCGGAATCGTGTGCCATACCACTCTATTACTATTAAAGAAGATAAAATAAATCTGCTTAATATAATAGTAATTTGACAGTAAAAAAATATACGAGTATGTGAGATATTTGGAGATTCGTAAAGAAGGCTGATGTAAGTATAATGAAGAAGATACGAATAAGAGGCTGTAGAAAAAGCCGGGGACGCCCGAGGAAGGCATGGTATGATTAAAAAAACTAAATTCTCGTGTCATACCTAAGGACAGAATAAGTGTGATGATAAGTTATTGTTAATTAACGTATATTTATTATTAAAAGCAGGTTATTTTATTTGTTTACACATTTATGTGCTTTCGCTTTACTTTTTTCCCCCTTTTCGTTTTAATAAGTCAGGAACGCTTCATACATCATACATATGTCTGGTAACTGGTAATGTTATAATATCGTGAAAACAAGCTTTTGGGTCCGTGCGGCTACGAGGATTTAGCATATAATTTTATTATAAGGTTCGCAAAAGACCCTTAAAAATTGTTTCTCCCGTAAACGAAAATGCATTAGTTAATTCGAAAAGTTATCTAGCTTCCATCATGACATACTTGATGAGCATTTATGTTATTCTTATTTAATTTTTATATCTTAAAAAAAAATACAATATAGCGGACTAAAAATATATTACTAAATGCATATTAAAAAATCTTTGTATGCAGTTCTCACGCGGTAGAAGTGAAACCTTCAGAAAACGAAACTTCGAGAGAATGAGACGAATGCGGAGTATCTGGAGTAGGATAATTTTAGGGTTTAATTATAACAATATTGTTACCAATTATGAAAAATATTTTACATTTTATTCTACGAAGCACCGCACAAAGAAGACACCGATTAGTCAATCTCATTCTCTCGCAGGCTAAATCCTATGGATATAGGTATGCGTTCGTCTCTTTTTAGTGTCGCTCACAGAGTTTCGTTTTATAGAGTTTCAAATCACAATGGTGCTAAATAGCGATGAGGACCAATGGAGAAGTACATGACAATTCTATTTTCTTTTACCTTTTTTTTAAAGAAAGGCTACGAATAACCTACAACCTACTACCACCACACTAAGCATAAATTGTTGCTTGTGTCGTGATGGAGGACTTAGCCAGCCGAGGAATCGAACATGCGTCGCCCGGGTGGGAACGCGACGCCCACTCAGCCACTGAGCGATTAATTCTGAATGGTGATCTTACGTCAGGGCGATACTGAGAGCATCGTACACACTAAAACGTGCGGCCCTTATTTTATTTTAAGTGATTAAATTGTGAAATAATGCAGATTAATCAAATAAAATAAACTGCATGGAGCTAATGTAAAAAAAATATTAGCTCATATGGCGATATGAACCCATGACTTCCTGATTGCAATTTGAGAGCCTTACACCTCGACCACGGATACCACGAGGTAGAACCCGATGATTTTCACAGCAGGTGTGGTTGATGTCCTCGATATGTAGGTATCCGCTGTCGTTGTGAGATACTGTACTGTTGTCAAAAATTACGATTAAAATTGTTATCTTTTTAACGGCATCAACCGATCATTAAAGTAATGCAATATTCCAGAAGAAAAAATTAATGAATGAATCTCTTGTTACGTAACGGGTCACCTAATCCATTATCGAAGTCTATGAACCACATTTCAAGTGTTTTCATGTGATGTGTTTGTTTATAATACTAATAATACAAACAAATTTTTCGTTTAGTGGGTCAAGTTCGTGAACCAGTACACTAATTGTACACCGTATAAAGTCTTGATGGTACATTCGATACAATGTTTAATTAACCCTTTAAATCTTTAAATTATCATCTGATATCAATGGACTAAATGTTTTGCAATCCTCTCGTGTTTAGAGTTCATTTTTCAAAACTGGCATAAATAGACTAAACGTTTTTCAAAAATTTAAGTACCTGGCTATAATCAGACACTCAAAAGTTAGTACGTACTTAGTGAAAACTACGTAAAAAGATGGACGCAGTAAAATCGATATGATGAAAGACGCAGATATGATAGTGGGATCGTTTATGTGCTATAATCTTTTTTTTTCTGCAAAGCGTAATAAACATGAAATGAGTTCAATGTTTGTTTAGTTTATACGATAATTATTCATTTATTTTGTTCATTCGTTAATTGGTTAACAATTAACAGGTATAGGGGCTCCATCGAAGCCAGAGTAAAGTTAGCCTCCCAAAAACTGGGCGTACTGTACAGGGCCCGCAGATACTTTAATAGTACACAACTGCTAACCCTGTACAAATCGCAAGTGCGCCCCACGGTTGATTTTGGCAGCCATCTCTGGTCTGGAGCTCCAAAATACCTGAAAAATACCCTCGACTCTGTGCAGAAACGGGCGGTCCGTTTGATAGATTCTCCCATCTTAACAGATGGATTGCAATCGTTAGAGCACAGGCGTCGGGTGGGAATGCTATCCTTGTTCTACCGGTATTACAATGGAAGATGCTCCGAGGAACTAGCATCATTGATCCCTTCGGCACCGGTGCATAGTCGGGAAACACGCCAAACGCGTGCCCAACATTTGTACACAGTTGACATTTGTCACATGAGAACGGGTCGTTTCTTCGACTCGTTCTTGTGTTCAACAGCTCGGCTGTGGAATGATTTGCCGGCCTCTGTGTTTCCTCCTTCCTACAACATGGGTCTCTTCAAGACCAATGTTCATTCCTTCCTCTCCTCAAAAAGACCCTCCACACAGCATCCCAGATGACATAGGCCCTGAGGGAAATTATTTTCCTCAGGGCCTCCTGTGTGGAGTTAATTTAAAAAAAAATAAAAAAATATATATATCGTCGACACCAGTAAGCACAGTCCCACCTAGTAAAAACTGCGCAGATAGGATAGTACATCGCTTATATTTCAATATCTTTGACTGCCGTAGTCCTAACTATGGAGATAGTAGGATAATAATAATAACAACACTAATAAGAAACTTACTATTTATTACGACTCATATTTCCTACATATTTTCGGTACCCTCACTATTATAATATTATATAAACAATCTCATTTTTACTTTCCATGATAGTTTAACTACGTGACATCTTACTAATATTATAAACGCGAAAGTTTGGATGTTTGTGTGTTTGTAACTCTTTCACGCAAAAACTACAGAATGGATTTTAATGAAACTTTATAATAATATAGCTCATACATCAGAGTAATATATGCTATCTATAATTGTAAGCTCTGGGGTTATGAAATTTGTATAAATGAATATGTGTGTATTTCATATATTTTACCGGAAGGGAGGATAGGCAGGGGGAAGGGGAACGGCGGAGGAGTAAGAGATGGGAGAGGGAGGGTGGAAGGCAACGGGGACGCACGGGAAAGGACATGCAGGGAGAATTAATTTATTTCTTTCAATGGCATTGTATCGAATGCTGGGTACCACCTAGTTATTTTTATAAATCTGTAATGTTGCATTGTAACAGAATTTAATTTTCTGATTTTAAATTCTTTAATCAGAATTTCTGATGATAATATAATTGTTTAAAGTATAATTGTATTTATCATTAATTTTAGTGCTATGTAAAGCGGCCGTGTGCGTAAGTGTTTTTTAGGTTAACTTCATTATATATTTAGCACTTGTAAATTATGTATTAAGAACTCGCGTGAAATTATTTTTTTAATGTTAAATTTTATGCTATCTGCAGTTCAAAAACTTTTTTTTTTTCACTTGTATTGTACATTGTTAAAAAATTTAAAATACTATTACACCCACTCATAAAACTCATGAGTGGAAGATACTCTCAGTATCGCCCTGGTGTAAGACCACCATTCAGAATATTATTACTATTTAATATTTATATTTTTGTTATTATTATTAATTAATTAATTATTATTATTAATTTATATTGTTATTATTATTTATTATTATTATTAATTAATAATTATTAATAATTATTAATTAATTAAATATTATTATTATAAAATTTTGCAATTTAATTTAATCTGTACAACTTCTAATTTTATTTATCAACCATTACAAATGTATAATTTCAAATCTGTAAACTTCACCCGCCATAACACAGGGATATCCCTAGCATGGCGGATGAAACACCACAAAAAAACTAAGCAATGTACAATATTCTTATAAAAAAAAAAAAAGAATTGAAATGTCGCTTGAAATGGCTTTAGCCGTGTTTGGTGACCAGATCTGAATAGCCAGGTACTTCCCCACCTTCCTCTCCCCTATTTCCTTCCCATCCCCACTACCTTCAGCCTCACAACATACGCCAATCGGGGATGCCATAGTCTCACTGGCTCCAGACGGGAGCAGTTGGGACTCTTGTGCGGTATTCATATATAAAAAAACACCTTTTTATCATGTACCATTTTAAATATTTTTTGTTATCTAACTTTTAAAACAGTTTTTGATCCTGTATGCAGTAAATCATAGAAATTGGAAAAAGATGTAAGAGCCCACGGCGGTGATGATTAATAAAATTTTAAAATATGAAAATATGGCTCATCCATTTGGGGAATATTGTAAGGCGGAAAGAAAATAAGGATGGGAGTTCTCAGCACTACAGATCTATTCGCTAAACGTAGCTAACCCCATTTTAAGCAACGCCAAGGTTTGAATTCTGACATCTCAAAACATTCCTTACTAATTTAAAAAAAACTTTTTGTGCGCATTGCCGCGCGCTCGTTTCATTTGAGCCCGCGACGTATGGACCAGTCACCTTTCCCTTCGTATTCGATACATACCTATTAAATCTTCCAAACAAAACGTGAATAAATAAGCGGCAACGTTGTAAGACGTCGGTTTGTCGGCAAAATAAAACGAAATATATATTTGGACCCAAAATTGTAGATAAAATGAAAGGGAAAATAAGCCGGACGCTTTACTACATTACATATGAAAGGAGTCTGGTTTGATGAGTCGTTAAAAGACGTTTTTTCGGTTTTGTATATTTTTAAATTAACGTTTTCCAAAAAGTTTAATACCTAGCTATAATCAGACAATTAGAAGGTTGTATATACTTTATTTAAAGTTATCTAAAATCAAGTCCTTCCGATAGACGCAGCAATGTCGATCTGATAAAAGGACGCAGAAATGATAGCGGGATGTATATATATATATATATATATATATAATATAACTAAAGTAGTAAATCCTGTCGAATCTATATAGGGAGTTATATTATATATATATATATATATATATATATATATATAACTCTATATATATATATATATATATATAATATAACTCACTATATAGATTCGACAGGATTTACTACTTTAGTTATATTATATATATATATATATAGGATTTTACTATTTTAATTTCTTTAATAAGGGTAAGGACATACGTGAGATGGTAATTCTGTCTATTTGTAATCTATTTTACAGATGTTAGCAGTAGTGTGACGTCCAATACTTATAATCCATTTCGTTATATCTTGTTTGAATTTGGTCATTGATTCAGTTTGTCTAATCGTAGCTGGTAGTGTATTGTGTAGTTTGCAAGCTATGTATTTAAAATGTTTTTGTCCAAAGGTGGTTTTAGAAAAGGGAGTTTGGAGAAGTTCTTTATTTTTGGCTCGGGTATTTTGTATCATTTGTGTTGGTTTGAACCTATAGGATTTTGTTGTTTTTATGTAAATAAACTAAGATGGATTTTGCGTACGCTGTTTAATGTCCATAACGTTGAAAGTATTGAAGATCGTATCGGTGCTGGTAGTGAGAGGAAGTTTAAGAATTATTTTTATTATTAGTTTTTATGCTTTAATGATGGGGTCGAGCGCATTAGAATAAGTGTTAACCCAAGCTAAAATTCCGTATTCGATGTGAGATTGGCACAGTGAGTAATACACTGTTTTTAACGGTTGTAGGTTAAGGAAATTGCGAGTTTGTTTGAAAAAGTATACAGATTTGCGGATTTTGTTTGTAGTGTTAAGTATATGTTGCTTCCAATTTAGATGTGTATCAAAGGTTAATCCTAAATATTTTATAGTTGTTACTTGTTCTAGGCATGGGCAGTTGCAATTCCGGTTCAGAGATGAGTTATTACATTAGTGTATTTTTAATTTTGGGTGTAGGTTGAATTTAAATTAAATGAAGACAATATTAGCGAAACTCAATCGAGAATCTGAAAACTGAAAAAAGGAAAAATATACGGTCACGTGTAGGACTCGAACCCAGGACCTACGCCTTGCCGGGCGGAGCTCTGCCAACTGAGCGTGTGTCCTTATCCGATTCGGTCATATTTGATTGTATCATAGGTACTTCAACTATGAACTACCAACAATATTTTCATTTTCTTGAGGCATATTTTTATTGACTGCTATTTTTATTTATGATTGCAAGATTCAATTCCGAATTAAATGCTATCTAGATAGTGTCTTGGATAATTTTTGTATCCATTTTTTTTAACATGTGCATCTATTGACTTTTCTGCAAGTCTAGGATGAATATTTATTTTAAATGAGTAAAAACTCGAATTGTAATATATAAACGAAGAAAATCTGAAAACAGAAAAAAACAGAAAAAGATACGGTTACATCTGGGACTCGAACCTACTCCCTACGATTTGGAGTAAAAAATGAACATTGCATTTTCTGTTCGATTACATTTTTTTCCATTAAAAATCAAAAAAATATTTTTCAAGCACACATCGCCCTGATTCCACATCTACACGTCGCTACGGGTTTACGTGATGTTTGCGCGCTGTTTCGTGTGTTACTGTGATGCTGGAATGGAGTGCGTATCGCATCCGCATAGGGTTGCCATGCGTCCGAAATTTTCCGGATGAGTCCGCAAATATAGAACCTTTTCCGGAATGCGGGGGAATCCTAAACAGTCCAGAATTTCTACAATTAAGTGGAGATTGATATAAAAAATGAAATAAACCAAATTATTTTTATTACAAATCAAAGTAAAAACATCACTGTAGAAATGTAGTATTAAATGCTCCCGGAAATATTGTTCAACATTTCCGAAACTTTAATAATAGTTTTGTACAACATTTCGCAAGTCACACTTTTTAAATTATACTGTGTCAAGAGGGTTAATGTTAATTGGGTTCCCATTAAGGAAAATACCCTTTCAACATTGGCATTTAGTGCCTGCATCGCAAATATATAAGAGCATATCTTTGTTAATTCCGTAACTTTTCCTGGTCCAGCTGTGTTCAGAATAATGGTCCATTGGTTATTGGCATTTAATCTCAAAACTTCGTTGCTTGATTAGTCACCCCCTCCCATTAAAGCAAACGCAAATTTCGTAATCATGGTGGATAGAGAATTTCGCTCTTGGGGATGACACTGATGATGACAAGAAAGTCCGGAATTTTTTTCAAATGTCAGGAATTTTCTCCGGGATTTTGATTTTTTGATCTGGGAACCCTACATCCGCATGACCGCCGCTAGACTATACCCGACTACTCAGTTGCGATTATTATTTTTTGGATTATTACGCCGCGTTGCGCTTCTTCCTTCTTTAGCCAATAAGACGGCAGGCGTAGCGCAGCGGTAAGGCGCTTGACTAGCATTCCGAAGGTAGCGGGATCGAATCCCGGCGTGGCAAATAAATTTTATTTGATTAATTTGTGTATTTCACAATTTATTCATTTAAAATGATATATAGTATATTTGCGGCACGTTCCAGAGTGGAAGATACTCTCAGTATCGCCCTGGTGTAAGATCACCATTCAGAATTGAAACGTTGCTTGAAATGGCTTTTGACCAGATCTGCATAGCCAGGTACTTCCCCACCTTCGTCTTCCCTATCTCCTTCCCCTCCCCACTACCTTAAGCCTCACAACATACCCCAATTGGGGATGCCATAGTCCCACTGGCTCCAGACGGGAGCAGTTGGGACTCTTGTGCGGTATTCATGTAAAAAAAAAGACAGATGCGCATCTGTCCAGCATGCGAGTCATAAAATATATGAATCTTTATTTATTAAAATACACGATGGGGGTGACATTTTCGATTTTCGCACGCAGGCGGTGGCACCCCTCGCGGCGGTCCTGGCAAGAACATCATCTTTTGATGACGCAGAACTATCGAGCAAGCAATGGCGAGCATTTGAATAAACCTGAGACCAAGGCTAGGCTGAGTAGTTTTTCAAGTTCAGGTCATTGGGGAATGATTTGTTCAGGCAGATACGAATACATTGTGGAAATTAATCCATTTTACTATTATTTATTAATCAATTTTTATTTATTTTGGGCTTTTACTTGGGAATGGTTAATAAAATTAATATTGATGTAATATAATTCCATTACCTTATTCCTACTAATTTTAAACAAGATTTTTTCTTATTTTTGAAGGCTAAAATTCTTTAAAACGGTTGTGATTTGACACTCGATGAAACGAAAAATAGCGACACTAAATAGAGAGAAACACGTACATCTACATCTACAGGATGTACGTGTTTGTCTCTCACAGGACCTCCGTAGTCCAGTGGGTAAAAATCTCGAATAACAATCCGGAGGTCGCTGGTTCGAACCCGGCATGCGCAAATAAATTTTATTTGATTAATTTGTGTTATTTCACAATTAATTCATTTAAAATAATATATGGTATATTTGCGGCATGTTCCAGAGTGGAAGATACTATCAGTATCGCCCTGGTGTAAGACCACCATTCAGAATTGAAACGTTGCTTGAAAATGGCTTTAGCCGTGTTTGGTGACCAGATCTGAATAGCCAGGTACTTCCCAACCTTCCTCTTCCTCACCTCCTTCCCCTCCCCACTTCCTTCAGCCTCACAACATACCCCAATCGGGGATGCCATAGTCTCACTGGCTCCAGACGGGAGCAGTTGAGATTCTTGTGCGGTATCCACTGTAAAAAAAAAAAAATTTAGCTTGCGATAGAATGAAATAGAATAACCGGTATGCTATTTGTGCGGTGCTTCGTAGCCTCCCCACTCTTGTCTACTTTAGTATTCTGAAGGTTTCACTTCTACCGCGCGTGTTTTAACTTTATTTTTAAAAATATATTATCACTTTTAATGACTTTTCAAAGGAGGTGTTGAAGTTGAATGATTCTGAGTTGTCCGAACACCAACAATATTTAACATTTATTATTATTTATTATTTAACATTTAATTTCCTTACTTTCTCCCATTTCTTTCAGGAATAACAATCTTAAGATACAAAACTAAAAGATTTTCCAAATAAATATTTAAAAAAATCAGAGTGTGTAATTCACAAAACTTCGAACCTTCAGCAAACTAAACTAGACAAGAATGTGGAGGTTACGAGGCGCCGCATAAATGAGACTAATTATACTATCTCATTCTCCCGCAGGCTAAATTCTATACATGTATGTGTTAGTGTTTGTCTCTTTTTAGTGTCGCTATTTTTCGTTTCATCGAGTTTCAAATCACAACGTGCTAAAAATGTTTTCGCTTCAAAATAAACATGAAATCAGAGTGTTCCATTCACACGCGGTAGAAGTGAAACCTTCAGAAAACTAAAGTAGACAAGAGTGGGAGACTACGAAGCACCGCACAAAGAGGAGACCGATTCTCATTATATATCTCATTCTCTCGCAGGATAAATTCTATAGATGTATGTGTTAGTGCTTGTCTCTCTTTAGTGTCGCTATTTTTCGTTTCATCGAGCTTCAAATCACAACGGTGCTAAAAAAGTTTTCACTTCAAAAAACGTCGTTTCACATTAAATATTCTTATTTCTGTAAAGCAGGTAAATAACGCGACAATAAGTTATAACATTGGCGCCGTAGCTTGGAGCTGTGGTTCTGCCAGTATTAATTTTATTACAGAACAGAACAATAGCCATACTTTATGAGATTCTCGCTCCGTGATATATATCACGTGTTATTGGCTGTAAGTGCGTAGGGGCTTTTTATTACACTCATTTCGGTCAGGGAGTGTTTTTTAACTTACGACAACTTGCTGTTAGGAGTAAGAAGAGAATTTAACAGACATTAGAGGTTTATAAAATATTTGCATTTTTAAAATCTCATAAAGCAAGGGCGGATTTAGGGGGGGGGGGGGGGGCACGGGGGCCCGTGCCCCCCCCAGACGGTATTTTTGTGTACTGTGGAGATTCCATCACAGTACGTACTTAGAAGCTAAAACTGTCTTTATTAAACATTTATTTTTTCTATTGTTCTGACACTTTCATAAACCTTCATATACGTACTTGAACTTGTAGAAATAAACTTGAAGTATGATACTTCAAGTTTATTTCTAACAGTAATTGTTGATTTTTTTGCCCGTCTGCCCCTTGTAGCCCGCCCAGAAAAAAATCCTAACAGTAATTGTTGATTTTTTTTCCCTTCCGCCCCTTGTGCCCCCCCCCCCCCCCCCTGAAAAAATCCTAACAGTAATTGTTGATTTTTTTGCCCGTCCGCCCCTTGTGACCCCCCCAGAAAAAAATCCTGGATCCGCCCTTGCCATAAAGTATGTATCTCACTTAAAAACAGACACACACACACCCACACCACACAATGGAGGACTTCATGTACCGATGTCACTGAAGGCCGCTCAGTTTCATGTTGACTACCGGCCGAATCTTCTCGGATGAGGTTTTTCATGGTTTCCTCATTCTCAAAGGCAAATGCGTAAGAACTTCAGATAAAAAAGCCATGACCGCCTCCTTTCCACTCCCAGCATAACACAAACAGACTCGTATGTATATATGACCGTCGGCTGCTAGTCATGATGATGAAGACTCTAGATTTAGTTATCGTTTAAATATAGTTTAAAATTTTGCTTCGTCTTCTTTTCATCTACGTCACGTTTCATGGCATTCTGCGTTTCGCTTAACGTTCAACTTTTCTTTAAAATACAATTTGCTGTATTTTGGTGGGCGGAATGTTTCATAACGCTGATGTATTTCATACGTATTTGTGTTCCAATTTACCATGCAGATCGGAGGAACCCAGATTTTGGACTTCCGCACGTTAAGTGTACTTACCTATACGGTGGACTAAGTCAAGTACCACAATATCGCCAGTCTATCAACAACCATCGTAACAAATAGTAACGTGACATTTCGCTCGACGTTGAAATGTTATTTTCTATCTATCGGAAGCGTGTAATGTGAAGCATTATAATATCGTCGTCTTTATCGAATGCTTTGTGTGAACCGCTTCATCGTATCGTGACTCAAACTATAACGTGGTTCTAATAACCGAACAATCTTGTCGTACGCCTTGGATATACCTATGACCGTCGTCGAATGAAGATCAAGCTACGAGACACAACAGTGAGTATTGCTTAATTGTGTATACCGGATCTTGTTTGGTGATTGGGCATAATTCTTATCGAAATCCATAAGCGTTTTATTTAGCAAGGAATAACCACAGGTTATTCTAAACCCCCGTGCCCTGTGCACGATTCATTGGTGCCGAAACCAGGGAACCTTTAGTTAAAAAATTTCTTTCTTTGACAAAACGAAAGAATGCTATGAAATATTACGTAAATTGAAATGTCATTTCAAAGAACGAATTCAAACAGTGAATCATAGAACTAGGTTACTTAGTTCTTAATTATTAACGACCTACCGTGTATTTAAATTATAACGAATTCTATTTTTTAATTCATAACGTTTTCCTGATTATTTCGTTTGTACGTTTGTTTATTTAAAAAAAAATGGCTAGGACTTTACAAGGCTTGCGTCGTATACGGAACGTAGCATTTACTAGAATAAACAAAATGTTTGAAGTCGGTCTAAGCGTTTTGCAAGATGTAACAAATTACCCATTATTTTTAGCGTATTATACGAAGTTGCAAAACATTGTTAATGATTTTGAAACCGTTCACGCTGACATCTTAGCTTTAGATGAGGCAAACAAGGACATTGAAAATCAAGTTCGCGAAGCTTTTGATAATGTTTATTTCAAAATCGTCGTAATTCACAAGGAATTAACGAATCAATCTTTCGGATCGGATCCCGCGAACTTTATCGTACAAAACTTTTTAACATTTCATAATCAAGCTGTCATAAAACAAACGTCATCGCTTACTTGTGACATGAATAAGGCAAAACCTGAAATCAAAGGGTCCTTGACTGCGTTCACTTCAAAGTGCGCGTTTTGCAAGGGTACTCACCATATCGCTAAGTGCAAATCATTTGCACTCAAATCGGTTCAGGAACGTGCTCAATTCGAAAAGGCACACCGTTGGTGTCTGAATTGTCTCACGCCTTCTCATTCTCTCACGAATTGCAAATCTGTGTTTGATTATCAGAAATGTCATCGTAAGCGATGATTGACGACCTCCGTAGTGCAGTGGGTAAGACTCTTGACTCACAATCCGGAGGTCGCGGGTTCGAACCCGGCATGCGCAAATAAATTTTATTCGATTAATTTGTGTTATTTCACAATTAATTCATTTAAAATAATATATAGTATATTTGCGGCATGTTCCAGAGTGGAAGATACTATCAGTATCGCCCTGGTGTAAGACCACCATTCAGAATTGAAACGTTGCTTGAAAATGGCTTTAGCCGTGTTTTGTGACCAGATCTGAATAGCCAGGTACTTCCCAACCTTCCTCTTCCACACCTCCTTCCCCTCCCCACTACCTTCAGCCTCACAACATACCCCAATTGGGGATGCCATAGTCTCACTGGCTCCAGAGGGGAGCAGTTGAGATTCTTGTGCAGTATTCTCTGTAAAAAAAAAAAAAAAAAGCACCACACTCTTCTTCATAGGGAAGACAACATTTCTGCTGAAGAGGAGTACCAACGACCCACCACGTTTGCCATTCAAGGAGCTTCTATTTCTGATCCTCCAGTTCTTTTCCTCGCTAACTTCGGTGACAGCTCCATCGTACGTTTGCCTACTGCTCATATTAGCAATCGTGATCCCTCCGGCAGTTTTCAAACATTTCGTGGGTTGACCGATTCAGACAGTCAAGCACACTTCGTATCTAATCGCACTGCCGAGCGTCCAGTCAGCTCTCAGAAAATCCGTGGCTTAGGCCAATCTTCTACAACCGCGTCAGGCGTCACTAATTTCGATGTCGATGTTAAGGGACAAACTACCTTCAACACGAAGTTACTTCCATCGCCAACGATTCAATTCGACCAGTTATCTTGTCATCTGTTCCAAGACATACTTCATGCCGACTCTGACTGTCACAAACTGACAACTGACACAGGAGCGTCTGACCAACTTCGAGATGTTGAGATCTTGCCATCTCTACCGAGACCCCATTTAACGGGTGATCTTCACCAGCCTTCAGCTATCAATTCACTATTCGGTTGGCTTCCTCTGGATTCGGTTGGTTTTGCTACCGATCGTCAAACAAACTCCTTCATCGAAACCAACCAGTATCGTCTTCCAGAAGAAGTCAAGAAACTGAGGGAGTTGGACATATTTCCCCAGTCTTCACAGCCCACCAAACAACGTCGTGAACAAGTGTATCGCATTTATCGGTCACGTGACTTTCCTAGTCAATTTATCGAAACCAACCAGTACCGTCTTCCTGAAAAGGTCAAGAAACTGAAGGAGTTGGACACATTCCCTAAGTCTTCACATCTCACCCCTGAAGAACAACGTGATGAGCAAGTCCATCACACTAATCACTCACGTGACCCTTCGGGACAATTCATCGTAGCCTTACCTTTTAGAGAAAGGGATAAGGATATCGCTTCCCCAGGTTCGCGCGAAGCTTCTTCTCGCATCATCCTTTCACTCGAACGTAAACAGACATTAAAGCTCAGTTTACGTGAACCGTACTTCGCTTTCATGACTGACTACTTGCACAGTGGTCACATGACACATGTTCCTGGAAAAGATTTACTCAAGGAAATGCATCACATACTTCGTCATTGCATTCTTCGTCCGGGCACCGTTACCACTATGTTGCGATTGGTCTTCGATGCCTCGGTGACGGAGGTGAATGAATCATCGTCAAATGATGCCTTCCTTATCGTTACCAAGCTCCAAACGAACATTGCTGAACTTCTGCAAAACTTTCGTTCACCATCTGTGGTGTTCATTGCTGAGGTACGGCAAATGTATCGCCAAATATTTCTTCAAGAGCCAAATCGCGCGTTCCAAAGAATATTTTGGCGTCATCAACTATCGGAATCTACCCCGGATTACCCATTACACCCTGTGACTTCTGATATCTCTGCCTTTATTCTGTCCTATCGTATTGTCAGATCGTTGACAGAAAAGAAAGGTTACGGATTATCACTCACACGCCACGCGATCACTTCGGACTCAAATATCGATTCTATCGTCATCGGCTGTTCCAGTCTGGAACAAGTTCAACTAACGCAATCCGAAGTCATCGAACATACCAAACGAGGTCAACTTGAACTGCAGAAGTTGGATTATAGCAAACCGAAACTTCGCGCCTTTCTACCGCCGGACTACTATCTAACTAATGTAATCTTCAAGAATGTTGATCATTCTTTTACTCTCAGGGTATTGAGATGGAAGTGGAGGCCACCAGACACTCCATCCGATGACATTTGTCACAAGAATCGGTACACCGACCAATTATCGCTTTTGACAGTTATCGCATCTAATCATCGGTGTCAAGCCTCATCGGTTGATAATCCATCGGATATCATTTCACGTGGCCATTCTCAGGCCTTTCTTATCCGTAACATGTTATGGTGGGCGGAGCCCTCCGGGTTTGTCCAGCCAAACGACTCTTGGCCCATCTTAGATGGCTATGTTAACAAAATTGAACTCACTCTGAGGAACGAGTTCAATCGTCATTAGTCCAACCTGATGATATTCTGCTGGACTTTTATTAAAAAAATTATATCGTTTTCGGAAACTCCAACGCCTTATCGGTTCCTGTTATCTATTGGTACACAACTTTCATAACAAAGCCTCTCGTCGTTCGGATTTTCTATTTAATCATTTCGAAATTCGTATTCTATCTTTAACCAAACATTGGACATCACTCTCTACGTATGAGGTGATTAGAATCGTAATTAAAAATCTTGTGCTTATCGTTACGTTTCGTACTTTGAATGGATCTTCTCTTACAAGACCATTTACCAAATCGTGTCCATTGCCTAGGCAATGCGACTAATCATCATCGTTTCGCGGTTCGTTTTATTCTTTTTTACGTCTGTGTTAATCGTATCATTTAGTTTCGTATCGTCAAGTTATCTAGATTTAGTTATCGTTTAAATATAGTTTAAAACTTTTCTTCTTTTCATCTACGTCACGTTTCATGGCATTCTGCGTTTCGCTTAACGTTCAACTTTTCTTTAAAATACAATTTGCTGTATTTTGGTGGGCGGAATGTTTCATAACGCTGATGAATTTCATACGTATTTGTGTTCCGATTTACCATGCAGATCGGAGGAACCCAGATTTTGGACTTCCGCACGTTAAGTGTACTTACCTATACGGTGGACTAAGTCAAGTACCACAATATCGCCAGTCTATCAACAACCATCGTAACAAATAGTAACGTGACATTTCGCTCGACGTTAAAATGTTATTTTCTATCAATCGGAAGCGTGTAATGTGAAGCATTATAATATCGTCGCCTTTATCGAATGCTTTGTGTGAACCGCTTCATCGTATCGTGACTCAAACTATAACGTGGTTCTAATAACCGAACAATCTTATTGTACGCCTTGGATATACCTATGACCGTCGCTGAATGAAGATCAAGCTACGAGACACAACAGTGAGTATTGCTTAATTGTGTATACCGGATCTTGTTTGGTGATTGGGCATAATTCTTATCGAAATCCATAAGCGTTTTATTTAGCAAGGAATAACCACAGGTTATTCTAAACCCCCGTGCCCTGTGCACGATTCAACTGACGTTGATGAAAACATGCAATTTTAGTAGGGTTTTAACATAACAATTTTTCCCTGATGAAATACAAGAACTCTAAATTTATAATAGCCAGGTAATATTTTAAAATACCCACATGACGTAAAAATTGCTGGGCGCAAATGACGCCGTTCTATTTATATAAAGAACATTAACACTAATTTCAGCAAATTTAAATGATTATGGCAAGGTACTGTTTAATGTACAATTTATTTTTTTCAGCAATCGACCTAAATTTTCTTTTGTTTTCCCGCACTCTAATGCTGGGGGGGAGGTATATGGCAAGGTACTGTTTAATGTACAATTTATTTTATGTACTGGCAATTTTGAATGCTGGTTACACCGGAAAGACTAGATGTAGTTCCAAATGCTACCGCAAAATCATTCCGTCCCGAATTGTCCTGGTGTGATATTATATCAGATTTAGCCCTGCAACTTTCTGATATTTAATATTTTGTCGCGATTGTGTTTGGCTATTACAATAAAAAGAGAATCTATTAAAACCTTCTAATCATTTATTTAACTCCCGTGACACATATGATTTGACACGTGTTGATTTGGTAAGATAAACACTTCCCATATGATTCACCTCTTCAAGGCATGTAAGAATCTAGTAAATAAAATAAAAATCAAATATTTGCAAATTAGGTATTTCATTTTTCTGCCTCTGCAGCCTGGTCATTTTTTATGGGAATGCATACATTTAACTTTTTGCACTTTTCCTGAATATATCAATATCGGATGTTCCCAGTTACGACCTCTGCGCGCGAACTGTATCTAATTGCTCTATTAAACAATAAACAGGGTTCATCAGGTGAGGTTTAGGTTTTAGAGTTCAGGTTTAGGCGGCGGATGCTCCTGCCTACCATCTGCGAGGCGGGCCATATTGAGTAAGAATGGTTGAGGGAGACCTTTTGATTTCTCCGGGTAGTCACCCTCGACCCATCGTCTTGCAACGCAGCGGGTGTGATGGATTCATACGCCCGTCACTCCTGGACACACTGACCTCTAACAGCACTCATATCCTTTTGAAGTTAAACTCGAAAGAAACGGAAATGGTACTAAAAAGAGACAAGCACGTACATCTATAGGATTTAGCCTGCGAGAAAATAAGATAGAATGAAACCTTATCTACGAACAGTACCTACGAAGCGTCGGGCTGGCCGCATTAGCTGCATTGATTATGACATCACTTTTCAAGGCTTCTATTGGTTGAGATTGTTTTGGTGAATTTTCGCTTCTACCGCGTGTGAACTACAATCGATTTTATTTCTTCCCAGTTCTTCAACTACTTCCTTGCCTTAAAAATACCGTCCGTTTTGCATACTCAAAGACCTCAAAGCAGGCCCTGACGGAAATTGTCTTCTTCGAGTCACTTCAAGTGACTCGAGTCCACGTGAATGCTATTGCTAGCAATCGTGTTCAGTAAATTACAAAATATGGACCTGTAAATAATTATGTATCAAAATGTACTGTTGCTCTACTACGAGTTCCGCAATGAGTTTGTAAACTTTTGGGAATATAATGCAAGTTATGTATTGCACATATACGTTTTTTTTAATTAATATAAAAATAAATATATATCAAAGTAAAAGCACAAACAAAAACCACTATATACTATATACTAGCAGCTAGTCGTCACCGTTACTGAAATAGAAGAGACTTAGTAGATAATTTAGCGCAACGAAGCGCGTTGGCGGTTTTGGGGAAACGAAGGTTTTTGCGCGTTGGCGGTTATAGGGTTTGTGGATGATTTTCAACAATAAAACCAAACCCACTTCAGAGACGTTTTGTGAATGATTTTCCATAACAAAACCTATGTCATTTTACTCGCTGCACAGTTAGTAATTTTGAGTATCTAGCGAACTTTATTAATTTAGTATGTTTTTGGTACAATACAAACTATCTTTATATGAAAAAAAAAAAAGTATTTTTTATTTTATTTTATTTTATTTTTACATTAACTCCACACAGGAGGCCCTGAGGAAAATAATTTCCCTCAGGGCCTATGTCATCTGGGATGCTGTGTGGAGGGTCTTTTTGAGGAGAGGAAGGAATGAACATTGGTCTTGAAGAGACCCATGTTGTAGGAAGGAGGAAACACAGAGGCCGGCAAATCATTCCACAGCCGAGCTGTTGGACACAAGAACGAGTCGAAGAAACGACCCGTTCTCATGTGACAAATGTCAACTGTGTACAAATGTTGGGCACGCGTTTGGCGTGTTTCCCGACTATGCACCGGTGCCGAAGGGATCAATGATGCTAGTTCCTCGGAGCATCTTCCATTGTAATACCGGTAGAACATGGATAGCATTCCCACCCGACGCCTGTGCTCTAAAGATTGCAATCCGTCTGTTAAGATGGGAGAATCTGTCAAACGGACCGTCCGTTTCTGCACAGAGTCGAGGGTATTTTTCAGGTATTTTGGAGCTCCAGACCAGAGGTGGCTGCCAAATTCAACCGTGGGGCGCACTTGCGATTTGTACAGGGTTAGCAGTTGTGTACTATTAAAGTATCTGCGGGCCCTGTACAGTACCCCCAGTTTTGGGAGGCTAACTTTACTCTGGCTTCGATGGAGCCCCCATACCTGAGCTGGTCACGTAGGGTTACACCAAGCATATCAATGGAGGGCCTGTTCGGAAGATTGCTTCCGTTGAAAGAGACTAGATTTTCATTGCGATCCCATTTAGACGTAATCAGACAAGATTGGGTCTTTGAAACATTAAATTCAACGAGATTATTTTTACCCCAAGAGAAAGCACTCTCGAGGTAACCGTCCATTCTTTGCTCCAAAGCCTTACGAGCTGTTGGAGTTTGTGAGCCCTTTGGGGGCTTGTCAAACAAAAAGCTATCATGAACTGTACTGTCATCCGCGTAACAGTGAATTGGTGCACACGACAAAAGGTCGTTGATGTGCAACAAAAACAGAGTTGGAGACAGAACCGATCCCTGCGGGACGCCAGCATTTATCGAGTGAGAGGAAGAGGTGAAACCATCGACTACCGTCTGAATCGATCTCTCCCTCAAGAAGTCGGCAATCCACGTACACAAGGATGCGGGAAGGGTTTGTTGACAAGTCCTCGGTGCCAAACCCGGTCAAAGGCCTTGGATATGTCCAGTGCAACCGTTTGGGTCTCACCGAAACGTTCCAGGCATCGGCATCGCGAGAAGATCACCGCACGAGCGGTTCCGCCGGAATCCGTATTGACGGTCGTTAATAATTTTGTTCTTCTCGAGGTATGTGAGCAGTTTGTCGTTGATCACACGTTCCATCACCTTAGACAGAACTGATGTGATCGCTATGGGGCTATTATTTGAGAGAAAGTTGACAGCAAATCAGAGATTACAAAATAATACAATAATAAGATGTTAATTATGCCAATTATGAACTTTCCACTGATGATAGTTAGTAATAAAGTGTGAACATTGTAAGGGTATTTTCTTAGTTAAAATTATAAAAAAGGGGGGGGGGAACATAGGAAAAGGATTAGGTCAATGTGGTAATAATTTAAGTTAAATGAGTGTGTGGATCTGTAGATAAATGAGTTCTGTTTGGAGTTGGTCTTTCAAAGAGGGAGATTAAAGGTAAGCGACTGCCTGTTGTTGCGATTTGGAACATGGAATGCTAGGCGTTGAAGAAGATCAGGACAATCGATTAAGTTTGTGTAATTTTAAATAACATTACCAAATCTGCTATATTTCTTCGACAAGTTAACGTTTGTATTTTGAAGAACTTTGCAGAGTCTTCATTACTAATATGAGATCGAAAAGAGCGGAAATTGAGGTACCTTAAAAATCTATTTTGAACGCTTTCAATTCTATTTTTGTGCACTGCATAGCCTGGGTTCCACACCTGAGATGCGTATTCAAGGATACTACGAACATATGAGAAATACAGTGTTTTGAAAGTAGTAAGGTCTTTAAATCGTTTACAGGAGCGGATTATGAAACCAAGCATAGAAGATGCGTTAGTGACTATATGGTCGATATGTTTATTGAAATTCAGTTTACTATCAAGTATAACCCCAAGGTCCTTACTTTCGAATTTGATAGACGGTACATGATTAATTGAGTATTGGTGAAAATATTTTCATGTCATCTGCATACAGGATAGTTTGGGAGTTTAGAAAACAGTTACCAATATCATTGATATAGATGTTAAATAATAATGGTTCCAACAGGCTGCCTTGAGGAACTCCTGATGTAACAGCAACAGAATCTGATTTAAATCCAGCAACCACTACTATTTGACTACGGTTGGAGATATAAGAAGAGAGCCAACGATAAAGATTGCCATGAATACCAATCTCTAAGAGCTTGTTTAACAAGATTGAGTGATCGACCCTGTCAAACGCCTTACTAAAGTCGGTATAGATAGTGTCCACTTGTATTCGGTTATCCAAATTATCCTGGAGGTACTCTGTGAAAGTTAAAAGATTTGTGCTTGTTGATTTACCACTAATGAAACCGTGCTGGTTCATATTCAGGCTAGGTTTAAGAGCAGCAGTATTGCGCGATTCAACCTGGTACGCCGTTTTTAATACCTACAGCAGTCTATGTATATAAAAATTTAGATTCAGACAGACATAAAATTACTCGTTCTCGTTTCGAAGTAGTGAGTATTTGCGATGGTGCCATACATCGCAAGCAGCTAAAAAGTTTTGTTTTTTTTAATGCTGAAAAGACTAGATATTTAGGTACCCAGTTAAAATAAAATGAAATCCAGAAACAAACCTTGGGTTTTATAATAAAGTTACGCTAAATACCTCAAATTATTAACTGTGCGCCGCCGGGACTGAACCGGTGTAGGTTTTGTAAATACGCGCCCGGCAAGGCTAAGGCCCTGGATTCAAATGCGACGATATCTTTTCTGTTTCAAATTTTCAATTGAGAGTCACTAATATTATCTTCATATTAGCGACTCTTAATTGATAATTTTAACATTTCCTAATCAAGAAAATAATGTTTTTTGTGTGCAACAAATTGCTGAAAGTACGAAAATACGGGACGCATTGCAGCTCTGCTTATGACTCACGCTTAAGGCTTATGGGTATGCTTGTAGACGGTTTATGGAGAAATGCAGAGCAGAGAACAATCGATGTAGAAAGGTAGGGTATATATGAAAAAAGGTACTGCCCGAGGTAAGTACTACCTACACCTACCTGTCCCGGTCTGAGCATTGTTTCAACGCTTTTGTTTATCGACCAACGAACAATCGAATTTCAATCACTTTTCAAGCTTTTCAGCGCAACGTTTCTGCTTGATAAATATTATTTTATACGTTTCGTAAATTTTAAATTTAACGTCCCTTTAAGAGCACATAAATTACCCGTCGTTAATGAATATTTTAAATATTCCAACTTTCGAAAACAGACGAAAAAAACGACCAAACCTTTTTATTAAAATTATTAAACTCTAAATTCGACTGTCGTGAACTCCTTGAATAATGTAGATATTGAAACGCTTTTTCTATAAATTTATCCATCCTTCTACAACTCACTTTCTGTAACTTTCTAAACTGTAGTAGAATATGTTTTCTGTTTATTTTTTTATAATAACTAAAAAAAAAAAATTAAAAATCTGTATGTTTTTTTTTTAATATTTTTATTTTATTTTTATAATAGCTGAAAAAAACCTTTTTCACTTATTCTACCTATGTAATACTAACTTTTTATACTAACTTTTTATTTTATATGTTTTTTAAGTCTATTTTATACTTTGGGTACTTGGAAATACAGTATTTTGTTTTAATATTACCCACACTCAGGCAGTGCCTTAGTGGGTTTTCATTTCTTGTTCATACTATTTGTTATTATATATTATGTTATTATATGTATACTATTTGCTATTATACATTGTATGTACAAAGAAATGAGAATAAATAAAGTTAAAAAAAAAAAATCATCTACATGTACCTACACGAACAACTAGGCAAACATTAACATTTTATATACGTACATCTCATTCCAACTATGATTCGCATTCTCCAATACAACTTTTACATAGTCTTGGTAACAAATACTTAAATAATATGGATGTATTTGACGTATATGTATTTCTACCTATCCCATTAAAACATGTGAACAACAATTTTAAACATTACCTACTTTATGTCAATTCCTATATTTTATGGACTATATTTTGTTTCTAATATTTTATGTTACCTGTTAATGCTTATATTTTATGTAACCTATATTTTGTTTTTAACATATATTATGTTACTTCTATTTTGTAAACTCATTATTTCCACTGTAATTAAAAAAAAACATATACTGCATTTTATGTAAAAGCCCAATGGGCGTTTAAATAAATAAAAAATAAATATATACACGGTGTCCGGGGGTAAAGTGCATTAACTTCGGGAGGTGATTCTACATGATGGTGGGAGTAAAAAAGATTAATAACTTTTTCCGAAATTCCAACTTTTTTTTCCCATACAAAAAGACGCACCTACTAAAAATTCTTAGTGTGAGGTACGATCTTACTTGCTGAGAGCCTGGCGGGCGCCCGACTCGATGGTGATTGGCCCGTATCGTAACAGCGGAAAATAATAAATCTGGCCGCACACGCCGGACTAATTTTATCTTTTTACCTCAAAACTAGCCTTAAAAGTTGGAATTTCGAAAAAAGTTATTGATCTTTTTAACTTACACTATCGTGTAGAATCACCCCTTGAAGTTAATGCACTTTACCCCCGGACACCCTGTATATATTGTATGCACTAATGCAAAGGACGTGTCCGTTTCGTCCATAATGTACAAGTATACATTAATTTGTTTATTTAAGTCAACCTCTATACAATGTGTACATAATCAGGGCCTAAGTCATCATTGGGGATGCTGTGTGGAGGGTCATTTTGTGGAAAGGAAGGAGTGAACCTGGATCTTGAAGAGAGTGAAGAGAGAAGAGACCCATGTTGTAGGAGTGTATTTGCGGCACGTTCCAGAGTGGAATATACTCTCAGTATCGTCCTGATAAAAGACCACCATTCAGAATTGAAACGATGTTTGAAATGGCTTTAGCCGTTTTTCTGAATAGATCTGAATTACTGAATAGACTGTTCGCGACCAGATCTGAATAGCCAGGAACTTCCCCACCTTCCTCTTCCCCATATCCTTCCTCTCCCCACCAGGCGCGGCCTGTGCCTCAAATTATAGATGGTTCACCAAGCCATTCATAAAAAACGAAAGGTTGATATTATATTTAAAAAAAAATCTAGACATCATGCATAATTTTACATTATTTGCTAAGTATCTAAAAATATCATGTAACTGTAATAGTAAAAATATCGTGCGATGTAAAAACATGCTGAGAGTTTAATATAGTGAATTGACCTGCCAGGTAAGTAGGTATGTTTTATGTATCTGTTTGTAAATTCAAATAATAAAAATACATATAGCCTAGGAACTCATAATAAATTGTACAACGCAACATAACTAAAACGGCGCTCTAGTAATTATCCAATTATTATAGAATTATTCTGGTATCAATATTTTTAGAAGCATTTTACACTCCATTACTATTGATATTACATCTATTAGAAGATTAGTGGAAAGGGTGGGTGTGATATCCATTTAAAAATACTCAACCTTCCAAAGATAATAATAATAACGCAATAATCCAATAATAATAATTAACACACAAGAAACGTTTCACTCTGCGGCGTGGATCGCCAATATCGCCATTTACTGTCGTGAAAACTTCGATCAATAGGTGACAAACAAATAATAATGTCAAAAAGGTACATCCCAAGGGCTCGAACAAGATAATGTCACACGAGACGCATAGCTGACCCTTTGACTAATGGTTACATTTTAGAAGGGAAATATTATTACTTAATATTATCTTGTTCAAACCTTACTACCGCTGGAACCAAAGCTTCGGAATATTTCCGAAGAATGCCGAAGCTCTTCGGGTCGGCCGTGCAGCGCACGGTAAGCCGATTTTTAGTATGACATGTTTCTGACGTTTTGGGATTTTTTACTACGAGGATCTTCGACCAAGTATACCCTAGACAAGCCCTTTCATAGAGAACATCATAATAAAAATAACACCAGTAACAGTAATTTCGCAACAAAACTCTCCTTCGAATTCCGCCATCTTGCATACGCGTTCCCGGCAAAATAGAACCGACCACCGAGCTATCCTGTTGTGTAATTCTTCGCACTCACACATCAATAGTTCGTTCACGTTTTGGTCTCATGAACAGTTTCGACAACCAGTGGTTTTCAAAGGGGACACGACGCATTTATAAATTTAAATGGATTTTTTTTTAAACTTTATTATGATAAGCGATTCAATTCGGAGGCGAGTATGGGTACCGCCCGCGCTGCCTCGAGAAACAATTTATTAGATAACCAACACTCTGCCATAGGTCACCCCAAGTGGTTCGCAACATTAGGTGACTAAGCAGGGGTGCCCCGGTTAATGGAGTGATATTTGTCCAGGTCTTGGCGTCGAAAATCACAGGATTCTGTTCTGTTTTGCAAAAAGTATTAGCCAAAAACTATAATCTTTCTTTAAAGTTTTGAATCAGTTGCTGAAAACATTAAGTTTTTTTGCGTATAATAAATAAAAAATGACAAAAATTCGTGGTTACTTAAGACCCGGCATTAAGCGCTCAAAAAGAAGATAAAGGGGAGATATGTTAATAAGAAAGTTAGAAGGAGCGCGCTTATATTAAAAACGATCATATTTAAGCGAAAATTGTTAAAATGTTTAATAAAACATGATTCGTTTAAAATACAACAAGAATCTTGCGGGAATTATTTAAATAGCATTTAAAGAAACAATGAATTATGATTTTTTTCAATAATTTATAATAATTATAATAATAAGAGCATATCTTACGATTTTTTCTGCCAGGGAATTTCATATAATTACCCTTTCGGTATATAAATATTTTAAAGAAAGACAATCATTCCCGGGTTACGAATAGCCCAACAATGTTTGAAAATCTCCTACTACCGCCACAGAAAGCCGAAAATATTGCTTGTGTCGTGATGGAGGACTTAGCCAGCCGAAGAATCGAACACGCGACGCCCAGGTGGGACCCAAGCGCTATACCCACTCAACCACTGATCGGTCAAATATTATCTATTATATTATTATCGTCAAAAATAACATGTATTTTTTTTAAATTTAAAAACTTAAAGTGTTCAAGAGAAATATATTATAAAACGGTAGAAATTCGGAATGCCGTGGCTTAAGATAGGTTAACTTTACCTTTATTGAAGAAGAGTGCATCTGTTCTTCGTTGAGATCTGTGTTTAATGTATTTTATAGGTTTCCGTTTTACAAAATAACTAAAATTTTCTTGGCAAAATATTGTACTTATAAATATTGTAATTCCAAACGAAAATAAACCAACACCATTTATTGGTTTTACCTTGAACGTAGTAAATATTTGTCTGGCAATTTTGACAAACTATTAACTGCCAAAATTGAAAGTACTTTTATAAGTTCGTTAATATTATCAAATGAAAAAGTCGAGAACATTGTTTTGGCCCTGCGGATATAATATTTTCACCTACGGCGCTTTATTTTTACCCACTTAGATAGTTTTATTACAAATTTTGTTTTACAATATATAAAGTAGGTTTGCGACTCCACCGACAACAAAGTTAACCAGGTAATGTTATACATACCCTCCCACCAAGGTCCCCATACAAACTAATAATGGATACAATAATAATACTTCGACTAAACAGGTTGATTATTCCTAAAAAAAGCAGCGGGGGTGAATTTAAAAGCGGGTCGCGCTTTAAAAAAGTTTGAACACCACAGCCATATTGTGACACAGCACTCATTGTATGTATGTAGTCGGTCTGTCGTGGCGTCACAAGCATCGTGGAGAGCAGAAACATTGCCAGAAACAAAATTAAGAACTTTCCCTTTGTCACGTTCATGAATGCAGTGCCTAAAAGCTATCTGTAAGACATATATTTTCTTTTACATTGAGATAGCTGACTACATTTTCAAAAATAAAGTCCGCGGCGTGTATCTTGTACAATACTCGGAAGTGTGATATTTTTGTGTTTGAAAAAAATTAACGCGGTCCGGACGGCTAACACAAAAAATAGTTTCAGTGTAGACCTTGAAGAACGATAAAAGGTAAAACACAAAGCTCAATGCGATATAAACGGTTCAAAACAATGCACGGACTTTTTCATAAATGGACCTTGAGTCAATTTTCTTTTTCAGCCCGGCGTCATTTTGCCTTTCACAGGGCTTGTCTAGAAATCACAGGTCAATGACGAGGATCATTCAAATTACGGGGCGCTTAGCTCTGGCGCGCGGTTTGGCATTGTACCTACCTCGGTTCCTCGCTCCTAGCGGGTAGCCGCCGTAACTGGCGGGTGGGAACAATGCGTTTATTTGGCCGTAATACATTGTTAATTGTTAGATTAATAAATAATTATAATTAAATTTAAAGATTGTGCTCAATTTTATCAATTTAATAAATAAACACATTACGTAGAAATACGATGAGTTGTAAAATGATGTTGAATTTTTTTGGCGGTTCAGCGCCCCATTGCACGTTAGCGCCAGCCGCGCCTGCTCACCACTATCTTCGGCATCATAACATACCCTAATCCATGCCAGAGTCTCACTGACTCCAGACGGTAGCAACTTGGACTCTTGTGAGGTATTCACATTAAAAAGGGTGGAAACATAGAGGCCCGCAAATCCACAGCCGAGACAATTTTTTTTTTTTTTTTTAATTTTTTTTTTTTTTTTTTTTGGTACAGTACATACAATAGATACATAAATATAATAAAAGTATATAAAAAAAACTTAATACAATTATTAAATACAGATATACATATTTTTTAAAAATGTTCTCCCATAATAAGCAAATGCTTGTGTGTACGGGAGGAAGTATTATTTGTTAGGTTATTTTGATTTTTTTTTAAATTTAGTTATATTAAGAATAAGAGAAACATATGTGTGTATATGTATATATTTTTTTAATTATTATTTATTTTTTATTGGTTAAGGTTTTCAGTATATTTTTTTAACTGTGTTTTGAAATTTTTGAAACTGTCCTTAAGGGATCTTATATTTTCTGGTAATTTATTAAAGAAATTTGTTCCTAAGTATTTATAGTTTTGTTGACCCAAAGTTTTTTTACAAATGGGAATTGGTAACATGTATTTTTGCCTGAGATTTACTGTGTTTTTTAAAGGTATGGATTTGTTTAGGATATCCTCTTTGTAAACTTGTAAGGTTGAATGATACAGGAAGAGAGTATTTAATTTTCTGACTTTAAATTCTTTGAATATTAGTTCAGATGGATAAAGAAATGATTTCTTTAATATTATTTTAATTATTAGTTTTTGCGCAATGTGAAGAGATTGTGTGTGAGTTTAATAGGCGCCGCAATAAAGAACGAGTCTGTGAAACGACCCGTTCTCACGTGACAAATGTCAACTATTAGGTGTTTGTCAATGTTTGGTGTGTTTCCCGACTATGCAGTCTATGTACCGGTGTCGAAGGAATCAATGGCGATAGTTTCTCTGAACATCTTTCATTGAAATACCAGTAAAACAAGGACGGCATTCCCACCCGACGCCTGTGCTCCAAATATTGTAATCCGTGTATTAAGATAGAAGAATATATCAAAAGGACTGCCCATTTCCGCAGAGTAGAGAGGTGGCTGCCAAATTCAGCCGTGGGGCGCACTTGCGATTTGCATAGCGTTATCAGTTGGGTACTATTAAAACATCTGCGGGCCCTGTGCAGTAGGCCCTGCTTCCGAGAACCTAACTTAACTCTGATTTCGATGGAGCCCCCGTACCTATCAGAGCAAATTAATAATGAGAAATCGTTTATATTTTATTTATTTAATTGGAAATTGGTGACTTATTGCCAATCTCCCCATTACGTAGTTTCCAATTTATAATATTATTTCAAGGGGGGGAGCCCTTAACAAGCTAGCTAGCAAGGATGTCAAGAAAATACTATAAAAATGCAGAGGCTGCTCTACGTTCTTATATATAGATATTTATAAAAGTAGAGTTTTGGTTTGAATCTTAACTTAACACAGACGGTACTACAGTTACCTACCGCCTACTTTGGAAGAAGTGCCAATATAACATGAGCGTGAATAGGCTACTTGCATGGATTTCGTAACGACTTGGAAAAAATCGTATTGATAGATTTTTTTACTAAGATTACGAAAATGTTAATAAACATTTTTAGAAATGTAGATTTATTTTTTATTTTTAAATAAATAAATCCATTATTTGGGCCCGTGACGTCACTACATGTAAATGTCCCGTCTCCAAAAATTTTCCTATTAATTTTGTAAAATTCCATACTGATTTATTTTTTTTCTATATGGCAACACTTTGATTTCAGGCGAATTTTTGAATTTGACATTTAACGTTCAATAGATTTATTGTTTGTTCTCTGCGAACTTATCATTTGGTTTGATTTTTTGACAGATGTTATGAAGAGAACCCCGTACATTTTATGCTGTCTGTACGTGTTTTAGAGGTATAATGGTAGTGGTGCTGATTTTAACAAAATCAAATGTTATAATATTCTTATTATTATTATAATTTACAAGTAAACGTATATTATATTGGATTTAGTAATATAGACGTTGAACATTATAATGATTTATGATCAATAAGATGGATCAAGGGAAAAAATATTTATGAGATGTAATATTTTTGGTATGCCTCGTTATTCTCCTGTGCCCATTCTTGTGGAAAACGTTCTTTTTTTAAATGATTTTCGGCTATGTAATTATCGTTTTTTCGCACCCATAAAATTATATCCCGTCTTACCGGTTTATAAAAAATGGTCGGATTTTTCAGATTGAAATTTTCAAAAAATTGCCAAGGTTTCAAAAAAACGATTAAAAAAATACAGAATGTCTTAGAATATTTGCTTAAACCGTATTTTTTTTTAAATGAGATGCAAGTGGCCTATTAAAGGCTGAATTTCTTTAACTTTTACCTCTGTCTAATAAAAGCCATATTTTTACATCCATGGGTGTAACACATAAATAGATAGAAAGATTAAAATGAATGAAGGCTAAATTTTGTCAAATTAGATATTGCAGCGCCCTTGAGATGATTTTTCTGCGCCGTTATTCGTATCCAATTATTATATATTATAATGCGTGCCTTTGAAATAACTGCACTTTTTTTTCAGAGATTTTTGAAGTGAAAACTTCTTTAGCACCGTTGTGATTTGAAATTCGATGAAACGAAAACGCGGCATTAAAAATAGACAAACACATACATTAGGATTTAGCCTACGAGAGAATGAGAAGAATTATCGGTTTCCTCTTTGTGCGGTGCTTCGTAGCCTATCGATCTCCTTTTTGTGCGGTGCTTCCTAGCCTCCCCATTTTTGTCTACTTTAGTTTTCTGTAGGCTTCTACCGCGTGTGAACACTGTGAACTGCACACAATTTTTTCTTTATTCATTGTTTTGTAATTACATAATTTGAGCTTTTTTCAATCACCATGCCCGTATTGTGGTGATCATGGAACTAAGATTGAAGTGGTGATCTATTTTATATACAGTGTTATAAAATTAAAGAATATTTTATTTATTTATTTATTGTTTGTTTATAAATATTACATAATACAATATAATGAACTTAAAATGTCCAACTAGGCAATTGCCCGTTTTAGGACATTCCAATATGATAATGTTTTTACATGTAAATATAGTAAATTATAGTAAGTTATAGTGTTGACTATTCTGTTGGTAAAATAATACATATGTATATTCATATTCTAGAATATTTTCAGTTATACCATGACATTTTTTACTATTGTTTAGCTGACATAATAAACTAAAGTAATATTAATAGATAAAACTAGAAAAATGAATTTGAAAATGAAAATGAATGAAGAAATTCTGATGGTAAAATAATACATATATATAAAACTAGTATACTTTCAGTTATACCACGACATTTTTTTTTACTATTGTTTAGTTGACATAATAAACTAAAGAAATGTTAATAGATAAACAAGAAAAATGAAAAATAAAAACTGAAAGTAAAGAAGGAACTTTTCCTTTAAGGAAAAATATCACGCAGAATTGAGCAATTTTCGAACTTACTTTATGTAAAAATACAGTTACTTTAATGCTAATATAATACCAATATAAATTAAAATGTAAAGAAAAACAAAAAGTATATAAGAATGTATAAATATTATAAGAATGTTATGTATAAAATGTTATAAAATTAAAGAATATAAAGAAATGTAAGTGAATCTTACTTAATATTTATAGATGCCAAAGTTTGTATGGTAGTATGTGTGTTTGTTACTCTTTTACGCAAAAACTAAGACTTACAACAATAATATAGCTCATACATCGGAATAACATATAGGGTATAATTTATAAAGCTAGCTAGGAAGGGGACGCGGGAGGGGAACGGGGACGTACGGGAAAGGGATTCAGGGAGAAACAATGTATTTCTTTGAATATGGAATTACAAAGCATGCCTGGAACCAGTTGGAATAAAATAAAATAAAAAAAGTATGAAATAATACTCGTATAGTGGATATAAAACAATATTAAAAAGTATGTAATTTAAAAATATATAAAATTAAAGTAAGTACTATAGAGGAAGCAAATAGGAACAGATAATTATAATGATGATATTTTATATGTGTGTATTAAGTTACATTGGTAAGATGGTAAGTACATTATTTTTCAGTAATTTTTGTACAAATGAATTTATTACTGTTATTTCAATTACTGTTATATCAAACGTTTTTTTTATTTTTTTATTTTTATTTATTTAATTACAGAATACATTTTGTACAAAAAAATTTGAGTAGACCCACAAAGCTGTCATATGACAGCTTGTCTGCAGGTTCTAACAATTTAAACATTCTTAATATAATATCTAAGAAAATATTTGTAAATACATTTATAGTTTTAAGGAAACATTAGAATAGATCACATAGTAATATTAGATAATTTAACTTACAATCATAAATATATAAGATATTTCAATATACCTGCCTAATAACAAGATATGTAGGCAGCTATATTAAGATATTCAAAGATACATGGAGTTTTCGCTCATTAACCATAGTTTTATCATTATAGGACATAGTCTCTCATTTTTTTCAAATTTTATATTTTTATTGATTTTATTGAAAATCACTGGTATTAGATATTCAAGAGTACGGCTTCCATATTTATTTAATATTCGAGGAGTTTTTAGGCCCTTTCCTTCTCTAAATCTTGTGGTATGTTTGTGTACAAGTAGGTGTTTGTAAGGGCTTTCCCCCATATTATCCATAATAGTAGTGAACCAGTGGAGACCTTTTACTGTAAGTAAGCTCTCTGAGCCATACAGTAGTTTTAAGTTATGTCTCTGTTTGTAAATATTTGTTGTTACAATTTTTTTTATTATGGCAGTTTGTAAATTTTCAATATATTTAATGTAAGTAGTGCTTGCATGTCCCCAAGTTCGAATACCATATCTAAGGATGGATTCTACCATACAAAAATATATGAGTTTAAGAGTACAATGAGGCAAAATAAATTTTAATTTGTAAAAGTTACTAGCTAAGGATCTGAGCTGGTTACAAATTTTAGCCACTTGTTTATCCCACTTAAAATTATTATCAACAATTATTCCCAGATAAGTATATTCATTTGTGAAATCTATTTTTTCACAGTCACAAACATTAATAATTCCTCTATGTATACAGTCAAAGCTATGAGCGGTTATTTTAGGAACATTCCACATTTTCAAACTTGGTGATTTTATGTACATGCATTTGGTTTTTTTACATTAATAACTAATCCTACATCATGAGCCCATTTGAGAAGCTCGTTAAAATCTCTTTGTAATTCTTGTATAGCTATTTCAGGATTTTCATTTGATACAACAAGAGCAGTATCATCAGCAAAAATGAATCGACGAGCTTTTTTGAAAATCTTACACATAGCAATTACATATATAATATATAATTTTGGACCTAGAATTGACCCTTGCGGTACTCCCGACTTGATGTATCTTGATTAACTAATTATATTTAAAATCTTCACACTCATTTTTCTATTTGTCAAATAGTTTTTAAAGAATAAGAGGAGTTTACCCCGGATACCTATAAATTCAAGTACTTTAATTATTTGTATATGGCTAAGTGTGTCGAAAGCTTTTGAGAAATCAATAAATAGAACTAATACATGTTGTTTACAGTTTAGTTGTGAATTTATATGATTAGAAAAATTTTCGAGCAATTCATCAATAATACTCAGATTATTTAAGTATTTATCTAAATTTATTGATATATATTTTTCTAATATTTTTTCTAATGCAAGAAGTAAGGAAATCGGCCTGTAATTGTTTATTAAAGGGTGATTTCCATTTTTAAAGATAGGCCTTACAATACTATATTTTAGTTCATCGGGAATATGGCCCGTATCAATTATTCTGTTAATTAAGTGGGCGATTATGGAACTAAGTAATTTAACATGTTTTTTCAAATCATACATACGAATTAAATCTATGCCTGGTGTCTTGGAATTTTTCATACCTCCGATAATTAATTCGATTTGCTTTGTATTTGCTCGTGGCAGATACATTGTGTGATTTAAATATTCCGGCGTGAACACCAAAAATTGCGAAAATTTGTAATTGACATCCTAAATATATTTTTTTTACAAATCCTCTATTTAGTTCTTTGATCCTTGTAAGGGAGCAGGCCCAGCAACAAATCTCCCAGATCCCAGTTGACATCCAATTAAGAAGACTGCGAGACAAGCCGAGGAGATGCAGAGATTAAACCAAGTGCACATGTGTAGATTGTTCAGATACGAGAGCTTTTTAAACCGTTGCACAATCGCCCCAAGCTCTGTCAACTACGTACTGATAAAGTTGGATATTTTGCTCTTTGGAATCTTAGAGTAAGTTTCTCTAAGGGTGGAGTAGCCCCTTGTCCCTGGCATGGTGCCCTTATTTTATATCTTTAGTAAGCGCTTAGTTTCCTGCACTGTCCACTGCTCCACCCTATGACGTAGCGGTTGAAGAGAAAGGGAATTCCACCCTCATCTCCAATTCTCTTGTGGTCCTGTCGGCTGGAGTGAGTTACTTAGTCCCCTGGATTCTTCAGAGGTCTCTTCTCCACTCTCCCACCATCTTCATACGGGTCACATCTGACCACTGTGCTGCCGGAGACGACGTGAAGGGTTCGAAGGACCACTTTCCCTTCCCACTGCTCACTGCAGAAGCTGTATAAACTGTCAGATGATCAGGCATCATGTCTGTCTTATGTACTGAAATAAAAAGAAAGAAAAAAGTGATAAATTATTTTTGGTGGGGATATTATTAACTGCAAAAATCGAGGCAGTCAGAGTCTGTCAAATACGAGTAGAAAATATAAAAAATGGAACTACAAAACTTGTAGTCTGTCAACACCAATTTACCTGTCAAATATTATTTTAAAGTGCAATGTCACTGAAAATACAGAACACTGTAAACGCATTTAAAAATACATTTTTTTCTTTAAAAAAAATTAAATCGAAGAAATACTGTTGTTAAGTTACCTGCTTAATGACATAAATTTGATTAAATTGTGTTTTACAAAGTGATTGGCTTTCATTTAATTTAACATAAATTTGAATTTAACAGTAGGTAGAAAGGAAGAATCATTAATGGTGAGTTTAGTTACACTACTTTTAGATCTGACTGATCGAAATATACTCAGATCTAAAATTAGAGAGATGTTCTAAAGCCTGGACAACGCTAGTAGGTACTTAAACTCATATTAAATAAATGTGAGCAATTTCTACAGTGCGCTTAAATATCGTTATTCTTCATTATGTTAACATAAAATTGCAAAGATATAATATACCTATATTCAATTCTAATTTTGAGATCAGTGGAATGAAAAAAAATTTTCACTTTCATGCCATGCTTTTTTTGTTTCATTTTCAATTTAATTTTTAATAAAAATTTAGGTTACACAGCTTTAGATTATCACCATGATTATATTTTTAGTATTGCCATTTGACCTGCAGTGGCGCCCTCCCATGTTTTCTACTCTTATTCGACAAACTGTACAACTTCAATCACATTATGGAAGTTAAGATTTAACTGAACTGGACCTAAAAACGAAATTTACCTACAGACCATTCACGGAGTAGGTATTTATTGAAGAGATTGTGAATCGGTTGGCTGGTACGCCCAGCAATTAGTGAATGCAAATTAGACTTGAATTGGATTCGAATTTCTTCTTTGTCCATTCAGACGTTCGTTCGTTCATTGAATGTTTTCTCGAATTACGAATGTCTACATATCGAAATCGATGTGCAATTCATATTATTACTAGTGCAAACCAATGAAAAATCATGGGATGTTATAAGTATAGTAGGATTTGTAAAGCTGGAAGTATTTATAAAATGTTTGCCTAAGGGTCTTATGACCTATCAAAAACAAATATAGGTATATTGTAAATTTTCTTTACAATTTTTTTTTCATTAGCGTTTTAGTAATTACCGTGACTGTTCACGGTTACGTTACCGTGATGCAAAAAAGCCATAAACATACGTTCCTTATCGCTATAATGCTGCAGGTCTTTCAAAAGATGAGATACACAATGTACGGAGGTCCGTTTCCTCTGAAGGAAAAGTCATCATTTTTTTGCATCATCTCTCACATACCGCACCGTGACGTCTCCGTAGACCCCAACAAATACATGCCGTGACGATAATTTTGGAAGTATGGAATATAGTTAAGTTATGAGGATAATATTGAAGTGTGAGAGAATTCCAAAAATTCTAAAAAGTCAAATGTCAATGCGCTGATGGTTTTGCTTTTGTTCTAAAAAAACAACAGTCGAAAATGAGACAAATGGTAAACGTATATCAGCCTCACAACTTACCCCAATTGGGGATGCCATAGTTTCACTGGCTCCAAACGGGAGCAGATGGGACTCTTGTGAGGCATTCCAGTATAAAAAATAAATAAAAAAAATCTGCTTTAATGTTAATTTAAGGTTTTTAAAAACTAAAAGTTAATTTTAATAGTATTTTGTTTCTGTTTGGAGTAAAGAAACTTCGGGAAATTGTGGGAGAATTTGAACATCTATTGTGGGTATTTTAAAACAGTTTGCATTAGCCTTGGTAACCACTCAACCACGGAGGCCGTCAGAAACGTATTGTACTAAGATTGTACTAAAATAATTTAATGTATGAAAGCCCATTTTTAATGGACCCGCATTCTGCATAGAAGCTCGCTTGTGTTGCCGTGTAAACAGCAATACAAACTACACTCATACATATTCAAAAGCAATTTAAGTTAGGAGTGCCGATACAGTGAGTTATTGTTTACCCAACTGATTCTTTCGCCTGTTTCGGTCTCTGTGAGACGTGGGTATAATTTAAACATAACGGTTGTTCATATTGTTGTCCCGGATTAATACAAAAGCCTCAAAAAAGTTGTGTACTGTGAACCTGTTGGGTAAAATGGACTACAGATACTAATATCTACAGCCTGTATGTCGGACGAATATCTACAGCTCATATGTTGAACTAATATCTACGAACTTCAGAGTGTTGACTAATATCTACAGAGCGTAGGTTGGACTAATCAGCTAAATGTGATTTTTACATACATACTTACATAAATGAAGTTTTTTAAACTGCATACGCAATATTACGTTATTCCAATATGCTATACATAATTGCAAATCCAACCTCTGCCAGTGCTGTAGATATTCGTCAACACTTTGGTTCTCATAGATATTAATCAACAGTTTGAGCTGTAGATATTCGTCAACACTTTGATTCTCATAGATATTAGTTCGATTTTTTCAGTTTTTGGAATTCCTGTAGATATTAGTAGACACCTCCGTAAAATGGTGTTGTATTTTGTGCAACAGGTACCTACTTACTGAAGAAATTCCGGCAAAAAGCTAGAAAAGGGGCGATGAGCTAAACAAGTTCGGAGTACCTACTCTGTTTGCATTTTAGATCCACGTATTTTTTTAAATATTCCTTTTAATAATTTTTAAAAATTCTTTTAATATTCCCACGTTTACGGAACAGCGACGGTAGAAAAAAAGGCAATAAACATAGTTTTATCACAATAATGCTGCAGCTCTTTCTTACACGTACATATTGTACGTACATCTGTTTCCTCCAAACTTACTTATATGTACTACTTTTTTCCTTTGGAGGAAACAGATCAACCAACAGAACAACAATTAAATAAGAGACAAAGATGAGACACATTGTATGTACGTCTGTTTCCTCCAAACTCACATTTTTTCCTTTCGAGGAAACAGAGCAACGTCCATTGTGTGTCTCATCATCTATCTCACCGTGATTTAATGCGTAAGAAAGAGCTGCAGCATTATTGTGATAAGGAACGTATGTTTAATTTCTTTTTATTATTTATGCATTTTTTATTTTTATTTTATTTTTATTAATAATTTTTTTTTTGTTACATACATAAAAATATTACAAAAACATTTCTTTTGATAAGAAGTAAAAAAAAGGAACTATAAAATTAAATATGTAGCTTAAAGATAAACAATAATACAATTTAACAAAAAAAAAAAGATATTACAATAGTATACATATATGTATGATAACAAAAAAAAAAATCCCACATAGGCATCGCCAGTTCGTGGGTATATTTAAGTTTTTTTTAATGCAGTTAAGATTAAACTTTAAATTAGTAAATTAAAACATAATTATGGCAAATTAAACTTTAAATTAGTAAATTAAAACATAATTATGGTTTAACATATTTATAGAACAAATAATTCCGTACTTACAAAACTAAGTTAAGAAAAGAAGAAAAAAAAAATATATGAAAAACAAAAAAGGTTAAATAAAAATTAGGATTTGTAAAGTTATAACAGGTATGATGTTATAGCAGGTATGTATTTGTGTCATTTGTAGTTACCCAAGTCTTTATTAATTTTTTGTATATGTTGTAAGAGGATATGTTTTTACATTTAATTTCTATAGTCTGATACAGTGCATTATAGATTTTTGGTGCAATGAAAACAGCATGTCTCTGCGCAAGCCTAGTTTTGCATAGGGGAACCTCAAATGCATTATTCACTCTACTGCTGGAGCGATTTTCGTTTTTTGTAAAATATACATTTCGTGAAAATATATATTTCAGACATTGCATACAGTAGATTTTACTTATATCTAAGAGTTCAGCTTTTTGGAATAATTGCAAGGAGGGGTAGGTAACATGTTTATGCAACATTATTTTTATTATTAATTTTTGAGTAATTTCTAGTTGCTTAATATGGGCATCATAAATACCCCCCCCCCATCCAATTATTCCATAAGATATTGATGGTTGCACCAATGCATGATATACCAGTTTCAATATTTTAATATCAACTATGTTATTTAATCGTTTAAAAATGTAAGTCAAATACCTAAGTTTATTTACAAGGTTTTCTACGTGATTTGTCCATTTTAGTCGGCTGTCTATAATAATTCCTAAGTATTTAACTGTGTTCCCCGAATTCATTTCTATACAGTTAGAACACAAAACAGGGTTGCAAGAATTGATGTGAAACCTTATATTTAGGTGAGTTAAGGTTGCCGCCCTTTTGGTATTATAGAATGGAATATACATAGTTTTTTCACAGTTCAGAATTAGGAGGTTTTGGTTCAGCCATTCTTTGACAATGGATGTGCACTTATTTGCGTTTTCAGAGACTTCTTTCCATGATTTACAATGGACTGTGATTGCAGTATCATCAGCATACGAGAATCGTTTTCCCGGAATACTGATATTACACAGGTCATTGATATAAATTAGGAACAATAAAGGACCGATAACTGCTCCTTGTGGAACCCCATGTCTCACATATTCTGGTTTACTAATATTATCACCAATTTTTGTACATTGTCTGCGATCAAGTAAATAATTTGTTAATAGTGACAGACAATTATTTTTAATTCCAATATTATTTAGTTTTCTAATCAGTTTATTATGATTAACGGTATCAAATGCCTTTTTTAGGTCTAAAAAGATTGTTAAGCTTTTCATATTTAAGTCAAGATTGGTGTATATATTTTTTGTTAGATTAAATAAAGCGTCATCTGTACTAAGAAGACCTGTTCTGAAACCATATTGATTTGGGGACAAAAGTGCATTTGATTCTAGAAACTCTAGTACTTGTATTTTAATAATTTTTTCTAATATCTTCGCTAGTTGGGATATTAGCGATATTGGTCTGTAATTGTCAAGTTTAGAGATTGATCCAGATTTATGTATTGGTACAATATTGGAGAGTTTAAAAGCGTCTGGGAAAACGTTTTTTCCAAAACAGGAATTAAAAATGTGTTGTAAGGGCTTCAAAATGTGTTGTTTATTAGATTTGATAGCGATGGCGCTCAATTCATCTGGACCATTGGCTGTATTTGTGTTAAGATTGTCAATGTGTTTTATTATTTCAGATTCGGTAATACGTTTAAATTGGGTTAAATTAGGACTATTTTCAGAGTGTTCATCCATTTGAGTGTGTTGATGTATATGGTTTTGAAATGAGGGATTGTTATTTATTATATCTGAAGCAACATTTGTTAAAAAATCATTGAATTTATTTGCAATATTTCTTATATCCGTTATGACTATTTTATCATCTGTAACAATTTTTTCAGGGAATGTTTTTACTTTATGTTTTCTATTAGTTATTTCATTTATGACTTGCCAGGTTTTTTTAGAATCATTATCAGCTGTTTGTTATTTTTAGTATAATACTCTTGTTTACATTTTTTTATAAGAATATTGAAAAAATTTCTATAAATGATGTATTGCTGTCGTAAATTTTCATTGGGTGGAATGTTTTTAGCCATACAATAATTCTCATGATTTTTGTAAATTTTGTACAGTTTGTTCCTGTGTTGGCTTGCAATTATCAAGCCACGCGTGATCCATGGTTTAATTTTTTTATGTTTGCTTCTAGGTATTGGTGTTGGTTCAAGACTATTCTTGATATTATCATTTAATATTGAATAGAAGGTGTTTAGTGATTGATTTGGGTCATCATTGGATAAAACTGAGTTCCAAGTTTCTTTTTTTTTTTTGTTTAGGGTTTGATAGTTAATTTTATTTTTTCCCACTTGTTGGGCTTTAGTTGTATGATGATACTTTAAGGTACTGTGACCGAAAAAAGTTGGGAAATGAACGGTTATATCAATTTTTAGGACAGCTGATTGGCGTATACAATTTTTATTGGTTTTAAGAAATATGTGATCAAGACAAGAACCGTATCTGGTAGGGCTATTTATATAAAATAGATATCCTTCGCTGTATATAACATTTAGATATTCATTTGCAATTGGGCTCAGGATGGAATGTTCTATGTTAATATTTATATCCCCCACGATAAATGAGAAATCTGATTGGTTGCAATTATTTTCGTTTTGAAATATTTTAATTCTGTGATAAAAGATTTAGAATCTAAAGAAGGGGAGCGATATACAGCAATTATAGAGTATTTTTTATTGTTTAGCTTGAATGATAAATGTATGGCATTTGAAAACTTAAATTTTGGGATGTTTATTATTACATCAGTTATTTTATGTGCACTATAGAATATCGTTAGACCGTCATGCGAAGTATGTTTAGAAGGAAGTGAGTAAGTCTTATAATCAGAGATGGAGTAAGGGATTAGTTAACGCATTTGCGTTTCCGTAAGTATAATAACATTTGGTTGAAATCCTAGAGAGTTAAGGAAAATACAAAATTCATCAAAATGTTTATGAATACTGCGGATATTTAAATTTATTATGTTGAAGTCAGTATTTCCTTCACTTATGTAGTTATTTAGTTCTGTAGTATCCTCACATACCTTTGTGTCTATTAACGTAAAATCATCAGTGAGATCCATTTTCACAGAGTATAAAATTTCTTCCTTTTTCTTGTCCCAGTATGTGATTAATGCAATGGTATGTCGTTTGCATCTTTTATGCGTATTATAGGCGAGTCGTCGCCCTTTCTAAGTAAGATTTGTCCGTCCTTCGTCCAAGATTTTCTGTGTTGACTCCGAGTACTTCATTTCTTGAGGGGTAAGTATTCCTTTAATTTATTTTTTTTGTTTAATTACCTTATCCTTTGTCTCTTTTGAATTGAATTGGTTGGAAGTAGTCCGCTTGGCCGGATTGTTATAGTAGTTTACCAAAGAATTATTTTTTAATAGGTCGCTGCAGTCAAGGGCCGACATCAGTAGTTCAATGGGTTTTCGTACATTATCATTTTTCTGTACTTCGATTCCTTGTATTTCAATAGAATTTTCAAGCGCGCTCTGTTGGATGTGGTTTACAGTTAATTTGAGATTTTTTACCTCTCTTTGCAATTCCTCGATTTTCGCTTCATTTTTTTTTGGTGATCATTTGTTCTTTTTATTTCTTTCTCAAAATCATCAATTTTGTTTGTGCAGAATTCTACGCTCTTAACTAAGTCTTTTATTTCGTTTTTAATATCCAAAAACAATTTATTTATGTCTGTCTTTGTAAAATTTCTTAGTTGAAGGTCGATTCTATCACTCATTGTTTGTAGTAGTTGTTCTTTAAAGTTTTCAAATTTTTGATCCATATCATTTTTAGGGGGCATTTTTTTTTTTGGCTCTTGAGGTTAATTAAACCGCATTAAACCGCTTACTCGTTAATACGGAATACTTTTTATCCAAACAGTTCGAATTACCTTTATTATTACGAAAAGTGAGTATTTATGTCCGGGGAGACCAAAAAACATGCAAAAATGTGCATTTAACATTTTAATTTTGTTAAAATTAATTCACTCGCGCGGTAACGCCATGTTTTTTTTTTATTTTAACACATCATAGACACTTCACCAATGTTGCCAATCATAGAAAAAATATTTTTGCGTAAAGCAAAGTGAATGCATCATTGACAAGTTTGTACCTGTATTTATAACAGTAGAACATGGAAAGAAATGTATTAAAATAATTACACAAACCCGCTAGACAAACCCTGCTTTGCACAACAAACCATTCAAAACCTGGGATGTTTTTTAAAAGTATGATGAAATGCGAGTTTATTTTAGAGAATTTATTTTATAAGATTGGCACTTCCAACAAATGTCATATATTTGATTGTCTATTAGTTAAAAAAGGAACATTCCGTATTATCCGTGCATCAAACTTCGACAACACGAACGTTCCGTATTATCCGTGAGGTGGACTAACTGCATATTTACCATTATTGACAATGTTTCCTTGTTATGTTGACTCCGCCCAACGTTCTCACAGCTCCCACAAAATCACCCCTACCACTACCTCCACATAATAAAATCTTATCATTTCTGTACTTGTATAATGTTAGATAAGTTTTAAGATTGCTAGTGAATGATACGAGTGTAGCAATAAATAAAAATTAAGTAACAAATTTTTAGGTTAAATAAAACTCTCAAAAACAAAATATCTTAAAACCTTTGATCATGTATTAATTTACGGTCTTACAAACTAATATATTTCAGATTTTTTGACGCACTTATTTTGCTTAGACATTATTAAAAAAATAAAAATATTTGGTAAATATCGGTTCGGACTGGCCACGCTTATTACGAATAATTTTTAGAAAAAAACTTTAGATTCGCCTTAATTACTATTAAAGGAAACTTTTTGGCTTTGGGGCGGCGGAAAATAATGCATTTTAATTTTCAATTGTATAAAACCAAAATTTACTTCGCGAACCGACCCAGCGAAATTCCGCGGCCGTAAATGTCACTGTTATGTTGGTATCCTTGATAAATTAGCAAGAGCTCATACGACTGTAGCCGACTTCATGGGATAAGGCGCGTAATTATGAAATTTGTCTAGCGGGCTTGTTTGTGTAACATGGTTTGTGATACAAAAGAATGTGCCCCCATAGACATCCAAATGACTAGACAAGCAGTTACGGGTGAGGGGTCAAACCAAACCATGGAGGGGGAAGAGGGGAAAGATGACTGTGATTCGTTATACAATCAATCTGACAGTAAATAGGCATCTCGCATTACAATATCACCATTTAGTTCTTAAAAGCAAAATCTGCTTTGAATGAATAGACCTTTTTACATGGGAGCGCGAATTGCTTGCCACGATAATAACATATTTGCTAAGGTCAAATGTTCGCCTCAAAAAGACTCGCCCCAATACACATAGCAATATTTTGTTGCCGTGTTTAGTTAAAACACTATTACAAATGTTTCATAATTTACTTACCCCTGTTACCACCGATGAGCACACTGGAGAACCGCCCACATTCGCTATGTGCACATTGATATGTAGATATATTGTATAGAATACGCTACTGTTTTGGCGTTGTATTTCGTTAAATGTATGGATGTTACCTTCTAGCTGTTCACGGCAAGAATGATGACGTCACACATTTTAGATTCAAGCGAGGCTCTATCCCCTCCCCATGGAGCGAGCCGGTTCCAAGGAGGTGCTTCAGCCGGCGCCATGTGGAGGGGGAAATAATACGTTTTTACTCGCGTCAAGGCAAGAAAAACATCCGAGTTTTCAATTAGTTCAGCGGCTACGCTAGGTTTGTGTAACATGGTTTGTGATTCGCGGTATTTCATGTAGGTATCCCATGAAGTCGGCTACAGTCCATAACAGTGACAGCTACGGCTGCGGATTTTCGCTGCGTCGGTTCGCGAAGTGAATTTTGGTTTTATGCAATTGAAAATTAAAATGCATTATTTTCCGCCGCCCCAAAGCCAAAAAGTTTCCTTTTATAGTAATTAAGGCGAATCTAAAGTTTTTTTCTAAAAATTATTCGTAAAAAGCGTGGCCAGTCCGAACCGATAATTACCAAATATTTAAGTTAAAAGTACATCATTTTAATAATTTTGTCTTTACGCGTTTGAGCATTTTAATTGCTAACTTGATTGTAGGTAGCCTATTTTTAATGAAATTAAATCGATATTGAGTAATTAGTTAAAATTGTTGGTACGGAGACAATCGGAGAAAATCAAACTTTCTCATCCTGAACTGCCTGAACTGAATATTTGAATTTCTCGGCTTTTCTCTGCTATAAAAAGCAAGTATTATTCATATAAACCTTACTCTTGAATTACTACATCTATTGGTGAAAACCGCATGAAAATCCGTTGCGTAGTTTAAAAGATCTATGCGCACATACATATTGAGCGACTTCATTTTATACTATGTAATGATTTATTTGTACAGCGCCCTTGGGGTGATTTTCCACGAAAACGGCGCTATATGAATTAGCCAATTATTATTATTATTGTGATTTCGCGAATTATTTTCTGTTGTTGGCTTCTGTATGAAGAAACGAGGGGTGCCAGGTACACCTCGGATAGCAATTCGGGACTATCTACTAGGGCCAGTCAATAAGTAATGCCTCCTATTTTTTTCTTAATACTAATTGTCAAGTAATAAAAAATGCAATTACAGGGTCAAAAACCACACTTTTGATGATTAATTTTTTATTTTTCAATATTATCTCCGTCCATTTCCATAGCTTTGATCCATCTTTTAACAGGGGCATGTATCTGTTGTAAAAAGCACGGTCATATCCAGAACACCATCGCCATAACTTTCCCCGCCGATCACACAGTTTTGATTTTTTTTGTCCTTGGTGAGTTTGTGTGAGGCCATTACTGCCTCTTTGATTCAGGTTAAAAAAATGAACCCATTTTTAGTCTCCGGTCACAATTTTTTCCAGAAACTAAGAACTGCACGTGTTGTGAGGCCATTGTTTTTCTTGTTTCTTTATTCTGGCCGGTTAAGTTTCTTGGTACCCACCTTGCAAAACTTTTGTTAAAAAATCAGTTGTTGAATAATCTTCATCACACTGCTTTTACTTAGGGACAGAATGCGACATCTGTAGTTATCTGGGGTTGCCACGAATGAGTGCAGTCGCTGCAATCAACGGCCTACGCCGCTCCGCTTTTCCTCAGCCAGCGGTATTTGTCCTTCAGCTTGGTTATAGTAACGAACCCATCGTCTAGCAGTGCTGACGTCCACTGTTGCATCGTGGTACACATTTTTCAGTCTTTCACGAATTTGAATTTTTGCGTTTCACCTTCTACAGTCAAGAATCAATCACAGGACCCTATCTATTACGATCGATGTCGGTCATTTTGCAAGCGACTGCAGTGATGCCACCTATTGACGCAAAAAGTTACTACTGCAGCAGATTGTAAAAGGTTTGAGGAATAGCACCAAGTTCAATAATTTCTCTTAACTGACTTTATTTAAGTAGAAAAAAATAGGAGGCATTACTTATTGACTGACCCTCGTATTTTATTTTTTAGCTGATTATATATAGAAACAACACATCTGACAATATTCGTCTTTTTGAGTAAATTTTTGATATAAGCGTAAAGAGTAAGTTTACACACTGAAGCAACAACTAACTACAAATACATTTATTTATTTATTTATTATAGATAATATATTACAAAATTATTACATAAAATTTATAATACATTACTCCCAATGAGTTTAATAAAACTCATTTCGGGAAGGACAACATTATACATCTAAAGGAAAATTATTTTTACATAAGAACACGGAAATCAATGAACAATACATAGATTTTAAAATGGACTAGACACACTTGATACAGGTAATTGAAGAATATACAAGAGTTACAAAGGAAGACAGCTAAATTCGTCACTGGTTAATAAAGTTGCTGAGAAAATATTCTTTTAGAGCCTTTGCCAATATTTTTTTGTTTGATTCTGGTAGTTTTAGGACATTTATTAGGTAATGTGTTGTAAATTTAGTTGTGTGAGTAGATGACGATAGGTGTATTTGATTTTGTGATCGTGTTTTGTGCTGGTGTATATAGGAATTAAAGGCTGGTTTAGTGTTGGTGTGTGAGGAGTGTTGAATTATTTGTAGGATGGCAGTGGTGATGCTATATTTTGGCAGAATGGTGAAGGGAAGAATTTGTGTCAGTGAGTATCTTTGACATGTGTATCCCATGGTAGGTGGTATAATTTTCTTATGGCTCTATTTTGGATTACTTGTATTTCGGATATTTGTTTCTTAGTAATGGTGCCCCAGATACTAACCAGATAACTTAGGTGAGAGTGGATCAGAGCATAATATTATGTGGCACGCAGTAGAGCTGTGGGGAGCACATCTTGAAGTCGATAGAGTACACCAGTTATCGGGGAAATTTTGGATTTAACATATTCAACATGGGAGTTCCATGATAGGTTAGAATCTATGAATAACCCTAAATATTTCGTTACTTGTACATTTGGAGCTTTTCATTTCCAAGAGTAATATTCACGTTCATGTAATCTTTTTTCCCGAAAAGTAGTGGGTTTCCTGAAGTAGTGGGTTTTCTTGACATTGAGGCTTAATTTATTTATCCGCAGTCATTCAGCTAGCTTTGCGAGAACTTTATTCATTAGAGATTCAAGTTCCCTCAGATTTTAACTTTTTTTTTAATTTTTATAGTCGGGTCACTGGAGTCAGAATGCGGCTAATGGCCTCCGACAACACGTTGGTGACCACAGCCTTCCAGCACCAAGCTCCACTCCTGAGTGAGCGATGGGCCCGAGCGCACTTAAGATCACGTCCTGCATAATAATTGAATATTTACCTTTGTTATTATTAATTTTTATTAGTATTATTTTTATTTTCTATTTACGTTCTTATTTCTTTACTGTGTAAATATATAAATATGTATAACTATATGGGACATGTGGGATTGCACTATCCTCCCCACATCCTGGAATAAAGATTATTTTACGCACCAGATTTAAATGTCCGGGTTAAATTTTCCCCACAGGAAAAACTAAACCCTTTCACACACTTCCCCAAATGATCATCTAGTCAAACCACGCTATTCAATTGCACTATATAAGTATTATAAATACAAAACAATACAAGAACAACATGTCAACCTACCAGAGACCAAATGGGAAAATAATTCACTGACTCCAGATATTTTCATATCAGAGGGTTCGGCTCTGTGGAATTCCTAATTCGACCTATAAATCCTACTGATCCCTCAATATAAATATTTAAAAAGTCTTTTGTAATCCTACATGTATTTAAAAATACTGATTTTTGCATTTTTATATATAAATTCTTTAACAAATCTAATATGCCTAAATTTTGAAAAAGAGACCTGGGTATAATGCCAGTAGCGGAAATGACAAATGGTAATATTTTTATAGTCTGAGAATGCCAAATTCTTTTAATCTCATTTCCTAAATCTGTATATTTTCTTATTTTTTCAGAAACAGATTTTTGAATATTACAGGAATTTGGAATAGCTACATCAATGATATAAGTTATTTTTTTAATTTTGTCATGTAAAACTATATCTGGTCTATTATGACTAATTGTTCTGTCTGTTAGTATAGTTTTATCATAATATATTTTATAAAATTCATTTTCTAAAAATGAATTTCGTTCATATTCATAATATGGTACTATCTTACGGCAGTCAATCAAGTTATCTTTAATTACCAAACTTTGGTGGATTATTTTTAAAACCTGATTGTGCCTAAATGTATACTCGGACGGCGCTAATATAGAACATCCCGATATAATATGTTCTATAGTTTCCGGAAAAGCCAAACATTTTCTACATAAATCATCAATTTGATTTATATCTTTGATTATATGCTTCCTATAATTTTTAGTATTAATGACTCTATCTTGAATGGCAAGCATAAATCCTTCTATTTCTGCGCTCAACTCTCCAATACTCAACCATTTGTTTGACGAAAGTTTGTCAACATACGTTTGGTTGAGATAATTGAAGTGTTTTGCAAGAATAATTTTATTTGACCAGGAATCTAATAATTCCTGGTTAGTATTTATAAGAATGTTGGCATTCTCGTCATATAAATTTAAAGGTGTAATGATTCTATATGCCTTGTAAATTATTTTGTGCATTTCTGAGCTATTATCTTTCCTATGGAAAAAAATTCTAAGCATTTCTACCTGATTGTGTTTCAAAGATGTTATTTTGACTACACCTCTACCTCCTAAATTTCTAGGTAAATTAATTCGTTCTATAGCTGAATTTGGATGATGGCAATTAAACTTTGTTAACGTAGTTCTAATTAATCGTTCTAAACTATCTAAATCTGTATTGGACCATTTAATTATACCAAATGAGTACGTTAATAAAGGTATTGCCCAAGTATTTATTGCTTTTACTAAATTTTTAGCAGATAGATTGCATTTTAAAAATTTTCTGATCCTAATTTGAAATTTAATCCTAATATCATTTTTAATACTAGTGTGATCTAATCTATTCGATTGCGGGTATCCTAAATATTTATAAACCTCATCACCTTTCATACTTTTAATTTTGAAATTTCTAAATATACCCTCGTCTCCATCTACAATTTTGCCTTTCTCTATATGGATCGTTTTACATTTATGTAAACCAAAAGTTATTTTAATATCATCTGAAAAAAATTTTAACTACCTTAATCATTTTCTCTAAATTTGATTCAGAATTTAAAAATAATTTTATATCATCCATATGTAATAGATGTGAAACTATACTACTCTCTCTTGTATTACCCTTAATTTTTATTCCAAACTTGCTTTTAATTAATATTTTAGACATAGGATTCAATGCTAAGCAAAACCAAAGAGGACTCAATGAGTCTCCTTGAAAAATCCCTCTTTTTATTGAAATGCCCGGTACTACTATTTTCTTACCTTTTAAATTTACTAGTAAATCTGTATTCCAAAAGGACATAATATTTTTCAAAAAGCTAATTATAATTGGGTTAACTTTATATATTTTTATTATTTTGATTAGCCACGAGTGCGGGACACTATCAAAACTTTTTGATAATCTATATAACAAGTATGTAAATTACGCTTTTGATTTTGGATTTGTTTTAAAATTACAGAATCAATAACTAATTGTTCTTTACATCCCATATGTTTTCTGCGACAACCTTTTTGTTGTTCAGATAAAATATTTTTTTCATCCAAATGAGTATATATTAAATCTGTCAAGCAAGAGGTTAAAATTTTGTATATTGTCGGTAGACATGTAATGGGTCTATATTGAAAGGGATTATTAATATTTTCCCTTTTAGGTAACATAATATAAGTAATGCCCTTAGTTAGAAAATTAGGAAAATTTTGAGATTGTTTGACAAGTTTTGAAAGATTTTTTGCAAATAGAGGATGTAAAGTAGTTAGACGTTTGTACCAAAAATTATGTATCCAATCGCAACCCGTGGCTTTCCAATTATGAGTATTTTTTATAATTTTGGCTAACAATTCAACCGATACATCAGAAAAACTCATTTGTTCAATGTTCAAACTTTGGTGGATTATTTTTAAAACGTGATTGTGCCTAAATGTATACTCGGACGGTGCTAATATAGAACATCCCGATATAATAATAATAATTATTATTAACAACGATAGTAAATCACAGTATCCACAAAAACACATCAAAGACTGGATCAAACAACAAGGTATTCAATTTACTCAATTATAACACCTAACCAAACCTAACCCAACCTGAGCATTAAAAAATAAATTAATAAAACTCTGTTTCGGGACAGAAAATATTACCACAATACTACTTATACCAGTGGCGTGTGGTTCATAGAAAAATATACCTACATGTTTATCAAGACAATTATTTATCTTACACGTAATTTAGATGTCAAGAACAAACTGTATATATATAGATCCTACTGCAACTAATATTTAATTTATAATAATAATAATAACGTAGTATTTATATAGCGCAGTTTTGTGATGTTTCACTTCAAGTGCGCTTAATTATAATAAACTTAAAATTAACCTACAGTGTTCTTTACGAGTCCTTAAAAAAATAATTAAATAATGTGAAATAACGAATATACAAAAATATACAAAGCAATTCCTAAAGAACAATATTAACAACAATAGTGAGTGCTGTTTTGGCACAGGACAATATATAATGATAAACCATCACGGTGCCATTCAACAAGAATCATTTAAACTAAATTATATAGAACAGGGGGCAGTTAACATTTGGAAATAATACAAATTCAGAGTGCACATAAAACTATAGTAAGGAGGTAATCGAAACCAAACAATTACCAGAAACTTGAGGAACATGGCTTATTATAGTAGATTGAAAAGGAGTTAAAATTCATGAAAGGTATGATTTTTTAAATAAGTTTATTTTTAAAGCTCTTTTGAATTCAGCCAAGTTCTGGATATTAGTAAGAGCTGAGGGAAGTTTGTTCCAAATGAGCGGGCCAGTTACACGAAAAGATCGATCATAGTAATTTATGTATACGATACTGCCGCCATGGGTCGACCCACAGTGCCCTCCTTGATAATATCAAAGAGGATACGGTGCTTCTACTTATGGCGACAGAATAGCACTTAATCCCAAACATGGGAACACCTCAGCACAGGTTCGCCTAGTGAGGTGTTCACAAAATACTACCACTAACCTATTTACATACAGCTTCGGATCATTAACATTATTTCTCCTTATTACTAAACTTGTTGTCTATGTAAACCAATGTAATAATTTGTTCAAGAATAGAAATAGGGCTAGTTTACAAGCTCCTATCTGGGAAATTCACTATCTGTCATCGTGTCACTTGCTAACTAGCAGCAACTAGCAGATTGTTGACAATCTACGAAAAAAAGTTGAAAGGTCGTCAACTTTACTCGCCCACACGCTTGCTTATGATTGGTTTATTTATGTTTCCAATATGGTTTCCGATAAACAGCTGATTTCGACTGTAAAGCATTGAAGAATTATTTCACGCAGTCGTCGTTATTCTTGTTACTGGTGCTAGCAGCGGCCTCAGTTTCCTACGCTTCTGAGCGAGTGGACAGTTTTGTGTGTCATCATGACAATCTCACTTGCCGATTTACCCGCTTTTAAAACTTAGTAGATAGTAGCTTGTAACTCGCCGTGTGTCATCGAGGCTTTAGACGGTTTGGGCATGTAGAGCGAATGAATGAAGAAAGAAGTCTAAGTAAAAAATAGAACGAAGCGAATGCGAATGGTAAAATAAGTAGGGGACGCCTTAAGAAGACGTGCAACGATTAAGTGAACCAAACACTAGAGTCGGGTCATATCAAGAGTCATAATAGCAGAAGGTAATGAATGAGACGATGTATGAATATGACTGAAGCAATAGGCATACGTCAAGATCGAGTTATTTGGTGTTCCGTCCTCTTTGCCTACCCCTGTGGCGAAACGGTGTGATGGTTAGTTAGTTAGTGTTTATTTATTTTTCAAAGTGATATCTCTTAGCAAACAAAACGTAGACCAAATAGGCCATGAAGCGAACTATTGCTTTATGAACATTCATACATGTTTTACAGCGGATAGGTGATAGTAAAGCAGGCAAGCTTGTACGGGGGACATGTGGGAATGAGCAATGGCGTACCGGCAAACTGTTAACCCCCAGGCACATATATAATATAGGTGAGAATACAAATAGGTAAGCAATAGATATAATCACAAGGGTAACCGGACAACTCGACAATGTAAAACTTCATCGCTCCTTCGAAAAGTCATTAAGAGTGATGAAAAAAACTAGGTTAAATAGATTTCGCTAGGTTGGGTTATTGGCTATTTTTTTCATCATTTTTAATTACTTTTTAGAGGAATGTTGAGTTGTCGTGGAACCAATCACATGAACTAAAGTACCTATATACTTTGCCTAGTTAGTTTTAAAAGTTAAAATAGTTGTCGAAGTTTTAATTTTTCAAGACCCCCCGAAAACCTTCGTATGTCTCCTGAAAAATTACTATAGAAACGGGCAATCATACTGCCGCCATTTTGAATTCCGTTGTTCGAAGTATTCTTCCTAGAAATAGCATTACTTTTTTTTGTGCAGTAGTTTTTGAATATTTACCTCCGTAGTCCAGTGGGTAAGACTCTTGACTCACAATACGGAGGTCGCGGGTTCGAACCCGGCATGCGCAAATAAATTTTATTTGATTAATTTGTGTTATTTCACAATTAATTCATTTAAAATAATATATAGTATATTTGCGACATGTTACAGAGTGGAAGATACTATCAGTATCGCCCTGGTGTAAGACCACCATTCAGAATTGAAACGTTGCTTGAAAATGGCTTTAGCCGCGTTTAGTGACCAGATCTGAATAGCCAGGTACTTCCCAACCTTCCTCTTCCCCACCTCCTTCCCTTCCCACTACCTTCAGCATCACAACATACCCCAATTGGGGATGCCATAGTCTCACTGGCTCCAGACGGGAGCAGTTGAGATTCTTGTGCGGTATTCACTGTAAAAAAAAAAATGTCACTGGCAGAATCTATTTTAAGATATGGATTAACAATATGGGGAAATACTACTATAACCAATCTGAAACAAGTCCAAGTTGTACAAAACACAATTGTAAAATTATTAGTGGTCCCTAATATTTTCAGAGGACAGACTGAGAGGTAGCACAATAAGGGAGAAAACTAAAGTTGCCGATGTAGTTACCCGAATAGACCAACAAAAGTGGAGATGGACAGGACACATGATACGCGATTCACAAGAGAAATGGTGCAAAAATGTCACTGACTGGTATCCCAGAGATGGCAAGAGAAGTAGAGGACGTCAACACATGAGATGGGAAGATGACCTAAAACTCACTGCTGGACATCAATGGAGAAGAGTAGCGCGTGACAGGTCCCAATGGAAAATGTTAGAGGAGGCCTATGCCAAGAGGCAAACTGAGCTTCGAGATATACTATAACAAATAAGATCATGTCTAATACATACCTAACAGAAGTCCAGAATAAAAAGGCTTATTATTATTATTATTATTAATATTTTCAAACAGAGACATAATACACCGTTGCTGTTTCAGAGTGCCAAAATTTTACCCGTTAAGGCTACTATGGAACAAAATTATAATTCAGCATATATATTTTCCCCGCAGCATAAAGAAAAATTAGAACATAAATACAGCACTAGATCCACGCGCAACGACGGGTTAATAGTTCCGAAATTTAACAATAGGTACGGACAGAGAACGTTTGAACACATCATACCAAAGATATTTAATTTATTACCTGACACTATAAAGTAATGTAATTCTATGAATAAGGTTAAATATATGGTGAAAAACTGGCTATCGGAAAAAATATTTATATTGATATGTATAAAATATTGAATCTGTAGATATAAGATATAAATTTTAAATGTAAAAATCTATATGTAACTAAAATATAAGCACCTGTTGACAAGCCAATTCAATTGGCTTAGCAGAACTTGTTTGTTGGTTATAATATGTATTATCTATTCTTAAAATAAACAAAAAAAAACATAACAAATAAAAATAAATAAAAACCTATATATTCAGAATCAGCGTTTATTGGTTTATATGAACATATTTTTTTAAAGCCAGAATATTTTTCACTGGAGTTTCTTATTGCACGCTCTGATTTTAAATTTTTCCCACAAATCATACCATGAATCGGAAAATATAAGGGCCATTTTATTAACCTACGGAGTTTCCAAGAAAATTGTTATTTGTGCTTTGTGCAGTGCCTTTGAGATAATTAACATTTTATTCGAAAGAAATAATGATTTTTTATTTGAATAAATTCGGCCGCTGCCCCCTGCCGCTGCCTAGTTAACCAACCCCTAGTTACGCCACTGGGGAGAGGGCATTTTCAAACACACACAAAGTGCTCAATAGTGCTCAATGTTCACCAGGGAAGTTTGAATTTACGAGGCATTTCTCCATCAAATGACACTTTTGCGGTCAGGGTACAAATTTACGAGCGTTACTCAATCATGTGAATGTCGCTTTAACATTATTTACATTCCTTAATGGCTTCATAAATGTGTACATTGTACAAAGGTACACATTATGCAATCAATCTTGCAACTAAATGTGTCTTAGTAAAGGTTCCTTCAGACTCGCAATATACCTCAATACCGCTGGTCCATCACCATTCATTTATTAAATTAACATACCCAAAAATAATATTTTTTTGTTCCCAGCTACGTGAAAGGAATTATGCAATAGGCCACTTGCATCACATTTTTTTAATTTTCTTTCCGGTTTAGGCAATATTCTAAGACATTCTGTTTTTTTTTAATCGTATTTTTGGAACCTTGGCGATTTTTTGAAAATTTCAATCCGAAAAATCAGACCATTTTTTATAAACCGGAAAGACGGGACATAATTTTATAGGTGCGAAAATACGATAATTACATAGCCGAAAATCATTTAAAAAAAATAACGTTTTCTACACGAATTGCACAGGAGAATGACGAGGCATACCAAAAATATTAAATCTCCTAAATATTTTTTTCCTTGATCCATCTTATTGATCATAAATCATTATAATGTTCAACGTCTTTATTACTAAATCAAATGTAATATACTTGTACATGGAAATTATAATAATAATAAGAATATTATAAAATTTGATTTTGTTAAAATCAGCACCATTATCATTATACCTCTAAAACACGTACGGACAACGTAAAATGTACGGGGTTCTCTTCATAACATCTGTCAAAAAGTCAAATCAAATGATAAGTTCGCAGAGAACATACAATAAATCGAGTGAACGTTAAATGTCAAATTCAAAAATTCGCCTGAAATCAAAGTGATGCCATATAAAAAAAATAAATCAGTGTGGAATTTTATAAAATTAATAGGAATATTTTCGGAGACGGACATTTTCACGTAGTGACGTCACGAGCTCAAATAATGGATTTACTTATTTAAAAAAAAAATGTACATTTCTAAAAATTTTTACTAACATTTTCGTAATCTTAGTAAAAAAATCTATCCACACGATTTTTTCCAAGTCGTTATGAAGTCCATACAAGTGGCCTATTCCACTTATCCATGTTGATATTGACAAATAAGACTATGAAAAAGTTGGCAGATAAGACTATAAAAAAGTAAAATTGCAGTAAAAAATATTAATGATTTTTTTTTCTCCGGTGACTTTTTTGACGATGTTTGTTTTTCTTAACTAAAAACATTTAAAAAAAATCAGTAGGTATTGGACTGTTAGGGGAGGGGTGAGAGGTTGGTCGGTGACCAGTGACGACGTGGAAGATTTTTGAATCTTTGATTTTTGATTTTTAAATCTGGAAGATTTTAGAATGGACTGAAGGGGAGGGGTGAGGGGTTGGTCGGTGACCAATGACGACGTGAAGATTGTGTTCGTTAGAAAATAATTTAAAAAATTAAAAAAGTCACCGGAGACCTAGTACATTTTTTATTCCAAATAATATCAGCAATACTAGTTAAAGTAAGTCAAGTATGTCCTTAACACCCTATACAGAATTTGATCTTTTTAGCAAGTGAAAGGCAATTTTCTAGTGTAACCAACTTACGCCCCTGAAAACCGAAAAATTCTTTCTCGACATCAAGTTTTTCTTTTACATAACCTCCCCACAGAAGGCCCTGAGGAAAATAATTTCCATCAGGGCCTATGTCATCTTTGGGGATGCTGTGTAGTTAATTTTTTAAGAAGATGAAGAAGAGGAAGTTCTGGGAAGGAAATAGGTATGAGGGGTGGATCTGGGGGTCAGTGTGACCAGGATTGAAGGACATATGAATCCATCCCTTCAACTGAGGTGCAAGGCGATGGGTCGAAGAATTCTGGCTGGACACATCGGCCGTTAAGACCTTGACAAACCTCACCCCATGAACCGGGGCACCCCTGCTAAGTCACGAAACGTAACGAACGCTCGGGGTGACATATGTCAGGGGTGTTGGTTATCATCAAAATGAAAAAAGAAGGCGAAGTCGTAAAAATATGCGTACCGATAAACTGACTTTGGCTGTTTTATATGTAAAGGCTCGATGACACAGAGCGAGTTTACAAGCTACTATCTACTCAGTTTAAAAGTGGGTAAATCGGCGAGTGAGTTTGTCATGATAACACACAAAACTGTCCACTCGCTCAGTAGTGTAAGAAACTGAGGACGCTGCTAGCGCTAGTAACAAGAATAACGACGCCTGCGTGAACTAATTCTGTGATGTTTGACAGTCGAAATCAGCTGTTTATTGGCAGCCATCTTGAAAAACATAAATAAACCAATCACGAGCAAGCGTGTAGCGAGTAAAGTTGACGACCTTTGAACTTTTTTCGTAGATTGTCAACAATCTGCTAGTTAGCGAGTAACACGATGACACTGAGCGAGCTTACTAACAGATAGTGAATTTCCCAGATAGTAGCTTGTAAACTCGCTCTGTGTCATCGACGCTTGCTATAATATCGACGGAACAATCACATGGAGTATGAGTTATGATTAGAAGGCGCAATGTTAATTTTATTTGAAACAACTGGTTAAAATTATCCCAAAATCATGATGACCTCTCACTCTGGTTGTAATGCCTCTGTCAGACCACGCTAACAAGCGTTCTTTGTGCGTGGCCCGTACACTATATATTGTAATGTCACTCGACGCTATAGTTTTCCTCTCTCTACGGGCGGGAGAGGTCAGGTTAATTTGGAAGCAGCCGTGGTAACGCGGCTATCAGCTATAAAGGTAACAAATCCCGAACAAAGAAATAATACTCGCACCTTCGCCGCAGAGCTTCTTGAATCACTGTAACGATGTCGATATTTGAATGGACAGCCGTATTTCATTCCAAAGTTTTGATGGCGAATAGCTGTAATATAATCGTTTTTTGTCTGGGGAGAACAAGTAAATGTTCTTTGGCGTGTACTGTGCATGAGAGTCACGGAACCACTGCAGATAGGCAGGAATCTTCGAATTCATCAAACTTTAATAATCTAGACTATTGTCTAAGCCCGCCTTACACTTCTTCACACTTTCTTCGAGGGCCTACCGGGAAGCCGGCTTAGGGGCGCGGACACCGAGTCTCGCTTGCGACTGGACTGATGGCTCCGCTTATCCTCGGCGGAGCTGCCGGATGAGTGTAGCTCAGCTGCTTTAGTTAAGTCAAACAATCTCATCATAATATGTTTCTTCCTACATATTACTACCTGCTAACAATGAATGCCCGGACATTGGGGGTCTAGAGTCATTTTAAATAAAAAGTAGCTTCTTTATAAATAAAAATTAGAGTCCTGACGAGTACGGTGAAGAACGCCGTGGGAAAGTGGTGGGCAACCTCCAATGTCTAAGCCCGCCTTCCACTGCGGGCGGAGCGGACTCTGTACGGACTCCGCTCGACTAGCAAACGTTAAATGCATACAAGTGCTTCCATCAAGAACGAGGTGAGCGGAGCGGACTAAACGAGTTAAATAGGTTCGAATGAGATCGCTTCGCTAACGCGAGGGGAGCGGACTCCATACGAAATTTTTTATCAGGGCCTCCTGTGTGGAGCTAATGTAAAAAAATGGATATAATTTTCTTCTGTTTGACTTAATTCGTATCCTATGCCGATTGAGGTTGGGCGAGATAAACTCGCGCCTGTATATATTATGGCAATATCGGACGTATGCATTTTGGACTTGTTTTTGGGTTTTTTCAATAAAGAGGGACCATACACTGTTTCCACAGTTGAAAGAACAAGGTTATCAGTAATAATCTTACGTAATTTCACTGATATATGTATAATCTCTTCTATTACACATCTGACCAAGGGCGGATCCAGGATTTTTTTTGGGGGGGGGGGGGGCACAAGGGGCGGACGGGTAAAAAAATCAACAATTAATGTTAGAAATTAACTTGAAGTATCATACTTCAAGTGAACTGTGATGGAATCTCCATAGTACACAAAAATACCATCTGGGAGGGGGGGGGCACGTGCCCCCGTGCCCACACCCTAAATCCGCCCTTGCATCTGACCAAGCTTAGAATAGTACCACCATCTTTTTAACATGTACTTCATACCTCAATCTGCCGTCCACCATTATTATTATTATTATACCTTGAGTTGACAGCCGTGTAACCACGGCAGCTACTTAAATGATTTGACTTTCGTAGACGGAGAGGGGGATGCAATATTTTAAAATATCGCCTGGATAGCAGATTACGGCATATCATCAACGACACGCCCACACCAATAACACATCATCTGTCTGGTGTGACAGATCTGAATGAGATTGTATAACGAGCGATATGGTAATATAGCCCACGCCCAAAAACGCTTTGAACTTTCTAGCGTAATGTGACAGTACCATGAAGAAAGGAAAGATGGTCAGGGTACATTGCGTGTCCCGTAGACCGTGCTCTACCGGTCTATCGGTCTACAGAACCCCAAGACCAAGGACCGGGGATCAAAAGACTCAGTCTGATCTAACTGACCCCTGTCCGTAGATCTTAGTCATAATAATTGTCCTAACACGCCCAAGTCCATTAACGGATCACGTTTGGTTATCTGTTAACTTCCTATATAGAAATTATCAGAGATGGGCACTAAATCACGGTAAATGCGTAGATAATAATTGAGAAAATGGGTAAGCATTTCACATTCGTGCATCTATCACATTTTTAGTTAAGTTAGAGGATTAAAGCAAAATCTCCTAGACAAAGGCGGCTTTTAAATAAAGTGTCGGCACGTGGTTGCCGTAAGAGTTAAAACCCCTAAATACTCGTAGCTCAATCCGCGGTTTTGTAACATAGGTGTTATTGTTCCGACTGCAACTAATCATTATTAACAGCAAACTTTTAATTTTATAATTTAGGCTAATTTAACATATTTATTGTAACAATGAAGACGGATATATTATTACGCATTTATACATTGAAAAATAAAGTAATACATAAAAAACATCACCCCAAGTGGTTCGCTACCTTTGGTGATTTAGCGGGGGTGCCTGGGTTCATGGGGTGAGGTTTGTCTAGGTCTTGGAGGCGGATGACCAGGATACACCAAACCCCCAATTCTTACCCACCCCTTAAACCCTTTTCCTTGCCAGAACTCTCCTCTCCTCCCTATCCTTAAAAAACCCTCCACACATCATCATAGGTGAGCATAAAGATGACATAGGCCCCGAGGGAAATATGTTCCTCAGGGCCTCCTGTGTCCTTCCTTTCCTTAAAAAAACCTTCCTCACAGCATCCCCAAAGATGACATAGATGAAATTAAGATGAAATTATTTTCCTCAGGGCCTCCTGTGTGGAGATCATGTAAAAAAAAACATGAGCTGCACATCTCACTAGCCCTCTAGCGCATTCCTGTATTGAGATATGCAGTTTTACAATAATGATACAATATTTCTGATGAGTTTTTCCGCCACGTGGGCAATAATTATTTTTATGTGTTTTATGATGTGAAACAATAGTTTTTTATAGAATAGGAACCTTTGAATGGTTGATACAACACAAATCTTTGAGTTATCTTTGAATATTCTCTGTAAATCTATCTTTACTTCTGAAAAAAGGGAGTAATTTTGATAATAGAAAAAATAAGTATTTTCTTTCGGGTTTCTTTTGTAAAAGTTTAATTGGTAGTAGTTAGATCTCCAATCAATCGTAGGGTAGGTAAGTACTGAGGTTTGTAGTGTATATTACAGGGTGACTGATACTTTATGTGAAAACTAGGAAAAATCATTTATTTATTTGTTTCTTTACATGGTACCTAGGTCTAATGTTAACAATTCAGTTTATAACCTCACTAGGTCAAGCCTATATTGAGGTTAACAACTCTACAATTTAATAAAAAACACGAAAATAATATACCTAGTTATTGAAGAACAATATTGTTGTCTGTTTAATAATAATAATAATATTTGGATGATTTATATAGTGCAGTTTTTGTGAAAAATCACTTCAAGGGCCCTGTACAAACTTATAATATATTTCTAAAATCTAAAAAAACTACAAGCTAGACAAACAATTACAACAACTTCTGGCTAAAAATTGCATCCACCGGTTCATGGATACCGATACGAAAATATATGTACAATTTTTTGACCAATGAACGCGATGGTGCCTAAAAATGCATGAAAACAGGACCATACATACCTGGGAGGTCGCTTAAAATTAACACTATTTATTGTCTATTTAAAGAAATTTAGAGTTCGCACGCAGAGGACATTATTGTGAACACATGTTATTTAATCCTGAAAAATATTTTAATATTAATATGTAATATATTCTTGTTTCTTACAGATTATGAGTATGATTAGTACCTAATTAGCTGAAGGCGATAGTAGGTACATTACAAGTAAACATGTAGGATGACCATAATGTTGAGATTTAATTTTTATAAAAAAATTATTTATTTTAAAAGAATTATGATGAAAAATGTATACGTAATTAATATATTGTGCTATTACTTTGGCAAAAGACAGATGAAAAAATAGTTAAGACAAAATAATATGATATTAATGTAGAAAGAATAAAGTAGAGAAAAACAATTGGCAATCCTCGGCTAACACAAATAATTTAACTGTCTTTTTAGAAGTGCTCAAGGTATTAGGTGACTTAATATGATCCAGAAGGCTATTAAATATTAGTGGAGCCTAATAAAAATAATTTCTTTGACCAAAAGAAGATTTAGTTTAATTAATTACTTAATTGCAATAAAGTTCAGACCAGAGCCAACTCTAGTGGTACGAATTTGGTGTGTTCTTTCTGAAATTTCAATATTATTAAAAAATCTACAAAGCGTTTGTGTAATATATATCTGTTTAACATTCATGACATTACATTCCTTATAAAGTAAATGAGTTGGATATATAAATTTTTTCTTGAACATAACTTTTAGAATCAGTTTTTGTGCAATATTAAGTGGTTCTATATGAGTCTTTTGACAGGATTCCCAGTACACTACATTATAAGAAAGCATAGACTGGATTATTGTAAAATAAACCAGTATTGATAATCCGAAGATCGTGGTTTCAAATCCCGGCGTGAGCATGCAAATTTTATTTATTTGAATTTAATCGTTTAAAATAATATACAGTGTATTTGCTGCACGTTCCAGAATGGAAGATACTTTCAGTATCACCCTGGTACCACCATGAAATGGCTTAAGACGTGTTTGGTGAATAGATGCGAATAGCCGGGTACTTCTTTACCTTCCTCTCCCCCATCTTCATCCCCACCCCACTAAATTCAGCCTCACAATATGATGCCATAGTCTCACTGACTCTAGACGATTGGAATCAGTTGGGACTCTTGTGCGGTATTCACATAAATATATTCTCGTTGGCGCTGAATATATATATATATATATATAGTGAAATAACGGTGACCGGCCAACTCAGGATGAAACCAACTCAGAACCACCTCAGAAAGGTCATTAAGGGTGATGATAAAAAAATATAACAAAATTATACTTTTGAATGTAGACCTTTGTGGTTATCCATTATAGATAAATGAAACAATTTAGCTTTGTTTAAACCACTTATATATTTGAGTAAATCCGACCGGTTTCAGAACGACCGTTCCTTCTTCAGTATACATTTGCCCTGAAGAAGGAACGGTCGTTCTGAAACCGGTCGGATTTACTCAAATATAAAAGTGGTTCAAACAAAGTTAAATTGTTCCATTTATCTATAAAAATTGGTTTAATAGGTTAAGTTAGGTTAGGATTAACGGCTATTTTAAAATTATTTTTTTCAAAGCTTTAAATGACTTTTCAAACAGGTGTTGAGTTGACTTGATTCTGAGTTGGCATGGAACCAAAATAACACTATTCCAATAAAATTTAGTTGCGCATGCCGAGATTTAAACCCGCAACCTTTGGAATACTAGTCGAGAGCCTTAATGCGCTTTTATATATTTGGTTGTAAATAATTAGGTATATCCTAGGAAGTCATATATAGGGTGATTTTTAATAAAATTCGCTATTATATATAATATAATATAATATAATATATCTAAGTCATATATATAGGGTGATTTTTAATAAAATTCGCTATTCTCGTTTTCTTTTATTGTTATACATATAAAGAATATGAGTTATATTTAAACATATAAATTTTGTAGAATATTATATTTAAGGTCATCATATGTCATCATTGTTAAACCTTATCAGAAAAATGGCCTGATAAATGTCTTGGTTTTGCGTTTGAGTTGTTTTAAAATTAGATGTAATAATAAATTGATTTTCATATCTCATTATGTAGTTTGTAAAATTCTTGATATTCTGTGTTATTTTTTTCTTTACACATTTTTATAATGGAAGCTTGTATGTCATCGACATTTGTTACTGGAAATAATTGCCTTGCACCGCATTAGGAGGGATGAATTCATACCGTCACTTCCGGACACACTGACCCCCAGATTCCTACCCACCCCTAATACCCCTTTCCTTCCCACAACTTCCTCTCCATCCTTTCCTAAAAAGACCCTCCACGCAGCATCCCGAAAGATGACATATGTAGGCCCTGAGGGAAATTATTTTTCGCAGGGCCTCCTGTGTGGAGCTAATGTTAAAAAAAAATTAAAAGAGATTTTGTTGAGAAGGTACATTTTTTTAGTTTTACTTTTATGATTATTCTTTGCGGAACGTTTACTGAGTTTAGATTGTTTTTGTAAAATCCTCCCCAACCTATAAATCCGTAGATAAGTAAGTTATTATTTGATTATAATTTGTTTCGTTCTTCAGTAATTTGCATCCAGTCCCAGTCGCCATGTACACTGGATGATCGTGTCTCAGTATTTGGGGAAATCATGACTGGTATTATAAAAATAATATTGAATGGTATCCTCAGCCCTGGGAAGTAGGAACTAGGAACTCGTGTGAACAATTATAGAGAGCTTGTAAAATACCACGAAATATGTGGCTACCTTTGACCTTATAAATTACACGCCTAAATACGAGCCTACCCAGGTATTGTTATAAGTACTCGCTAGTCAAAAATTAATGGCAGTGACGTGATTTTGTGGAGGGCTAAGATTGTAAAATAAATATTTTTTCTCAGAAAGTCGTCTATTTTCTAAAACCGAAAAAAATCATAAAAAATTACTATGTGGAGTTTCAGCAATTTGGAGTAACTCGCCACATTCCATTGCATGACACATAAATAATCCTATAAAGCAGTGGTCCCCAACCCCTGGTCCGGTACAAATGGTACCGGGCCGCGTATTTCCAAAATCAATACCGGTTCAGTCGCTTTATATTTTCAATAAAATTATTAATTTCTAATATACACATTGGAAAGATTATTTTATCTAGATTTTAGAACATTTTTTGTTTTTGCAAAGTGATAAAAAAATTATCAATATAGAGGTGTATTTACAATATATGGGAATAATATTAAAATTTAAATATTTAGAAATAAAATTATTAATTTCTAATATACACATCAGAAAGATTATTTTATGTAGATTTTAGAACATTTTTTTTTGCAATGTGATAAAAAATAACCAATATAGAGGTATATGTATTTAAAATGTAAATTGTCGCTACCGCGACTGAATCGGTATAGGTTTTGGAAATACGCTACCGGGCTACCGGGCCACCGAAGGCCCGGCTTAAAAATCAAAATTACTTAAAAAAAAATCGAACAATAAAAAATGAAATAATTATCGAAAAAATGCAAAACAGGTTGTAAAAAAAAAAACGCTCCCTTAACGAGTGATTTTTCGCATAACGAGGGACATTTCGCATAACGCAAGTAGAAGTCCTATCTCACGTCACTTGTGAGCCGGGACTTCCGCGCCCGCGCCAGTTTATCAGTCTCTAGTTAGCACTCATTCCGTTAGCAGGTTAGTATCGCGTGTGATCATACATTTTTCCAAAATTTGTGTTCGGGCATTATTTTGAATTTTTTTCAATATTTGTAAAATTTCGGAACAAGAAAAATGTTTTTCTCCATCCACATGAGTCAGCATGTGGATTTTAAATTATCATTTTCGAGAACATGAATAAGATGAAAAAGGTTTTTCTCCACTGTGAGACGGCTTGTGGACTTTTAAATGTTCATTTTGAGAGCATGAATAGTTGCAATCGGAACATAAAAAAGGTTTTTCTCCACACTGTGATACAGCTTGTGGACTTTTAAATGTTCCTTTTGAGAACATGAATAGTTGCAGTCGGAACATGAAAATGTCCGCCATGAGAAAACTTGTGGGTTTTTAAAATGTCCTTTCTGGCACATAAATTATTGCAATCGGAACAAACAAAGGGTTTTTCTCCACTGTAAGACAGCTTGTGGACTTTTAAATGTTCCTTTCGAGAACATGAATAGTTACGGTTTTTGTATTCTGAGTGTATATTAAAACGACTTCCTGCATTTAATAATTTGGGAGGTGGGAATGGCTACCGCCGTCCCGGGAACCATTTATTGGACAACCAACACCCCTGCCACAGGTCACCACAAGTGGTTCGCTACGTTTGGTGACTTAGCAGGGGTGCCCAGGTTCATGGGATGAGTTTTGTCTAGGTCTTGGAGGCGGATAATCAGGACATACTGAACCCCAGATTCCTACCCACCCCTTAAACCCTTTTCCTTCCCGGAACTCTCCCCTCCTTCCTTTCCTTTAAAAACCCTCCACACAGCATCCCCAAAGATGACATAGGCCATGAGGGAAATTATTTTCCTCAGGGCCTCCTGTGTGGAGCTCATGTAATAAAAGAAAAAAAAATGAATCACTCTTAAATTAAAACCAGTTTCTAATAAGCTTTAAATTCGAGGTGCACACCCCATGTTGCAAAATTGGGAGAAAAATTCCCCCGGGCTACGGTTAAATTATTAAACGTTGACCGGTCCGCGGCGATAAAAAGGCTGGGGTCCACAGTTATAAAATACCTGCCACTGACTTTGGAAAAACTTTTAAAAATATTTTTTCAGAATACAGTCTCACGAGAAAAGTTACGGGTCGTCAGAGTAACCCGGCGGTCAAAAAGTAAAAACACGTTGGAAATTTTAGAAATATCTTTTATTTACTGAGCCTAGCCAAGTTCCGTTTTAACTCGACCGTTTTGCATTTGCTATAATTTTTGATAAAAAACCACAATTTTAATAGATACCATAATTTTGTATGTAATTAAGTTGTAGGCTTTACATTACATACATCACTAAGTGCAACCTATTACGTTATTTTGACCTTACGTCGGTGATTTTTTAAAATGTGAATATCGCATAAGAGTCCCAACTGCTTCCAACCGCCTGGAGCCAGTGAGACTATGGCATCCCCAATTGGGGTATGTTGTGAGGTTGAACGTAAGTGAGGAGGAGGTAGAAGATGGGGAAGAGGAAGGTGGAGAAGTACCTGGCTATTCAGATCTGGTCACCAAACATGGAAAAAACCATTTCAAGCAACATTTCAATTCTGAATGGTGGTCATACCCAGGGCGATAATGAGAGTATTTTTCTACCTGGAACGTGCTGCAAATATACCTTATATTATTTATTGAATTGTGAAAAAACAAACCAATCAAATTAAATTTACTTGCGCACGCCGGGATTTGAATCTGCGACTAACTCTCGATCTGCACTGTACAAATTATCCAATAATTATTATATATGAAATAATTGCACTTATTTCTCAGAGATTTTTTAGTACCTAACATTAAATAACGAGTTGCAAAAAAGGAAAAAAAACAGCTTCATAAACATTTTCAATGAACCATTCAAATTTATGAGTCAACGTTTAACAAAAGTTTTTTTTACTAACACTGCAATCATTGCACGTCCTCCAAATGTCACTTACGTTTGCAGTTTGAAGTTTTCTGGGATACATTCTGAAACGAGTGTGTTTTCATTCTGCACACAAAGGATTGTAAAGCGAGAGATTGTAACGCTTTACAGAAATTTCTGCCGTTTGTAAACAACATTATAATAGAGGTAATATACAGCCAACAGCAACAAAACAACGCGTTGTTGTAAACGTCAGCGGTTGTAAATTTTACAGGACTATTGAGAATCTAGAGGACTCCAGATACTAATATCTACAGCCTGTATGCCGGACGAATATCTACAGCCTATATGTTGAACTAATATTTACGAACTTCAGAGTGTTGACCAATATCTACAGAGCTAAGGTCGGACGAATATCTATGACGGTCCCAGTGCTGACTAATATCTACAGAGCGTAGGTTGAACTAATATCTACAGAGCGTAGGTTGGACTAATCAGCTAAATGTGTCCAATAGCCCGATATTAGGGATTTTTACATACATACTTACATAAATTAAGTTTTTTAAACTGCATACGCAATATTACGTTATTCCAATATGCTATACATAATTGCAAATCCAACCTCTGCCAGTGCTGTAGATATTCGTCAACACTTTGGTTCTCATAGATATTAATCAACAGTTTGAGCTGTAGATATTCGTCAACACTTTGATTCTCATAGATATTAGTTCGATTTTTTCAGTTTTTGGAATTCCTGTAGATATTAGTAGACGCCTCCATCTAGAGTCATAACCTTTTTTATTCAACGTGTGTTCAAAAGGACATTTTTTTTTGAGCCGTGGTCATCTACCCTATAAATAAATTGTTTAAACATTTTAGTAGATGTAATAATGTACACGTATATTTTAAATATAAAAATGATATGCAGGGTGTAACAGGACTTAACTGAGGGATTTTTAACCATCGATTCCTGACATTATTTGAAGTAAAAAATGTAAATGAAATTTTGATCTCTGGTGATATTTTTGATGTTTTTTTTATTTTTTTTACAAAAACATTAAAAATGGTAGGTGTTGGATAGTTGGAGGCGGGGTGAGGGGTTGGTCGGTTACTCGGCTGAGTGACCAATGACAACAAGCGGAAGAATTTTTTTTATTTGAATTTGAAGAAAAAGAAATAAAAAATAAAAAAGGACCAGATATCAAAATTTCATTTAAATTTTTTACTCCAAATATGCTCAGGAATCGCTCGTTAAAATTCCTCGGGTACGTCCTGTTACACCCTGTATAAAAGAGATATTGAAAGAAAGTAAATGCAGGTAACTCCATTAACGGAGGACTGAATGCAGTTGGCGTTAATAAAAAAATGTCAAAAGAAGCGAAGCTAGTAGTCCACAATGGAGGCCTGGTACCTACCCTGATATATGGCAGTGAGGCATGGAACTGGCAGAGGACGGATGAAAGCAGATTGAATGCTGTTGAAATGAGATCCCTGAGGAGTATGTATGGTAAAACCATGTATGATCGTGTGAGAAATGTGGAGATCCGCAAAGAATGCAAGGCTGATGTAAGCGTAATGAGTAAGATTAAGGAAGGGACCCTCAGATGGTTTGGGCATGTAGAGCGAATAAATAAAGAAAGTAGTGTAAGAAGAATATATTATGCAAATGTGAATGGTAGAAGAAGTCGGGGACGTCCGAGGAAGACATGGTACGATCAAGTGAATCAGATACTTGAGACGGGTCATTTCAAGAATCAGAATAATAGAAGAGTATGTATGAGACGATGTATGAATGTGAATGAGGCAAAGACGGAGTTGTTTGGCGGTCCGTCCTCTCTGCCTACCGCTGCGGGGAAACGGCGTGATGGTTAGTTAGTTATTAAAATGAATGTTTCTTTGTTTGTCCCTTGTGCTAAACCATTCATCCGATGAAATTTTGGTGATTTGATGTCCGCATGCCAGCGATGATTTCTATATATAATAGTGAGCTCTGGCGTTGTGAAATTATTTCCTATACTGTTCCTCCGGTTGTGATGAAATTTTGGTGAGTTGTTGTGCGCACGCCCGCATAGGTTTTTTTTATATATACTGGTGAACTTTGGCGTTACGAAATTTGTATTAAAAATTGGAATAGATTGCGCACGAGTTGTTGAAAATGAGTGTACCTACTATAGTAAACATATAACTATAGTAAAATAACAAAACATATAAGTAACACACAAAACCAATATAAAACACAATCACCCACAAACACACAACACATATTAAAAATATCGTTTTTAGCCTTATATAATATTAATTATTATTTTTTAATTTATAAACTAACGTTTAGACAAGATTTTTATGCATAGCACAAAGGGTAACAATTATTACAAGCAATAATTGTCAGTATATACTATTACTACTATTTGGCGGGTATTTGATAAGCCCCCATAGCTCAGTGGTCAGAGCATTCGACCGGCAATCGGAAGGACACGGGTTCAAGTCCCGTTGGCGGCAAGTATCTTTTCTCGGAAGATTTTTCAATGTAAATGAGTGTTTCAGGCTGACAATTATTGCTTGTAATAATTGTTACCCTTTGTTTTATTCTTAATTTTACGTTAATTCTAAATCTCTAATTTTTAACTTTAATTTATTTTAATCGTATGTTTTTTATTTACTTTTTTCCTTTTTTTCACCAATATTATGTATATATATATATTTATATGTATTGTGTATAATTTTGTATATGAAATGGAGGCCTCAGCACGGGTAAACCACTCAGTGAGGCCAACATCATTGAATTATGTAAAAAATGTAAATAAAATTGCATCAAATAAATAAATAAATAAATAGTTTAGCTGCAGGGAGGGAAGGAAGGAGGAGGAGGGGAATCCGGGAGAAGGGAATGGGAGATGGATGGGGAACGGGGAGGAATGGGAAAGGACACGCAATGAGAAAAAAGCATGACGGTATCAATAATTCCACGCAAATATCCATTTCGAATAGCCGGAATTTCCTGTAAAAGAAACGACGGTAATGTTTATATTTATTGTTATCAATTTTAATTTGTAGAACCCCATTGTTTTCAATTAATATATGCAATAATATATTTAATATTTCTATTTATATATTCAATATTTCTATTAATTATTCTAATAAATTTTCCACACGATCGAATCCCCCGCGTGAATGCTATAGCTACGCCGTTGAATATAGTCAAGGATGTAACGAATTACACGCCTGAAATAACAACCCAAAAATAAATTCCAATATTTGTTTTATCTTCTAAGAAACCTCAAACCTATTTCATAACAACAACTAAACCATAATAGAAGTTTAATGCAGATCCTCCAATACGTCTTCCTTGTATTTACCTGTTGAAGCGATACAAACTTAATCCCGGAATGTACAACACGACGCTAACACCGGGGGAATAGGTGCGCGCAGATTACAGTCTCTCGGTCCATTGTCCCTCTGGGCTCATGCCAAACAATTCAGAGGCAATAGTCTGAAACTAATTCAGTCGGGTGGAATACAGATGCTGTCTGAATAGCTGGAGTTCTGGAGTGGCGAGACAGATTTAAATTAGCAAAATATTTTCTGCAAAGGATGACGGTGGTGAGCTTCTATAGTTCAAAGCATTTTGTTCATGTATTTTGTACTAGCCTATACATGAGTGAAACATGGTGTTATTACCGAATCAGCTCGATGAAACGACCCCGGATCCAATATATTAAAGGTCTGCAGAATTATAATTTGATACAGAAGGTACCTAAACTAGGACAGAATGAACGCTTTCATTATTACCGTGACGATTCACGATTACGGTACCGTGGCGGCAATAAACATACGTACCTTATGTTATTGATATGAGGTAAGGCTCTTGACTGGCAATCCGAATGTCGCGTGATCGAATCAGGGCGTGGGCAAATACATTTTATTTGAATAATTTGTGTTATTTCACAATTAATTCATTTAAAATAATATAGGTATAGTATATTTGCGGCACGTTCCAGAGTGGAAGATACTCTCAATATCGCCCTGGTGTAAGACCACCATTCAGAATTGAAAAGTTGCTTGAAATGGCTTTAGCCGTATTTGGTTGGTGACCAGATCTGAATAGCCAGTACTTTTCCACCTCCCTCTTCCCCATCTCCTTCCCCTCCCCACTAACTTCAGCCTCACAACACACCCCAATTGGGGATGCCATAGTCTCACTGGCTCCAGACGGGAGCAGTTGAGACTCTTGCGAGGCATTCATGTGAAAAAAAGCGCTTTCTTACACATTAAATAATGGTAAGGCACGCAAAACACGTGTGATTGTTTCCTCCAAAGTACTACTTTTTTGCGACGGGAATTGCGTTTAATTTTGTTTATACATATGAGGAAGATATATGATAAAGACTATATGTTTCCTTTCGGGGAGGGGGGAGGGTGCAGACATACGTTCACTTTTTCTCTCATTTTCGACTGTTGTTATTTAGTGTTTAAGAAAGGGCAGCAGCATTATATACATATATACTCAATGACAAAAGCAAAACTATTAGCGCATTGACATTTGACGTTTTTGCATTTGGAATTCACTCATACGATTCTAATTTTGAACATCTGGCTGTCACAGTTATTTTGTTTTCGCCTAGGAAAAAATAATCTTTTTTTATTATTTTAACTAATATTTTTATGTTTTCTGGTCAATATAAGTGTAGTGTGTTGTTCCTTGAGGATTCTTCTCCCCTCTGATCTTCCAGGAGTCACTTTTCGTCGCTGATTTCCAGATATTTATAACCTTTTTTATTTCTGTCACTTTCCATACATTTTTTTTTTTGTAATTTTGTGAACAATGGAGGAGGACCCCCCTGGACACCCTAAAAAGCCCCCAGATCCTCCCCCTGACCCCCCAGATGGTGAAAATGTAGTAATTTCAGACAGTGAATCTGTCATTCTGACTACCACAAAAAAAAGGAAGTTTAGTCCCTCTTCCTCAATAAAACATGACTCTCCTTCTTCTTCTCAGTCTTCACCTGCTCTTCCTCAACCTCCTCCTACATACTTTTATTCTCCTCATTCCTGTGGCCCGTTCATTGTGTACGCTCAAAAAACTGAGCAAGGTAAAACTATCCACCCTCTTGAATTTGGTAAATTTCTATCAAATAGCAAGAACCTTTCGATTAAGCCTGGAGGTGTAAAAGCTGAGGGTCGCTTCCGAATCTCTGTTGAATTCCTCTCAGGTTCAGCCGCCAACAACTTTATCAAAAACATATTTATTTCATCAAATTCTAAATTCAAGGCGTACATCCCAACTTTCAATGTCACTCGAATGGGCCTCGTCAGAGGTATCTCGACCGATCTGTCCATTCCAGAAATCCTGTCTTCACTTTCAACCCCCCAACATATCGGCAATCCCATAAAAGCCAGGAGGTTAAATTATAAGGACTCTTCTGAGGGCATCGTTTCCTGGAAGCCCTCCCAATCTGTCGTCATCACATTTGAAGGACAATCTCTTCCCTCCCATATTTATTTATTTTTCAACTCCTTACCAGTTGAAATGTATACTTATCCCACCACTCAATGTTACAATTGCTGTCGTTTTGGTCATACCAAAGCTGCATGCAGATCTCCTCCCAGATGTTTCAAATGTGGAGAAAACCACACGGCTGACCAATGTTCTTCTCTCTCTTCACCTAAATGTTTTAACTGCTCAGGTGCTCATTCCGCCATTAACTCTTCTTGTCCGGAACAATCTCGCCAAAAAAATATAAAAATTTCTATGGCCTCTGAGAACTTGTCTTTTCTGCAGGCTTCTAAACTATTCCCGCCTGTCAAAAAATCATTTGCTGAGGTTTTATCCAGTAACTCTTCATCTAACCCACCCGCCTCCTCCTCAACATCTTCTCGTTCAACTAAATTCACATACAAAAACCCTATCTCTAAACCGGCTCCTGGATACGATCAGCAACAACACAACTCACTTCTCTTAAATCCCAATGGTTCACCTCTTTCAAATGCCACAAATGGGTGCGCAAACAATTATAATTCATCCTCAACAAACCATCAAAAGCTTTCTGAACAATTCTCCCAAGATAATTTTTCATTTATTAAAACTCTTATTATGCTTCTAATTGACCTAATTTCTTCTCAAACTAATCTACCGTCCAACGCTGCTTCTATTATTTCCACATTAAAATCATTTATTCAAAATGGCTCTTCAAGATGTCAGAATTCTTCAGTGGAATAGCCGCAGTGCTATTTCTAACAAATCGAACCTTCTTAACTTATTAAATTTAAACCTTGTTTCTGTGGCTGCTATCTCGGAGACATGGTTTACTCCATCCACCCACTTTAATGTGGGAGGGTACTCCTGTCTCCGCGATGATCGCCCGGAAGGTACGGGCGGTGGTGCTGCCCTTTTTATTAAAAAATCCCTTTCGTTTTTCCCAATTAATATCAAACCCCCCAATGCTGACTTTCAAATGGTTGCAGCTAAAATAAAGGACACTTCCTTTGTTTCTATCTATCTTCCCCCAACATCGCACTTCAATAAACAAGCGTGGTTGCAAATTGTCCGTCAACTAAGCCCTTCTTTCTTTTTATTGGGTGATTTTAATGCCCATTCCCCCGTCTGGGGTTCTGCTTTCTGTGATCGAGACGGTCGAAGTATGATGGATTTCCTAGATGAATCCAACCTTTTTCTTTTGAATGACGGATCTCCTACTAGAATCTCTCGCCCCAACACAAACCCCAGTGCAGTGGATCTCTCCATATGCTCTACTAATCTGGCACCTCTCTCCTCGTGGGTGGTGTCCCCCGACCCTTGCTCCAGTGATCATTTCCCGATCACCATCACTTATCAAACTTCTTTCCATTCAGACAAGTCCCATATTTCGACAAAGATTAAAACAAAACACACCAAATGGGACGAATTTAACTCACATATGGATAAGTTTATACAAAATTTATCCTATACCGATACATTATCTGTCAAAGATGACTACGATAACTTCAAATCAATGCTCGTAACTACAATCAATAAATCAAATCCTCCCCCTAAAACCAAATCTCTCAAAAAACTCCCTCCGACTCCCTGGTGGGATGAGGAATGTTCCAAAGTAGTGAGAATTCGGAAAGCTAAATCTCTTTCCTATCGTCACAATATGACTATGGAGAACTATCTCATATACAAAAATGCCGAAGCCAATGCCAAAAGGGTATTGAGGTCAAAAAAAAGATCCGGGTGGTACAACTTCTGCAGTTCAGTATCTCCGAACACTCCAATTTCGGAAGTTTGGTCTATGATTCGAAGATTTCGATCCTCCTTCAGTCCAACATCTCCTCGAGCTTCTCATTCTAAATGGATAGACGAGTTCTTGGACAAAATTGCCCCCCCTTCTGTACCTAACTTAGATGAAATAACTCCAATCCACAACACTCCTATGTCTGATCATTGGCTAGACTCTCCATTCACTTTAATTGAATTAAAAAATTGTTTATCAACAGTCAAGGACTCATCTCCAGGCAGAGATGGTATACCTTATAGCATTATCAAAAATAGTAATGATAATGTTCTAAATCACTTTTTATGCATCTTAAATAAAATCTTCCAGACTGGCATAATACCTGATGACTGGAGTTCTCAAATAATCATCCCAATTCTAAAATTAAACAAATCACCCAATTCTGGATCCAACTATAGGCCAATTGCTCTTTCATCCACCCTTAGTAAAATTTATGAAAAATTAATTAAAAACCGGTTAGAATTTTTTGTCGAGAGTAATCATCTTCTCTCTCCATCCCAATTTGGATTTAGGAAAAAGAAATCTACACAAGATAACCTTGCCATCATCAGCACTGATATTAATTTATCCATTTCTAACAAAGAAGTATGTCTTGCAGTCTTTATAGACATAGAAGGCGCCTTTGACAATGTTTCCATCCCAATTCTTAAAAAAAAACTTTTAGGCCTTGGCTTACCCCTCATGTTTGTCCAATCTATTATTAATCTTTTTCTCGATAGGAAAATTTTCATTGAGCTACCAGATGTTACTCCTCAGAGTAGGTCAATTTGGAAGGGTTTACCCCAAGGCGATGTATTATCCCCCTTACTGTATAATATATACACACACGATATGCATGTCACCATTCCCCCTCAAGTAAAAGTTGTTGAGTTCGCAGATGACATAGCTTTCTTCTTATCATCCAAAATCATTCCATCCGCCGTCAAATATCTTAATGAAGCCATGGATGCCCTTTGCACATGGCTCACTTTAAATGGTCTTGAACTTTCAGTACAAAAGAGTCAGTGTGTCACCTTCTCAAATCGTCATAATAACCCCCCTGTTCAAATTTTATTTAAAAACTCTCCAATCCCCAATGCTTCCAAAGTTAAATTTTTGGGAGTAACATTTGATAGGAAACTTAAATGGTCTTCCCACATTAATAATACAGTTACTAAATGTGAAAAAATTTTAAATATTATCAGATCATTGACTGGCGTTTGGTGGGGTGCACATCCTATCTGCATTAAGTTGCTCTACAATGCACTTATTCGAAGCCATCTCGACTATGCCTGCCCACTTTTTAGTACTGCATCCAAAAATGCACTCAGTAAATTAGACAAAATTCAATCTAAGTCATTGCGAATAATAACTGGCGCGATGCAATCGTCACCCATCAATTCCCTTCAAGTAGAATGTTCTGATCCTCCTCTTTATTTAAGGCGTCAATTATTTGCTGACAAATTTGTTCTTAAATGTTTAAATTCTAAAAGTCATCAGATTATTCCCAGAGTCTCGTTGTTCAACGACTCAACACATTCATCTACAATCAGAGCTCGAACTAAATCTCTCCCTGCCATCTGTAAAAATTTTCGCTCTCTCTCAGAGCTTCAAATTATCAAAAATGATCTTCTTCCTTTGTACAAATTAAAATATAGTCATGTCACCCTATCCCCAACGATTTTAGAAGGGATCGGCATCCTTAAAAGTCATTCAAAAGTGGACAGCACTGAAAGTTGCATAGATCATATAATGAGTAAAACAAAAGATATTACTCGAACTATTGTATTTAACTCAACTATAACAGATCATTATACAACTATACTTTCAATAAAAATAAACAAGTCAAATAAAATCAAGAAAAGACCACAAACAATAGAAAAAACTGAAATAAACTGGAATGACATTAAACATAATCTACAATGTACCGATTGGAAAAAACTGCAAAGTATGAACAATGCAAATGATGCATGGAATTTCTTCATAGAACTCTTTCAGAATAATATTCTCTCTAATACCACAAAAATTATTAAGAAAATCTCACATAAAAATGTACACATTAAACCATGGATTACACAGAATGTTATAAACTGCATAAGAAAAAGAGACGAGTTACACAAGAAACTAAAAAAAAATCCATACGATATACACATGTTAAGATTCTACAAAAGATATAGAAACATTTGCAAAAAAGTTATTACATATACAAAAGAAACCTACTACAAGAAAAAAATTGTAGATTGTAAACAAAATCCACGGAAAATGTGGCAAATAATTAATGAAATAACCAGTTCTAAATCTGCTACCATGACATCAATTGACGTGCTGAATATAAACAATGTCCCAAGGACATACGCTGATAATCCTGACCAAATTCTTGAATACGTCAATAAATTTTTCATAAATATAGGATCAAATCTAGCAAAGCAAGCTACACAATGTAATGACGCTATACTAATAAATGAACCCCCTGAACAAGGAAAGAAACTCGAGTTTAAGCAAATTACAGCTGATGATATCAAAAACACAATTTCTTCTCTAAAATCAAATGTTTCTTCGGGGGAGGACTTAATCACAACCAATGCAATAAAATATCTCTGTAAAGAACTTATCATACCTCTAACATACTTAGTCAACCTGTCTATAACTGAAAGCATATTCCCTACGGCTCTCAAAAAGGCTACTGTTATACCAATTTTTAAACAAGGATGTAAAAATGACATAAACAATTACCGACCAATAAGCCTACTCAACACATTTTCAAAAATATTGGAGAGAATATTAAAAAAACAACTCTTATCCTACTTAGAAGACAATAAAATATTATCGGAAACACAGTATGGTTTTAGGGAGAACTTAAGTACTAGTGACGCCATAGAAAAAATTACAGATATGATCACTAAAAGTTTAGACAGTGGAGAAAAAACTTTGGCAATCTTCATAGACTTACAAAAGGCTTTTGATACAATAGACCACAAAATACTTTTTGCTAAACTTACAAAAATTGGTATGACAAATACAACACTAAACTTGCTAAAAAGCTATATGATGGAGCGTACACAGAGCGTTCAAATTAATAAGAGAAAAAGCGAACCTCTCCTAATCAACCATGGCGTACCGCAAGGAAGTGTACTAGGACCAATATTGTTTTTGATATACATCAATGATATCTGTAACCTAGAAACAAGAGGAAAAATTATTAGTTTTGCTGATGACACAGTAATTTTATTTAACGAAAAAGATTGGATAAATACTTACAAAGAAGCGGAACACGGGCTTAGTCTCCTGCAAACCTGGCTTAAAAGAAATTCCCTCACGCTTAATGTTAATAAAACAAAATATCTTACATTTTCTATAACAGCCAGAGGGCAGCCGTCGGAGGACTTAAATCTCAAATTACACACATGCCAAGGAATTTATCAACAAAATCTAGGCTTATCATGCCTCTGTCCCAATATAGCACACTCCAAAAGCATCAAATATCTTGGAATTGAGATTGATGATAATCTCCGATGGAACTCACAAATTGACGTAATTACAAAAAAACTAACCAGGTACATATACTTCTTTAGAAACATTCGTAATATCCTCAACATAAACGATATTAAAAAAGTATACTATGCTTTGTGTCAATCACAAATAGAGTACGGTATAACTGGATGGGGGTCTGCCTTGAGCACTCACACAGAGCGACTCAATATAGCCCAAAAAGGAGTACTAAAGACAATACTGAAAGTTCCGCTTAGAACTCCGACGGAAGAAATATTTAATAACTTTCAAGTCTTCAATGTACAGAAACTTTATTCAAAAAATATTTTATTTAAACTGAAAAAAAACATATATGTATACTCCACTGCCCAACATAAATACTCAACCAGGGCAGTAAGCAATAACATCCTGGTTACTCCCAGTTTGAACACATCTTTTGGACAGAGAAATAATAAATTCCATGCTATGAAATTATACAATGCTCTACCAGATCAAATCAAAAATATAAAGGAAATGAATATATTTAAAAGAAAAGTAAAAACATGGCTGAGAGATCAAAGTGATAATAAAATTACAAACATCGTGAAGATGATATAAAGACAATCCATAACCAAATACAAATATTTAAAAAAAACTACAGGCCACCTCAGAACAGGAAATCCTAGTGAGGAGGTCTGTGAAAAAAAAAAAGAATCTATACTTATACTATACATTATACATACATGTACAAACCTTGCTATTGAAACTAATAATAAATAATAAATAAATAAATAAAATAAATTCCAATCTCCCAGCCCGCACTGTCAATAATATGTTCAATGACATTATTTCTACTAAATGGCCCAACTCTTATCTTTTATTTACTGATGGCTCCAAATCTCCGGACTCTCCTAACTGTGGTATTGGTATTAACGTTTACCACAATAATTCTAATGAAAGAATATTTTATTCAATTTCAAACCAATTTTCAATATTTTCTGCCGAGTGCATTGCGATTATTGAATCTCTCAAATATATAATAAAAAATAATTTTGAACATTCTCTTGTTCTCTCTGACTCTCTCAGTTCCCTCCAAAAACTTAAAACCAGTCCTCTTCTTCATCCTGATGATCACTTTGTATGTCTTATTCGAGTATTGATAACCTCCATTCAAAGCTCTGGAAAAACTGTCACTCTGATTTGGATTCCTGGACATGTTGGCATAGTGGGTAACGATATTGCTGATTCCTTGGCTAAACAAGGAGCGTCTAACCCTACCGTTACCCTCGTAAACCATATTCCCCTGTCTGATATTTTTTCCATCATCAAAGATAGATCCCGCAATGTTTGGACAGAGTATTGGAACATTGCTAGTCAATCCAAGGGTGCCCGTTACGCCTCAATTCAAAGGACTATCCCATCAAAACCGTGGTTTCAAAAATTCCCCCATTTTTCCAAAAAAGAAATTTCCTTACTCATTCGTATGAGAATCGGACATTGTGCCGTTCCTTCTCACCTTTATAAAATTCATGTGCTTGACTCCCCAGACTGTACGTTCTGTGGTCTAGATGTGGGAACTTTAGATCACATATTTTTTGATTGTCCCTCTCTAAATAAATATCCTCTCTTCTATCAAGCGTTATCAAAAATTGCCTCTCCTCCATTCAACATTTCATCTCTTCTAAGTCTGAACTCTACTCCAATCTTCCATAAAATTCTGAAATTTGCTCATTTAAATAAAATTAATATATAAATTCACCTTTCCTTTCTCTGTAATTATAAATGATGGCCTAGAACACCCTTGAAGGGTGAAAGCCAGAAATAATTGAAAAAAAAAATTCACTCATACTTTCATATTATCCTTGTAACTATATTCCATACTTTCAAAATTATCGTCAGTTAGTAGTATTGTAGGGTTCTACGGAGACATCACGGTGCGGTGTGAGAGAGAGATGCATGAAAATAATCACTTTTTTCCTTTGAAGGAGACAGATCTACGTACATAGTGTATCTCATCTTTTGAAAGAGCAATAGAGTTATTGTGTTAGGAACGTATGTTTATTGCCTTTTTGCCGTCGCGGTACCGGAACCGTGAATCGTAACGGTAATAATAAAAGCGCTCCCATTTTTGTGCCGCCATCTTTAGACCTTTCTCTTCCAATTCTTCCCGCCAACGATAACTGGTAGAGTTCCATATCATAGACAAGACTACGGTAGGTACTTATCCTTATATTAATTATGTTACCATACCTTGCAGAAAGTGTTTCCTTTTTCTTTTTCTAAACTAATTAAATTACCGCCATCTATGAAAGAGAAAATTATGAATAAATTATTTTATGTTTACCTACCCTTAACGCAACAATTTAAGATTTAACTATTACAACAACTAGTAGGTACCTACCCACTTCTCGGGAAAACTATAAACTTGAAACTCATATTCTACGCACGGTCAAAGAGTTAGAGCTTCACAATAGGAACAAAACGCGCTATAAAATCTGTTTGATTTATTGACAAGTTTTTATGTCTTCCTCGAACTACTTTTTAATGTTAGTATCGCACAGGAGTCCAAACTGCTGCTAACCACCTGAAACCTTTGAGACTGTGGCATCCCCAGTTGAGGTGAATTATGAGTCTGAAGGTAGAGGGGAGAGGATGGAAATGTGGAAGACGGAGGTGGGTAAGTAGCTGGCTATTCAGATCTGGTCACCAGACTTTTAGTTAATTACCAGCGTAATTTCCGTTTCATTTCTCAACCAATAGTAGCCTTTAAAAGTGACATCATAATCAAAGCGGCCAATGAGCGTAGTTAATGCGTCGCAGGTGCAGTAATCGTCATTTCCGTTTCATCAGAAATCCAAATCATGGCGGGGCTATGTTTCACTTCAACAATAAAAATATCATATAATTATATTCATTTCGTCCCGGGTACCTGCTCAAATATCCTCAATGCATTCATTTTATTTTTTAAATAATTTATTATTCCAAACGACTCTCTGGAAACATACAGGAAATTAATAAACAGCCGGTTTAACTATCTTATTACTACTATTTAATGAACTTTCTAATGATCCGCTAAACATTAAAATGTCAGCGTTGGCCATATTGAACATAATAAACACTTTTTTGGATTGGTAATAGGTAGATGTGTTAATCTCATATGCTTTCCCAACTTTAGGAGATTGAGAAAGTCATTAAAGAAAACACGGGAGGCCCTGAGGAAAAATGTTTTCCTCAGGGACAAGAGTCCCAATTGCTTCCAGGAGCCAGCGAGACTATGGCATCCCCGATTGGGGTATGTTGTGAGGCTGAAGGCAGGGAGGGGAAGGAGATGTGAAAAAGGAAGTTTGGGAGTACCTGGTTATTGAGATCTGGTCACAAAACACAGCTACAGCAATATAAAGCAACGTTTCAATTCTGAATGGTGGTCTTACATCAGGTGATACTGAGAGTATCTTTCACTCTGGAACGTGCCGTAAATATACCTTTTGTCTTTTTAAATAATTAAATTGTGAAACAACACATTAATCAAATAAAATTTATGCGCGGTGGGATTTGAACCCGCGACCTTCGGATTCATAGTCGAGAGCCTTACCCCTTGAGCGAGGATGTCGTAATATGTGGTATAATGTGTGGTGGAGATTGAAGTAGACTTAGAAAAACTTAGAAAAAAGATTGTATTAATAACGACTTGCGAAACAACTTAATTGACCACATAAAATCAAATAGCGTAATAAAGTAAGCGTAACTCTTGTTAAATAAATTCATTTTGAATTTAAGTGTCATTTTCTAAATTGGAACAGATTTGTCAAATATTCAGATAATCCCATGATTTTTACGGATCTGCGCTAGTTAATGTAATGTAACATATAAACTCACCCTTTCAGACAGTCATATCCATGAAGTCAAAAACATTTCACCTTCGGTGCCCGCGATATTGTAAATAACTAATTGTATAAAAACGTAGTAAATTCTTAATGGTAAGCTTTTTTAACACTCCAATACACGCGTGTCATCTCACAGATGACCAGTTCTGTCTTTTCGTCATAAGTTTGATGAAGGGAGGGGAGCCTGGTCCCCCGCCCTAGTATTCCCCAAGCTCGCCTAGCTCGACATTCCTGCAAAATTGCGAAAAAACAATTATACTATTCACTTTTGACAAATAAGTGAGCAGTCATCTGACAGATGACACGCGTGTATTTATGTCTCACTAGGGGGCGCGTGTATTGGAGTGTTAAAGATCATTTCAAAACAATTCTCCAGCCCTAAAGAGTTCTAATTTCTCCAGTCTTTCAAAATAAATATCAACTCTACTTTTGCCACTAATCTTCTCATAAATGTAATACTAACAGTGATGGAGATAGCAAATATAAAATCATGCGATGTCCAGTGTTTTAAATATAATGTCCTCCGCGTGCAAAGCCTTCAAGCATAAGCTTTCTAATTAAAGTGTGTTTATCGGAAGTGACCTGCCAGGTAAGGGGGCATACATTGATTACGTGAGCTCAAAAAGGGGTGGGGGGGGGGGGGGGTTCAGCAAAATCTCACGTTACTGGAAAAGAATACACGAAGTGGCCCAAATTTATCTCACCATGGGGGGTGGGGTCTAGATTGGAAAAAAAACTGCTCACGTAAATAATGTATGCCCCCTAAGTATGTTTCTGTATCTATTTGTAAATAATAAATTAGATAGAGCCTAAGAATTCATAATAAATTGTACAGCGCCCCTGAGGTGATTTTTCATAAAAGCGACGCTCTATAAATTATGCAATTATTTCTTACGACTTTATGTCAAACTAAACCCTTCCACACACTTTTCCACAAATGATCATCTAGTCAATCCACGCTATGCAAGTGCACTATATAAGTATAATAAATACAAAACAATACAAGAACAACATGTCAACCTACCAGAGAACAAATGGGAAAATAATTCACCGACTCCAGATATTTTCATATCAGAGGATTCGGCTCGGTAGAACTCCTGGCTGGACCGATAAATCCTACTGATCCCTCGATATCAATATTTAAAAAATCTTTCGCAATCCTACATGTATTTAAAATGACTGATTTATTAGTATTATCATTATTAAAGGATTGACAATCTTTAGATTTGGTTTTCTTAATATCCCCGAATACGCTAAAATAATCACAGAATAATAATGCAAAAATGAGTAGAAAGTAATGTGATGGTCACGTTACAACTCCCCAATAAGTAGCATTATGTATGACACTTCGGGTGTCTGTTTGTTTAGTGAGGGGAAGCTCTCGTGGGAGAATTTCTGGCAGTATATCACCTCAGTTAAATTCATTGGGGGGAATTGTTCATAAATTAATTCTTCCAGCAGTGATTTACTTCTGATTGCCGCATTTGGAACATAACTTTAAACATGTTTTTCATACGCCGCAAAGTAATTTGATTACTGTTGATGTATAAACATCAAAAATTTCTACCGTTTTATAACATATTTCTCTTGAACACAAAATTTTTATGTTTCTAAAAATATAGGTACATGTTATTTTTTAAGATAATACGTATTCATTTGTCAAGCCTAAATAGTAATAAAATAAATTTTTCCTCGAAAGAAAAAAATATACTCCAAATATTATTATAAATACTTATCTTTCCGTTATTTTACAAGTTTTTTTTTTGAAGTAAACATTTTTTTCGCACGCTTGACTTGGGGAGTAAGCTGGTGAATGCGTGACGAGAGCGTTATGAAAAGTGTGATCGTGCGAGGCGAACGGAAGTTGAGACGGAAACATAAGTTTTACTTCAGTCGTGTGGTCTAAAGCACACTCGTTTTTTTACGTGAGCTCCACACAGGAGGCCCCGAGGAAAATAATTTCTCTCTGGGCCTGTGTCATCTTTGGGGATGCTGTGTGGAGGTTTTTTCAAGTTAAGGAAGGATAGGAGAGTTCTGGGAAGGAAAAGGGTTTAAGGGGTGGGTAGGAAACCGGGGTTCAGTGTGTCCTGATCATCCGCCTCCAAGACCTAGACAAATCTCACCCCATAAACCCGGGCACCCCTGCTAAATCACCAAACGTAGCGAACCACTTGGGGTAACCTATGGCAGAAGTGTTGGTTACCCAATAAAGGTTGCCGGGGCGGCGGTACCCATTTCCGCCTCCCAATTATATGTAATAAAAATGAACAAGTTATTATATGTAATAAAAATTCACAGTGTTTCTTTAACCTTTAACTGCTGACGTGATTTTTTTACGCATGCTCTGACGTGGTGACCTGGGCGGCCTGTTACTTTAAATGTTTATATATTAGAGATCCATGAAAATTTTTAAGTCTAAATTATTATATATTGGACAATTTAAATATATTTAAATAAAATAAAAACTTTTTTGTTTATTGACTTCTATTTGACAATTGTGATATTATAGTATAATTATTTTGGCAAAATTCACTTGAGATCAGAAATCAGTCTGTATTATCTATTAAATTAAATAAAAACAATGAACTCACTTTTATTATAATTTTTCAATTGTGTCTTGAATAAACTATGTAAAATCAACTTTAATAATGTTGTTAATATTTATTTTTATTTAGTAAAAATCAACATTAAAAAGTCATATAAGTACTGAAGATGTAAAGATGGGTCAGAGAGGCCTACAAAAAAATTTAAATGAATTTACTTTTAAAACTTACGGATCTGGCGTCACTAAATTCGAGCTACTGGAAGCTAGTATCGAGGGAACGGGAGTATTTCGATATTATTATTGTTGCTAGGACGGAACGGCCCCCACGTCAGCAGTTAAAGATTAAATCCTATTTTAGATATTACCTACGATATTTTTGATCTATTTTAAACGAGCCGTGTTTAATTAAACATTTTGACAATTTTCGCTAAAATGTTATCGTTTTTAATATTAGCGTACTCCATCTAACATTCGTATTCACATATCTCCCTTCTTCTTCTTTTTGAGCGCTTATAACCATTTTCATCCAAAGCTTACATTTGAAGCCAAAATACTTAACCAGAGAAAATAATGAAATAATAAATAAAAATACTGAGCCAAAATACTGAAACCAAGTACGGTTCTGTGCTACTTACCTTAATTGTGGTTTAAATTATAAAATAAAGGACATTAATGAATTCAATTTTGCATGATTTTAGAGGCAACTTTGTCAATTTTAAAATTTACAAATATAATAGGTGATACAAATATAGATACAATAGATATAATAGATACAAATATAATAGGTGATAGATTTTTACGAGGACATGTTATTTGGTGACAGCACAGTGTGACTCGAGTGGATGTGAATCGAATATGGCATACCCAATTGGGGTTTGTTGTGAGACCAAAGGGCGTGGAGAGAAGGATACGGGAAAGATAACTAACTATTCGGGTCTAGTCGCCAAACACGGTTAAAACTATGTCAAGCAAGGTGTCCGTTCTGAATGGTGGTCTTTATCAGGGAGATACTGGGAATATCTTCCTCCACTTTGCACTATATTTGAAGTGATTTGTCTGGCCTGGAGTAACCGAGCTAGTCAATATTATAAAAGAAATCGCAAAAACTCAGAAACGAATCCCGGTACAATCAAGGGAGTTGTATTGTGTGGTAGATCTCTATCCTCTCTCCAGGATGACGGTCCCTGTCTTCACCTAAAGGGCGTGCTTTTGAAGATATAAGGGCTGGAAGTTTCGCCCTATTGAAATTTCTAAAACAGTCTTCCGGAAAGCTCTAGAAGGTTCCATAGAGCTCTATAAAATTCTGGAAGGAGTGGCAGAGTATATACGACCAAAACCGTCCACTGATTTCAATAAATTACGGGTCAGATATTTTTGCCATCTAATAATAATATTTGGATGATTTGTACAGCACCGTTTTAGCGAAAAATCACTTCAAGGGGCTGTACAAATTTATAATATATTTGTACAATCTTACTTTTAACTATGGACTAGACAAACCATTATAACAACTTATGGCTTAAAGTCGCATCCACCGGTTCATCGATCACTGATACATAACTGTATGTGCTGTGCAATGCATTTGGCCAATGAATGCGATGCAGCGTAAAAATGTATTTATTTGTACATATACAGGATCATCGACGACCTCCGTAGTCCAGTGGGTAAGACTCTTGACTCATGATCCGGAGGTCGCGGGTTAGAACCCGGCATGCGCAAATAAATTTTATTTGATTAATTTGTGTTATTTCACAATTAATTCATTTAAAATAATATACAGTATATTTGCGGCATGTTCCAGAGTGGAAGATACTATTAGTATCGCCCTGGTGTAAGACCACCATTCAGAATTGAAACGTTGCTTGAAAATGGCTTTAGCCGTGTTTGGTGACCAGATCTGAATAGCCAGGTACCTCCCAACCTTCCTCTGCCCCACCTCCTTCCCTTCACCACTACCTTCAGCCTCACAACATACGCCAATTGGGGATGCCATAGTCTCACTGGCTCCATACGGGAGCAGTTGAGATTCTTGTGCGGTATTTACTGTAAAAAAAAAAAAAAATCATACTTTTTTGTTATTTGTTTTTGGGGTTCGCTAAAGGAGGAGGTAGTGCAACACGGCATAACACCCCAAAAACAAATAACAAAAATACTTTTGGCCGTGAAAATCTAAAATCAGGATCATACTTACCTGGGAGGTCACTTCAGATTATTTATTTAGTTAGAGAAATTTAGATTCAGTTTACATGCAGAGGTCATCATAATTGGGAACACATGTTATATGTATTTTAATAATAATCTGTAATATTATGGTCTTTAATGAGCGTATTTGGGAAAGCAAAAGCAAAAGTTTGTGATGGGCGGTGCAATAGTAAATGTCTACTATTTGCTGATGACCTTAAAATTCTGATGGAAATAAGCTACCAACAAGATTGCTTTAAAATGCAAACTGATCTGGATGCACTATCTGAATGGTCGTTGGCAAACAAATTAGATTTTAACACAAAAAAATGTGTCACAATGTCTTTCACTCGTTGTAAAAACATTATAGTTTACGATTATAAAATAAAGGGCGAAACCAAAGATATACAAATACTAAAGAGATATGCTATGGTGTCCGCGCAACTGTCGGCGGACTACGCCCTAATTAGAGTAGTTTGCATACAAAAATAATTTGTTCGTTTCGTTGATTTTTTGAAGATGTCCATTAGTATTGGTTAACAATATAGTTTGAATACGGAAAGAATTTGTTCATTTAGTTTAACGTTCGTTTGGTTTATTCGTTAATTATTCATTCTTTTAGTTTATTTGTTAATTGGTAAACAATGTCGGCGTCACCCGGAAGCGGAGTCCCACATAGTAAAAACTGCAAATAGCACATCTACTTATATTTCAATATCTTTGGGCGAAACGTTATCACGTGTAAAATCCGTGAAGGATCCCGGTGTCGTCTTTGATCCCGAACTGACATTCTCTTGCAATATATCGCAGCTCACTCAGTCTTGCTACAAACTTCTTGGGTTCATTATCAGGACTTGTAAGCAATTTGATAACCAAGAAGCTATGCTAGCATTATTCGATGGCATACTGAGAAACAAGCTGGAGTACGCGAGCGATGTTTGAGCACCGTACCACCAGAAGTACTTTGATATGTTAGAGCAAATCCAGAAGAAATTCCTCATGTATGTTTATATGCGGAAGCATAGAACCTCTCCAAGGTTCATGCACCATATTGATTAACTTGAGGAAACTGATTCTGTGAGCCTAGAAACTAGGCGGAAAGCAAGTCTTGCTATTCTGTCTTTCAAAATTTGGAACAATTTCATCGATAGCCCATTCTCCTTGGGATGCTATGATTTATATATACCAGAACACTACAGCCGAAGCCGACATCTTGATTTATTTAAAGTACCGAACGGCAGAATAGACGTCTTGGCAAAGCATAGCATGACGAGGGGAGTGGTGCTGTTAAATGAAATTGCAAACCATTTGGATGTAAGTGACTGTTCTTTATATGACTTAAAAATATTATTGAAGAGTCACTTGCCTAAATTCTGATAGGGTAACTAAATTGTACTCTAATTGGAATTATTCTGTTGTACAATAATAATAAAAATAAAAATAATAAATAAAAAGTACAATGATATGAGCACAATATTTATTTTCATAAATGTGATTGGTCCCTCGGTAAGAGACAGATTTATTTGTAAGGATTCGAATAATGTTAATCCAATAAATAATATAGGCAATGCAAGAATGGTACTCTCAGATAGATATATTTAATTTAAGGGTATGGAGAGCCTAAAAAGGTGGGTGGAGTGTACCTGAAAAAGCTATAATTAAAATACAATATTGCAATATTTCACAAGTAGATAAACTCAAATTACTGTAATTTCTCCGACTCCATAAATCAAAACAGACAAACTCTCATTTTCAGCAAGTGTGCAGAATCATTTTTCAAGTTTCCAAAGTCCTTTGAAAATAGATCGCCGCTGTAAGCGACCGTAGAAATGTCCCGCCCATTGGCCCTTTGTATTTTTTTTAAATACCGGTAAGGCAGTCAAAGGAACACCCAATAAACTCTGAAAGGGCCTTCAAAATAGTTCCTAATTGCACGGCTATGCGATGGCATTTTTTTCTGTGTGCATAAGAAGTTTCTTGGCGCCCTATTTGCTATTATTTTTTCAGCTGATAGTTTGTCTTTCGACTTCACAGGCCGGAGGGTTTGTGCTAATAAATAGCTAAGGGAATTGGTTCAATTTTTGTCTAGATTCCTTTCGAAACCAGTAATATTTCTATATTCAAAAGTCTTTTTATAAACGGTGGAGTTCAATAATTAGCAATAATGATTGGATTATTATTATTTGTATTGTGCCGTTTACGTGAGCACTGTACAATTTACATCCTTAATCTCAAACTATTAGCCAATATTTATTATAACTAATAATTTATTATAACCAATAAGCTAAGATTTATTACTATTGACTTAAAACAACTAAGATTGATAACTATTGACATTCAAATAACATAAGTCGTATAAGTAGAAACTTAATATTAAGGCTTCTAACTAAATTTACAATTAATATTTATAACTAGCGACTTATAACTAAGACGTATAAGTAGAAACTGAGTAGGGGGGGGGGGGGGGTTAACAATTGCATAAAGTTGGTCACGTAGTATGGGTACGTTCCCTAAGAAGTATAATTTGAAACTTAGTAGTAACTAGGTTGACAACTAAGATTTATAAGTAGTGACTTGCAACTAAGACTGACAACTAGAAACTTAGTAGCTAAGGACTCATAACAATGTTTACAACTAAGATTTATAACTAGTGACTTATAATAATACATACTTATGACCAAGTGAGTATATACATAATAGGTACTGAAAAAATCGCCTGGTTTGAACGCAATTAGCAGACATTCAGTATACAAACTAGACAATGTATTTAAAAAAAAGCAAAACGTACAGTTACAGAATATTTTCTTCTAATACAGTGTTGGTAAAAAAATCTTAAAGATCGGTTCAGTTTTGGAGGGGAAAGGTCGGGAATACATGGGAATACAAAACCTCGATTTTGTCGATTTTATGTAGGTATTATCAGCCCGAGATGTAGATTGTTCCTTTCGCTCAGTATTCGAGGGGCAACCAATGACGTTATATAAATAGACTTGCCATAGTCTCACAAACTCAAGATATAATGTGGCAATTAATCAAAACTCTTTTGTTTTCAGCGATTTTCAATAATTTCTTAATTCAAAAGTTATTCGTGTATGATAAAGATAGACGCTTAAAAGAATATGTGCATATGAACGAAACAAAAGATAGAACGCGGGCGGCATTTTCGTATTCAAAATGCAAAAGTTCCGTCGAATCCTGTCTCAAGGCCGACTAAAGTAGGAGGCCTGGGCACCAGTCGAATTTTGAGGTGTCAAATAGCTATAATGAACAACGATAGTTTGCAAATGGCGTTGATTGTTATTGTATTTGTTGTTTCTGTTGATTTTTATGTTGTTTTACCGCAGGCAAGTAAATAAAGAATCATTAGATTATTATTATAAAAAGTAAATTTTACTTAACGACGGCATCGACTTTGTAATTTCGCTGTTGCGCATCCAGACCTGTACTTTAGTAGGCCTTGAGTTCTCTAATGACGCATAAAATCTTTGGGCGGAAAGCAATTGTATTATTTTTATAATCGATAATAATAAGTAATTTGCATGTATTTACAAATGAAATGTTATTCCTTCGCTTTTACGACTATTTACCGTGTAATGGAAACATTTTCTCATCACACAGGAGGGAATTTTGGCGCTTTTTAATGCAATTTACTTACTAGTAGGACACGACCTTACTCGACGCGTGGCAGTTTAGTACTAAAGTACTAGAAATAGAGTACTCTACAATTGTCTTGTTGTTGGCTTCCCATTTTGAGATTTCTACCCCGCGTCTAAAGTATGTAACGTCTTTGGGGGCAACATCGACATTGGAGGTTATCCACCACTTTCCCGCCCTGGTATAAGTAACAGATGGTTACTCCTTCAAGGCTCTCGCAAGAACTCTAATTTTTTTGAAAGAACGAAGCTGGTTTAGAACGAATTTAGACCTCCAATGTCCCTGCATACGTTGTTAGTAAGCAGTATGCAAGTGCTTAGCGGGAAATACAAGATACAATATGTGTTGGTATGATAAAATATAGATAAGACAATGGGACAGGTTAGTGAAAGTCTACGAGGTGGCAAGCGCTGGGTGATTGTATCTAGCGTATCCTACAAGCACCTGTTTGGGGGAAGATACTAACTAACTAACTAACTAACTAACTAACTAACTAACCATCACGCCGTTTCCCCGCAGGGGTAGGCAGAGAGGACGGACCGCCAAACAACTCGGTCTTGGCACACACTCTTTGCTTCACTCACATTCATACATCGTCTCATACATTCTCTTCTATTATTCTGACTTTTGACATGACCCGACTCAAGTATCTGATTCACTTGATCGTGCCATGTCTTCCTCGGGCGTCCCCGACTTCTTCTACCATTCACATTCGCGTCGTATATTCTTCTTACACTACTTCCTTCGTTCATTCGCTCTACATGCCCAAACCATCTGAGGTCTGAGGGTCCCTTTCTTAATCTTACTCATTATGCTTACATCAGCCTTACATTCTTTGCGGATATCCACATTTCTCACACGATCATAGATTGTTTTACCACACATACGTCTCAGGGATCTCATTTCAACAGCATTCAGTTTACTTTCATCCTTCCTCTGCCAGTTCCATGCCTCACTGCCATACATCAGGGTAGGTACCAGGACTCCATTGTGGACTGCTAGCTTCGCTTTTTTGACAGTTTTTTATTAGCGCCAACGGCATTCAGTCCACCATTAATGGAGTTACCGGCATTCACACTTCTTTCAATATCTCTTTCAGCCTTCCCATCTCTCGTAAACATACTACCCAGATACACAAACTCATCCACCTGCTCCAAGTATTCATCATTCACAACTATGTTGCATACTGTTTTCGTACTCTCTCTTTCAAACACCATGACTTTAGACTTACAATACATAAATAAATAATAAGGGCATGGCAAACGGGTGGGAGTACTCTCCAATCGATTGTTGGGCAACATAGAAAAAAACAGCAAAGTTTTGTAAAATACCTATTATTCTAATTTCTTGTGCGATTGTGTTCCAACTAAAGGCCTATTTTTCAAGTTGGACGCAAAAAGTTGGTGAAAAATTGCAGTTAAATAATATTAGGTATAACAAATTGATTTTCAATAAAAATATTATGATTAATTATACTAACATCATCGCCACAATCGAAACATTCAAAAATGGCATGACGTTTAGCAAATGTATAATATTTGCACCGTCATAGCACGATCATCTTCAACAGGACTAATAGATTCATTGTTGCTGATTTTAAAGTGCCAATCTTGCTAATGGTTGTCTACCTACTCCGCCTAAGTTGACCACTTATCTAAAAAAGCATACCCTCACTCCCTCGGGTCCCTTTCGTTACTATAAAAAATATATATTTATTTGAATCTGGTATTACTGATTATATTATTGATTTTTAAAAGTCGTTTTGCGCTTTTTCTAATTTAAGTCAAGATGTTAGACAGTTTGCAATGTCCAACATGAGGGCATAAAAAATCAAAATGATAATATAAACAAATTAGATTTTTTCTTCAAACTTCGCAAAATTACTTTGTGGCATCATTAATTATATAATGAATAACAGATCACTTTTCAGACAGGGTTATTCACAAAATTAATTTGATTGTTAATAATATTTAAATTTCTATTGAGATTTTTCGTAATTTCTAATATTTCTAAAAGATCTTAGTGAAAACCACTAACGTTAGTGTGTAAAATTTTAAAACCAGTATTTATATCAAATGAATGGTTAAATTCAATTAGATGGTTAATCATTGCTTACTGATAATATTAAAAAACAATAATAATAATAATAATAATAATAATCTGGTGGAGGATAGTGCAATCCCACACGTCCCATAAATTTGTACATATTTACACAACAGATAAAGCAAAAAAAAAGTAAATAAAACAAACAAATATAAAAGACATAAGCGATAATAGAAATAAAATAAATAATCAATTATAATGTAGGACGTGGTCTGGAGTGAGCTAGGGCCCAGCGCTCGCTCAGGAGTGGCGCTTGGTGCTGGAAGGCTGCGATCACCACTTTGTTATCGGAAGCCATTAGCCGCATCCTGGCTCCAGTGACCCGGTGTCTCATCAGACCGGCGAATCCGTGTAGTCCTAGCTCCGTAAACATTGAAGATGCGCTGCTGTATCTTCTGTATCCAAATATAATACACCCTCCTTGCCTTACTCCTGATCGCAAATATATCGGTTGGGAGTACGTACTTGCCCACCGTACAACGTTTTCCTGCTGAGAGTGCCATCGGGATAGTGTGTTGATATACATAGTAGGTATATTTCTAGCTTTCAATTTCTCCCATAAGGTTTTATGACAGACCCTGTCGAACGCTTTGCTCAGATCTAAGAAGCATCCGTATACAGTAGTTTTTCGTTTCGTGTAATATTCTATTATTTGCTTAGCAGAGTATATTGCCATATTAGTGGATAATCTGTACTTAAAGCCCATCTGATTGTGTTTAGAATTGAGTTTACCTTCTATTTCAATCAGAATTACCCTTTCAAATAGTCTTGCAATTATAGTTGCCAGGGATATTGGCCGGTAATTGCTGGAGTTGGTCATATCGGGCTTTCCTGATTTCAGGATCGGGGTTATAATGGTTTTCGTCATTGCACTCGGTAGATGGTTGTGTTTGAGGATTGCATTGAACAGAATGTTTAGTAGTTTAGGTATGTATCTACCTCCGTACCTTATGTGTTCAATACTTAAACTATCATGTCCCGGAGATTTACCAGCCTTAGTAGCTTTGATGGCCTTCATTATATTATTTTCAGAGAGGAAGACGTTTTGTCCATCATATTCCATAATATCAGGATCAGTCGGTGCTTCGTTTCCAGAAATATCTGCAAAGGTTCTTCTAAATGTCCTGGCAATTTCCTCCGTATTTGTGGACCCGTCAATTTGGCTGGCGATTCGAGCGTTTGGTTTGATCAGATTGTTGCTTTTCTTCCAGAATTGAGCAAACTGTTTTGTGTCAAGCGATTTTACGATTTCGTCCATCTTTGTTTGTTCGGCAGAGGTTTGGCAGTGTTTGAGGGCTCTTTTAAACTCCTTCCTTTTCTGTTTTCTTTCATCCGCAATGGGGCCTTGTGATGGTCTCCCGTTTTGAATCCACGTCATCAATGCCGATCTCGATTTTTCGTAGTGTTCCTTGACTTTTTGATTCCACCCAGAAATGTGACGATATGTTTTTGGTTCGCTTTGATTGCTCTCCCGATATAATACAATGTCGGCAGCCTTTCTTAGGGCTTCCACGATATCTGTGTACATATTGTCCATGCTTTGCATATGATTGCATTTATCACATGTAGACTCAGAATTACATATGGATTCTGAGTGTCTTTGATATGTTACATGGAGTAATGCTTCTGCCACAGACGTATATTCATTGATTTTCTTGTTGTTAGTCCTTCGCCATATTATATTATTAGGCTGTTTCGGGGCATTAAAGACGGTAGCAGGTAAGTTTTCAGCAGCGATTATGCAAGATGTCGGCCGGTGATCGGACCAGTCAGTATCGTAGTGTATATGCAGATTATGTATTTTGTCCTTGAGATTATTAGTGCATATACAATGATCGAGCCAGGAAGTGGTATTGTGTGCATCACTAACAAATGTATATGTATCGTTGGGTAGTCTTTCCATATCGATACAACTGTATTTATTTTCAGTGTAGAAAAATGATAGTTCTTTCCCAAATACAGAAGATGGGTGAGCGTTGAAATCTCCCATCACGATGGTTTCAGAGTATTCATTGTCTTGAATGATCGTATGTATTTTGGATAGGTAGTTGGTGAAATCAGTAAGGTTGTCCGCATGACATACCGGCATGTAGACAGTCAGTACACATATTGTCCCTCCTTTGGTTGTTATCTGAATACCAGCGATGCGGTCATCTCCACATGGTATTACGGAAGCTTGCAACTCATTCCTCCAAAGTGCCGCGACTCCTCCATAAGGTCGTCCCCTCAGCGGCCCGTTAGCTAAATCTACGGCAGATGTGCCCCATCCCTGAAAGTTTGGATGAATTTTGGATAGATTAGATGTTTCGTTTTGTAATAGCCACGTTTCTTGCAAAAGTATTACATCGTATATATCGCACATATCTATAAATTACGAAGAAATTTTATTTCCATTGTAATTTTTTTATTTCCATTATAATTTTTTGTCTTTGTTCTTCTAAGCACCCCCCTTTCCACCTCTCCCCCCCCCCTCCCCCTTGTTGATCTTCTAAGCACCTCCCCTTTCCACCTCTCTCCTCCCCCACTACTTCCATTTCTACCTACGCCTGTCTTTCTATGTTCGATCATTTTTTTTAGTACATTATATGTCCTGATGAAGAGAACATCGTTCTTGAAACATGTCGACTTTTTAATAAAGTTTATTGTGGTAAAAACAAAGTGTTTTTAATTATTGCATTAAAATAGATTTTATAAAGAGATAGTAATCTATTAATTGTGTGATCGAAATCATATCAAACTGATACTACCCCACCTAATAAAATCAAAATATTTCTGTACTTGTTTAATTTTGAAGTAAGTTTTAAGTTTGCTAGTGAATGACATGGATGTGTCGAAACCGGTAGCAGATGTATAAAAATTAAGTAACAAATGTACATGTGAAATAAAACTCTTCAAATTCAAAAGGTTCTTTTAGGCTTAGATAACTGACATAACACACAGACAAATTTTAGCTTTTCCGATAGAGGAAAAGGTAGATATAATCAGATTATAATTTCAGAAAGTAAATCATGTTATTAATTGAAGAAAAACTGATTTGATATGATTTTAGATTTTCACGGTTAAAAGTATTTTCGTTATTTATTTTTGAGGTGTTATGCCGTGTTATCGTCGCTAATGGTTTTGCTTTTGTTGTTAAACACATAATGCTGCAGCTCTTTCTTACATACTAAATAACAACAGTCGAAAATGAGACAAACGGTGAACGTATGTCTGCCCCCCCCCCCCCCCCCAAAAGAACATCTCCCTAGTACGAATAAAGAAAATGAAATTTATTTATTTATTTATTTATAAGTACATGTTACATACATAATAAATTTACTTCAGGAGATACATTAGGTCACCATACTAGGCAGCTGCCTGTATCATGGTGACCAACGGAGGATAGTTGTTTGAATTGGAGTCTAGTACTCGTAAGTGTAAACATATCTAAGTATATCTAAGTAAAATAATAAAAATAAAAAAAATTATAAATTAATATCATTCATTTCTTATGATTTTTTTTTCTTTTTTTGGTATGCAGTATTAAAAAAAGAAAGAAAAATAAGGTTTCTTTAAGTACCAACTAAATGTAACATGAGTAAGTATAAAGAGAGTATATGAGTGTAATAAATAGGTGAGAACTAGGTAAGTACTTATACTGTAGGGAACTGAATGCAATAAGTATTTTAAAACAAAAACAATCATTACAATATTATGATAAATGAAATTATGAAATGCAATTCCTGTCGCCGTGGCTAAGCCGTTGGCTAAAGAAGGAGATAGCGCAACACGGTATAATACCCCAAAAAATAAAAAAATAAAAAATAATGATTTATGTTAAGTAAGAGCATACCCAAATAATATCGATTCATCCTAGCTAATTGTATTAGAAGTAAATCATGAGGCGTTTTCATTTTGCGTTCAAATATAGGGTATAATTTTACGTAAAAGCCAATTTTCAGTAATGGTACCTTCCCCGAAAGTCTTTTATATTATAAAAAATAAGAACTATTATTTCCAGCCTCCGTCTTTCCCGAAAGATGGCGTCTTCTAATTACTTACCTAGGACAGAATTTATGTTTCTATCCCATGAATCCAATTATATATGATTACAGCCTATGTTTAGAGCCATTAACAAATGACGATGTTGGAAGCTTTTAAATCATAAAGCACTGTGTTTTGCGTTATTAAATGGTAAAACGGTCATGCCATTAATCATCATTACTTTAAAATTATGAATATGTATGATGAATTTAATTTATTTATTTTATTTTAGGAAAAAAAATGTTTACAATATGGTGGATTTATACTCATGTGCAAATTACTTAACTGAGAAAACAATTATAGTTTTCCCCATTTATATACTCCTACGTTTATGTATTTAGCAATTAAACAGAAAGTATTACATATTCATATACAGGGTGTTAAGAGAACAGGGTGGCGTTTTACTAATAATAATAATAATAATTGAATAATCAGTATAGTGTTTTTTTTTGTGAAAAATCACCTCAAGGGCGCTGTACAATTTATTAAGAATTCTTAGATTCTATCTAATTTTACAAATAGATACAGAAACATACTTACCTGGCAGGCCACTTCTGATAAACACACTTTAATTAGAAAATTTATGCTTAGAGAAGATACGACTTTGCACGCGGAGGACACTACATTTGAAATACTGGACACGATTTTACATTTGTTACCCCCATCACTATTAGTATTACATTTATTTATTATTTTTAATTGTTAAACTAACGTTTAAGACAAGATTTTTATGCATAGCACAAAGTGTAACAATTATTATAAGCAATAATTATCAGCCTGAAACTCTCATCCAGATTGAAAAAATCTTCCGAGAAAAAATACATGACGCCAACGGGACATCTTTGTCCCGTTGGCGTCATGCATTTTTTCTCGGAAGATTTTTTCAATGTGGATGAGTGTTTCAGGCTGATAATTATTGCTTATAATAAGTATTACATTTATTAAAATATTAGTGACAAAAGTAGAGTTGATATTTATTTTGAAGGACTGGAGAATTTAGGACTCTTTAGGATTGGAGAATGTTCATGAAATGAACTTTACAAACGCTTACAATTAATTTTTAAATTTCATTTTTATTTATTTTTTACAACTTAGTTATTAACAATGTCGCGGGCATTGAAGGTGAAGGTGAAAGCTTTTTAAGTTTATGGATACGACTGTCTGGAAAGATGAGTTTTAAGTTTAACTATAAATTCCGCCGAATCTGTGATCAGGCTTTAGGTCCTGACTCCGAATGCGCGCTCACCGAACTTACGAGTAGTATCTGGTGAGCGCTTTGGTCCCTTTAACCTTCCGATAGCTGATGACGCTGCTGACCTCAGGGTTGACTGTCGAGAATTGTAATTTTCTGGAGTACACATTTCTGATTAGTAAGCCGGATCCATTCCGGGGACTTAAATACCATCCAGCAGAGCTTGAACTGGATTCTTTCAGGACTACGGGAAATAATAAAAATATGGGAATATTTAGATACGCCGCCGGTGATAAGTCTTGCCGCAGCGTTGAAAACGGATTGTAATTTATTGATTTGATAATTTGGAATACTTGCATATATTCCGTTGCAATAATCTAGACGTGAAACAATACGAATTGACTAGTAATTTGGTCGCCTCTGTTGGCAGGTTTCTTCTTACCGCTTTAATTTGCATTAATTGAAAGAACCCCGTGCTTACGGCTCTGTTCACATAACATTCTGTTTGTCCATACAAACGTATTCCCCGATTTCATCTCTGGTTTTTGACACTACAAAAAATATTTTTTAATACAGTATAGTTATCGACCATGTAGCTTTTTGTATAAGTATTTAGAGTTTGTGGTGGGCCTATGATTCCGCGATCTGCAGCATATTTACTCTAACAGTATCTACATTATTTGCCGAACTACTTCAAGTATAAAACTACCCCTCTATACCGTTGACAGAATTTAGGCCTTCTAAATGTGAATTTTTACTTTTGATTTAATGGCATAAAGAGCTCCGGGCCAAAATGGCTCCTTTCATCATGAGTTTATAATATATAGTTGTTGAAAACCTTCTAGATGTTTTGCTCGGTACAGTTTGTGGTGGGCCTAGCCGTCTGCACCCTGGGAATATGCTCAGGAATCGCTGGTTAAAATCCAATTATTTGATTATTGTGATAAATTAAATGTTTACTTAATGATTTGTACAAAATAAATATTTTTAATACAGTATAGTTATCGACCATGTAGCTTTTTGTGATAAGTTACTTCTTAAGGAGTTAGGACCCTCCAAATACCGTAAAAATTGCCTGGTTTGAACGCCATCAATAGACCTTCAGTATACAAACTAGACAATGTATTATTTAAAAAATCAAAATACATAGTTATTTTCTTCTTACACAAGTAGTAAAAAAATCTTAAAAATGGGTTTGGTTTTGGAGGACAAAAATGGGGAACACCGTACCTCGATTTTGTTGATTTTATTTAGGGATTATCAGCCTGAGGTGCAGTTGTCCATTTAGCTCAGTATTCGGCGGAGTAAGAGCGACAGTGTCGGCAATAGTTTGGTAAAATACCTATTGTACAATTTTCTCGGTGACCGGGTTTCCTCTTAAGGGACGTACTTAACTTACTTTAATCAGTGATTCCTGACATTATTTGGAAAAAAAATGTAAGTAGTATTTTGTTCTTCGGTGACTTTTAATTTTTAAAGGATGTCTTTGTTTTGGTTTCAAGGCAGAAACCTTTTGAAACCAAAAGAAATTCAGAAATTATTATTTTATTTCCTATTCAGAAATTTTCACATAAAAGGGCTCATTTTTTATGTGAACACCGCACAGGAGTCTCAACCGCTCACATTTAGTAAGAGTATCCACAATTCAGGATGAATGGTGTGAGGGGCGGTTATTTAATAGCCGGCTATTCAGATCTGCTCACCAAACACGGCTAATGTCATTTCAAGCTACGCTTCGATTTCGAATGGTAGTCGTTCACCAGGGCGTTACTGAGAGTATGTACTTGTTTGAGACCATAGTAATATAGGCAATTAACAGCACATCGACATCTGAGTAAAAACATCCTCATCACAAGTTATATACAATATCATAGCTATCTACCGCACACACGGATCGAACCCTAACAGTTTTATTATAGAGTTGGAACAGTTATTGCTACAACTAAAAGGTACTTGTAACGTTGTCACAGGCGACTTTAACGTGAACATTTTGAATGAGGCAAAAGGTAAGGTAAAGGAAGATTATATAAATGTAATGACATCGCTAAACTATAAATCATTTATAAATAATACAACACGGAATGTCAGTGGACAAACTCCTTCCTGCATCGATCACATATGGTGCAACTCAAATAACAATGAAAAAAACATGTCAATATTATGGAAAACCAGCATAACCGATCACTATACCTGTATATTTGTTACCAACATTGATAAAAGAAGTTCCAACTCTAACAAAATTGACAAGAAAAAATATGAAAAAAAATATTTAAATATGGAAATTTTAAGAACAAATCTTAAAACGGAAACCTGGGCATCAATATTTGAATCGGAAAATCCAAATACCTGTGCTGAGAATTTCGAAACAGTTTTCCAAAATCACATAAACCTATCCACACAAATAATTGTTTCTAAACCAAAATCTAAACACAGATTGATAAAGCCGTGGATAACCCATGGACTAGTAATTTCAATCAGAAATAAAGAAAAATACTACCACCAGTCTAGAAAATTCCCTAATGATGAAAAAATCAACACCTTCTACAAGAAATACCGTAACAAACTTGCGCTTTTAATTAGACTGACAAAAGAAAAGTATTTTCGTAATAAAATAAAAAATGCTGGTCAAGACAGCAAAGAGTTTTGGAAAATCATCAATACAATAACCAACAAAAGCACGAAAAAAAAGTTACCTAAAGAAATTACTCATCACGGAATCAACACTGACGCCGAAAAAAATCCAAAACTGTGTGGTAACATTTATAATGAATATTTTGCTAATGTCGGCCCTAATCTTGCTCGTAATATTATCCTAGACAACAAACAAACACAACAACCAGAGCACAACTCAACTATTGAAGAAGGTTTCCACACATTTGCTTCAGTAACTGATAAGGAAGTCGAAAGCGCTGTAATGGGTTTGCGAGGATCAGCAAGCCCTGGCTATGACAATATAACCGTAAAAACATTAAAAGCCGTTCATGAGATAATCAGCAAACCGATTGCTCATATAATAAATGTAAGTCTAAAGAAGGGTGTATTCCCGAACAACTATAAGAAGACTATTGTCACCCCTGTTTATAAATCTGGAGATGAAAAAAATATCTCCAACTATCGTCCCATAGCACTCACATTAAACATTGCAAAAATCTATGAAAAAATTGTTAAAAAACAACTCAACAATTACATAAAAGAAAAAAAGATAATGAGCCCAAACCAATTTGGGTTTAGGGACAATCTCAGCACTCAAGATGCAATTGCTAAATTAACTTCAACAATAATACAAAAATTAGATAATGGAGAAAAGTGTCTTGGTATATTCATCGACTTACGCAAGGCATTTGATAGCATATCACACTCCAAACTAAATGAGAAACTCATGCAAATTGGATTGGACGGAACAGTACTGTCATGGTTCCAAAGCTATCTAAAAGAGAGATTACAATACGTCAAAATAAATAATACACTAAGTGAACCTAAAACCTCATCATTTGGTATACCACAAGGAACTGTCATCGGTCCTATCCTTTTTATTATATATGTAAATCAAATGTTCACTCTTCCCATAGTTGGAGATATCATATCTTATGCAGACGACACTGTAGTTATCACTAAAGGTAAATCATGGGAGGAAACAATGAGTATAGCAAATATCAATATAAACATACTCAAAACATGGTTTGACCTAAATTGTCTCTCACTTAATACGGAGAAAACTTATTTTATTCCTTTTTCTTTGAAAGAAAAAAATGTCGAGAACAATATAACTATTAAAATCCATTCATCACAGTGTGAAAATAAAAAGGAATGCAACGATGAAAATTGCCTACCAATAACTTGCAAAAATAGTATAAAGTATCTGGGTGTCATAGTAGATAGACACTTAAAATGGAAAGAACAAGTCCAAAATACAGTAACCAGAATAAGAAAACTTATATACATATTTATTAGACTGAGAAACATCTTATCATCCAATTTGATCAAAACTATCTATTTCTCTCTTGCCCAATCTATACTACAATATGGTATAATCGGGTGGGGTGGGACTTTCAAAACAAACCTCTTACCTGTAGAAAGGGTACAGAGGTTGATTTTGAAAGTCATCTTACGAAAACCATCTGTATTTCCAACAACACAGCTATTTGACTCTTTCAGGGTTCTCAGTCTTAATAAAATTTTCAAAAAGAACTCATTATTGCAAACTCATAAAGATCATTTCAATTCATCAACAATAACATTCACAAACATAAACAACCGACCACGATCACAGGGCAATTTAGAAATTCCAAAATTTAAAACGAGTGCTTCCCAATACCATTATGCTTATCAAGGTATAAAATTTTTCAATGCTCTCCCATATAAAATCAAGTCTGAAAAAAATTATAAAGTTTTTAAATCCCAAATAAAAACACTAATAGACCAACCCGACACTAATTATAAGTTTTAAATTCACCATCACAATAATAACAACAAAAAAAAAATAAACTAGAACATAATCTCTAAAAATATTTCATCACCATATCAAATTGAAAGCAAGTACATACGCATTATTTGCAGGCACCAAATTGTTACAACTTTATTATATGTACCTACTCTGACAATACTTTCAGTTATTATGTCCACTTGTCTTCATGAATATATATTTTATTAATATAAGTACTTGTAATAACATACTCTGTGTAACTATGCATTTTACACTCCAAAATTCAAGCACGAGAAATATTTTCTCTTTTGAATTGTGAAGTTTCATTAAAAAGAAATTTACATATTGTTATTAGCCTTAAGAACCAAATGTTTTACTATGAATCTGTATACGTATGTATTTTTTTTTAAATAAAAAAAAAAAAAAAAAACAACTGTTCTCGTTGAATTTTAACCAATGAGCGCTTTTATTATTACCGTGACGATCCACTATTACGGTACCGTGACGGCATAAAAAGGGCAATAAACATACGTTCCTTATCTATCACAATAATGCAGCAGCTCTTTCAAAAGACGAGATACACAACGTACGTCTGTTAAGTATCCAAAGGGAAAAAAGGGATAATTTTCTTGCATCTCTCTCACGCACCGCACCATGACACCTCCGTGGAACCCTAAAATATTACGGCCGTGACGATAATTTTGAAAGTATAGAACATAATCAAGGATAATATTGAAGTGAGTGAATTCCAAAAATTCAAAAACGTCAAATGTCAATGCGCTGATGGTTATGCTTTTGTTCTTAAACGTAAAATGCAGCAGCTCTTTCTTACACACTAAATAATAACAGTCGAAAATAAGACACCCCCTTCCCCCCCTCCCCACACGTATAAAGAAATGAAACGCAAGATAAAAGTAGTACTTTGGGGGAAACAGTCACATGTATTAAGTGTGTCTCACCAATATTTAATGTGTAAGAAAGAGCAACAGCATTATAGCGATAAGAAATGTATTGCCTTTTTCTGCCGTCATGGCACCGTAACCGTGAATCATCACGGTAATTATGAAAGCGCTGAATGCATCTAATATTCCATTTTCCTAATGGCGCCCAATTAGTATGTAAGTTTCACTGGAACATAATATATATAACAATATAACGTCTGGCACGGCCTCTGTATCCAAACAATTCGAAAACCATCTTATAAGTGCTGTAGTTTTCCATATATGGGTTAATACAGAAAATAAATAATGGTTAGAATTAGAAGAAAAGGTTTTGGAAGTGAGAAGATAAACACAAACCAGGCGCTGGGCGGGACTGATGGCATATTTAATCATGGCGCCAAATATAACACCCAAAATTCTGTGGCCAAATGTCTACTTTCCTGGTTCCTGTCAATTGATTCTTCAAACAAAACACCTGATTTTGACCACTGCAACTAACTGCCCACGAAACTATTCCTAAATAATATGGTAATAATCCTCAATGGAAAGACCTCGAAATTATCAGGACTGAAACGTATTCTTTTCCATTTTTATTTTTGTTCGATGAATAATTATTGGTGAATCGTGGTTTTACTCAAAACTAAGAATATAAATTAACAGCCTTGCCTCAAATTGGTCAAATATTGCAAAACAAGCAGGAAAATAAAATATGCTGTTCACATAGTGAATTTAAAAAATATATGAATTCCTCACCAGGGTAACAGCAAAACTTTGAATGCGTTTTTCTCGAAACTACGTTTTTCAACCTGGTTGACGACATATTAGAAAAACTATGCATTCGATTTGCATGCACCTTGTTCTGTTGCTCTTCAACTGTTCGAAAATCCTGTCACGATGGCACCACGTAGGGATTTTTTTATTAAAAGCCCCGTTCTATTTTTTTTCATTTTCCATAAAATATCGAAAATAAAATTCGCTGGTCTGCCATTTTTTTCTTTTTTATAGGTATCAATATTCCCCTACGTGGTGCCACGTACACTGGATTTTCGAACAGTTTAAGACTTGATGCAAGCAATTCGGATGTATAGTTTTTTTATGAGGCTGAATATAGTGGGGAGGGGAAGGAGATGGGGAAGATGGGGAAGTACCTGGCTATTCGGATCTTGTCACCACACACTAAATCTATTTCAAGCAACGTTTCAATTCTGAATCGTGGTCTTACACCAGAATATTGAAAGTATCTTCCAATATGGAATGTGCAGCAAATATACTATATTATCTTTTAAATTAATTAATTGACTATTTAGATATAGACGTAAGTCCAATTACTAGTCCGACTTGGCTTCAAACGCTTTAACGCCGAACGACCGGAAACTACAAAATCCGAGGTTTCGATGAGAAGACATTAGTACGTATAAGAAGGTACACAATCAAAATCAAGTAGGTATCTACTTTTAAAAAACTACAAATTTATTTTAAAATTAATTATTAGTATCTAACGTCACAACCATCTCACCAAACACAGGTGACAATATAGTTTTAAAATATTTGGATTGGCAAATTTGGCAATTCCTAGGTACTTCCCAACCTTCCTCCTACCACTCCCCATCTCCCATGCTCTATTCAAATTCACAACCCCAGTTGATAATTTGACTCCGTCTGAATATGTTTTGACAGTTTCAACACTAATTATTTATTTAATCTCTGAAGATAATATTAGCGACTCTCATTTGAATATTTGAAACAGAAAAGACCCTCTCCCCTTCGATCGTATTTAACTGTATCTAGGTATCTTCGACTAACAACTACCATCATTATCTTCATTTTATTAACGCATATTTTTTTTATTGGCTGCTATGCAGATTGCAAGATTCTTCCCGAACTAAATGTAATCTGAATAGTGTCTTTGATAAATTTATCCATTTTTTTATTTAATGTGCGACATCTATTGACTTTTCTGCTCTAATCTGTCTTGGAGTAACAATTCTTACTAGCAGTTAAAAATCCGCTCCCCAGGTTTTGGCTGGTTTTATAAATCCGATAGGAACTGGTTCCAAAAATAGCCAGTTCCTCGGATCCATTGTGATCTAGTGACAGCTAGTCACCGCCGACAGCGGGACAAAGTAACCGCGACAGGCAATGACGTCATATGTAATATACAGCCGCTTGATACTATTATTCACAACTCTAAGTATTAGGGTAAGGTTGCCACTATTGACACACTTAACTTTAAAATGACGTAACAGCGGAATTGTGATAGATAGGAGAAACGTGATTCAACCTTTTAATAAGCCTTACATATAAGAACTTTCATGTGTCATTTATGATTTTTAGCATTAACCATGAAGAGAGAAAATAGAAAAAAACTGTTTGGCCATGGTTGTTTTCTTTGGACCACTGTTTCTTTAATTGGACCAGTGATTTGCTATGATTGGACTTAGGAAATTTTCTGCAGTGGTCCATTCGACGGAACCATGAGAATTCAAATAAATAAAAGACAATAATATAACCATCAATTTTTAATTCCATAATCAGTCAACGTTTTTTAAAATAAAACGGCACAGAAACATTAATCAGTCTTAAAAATATAATTTTTTTTTTATTGGTGCCCTTTTTTACTCATTTAAAGTACGCTCTAGCGTGTTTAAATCGCACTTTATGGAACGCGCGTTTTTTAAAGTTACCATGGCAACATCAACAAATCAACAAAATGTGAAGTCTAAATGTCAACTTTTAACTATAAATCTGACAGGAATATTTTAAACGTCAAATAAAACATTACAAATGTTTCAAAAATTTTATTCAAAGTTTACATTCTTTTTTACATAGTTTACATTCTAATTATTTAAATGGATGTGAAAAGAGCAGTTCGTATTATTTGAAATATTAATACCTCCGTTTTTTAAATCGGAGGAAATGCTGTTCAAATTAATAATATTCTCGGAAGTCAATGAGGCTGCACTTCCATTAATGGCAGTTCCAATAATGTTTGAAACATTCTTCTTATTGCTAATGCTCTCTTCCACGTAACCAGTCGCCACAGCTGCCGATTTCCATCCTACTTGTCGTTGGATTTGATCAATTGTCATGCCACTATTTGCCATAATGGTAGCGGATGTACGTCGAAACGCATGTCCTGTATATTTCCAGGATCGTTTAATTTAAGATAGCGTGCGATTTGTAAGGGGCATGATCCAAATGTGTTAATACCAACCACTTGATTGGTGCACTTACCCTTATCATACCGTAAGAAAACCCTGTCTGTACTTACATTTTGGGGTCGCAATGATAAATATTGCTTCATCAAACGCACATAATTAATTGCACCACTGTCGGCAACAGTAAAACGTCGAGCCTTCACTGTTTTAGATGGTCGGATGGTAATAAGCAATACACTTCCTTCTTCTTTGATATCATATAAGCGTAAATCGCACAATTCACATCCTCTGCAAGAGCCAAAGATTCCGCAAATGGCTACCACCTTCAAAAATAAGTACGTAATGTCCGGTGCTTCCGTGAAAAACCTCCGCAAATCATCTTCTTTGAATACATACGCCTTCTTAGCAACGTCATCCTTGCTAATTGCCTTCATGAATGCATGCACTTTCACAAATGATTTTAAATCAACCCCTTTATTTATCCTCAACAGACATTGCAATTTCGAATGTATGGCCCACATAGTCGATGCTTTGTACTGTTCCGACATTTTCTGAAGGCAAGCAAGCACAACTCGTTCATCTACATCTACTACGTTTTGCTTCTCCATCCATGTTATGAACCTTTCATATTCTTTTTTATAAACGTCTTTGGATTTTTCAGGTATTAACCGCGATTCTGCTTTGGTATTTAAATTATCAATGTTAGAACTCATTTTACAACACACAATAACTAGAAAAAACTCTGATGTCAACTATTAATCTTATGTGACAGATTGCAAATTAATGTTTGTGTTTTTCATTTCCATGACAACAAGATATTGTGATGTCACATCACGAATTCATTAATAGTTCTTATTTCCAAATTTTTAATAATAATATCAATATTTATGTTTTCAAAGTGTACCAATAAAAAAAAATAGCGTAAAGTATTCGTGGATAGCTGGTCTTTAAAACACTTGCTTTATTTCGAGCACTCGGCTACGCCGTCGTGCTCAAAAAATCGCGCGTGTTTTAAAGACCTGTTTATCCACTTATATTTTAATATACTATTATAATGTTATCAGTCGTAACATTATAAACAATACGTATGAAAATGTAACTTAATATTCTTAATCTAAATTTGTAAGAAAATATGCAGGTTTCACGACCTTTAGAATCAACAATAAAAAATTTACTTAAAAAATTACAGACGTTTAAACGTTTTAAGGTTTTTTTTTAGTTAAAAGACGTTTTAAACGTTTTTCAGCAAATGAAAGTAAAATAACTCAAAATGTATGTCTTAAAACAAATCTCAGCAAACATAAAGAATAGAGTAGGTACTAAAATAACATATTTTTTTGGTTTATGAGATCAATCAGTGACATGACGGACAAACATATATCTTTATCCCTTTTTTAACACAGGCGCACTCTTCGTGTACCCAACATTTACACACTAAACATTGTATCATGTCTTCTACAGAGCAAAGCAAACAAATCTTACAAAACCACTGTTCCACTTCATCGACAGGAACAGTTTTCTTTACTTTTTTAGGCTGTTGTTTTGGTTTCTTCGTTTTGACTGGTTTAGATTTTGCTGTTTCTAATTCCCTCTTATATGGAAATGACGTCAACTCGTTGGGTTTTACGGCTTCTATTTCTGAGCTCTTCAATAACCTTCTTTGCTCCAGGAGATATACTAGCAATTTGGAAATATTTTTGGAAATTTGGAAAGCTGTTTGCTTACTTTTTACTTACTTTGCTTACTTACTTTTTTAGGCTGTTTTTTTGGTTTCTTCGTTTTGACTGGTTTAGATTTTGCTCTTTCTAATTCCCTCTTATATGGAGACGACGTTAACTCCAAAGCTCGTTGGGGTTTACGGCTTCTATTTCTGAGCTCTTCAATAACATTCTTTGCTCCAGGAGATATACTAGCAATTTGGAAATCAGAGCTAGTGCTTGGAACTTGCTGTTTGCTCAGTTTTGATGTATTATGTGTTGATTCATCTTTTTGTAGTGTTTCCGAAGCAGGTTTCGGAGCTTGCTTGTTAGGTTCGGCATGCATAGTTACCATCGAATTAATTTGAATTTCAGATGAAACCAGCGGCAAAGTAGCTTGGATTCGCGATTCAGAGTCAGTGCGTGTATTTTAAATTTCCATGGGAATGATGAATCGTTGAATATTAAGATTAGGTGATTGTGGTGCAGCAACATGACTTGAAGTGCCTGACGTCAAAGATAAAGGATCTATATTTAAATGTTCGTTATCGTCTTGAGGATTATCATCTTCTGCTAGTGTTATAAACTCACAGTCTTAAAATATATCTTTATAAGTGGCCAAATTCCACTCTTCTCAAATCCGCTTGCAGCAGTTCCTACAGACGCTGCCCGAGCAAACGCTTTTCCAAATAGCATTGAGATCTGGAATGCAGTGACTCTGGAACGCTGTAATCTCCCAGGATTACAGCGCAGCCACTTTTCGGTCTCATCTATGAAATAGCAGCTCAAAGGTCTGAAGAATGAGGTATCCAGTGGCTGTAGTTTATTTGAGGTGTGTGCGGGAAGTGACGACAGTACAACGTTATGGTTTTTTGCATAATTAATAGCGTCCAAATTTTTTGGGTGGCTTGTATGTCCATCGAGTATCAAGAGAACCTTCTTTTCAGGCGTAGGTTTCACACTTTCCACGAAATTTTGCATCCAGACGAAGAATATTTCTTTGTTTATGTAACCACTGTCGGGATTGAATGCAAAAATTGTGCCATGTGGCGGACCGTCTCTTAGTTCATCTTTAGCTCGCTTACATTTAAAAATTATTAGTGGTGGAATAAAATATCCTGATGCACTTGCACAACAAACGGCTGTTATATTTGTACCACGTGCGGCGCTAGTTATGGCCCCCACTTGATGCTTGCCTTTTTGTGCCAGGATTTTTCTCGGCTTTCGTTGTACAGTTGTCAACCCTGTCTCATCGACATTAAAAATGTATCTTTGGTCATTTATGCCATGTTTGTCCATCACTTTTTCTAACTTATCGAAAAAATCTTTAACTGTTGGCTTGTTAAATGCAGTAGCTCTATTAAAAGAAGTCCTAGGTTGCCTCAGACTTAATTCAGGATGCCGTTTTAAAAATCCATAGTACAATTTTTTTGCCAGCCATTTCTTTTTCCTTCTGTGCTTTAAGCCGTTTTTCTCAGCTATTTTGTAAGCTAAGCTTCTGACATCTTTTGGCGTGATTCCGTATAAACAACTTTCCAGCTCCAAAATATGATCGACTAACTTTTTTTCAAAGTCAGGATTAAGGTCACCCGTCGAACCAATTATTTGTTTTGTACCTTTAGCTCTTAAATTTTTGTCATCCAGTCTTCGTTTTAGCGTCGCTTTCGGTACACCATATATCCTGCTTGTCTCATTAAGTCCAACTTCTTGATTACTTAAAGCTTGCAGTGCCAATGTCATGCATTCTTCGTTCCACACATAGTATTCCCCTCGTTTTGCCATGCTAAAATAATAAAAAAAATCAATTAAAATTTCAATTTTAAAAGTTGCTATGATTGGACCAGTCTAATGAAAGAGAAACTTACTGGTCGCTAAAAATAGTTTACAAATCTACTTGAACAACTAAATAAGGCGTGCGATTCACAAAAAAAAAACTTTATAAAACCGCACTTGTAAACTGTGTCATCAGATAATTACAACGGGAGCGCGCGAAACACTGTGACATACGTCCTTCCCTAACGAAGCTTACAGCTTACGGCGACACTGGCGGGAGTGTGAGGCGAGCGCGCGAGCGGGGGTTGGTACTAGCTCAAATAGCTAGCGTTTCGAGCAAACGGTTAATTTTTAAAGTTCTTCGGTTCCGAGAAATCAAAGCGGTCCAAAGAAAGAGCCGGTCCAATGATCGCAACCTTACCCTACCGTACTTACTATACCGTCAATCTTTCAATATCCGGAGAGATACTCAAATTTACAAATCCGTAGTACTTATACCTGCCAGAGGCACGTCCTCATGCGATCTGCTAACGTAATTTTCGCCATTCTTTGACGATTTATTGAATTCGAAACCGAATTACAAAGTAGCTTTGTTTGAAACTTCACGTACACAGATTTTTATATGGCGCGGCGTCAGAGATGCACTCGAAGCCGGGTTCTTAAATTTCAACCTTACAGACATTACCCTAATAACGTCGATTTATTTCCTCCAAGTCATTAAGAGGAAATCTGGTAACCGAGGAATTTGAACAATAGGTATTTTACCAAACTGTTGCTGTCACTGTCGCTTTTACTTCCCCGAATACTGAGCGAAAGGGACAATTGCACCTCAGGCTGATAATACCTAAATAAAATCATCTAAATCGTGGTTCTGAATTCTCCTTCTCCCCCAAAAGTGGACCGATTTGTACATCTTTTTTACTAAATATATTAGAAGGAAATACTCTCTGTCTGTACGTTTTGATTTTTTTTAAATACATTGTCTAGTTTGTATAGATACCTACTGAATGTCTGTTGATGGCGTTCAAACCAGGCAATTTTTACGATTATAGGAGAGTCCTAACTCCTATAAGAAGTTAGTGTTCAAAAAAAGCAAAACAAAACGTTCCGACACGCTAGTGGTCGATAACTATAAATATTAGCAGTAGTGTCAAAATCCAGAGAGGAAATTGGGAAATACGTACGTTTGTATGGGCAAAACGCCGCCCGCTTTCCTCATAACCCCCTTAACCCTGGAAAGAGAGTTTACGTAAAATTTACCCACGCGTGTTAGAATTATTGCTCTCTCGTTCTAATTAGTGTTAATCCGTCGCTGTGCTTTTCAGACATCTCACTCGTTGCTTGGGCCTTCCTTGGGGCGCGCGCGTCGCCGAGGCAGGTGTCACCAGTTTTGAGATGTAACGACCGCGATAGTTAAAAAGCATAATATTGATACGTTCCAAAGCTGTATGTGATTGATTTTTATATAACTACATGTTATTATTAAATATGTTACCATAATTATTTAGTACCTACATTAGTCAAAATGGCTGGTTATTAGTAAGAAATAAATGATTTGGGAAAAAATAAATTATTCCTAAGATTTGTTGATAATTGAAGAAGTTTCACGTTTTGTTTTTTTCTTCATATAACAAATAAATATACCTGTATTCACGAATTGTTGTATTTCTTATATCATTTGTTTGTATAAATATAATACCGAATGGTTTATTCAAATCAATTAACAAAATAATATATTACAGCTAGTTAAAAGTCGTGCGTCAATTTTACATATGATTATCTTTACCGTACATCAAAATATGATTATATTTCTAGGGTTAAAAATATGTATATGCATCGCGAACTTTCATGCTGTGAACAGGTTCGATTTTGTTATTAATTTTGGATTCCCGAATATGATTTTTTACCACTGATATTTGACGGCTGGCATCAATAATATTGACATTAAATGTACAAACAAAAACAACGCAATGTAAGTATGATTATTGTGAAAGTCATTACGAAATTGGCGAAAATACCGCTGCCATATTGAAAGCCGCTTATAGTAGGTACAAACATTTTTTCAGCATGCTTAATCGTTCACCTCGTTCGGCGAGTTTCGCTGACAACTGGCGATGATCGTTATCAAAGCATTACAACTTTTTATTGATAAATTGGAAGGTAGGTCGGTACACATTTGGTTTCAACAAGTCGGTAAAATCTACAACACAGACACAATGTAGTTGTTGCACGGAGAGTTTCTAGGGCGGGCCGTGTCCGATGATCTCGTTTCGACAAACAGGTGAAGCAGAGATCTTGCGGTATTAAATCTAAAGTCTCCATCAAAGGTCATGATTGATACAATTAGATAAAATAATATGGAGAATATACATTTAAATTAGCTAAACATAGGAAACAAAATCCCTCAGGGCCTATGTCATAGAGTGGGATGCAGTGGCGTAGCTAGCATGGGTGGCACCCGGGACGGAAGTCACCCCCCGGGGTGTGGTGTCACCCCCCCCCCCCCCCATTAAAGTTGACTTGGGGGGGGGAGGTTGCTAGAGAATTTCAGGGATAAAAATACTCCTCCACAATATAGGCTACTTTTGCCTATAAAAAGACCGAGCGACACAAAATTCGGGGCACTCCACAGTAAGCCATAGAGCTATGAAAATGTAAATAACAGACATTGTGCATGTGTACAATATTTTGGTGAAAATATACTTCGTAAATTTTTTTCCAACGGTCAGGTGTCACCATCGATCACCCCCCCCCCCCCCCCACGTTAGGCCACTGGTGGGATGTTATTGTAGATTGTAGGTACCTACCTACCACTCTCCTTCAAAAAAATATAAGCTGAATACAAAACATAGGAAAAGAGATCTGAAATAATAATAACACCAAATTAATACTGAATCATAAACCCCAACACTGCATAAAAATTGTCAATTCTCGTGCGGAAAACGTCAAACATCAACGTCAACGTATATAAGAAATAACGTATGTAAGAAATAAAAAAATAAAAAATAAATAAAATCAATGTTGGGCTTTGGTTTTTGGTATATCTCCCGGCTGTGAGCGTGTTCAGCAGTAGCAAGGGATTGCAGGTTTCTACCAGTTTTTTGTCTACACAATATTCAAATAAAATCTTTTATAATTGTATTTTTATAAATATCACGGCGTTTTCCGTGGAGACTCTCCTTAAACAATTATCTGATAAAGTGTAATATTTTACTAAAGTAAATTAATAGTCTCTGTGACACGGGACAATCGCGTTTTAACAATTCCTGGGTATTTTACCCTTTTAAGTGGTTTTTCTTGCTAATAGATTCCTGAAAAGGGTCCAATAAACGTTTTTAAAATAGTACGTACCTTCTCACGTCGCGAAATGTGTGGAGTTACACGCGTACAAGAAAAGGCAAGAATAAGCAAGAAGAAACAATAAGATCCCAGAAGAAACAAGAAAAAGCAAGAAGAGACTAGAAGTATCAAGGAAGGCCAAAAAGAACCACGAAGAGACGAGAATATTCAAGAAGAAACATAAGAGACAAGAAAAGCCGAGAAGAGTCAAGTAGAAGGAAGACATAAAGAAAGGATAAAAAAGTCATAACGATTCATTCCCGATTCCTGCCCATCCTATATTCCAATATTGGCTTATTAGGTTGGCATGTGTACCGGTCGATTAAACTCCAACCTCCTTCCCATCCTCAGAGCAGGAGTTCCAAGTCCTACCAAATCAGTGTCTCCTGGTGTACTGGTCTCGCCGGGACAGGAGTGTTCCTGCCTGGCATGTACAATTATGTCGTATCGTATCGATAAAATGTAATATTTTACTAAGCTCAACACACGTACCAGGTAGTCTCAAGAATTAATACTTACGCAGGTAACTACCCATGGTACATTAAAAAGGATCAAATTTCCAAGGAGCCACTTTGAGTAAATATTAATATTATGTTACAAAACGACACCAAAAGTCCTCCAGACCTTGGCCAATGGAAGCTACAATGCTGTATTACCTACCTGTTGCTTTAGTACCAGCTCCTTAGTGCCTTTAATAACAAACTCCTGTAAACACGGGCTGTGTTTGTGGCACAGAAACGGGCACGCCTCATTTTCACGCCGGGTAAATAAAAAAAATAAACCATTCCTATCCAGAATCACACCTCTAGCAGTTATGGAACTTATAAAATAAACATTGAGAGCCAACAGCGAACGTGTCAAAACCCTTTTATCCCAAATAAATGGCTTTGTTATGGGGAACACAAACTTCTCACCTCACAAAATGGATTTTATAATGACTTTTGTATACACTCATACAGCTACCAATGTGGTGTGGATTCTCCTCGTCAAACGTAGTACCTACTGCATCAGTTGATAAGAATCTAAATGATTGCCACTCTAATTTTTGATGGTGGACAACTCTCCCCCCATTCCTCGCGGTTCTGCGCTGCATAGAGAGCCAAAACACCGTCATTCTGGACGCCTGATATACTTGGTCTCTCCAGCGCATTGGTGACCTTCCTTTGCTTCTCCTGCCTTCCACTTTTCTAGTGACTATAAGTTTCTCCACGTTTGAGTCCTCAGTTTGGCTAGGAACGTGTCCAAAGTACCTTAAAATACGTTGTAGGCTGATAGTTGAAAGCCTATTATTGTGGATGCCTAGCTCTTCCAGAATGAATACATTTACGCTATGCACCATTCATGTAATTCTGAGCATTTTTCTCCAGCACCACAATTCTACCTATCTACACACTGTATGAAGTTTTTTTACCCCTGACTCCCTGTATTGAAATGTTGCTTGAAATGGCTTTAGCCGTATTTGGTGACAAGATCTGAATAGACAGGTACTTCCCCACCTCCCTCTGCTACAGCTTTTTCTTCTCCTCACTACCTTTAACCCTTCCCAACGCACCCTAATTAGGGAAGCCATAGTCTCACTGTTGGTATTCTATTTTGGTATTCAAGTCTCACAGCAGTTGGTATTCATTTTTTTAACCCACACAGGAGGCCCTGAGGAAAATAACTTCCCTCAGGGAGTATTTCATCTTTGGGGATGCTGTGTGGAGAGTCTTTTAAAGGAAAGGAAAGAGAGGAAAGGAAATTCTGGGAAGAAAAATGATAATATAATGCTTGGCTAGGAATTTAGTGGTCAGTGTGTCCAGTAGTAACGGACGTATGAATCCATCCCTCCCACTGCGGTGAAAGACGATGGGTCAAGAGAGATCAGCTGGAGAGTTCAAAGGGTCTCCCCAAACCGGCCTCTCCAGATCTGTCCCGCCACCAAAACCTGAACGAACATACCTCACCTGATAAACCCGGACACCCCAACGGGCTAAATGACCAAACATAGCGAAAAACTTAGGGTGACCTTTGGCAGAGGTGTTGGTTATTGAAATGTATCATTAAAATGAGTATATTATCAGTTCTAACATTTTTTTAGTTGTCTATGTTATTTTCGGTGGTGTCGGTTACGATTGTGCCGAAGATAGCCGAAGACAGATAGGCAGAGTCATTATTTTGCGAGAACTCTTCAGAGTCTTCAGAACAAAATTAGCTTCCGAGTTACAAGGACGTGTGTCTTCTCAAACTATAATGGTTAAGTACGAAATAACAAGAATCAGTCACGGATCTCAAAGAACTTTTTAATTTTTACTCTGTACAAAATAGTACTGAGATACTGGCTCAGTACTAATAAAACAATATCTCTGGAGAGAACTTTACAGTTATCCAATAAATGACACCCTCCTCCCAAATGAGTAGAAAGTAAATAAAAATGTGCGTGTAGTTTTTTTTCTTAAATACATAGTCAGATGAAAGCGAAGGGCCTCGCGCCAGACAGGATGCAATGCTGTTTGGCATTGGAACTTAGCACGGCATTCCAGTGTAATCCGTAAAGTAAATGGATCAATAAAAGTGATAAGTTCCCACTTTTATATATTATGAGTTATTTCTTTCGTAAAGTTGTTCAACATTGCTGTTTATCTTTTCAAAATCATTGGCAGAGAGAAGCTATTATTACTAGGTGTACCTAAACCACAGAGCAGTACAAATTGTCACACTTATCTGTGAAGACGGGGGCGTTTCTAACTAACTAACCATAGTTTATTTACTTGTGGCACGTTCCAGAGTGCTCTCAGTACGTTTTAGAGGGGTGAGGCTCTCGGCTAGAAATTCGAAGGTCCCTGATTCAAATCCCGGCGTGCGTAAATACATTTTTTTCAACATTAGCTCCACACAGGAGGCCCTTAGGAAAATAATTTCCATCCTTTCAGAATTTTGTGTGAAGGGTCTTTTCAGGAAAAGAAGGAGAGGAAGTTCTGGTAAGGAAAAAGTTGTGAGGAGTGAGTAGGAATCTAATAGTCAGTGTGTCCAGGAGCGCCGGAAGAATCTATCCCTCTCACAGCAGTGCAACGCGATGTTCCGAGAGAGTCCTACTTCTTCTTCTTGTGCCCTGTCCGTTCAACGGACGTTGGCATTCATCTTGGCTGTGAGGACTTTGTTTACTGAAACAGCCCGGAACAGCTCTACGGTAGACTGGCCAAACCACTGTCTCAGGTTTTCAGCCATGAGGTTCTCCTTCTTGGAAGAAGGCCCTTGGAAGAAGGCATTGCCGGAAGACGGGGCCCCTCCAGGGCAGAGATGCAGGATCTCATACTTCTCTGGATGTCTCATTACATGTCCAAGATATTGAAGTTTTCGGATTTTTATAGTTTTAATTACTTCCTTTTCTTTATTCATCCGAACCATAACATCTTCCTTCGTAACCCTGTCCATCCAGCTTATTTTAAGTATTCTTCTGTAGATCCACATCTCGAATGCCTCAAGTCGCCTAATTAGTTCTTCAGTAAGCGTCCATGCTTCCATTCCATAAAATAATATAGGATAATAACATAGCATCTGACCATTCGCATTCGTAATCCAAGGTTGAGATCATGACTGCAGATCATTTTTTTCACGCGGATAAAGGTTGCACGAGTTTGCTCAATGCGGTATTTGATTTCAACCGAAGGATCCCATCTATCATTTACATACCAGCCCAAGTATACAATAGATTTTCATCCAATGCGTTATTTTTGCGTATGAGCATGTATTTTGTTTTATTTATATTCAGTTCTAGCCTACTGGAGAGGTCAAAAGATCTCTCTTCATCAGCCTCTCCCGATCCGGCCTGGTTTGGTGGACAGATGCACCGCCACCAAGATCCGAACAAACCTCACCCCATGAACCCGGGCACCCCTGCTAAGACACCAAAAATAGCGAACCACTTGGGTTCATTAAATGGTTCCAGGGGCGGCCGTACCCAAACACGCCTCCAAAATTGGATTGTCTTATTACACAATTTATTAATTTAAAATACTATAAGGTATATTTGCGGCACGTTCCAGAGTGGAAGATACTCTCAGTATCGCCCTGGTGTAGGACCACCATTTAGAATTGAAACGTTGCTTGAAATGGCTTTAGCCATGTTTGGTGTCCAGATCTGAATAGCCAGGTATAAGCCACCTTTCCCTCCCCATCTTCTTCCTATCCCCACTGCTTTTAGCCTTACAACATATTCCAATTGGCAATTGGGGATGCCGTAGTTTCTGTGGCTCAAGACGGTTGGGAGCAGTTTAGACACTTGTGGGGTATTCGAATAATTTTTATTTGTGTTTTAATAGAAAACTTCTTTAGCATTGTTGTGATTTAAAACTCGATGAAACGGAAGCGAGCGACACTAAAAAGACAGACAAACAGAACCAAATTTAAACATCATAATACACCAAAGTAAATGTAATAAAACTAACTGCAATCAAGATTGTGCTATACTTAGTCCAACTCCCAAAATAAAATATCTTGGTGTATATATAGATCAACATTTTAAATGGAAAACACATATTTGTGAACTCGTCAAAAGGATTAGGAAATGTATTTATATATTTATTAGACTTAGAAATATTCTTAGCTTAGAAAACCTAAAAATAGTGTACTAGGCAACTGTTCAATCTATATTGCAATATGGCTGGGGAGGAACATATGACAATATTTTAAATCCCCTCAAAATATATAAAAAATATTCAATACTTCAAATTTACAAAGAAATACAGTTAAATACTCGTAACTTCCAATTCAATACGTCAGCAAGATACCAGAAAACTATTAAAATCGCTAAATTTAATACTAAGCACATTCAAAATTCCTATCTTTATCTGGGCATAATCTATTATAACAACCTCCCATTAAAATTAAAAACCATCGAAAATATGCAGGAATTTAAGCCCAAATTAAAAAAATTACATTAAACTTCTATAAAAGTCCCAAATATGTTTACTTTGTATCTTAAAGTCTGCTATTTTATAAATCATTCATTCCTTCTTTTTCTTTCATTTCTTAGTTTCTATATCTCTGAGTCTACTATTGTATAAACTTAAACTTACATGATTCTTTCATTTATTATAAATGAAAGAATCATGTAATCATATAAGATATTTGTTAATTTATATTATGATTTTTTTAAACTCTTCGGGATTTTTATTATTAAATTTATACATGATTTTTTAACCTACTTATTATATACAATAGCCCTTATTACTAAATTACACGATCTTTTAGTTTACTAATTGAGCCAGAACTCCCTCACCAAACACAAGAGCATTGTCTCTTTATGGTGAGGAAAGGCAATTTTTTATTTTTTTGTTAACCTTATGTGACTATGTAACTGATGTAACTTTATATGTATTTTTAATAAGCATTGCCAATAAAAAATAAATATATATATATAAAAAAAATAAAAATAAATTGCATTTGGTGAGCCCGATAGCGAACGGGCATTGTTTTTACACGAATGTGGAGGGGTTTCTGACCTCATATGATAAATAGGGCGACACATCCGTCGCACATTCATTTTTTGCTCTTAAAGCACTCCCCAAGAAAGGAATACTAGCAATAGTAAACCTGATCAACACAGCCCTCAGACTACGCTATTTCCCCAAAAGTTGGAAACATGCACACGTCATAGTTAAGTTAAGTAACCATCGACCAATCAATCTACTTTCAAATATAGGAAAAATCTACGAAAAAAATCCTACTCACTCGGCTCCTCGAGCACATTAACGAAGTATCAACCCTACCTGAAGAGCAACACGGCTTTAGAGAAAAACACTCCACTCTCCATCAACTCTTGCGAGTCTCGGAAATCATCATTGAAGGATTTAACTCAAATCGTTCAACTGGTGCCATTTTCCTAGACATCGCTAAAGCTTTCGACAAGGTCTGGACAAACGGTCTCCTTCTCAAACTCCACGACATAGGCATCGACCCTCAACTCCTCGGTGTCCTTAAATCTTTTCTCCGCCTACGCACTTTCCAAGTGAAATACAAGGGCGCCCTCTCAAAAAAACGCTTCATGACAGCAGGGGTGCCACAAGGATCACTGCTGTCATCAATCCTCTTCAATGTCTATACACACGACATTCCCCTCTCAGTTGACAAAAACTCACATACCTCTCTATGCAGACGACACCACCGTTATGGTGAGATACATTTCTTCCAGGATGATAACCTACCGACTTCAGATCAACATAAATAAACTCCAAGACTGGTATGACCTGTCGCGTATAGACGTGAATCCCTCAAAAAGCGTAGCTGTATGTTTCTCCCGCAAAAAGATAGACAGCGTACCCAGAGAGGAGATAAAAATGTACGACCAGGTCATACCGTGGTAAAACACCGCCATATATCTTGGAGTCACACTTGACAAACGACTTAATTGGAAACCACACATTAAAAACACACTGACCAAGGCAAAGAAAATATCCGGCTCTTTACTTCATTCAAATTCGAAAACTTCAATTCAAAACAAACTGCTCATATACAAATCACAAATCCGACCCACCATCACATACGCATCGCCCATATGGGCTACAGGTAATAACTCGAACGAAATACAGGTAATAACTCCAAACGACTCGAATCGTACCAAAATGTCACACTTAGAAAATTTACAAAAAGCCCCTGGTTTGTCCGAAACTCAATTATTAACTCCGACACAAATGTCCCACCCCTGAAACAACATATGGTAGAATTGGCCAAAACTTTTTATGCAAAACTTCCTATACACTCAAACCCCAGTATAGCTTGTCTCGGGCGTCTAAGACCCGACGAAAATCCGACCTTCCCCTATCCCATCATTCGTTTAAATGGTAATTTAAATGTGATATAAATAAACTGAATGATATAAAAAAAAGCAATACAATAACACCCCCCCCCCCCATACACACAAGCCTTGCTTAATTATGGGGGTACATCAAATATATCTACTATGTAGTTAATTACTGTATAAAATTTATTTGTAATTTATGTACCTTCTATTACTAATAAAAAAAAAATAAAAAAATAAATAAAATAAAATAAAATAAAAATATTTTACATGTAAAGGTAGATTATTTAGTTCTAGTACATGTTTGAAGCTAAGGGAACGCACCCATACTACGTGACCAACTTTTTGCAATTTTTAACCCCCCACATTAGCACACAACAAGCAAAATACTTTCAGATACTCATTTTCGCCTCTACGAACAGAAACAAAGCTGGTTTCAGTATTCTGATTAGTCGGCGCATGGGCGGCCGACTGGCGCAGGCGTGCCGACAAGAATGTTTGTATGTCAACGTATAACGTATCAGACCGAACATAGTGAAGGCAGGTTCAGATTTGTGTCTGCGCGAGGCGGCGCCGATAAGCTTTACCGAAATGAATTCTTAAGGGGTAATTTACCAAAACCGAAATAATATTTCGGGGTGGGGAAGTATGAAGTATGCTCGAACGGGGAACCGCTGCGCGCTACCGACGAAGTCAGAGCAGCGAAGAATCTAGACTAGATGGTACACTTGAGTAAGATTTGAACATGAAACGTTAAATATTGGGCATCTTTCAAATTATGTTTATTAAATTGAATGCGCATGTTTTAGGTAAATTTAGATAGAAACATTACCTATTGGAGGAGGAGCTCATGATTTTATGACTCTTTATCAGATTTTGATCAAACTTGTTTGATAAATTATTCGATACAACCAACTACACTGCTGGACGGTAGGCATTAGTTCTTCATTGACAGATGTCAAAAAAATACGGTATTCAATTTCGCATTATTTTCGTAATATGTGATCATAATTATATCTGAATATATTGGAAAGATAAATAAAATATCGGTCATTTTCAATATTTATTATTATTGTTTACAAAAAGTTATATATATAAAAATTATATATTTATATAAAAGTTATATTTTGATAGTGTCCCGCACTCGTGGCTAATCAAAATATATAAAGTTAAACCAATTTGTAAAAATTGGAGGTCTTCACTCAGGAGAATTTCTTTGGGTAGACTGTTTTTTTATAAATGAAGCACTTTTTGGTTTTAACTTTAAGTTCTTGATTTTTTATTGTTATGATTTGAATATTTACAAACTGACGACAATAACTTAGATTTTTGAAAAATATTATGTCCTTTTGGAATACAGATTTACTAGTAAATTTAAAAGGTAAGAAAATAGTAGTACCGGACATTTCAATAAAAAGAGGGATTTTTCAGGAAGACTCATTGAGTGCTCTATGATTTTGCTTAGCATTGAATCCTCTGTCTAAAATGTTAATTAAAAGCAAGTTTGGAATAAAAATTAACGGTAATACAAGAGAGATTAGTATAGTTTCACATCTATTATATATGGATGATATAAAATTATTTTCAAATTCTGAATCAAATTTAGAGAAAATGATTAAGGTAGTTAAAAATTTTCAGATGATATTAAAATGACTTTTGGTTTAGATAAATGTAAAACGATCCATATAGAGAAAGGCAAAATTGTAGATGGAGACGGCTTTGGCTTTGGCTGATATTAAAATGACTTTTGGTTTAGATAAATGTAAAACGATCCATATAGAGAAAGGCAAAATTGTAGATGGAGACGGCTTTGGCTTTTCCGGAAACTATAGAACATATTATATCGGGATGTTCTATATTAGCGCCGTCCGAGTATACATTTAGGCACAATCAGGTTTTAAAAATAATCCACCAAAGTTTGGTAATTAAACATAACTTGATTGACTTCCGTAATACTTGACCGTACGATTGACTACCATTTTATGAATATGAACCAAATTCATTTTAGAAAATGAATTTTATAAAATATATTATGATAAAACTATACTAACAGACAGAACAATTAGTCATAATAGACCTGATATAGTTTTACATGACAAAATTAAAAAAAATAACTTATATCATTGATGTAGCTATTCCAAATTCCTGTAATATTAAAAAAACAGTTTCTGAAAAATTAGAAAATACATAGATTTAGGAAATGAGATTAAAAGAATTTGGCACTCTCAGACTATAAAAATATTACCATTTGTTATTTCGGCTACTGGCATTATACCTAGGTCTCTGAATATTATATTCCATAGTTCTCATTAAAAACTTGCGGCAGGAATGTGAACTAACATTTTTCAATATGAAATAGCACAATTTGTTGGTTACTCACATTTGGTAGTTTTAATTGCTTTGTTCTTAAAACGATTACAGAGAAAGAAGTTTCTTTAGTAATAAACTCGCTCAAAAACTCTTCATCAACCGGCATTGATGAAATATCTAACAATGTTCTTAAAAAAATTGCCCCTGGTATACTTCAACCATTAACGCATCTACTTAATATTAGCATCCGCCAAGGGCTATTTCACACCATTCTAAAACAAGGTCTCATTATCCCTATTTTTAAAACTGGCTCCAAACTTGATATTAGTAATTATCGTCCTATTACGTTGCTAAATTCCCTCTCAAAAGTATTCGAAAAGATCGTCAATAATAGTCTCATGGAATATCTGGAAACCAATAACTTAATATCGCCGCGGCAATTTGGATTCAGAAAACATAAAAGCACCAATGATGCTATAGCCACGGTCACTGACCATATTTCTGGCCACCTGGATAAGGGCTTGAAATGTCTATCGGTATTTCTCGACCTATATAAAGCATTTGATACAATCTCACACAGCAAACTAAAACGCAAAATGTTTAAAATAGGTATTAGGAACAAATAATTAGGCCTCCTCTCCAGCTTCTTATCTGACAGATCCCAATGCGTTAAACTCAATACCACAAAGAGCCAGAATTTGCCCATTAGTTACGGGGTCCCTCAAGGCAGTGTTATAGGTCCAACGCTCTTCCTAATATATATTAACGAGTTATGCAACCTAGATATCGATGCCACTATTGTCAGTTTCGCCGATGACACTGTCCTACTCTTCCAAGCAAAAGATTGGCTTACCGCATATTCCAAAGCGGAGGAAGGAATTCAACAGGTAAAATATTGGCTTGACTCGAACATATTAACTCTAAATGTACAGAAAACCAAATACTTACTGTCTAGTCTCACCAATATCCCAAAGTCAAACCCAGCCCCGTCATTAAAAATACACAAATGTAAAAATTCATCTCTAAACCGAAACTGTGACTGCCCATGCCTAGAGCAAGTAAACATTATCAAATATTTAGGAGTAACCTTCGATACACACCTGAATTGAAAGCAACATATACATAATACTACAAACAAAATCCTAAAATCTATATACTTTTTCAAACAAACACGCAATTTCCTTAACCTAAAACTTTTAAAAACAGTATATTACTCATTGTGCCAATCTCACATCGAATACGTAATTCTAGCCTGGGGTAATGCATATTCCAATGCCCTTGATCCCATCATGAAAGCACAAAAACTAATCATAAAAATAATTCTTAAAATGCCGCTTACTACCAGCACTGATACTATCTTCAATTCCTTCAACGTTATGGACATAAAACAGCTCTACTCAAGATCCATATTACTTAATTTACACAAAAACAACAAAACACCATACAAAGCTACACAAACAATACACAATACCCGAGCCAAAAACAACGAACTTCTCCAAACTCCTTTTTTCAAAACCACCTTCGTGCAAAGACACTCTAAATACATAGCTTGCAAACTATACAATACACTACCAACTACGATCAGACAAAGTGACTCCTTTACAAAATTCAAACAAGATATTAAAAAAATGGATTATAAGTATTGGACGCCACACTATCACACATATCTGTAAAATAAATCACACATAGACAGAAATAACTATTCACATACAACCTAACCCATATAAAACAAACGAAAATAATGGAATCCTGTCAAATTTAACCTACAAATAGACTAGGCAGAATTTATTTCATTACTCCATCTCCAACATTTATAAAATAACTCTCTTTAAAAGATTTACCACCCTTCCAATCACCCTTCTGTTCTAATTCTATTCATAATATGTATTTTACCTGAAATATCCTTGTAACTACTATATTCATGTATGTACGCCTGTCTTGACACAGGTATACCCTAGTGAGACAGGCATACAAATAAAACCATTGTAAATATATTTTATTATAGATAAATAAATAAAAATTTAAAAAAATTATTGCTACAAGGTTTGTTAGATTCGTACTGGGAGATATATATGGTGAGGATCGTTTCGTGTTATTATGAAACTTTTTCCCTACTATTCTCAATTATTATCTTTTGTTCACTAAAAAATACTAATAATCTGTCTGCAAAGTGAACAATACTATATATATATCTTTATCTTTACCTAATTTATGTAAAAGCTCAGTAGGACGTAAATAAAACTAGGAATACGAAAATACGGGCAAAGGGGCACTCTAAACCATTCTATGCCGCTGGTTGCAAACAGGCGGCCGCGGAATGGAAGTTCTAGTAAAAAAGTCAACTTGGTTCTGAAATAAAACACAATAACATAACAACTAACCTTTAGTGTGACCCCTTTTCTTATGTGCCTACACATTTACGTATTTATTTTTTGAAAAATTTGACGTGCGCTCACTCTGAAATCATCTCGCATAATGACTGGAAATAACTCGTGTCTTGGTTTATATAATGGCGTGAGACAAAATAACAATATCGTGATATTGAAAAACTGTTTTTATTTATTTAAGCATTGTTTTAATGCTTTTTAAAATAATTTTATTATTCAGTCGTTTAGACAACATTGATGTGGTGATAATGTATATTTTTTATAATTCTCCTGTATTTAGAATTAAAAGATATAATCGAACTTTAAGCTATTTTTAGAGGTTTTGTAAATATTTTTTCACGCAATTGTTTTAAACATTTTAACACGTTTTTTTAACGCACCATTTAGAAGAATAGTTTATTTTTTCAAAACATAATATTTTTTTCTAATAAACAACATAGAAAAATTCTTAAAACTGCATCAAAAATCCCTAAATATGCTGCGCTTGCGGTAATATACCCTTAATTCGTGCTCGCCGGTGACGCCGCCGGTCAGTGAAACTCAATGTTGCCATGTGCTTGGTTTTTGCCATGTTTTCATGGATTTTGGATCCTTTCATGATTTGGTGTCCTGTATGATCACCTCCATGGTTATTTCAAAAAACTATGTCGAACATGTCATTAATAAACAAAAGTGTGTACTTTTGAGTGGGATACAATTTTTAGCGTGGGTCACACGGGGAAATCCTGAAACCAGGAATGTAGTTCAAACTACAGTTAACATTTTTTTATCCTTGAAACATTTACATTTGTGGGACATGGCAATACTGGTGAAGCCTGTTTTGAAGGGAATGTGATATCAAAATGAGCGACCTATTAAATTGCCGCTGTTTTCAACAAATCTGCTAATCTGGGATAAAAGAAATACATTACATAACAACAGAAATGTTGTTGATAAGTGCTGGCAAGAAATCAACAGTATAGCATTTTGAAATAACCTCAAATATCACAAGTGAATTTCTTTCAGGCATGTACATTGTACATATCATATTATTATCATGTTCTCCTGACGTTTTTTCATGTTTAAAGATATCAATTACCAAGTACCAAATGTTTTATTCCTTAATTTCAAGAAAGGATTCTCCAAGAGTAAAAAATCGTCGTCTGACGAACTCGACATTTCGTAAAAACTGACAGCTGCTGTCAAGCTACCGCGGAGATAGCGCAGGTCTAAGGCCGGTTACAGTGCAAGACCGACGGTCGGTGCGTACGGTCGGTCCTGGGTATCTAGCATGGTCGATCGATATGGGTTTTATCGAAAATGTCGGTAACTTGTGATCGCTCCTGAGCACGACTGCAGGCAGCTAACGAAGAAATAACAGTTCACGTCAAATAAATTAGGAACCCTTAATCGTTGTGAACTGTTGTTTGTTCGTTAGCGGCCTGCAGTCGTGCTCGGGAGCGATGACAAGTTACCGACATTTTCGATAAAACCTATATCGATCGACCATGCTAGATACCCTGACGATCGCATACCACCGACCGACCGTCGGTGCGTACCGTCAGTTCACGCTTGACCAACAAGCTGACCGGACGTCGTACGCGAAATGGACGCGTTAACAAATAGTTTAATTGCTGCTTATTATCTTAGTAGACGTATTAGGAACAGAAGATGTAGATATCACGTACATCCGATCGTCGCCCAAAGAGCATTTCAAGGGGAATTCACTCGTCAGTCGACCAACGGTCCGCATGCGCACGCGCTCGACCGACGATCCTCGTACGCACTGCGTAGCGATATACGCATGCGTACGGTCGGTCCTGCACTGATTTATGAATTTTCATACAAATGACGAGCGCAACCGACGTAACAGTGTAACCGGTCGAGCACTGTAACCGGCCTTATCCGTGTTCTGTTTGTCCACACCTCGGCGTCAACTGCCGCCGGTGGAACCGGGCACTGAGCGCCGCTAATCTGAAAACTGAAACCAGCTTTGTTTTTGTTCGTACGCTACCAGTGAAAAATCGATATTGCGCTTTTATAATTGCGGCACGGCGACGGCATAAAAAAGTCAATAAGCCTACGTTCCTTACCACAAAGAAACTGAGATTCTTACTGGTAAGTATTTAGAAATAATTATATTCTTACCTCAATAGTATAGGTGTCTTGTAACTTACGTCATTATAAGAATAATCACACAAAGTCACCGTATAAAACAACCTATTTTTTTTTCATTAGCAAATTCTACCAAAACGAAATTTTCGCTGAAATAAATCCACACCTATCCTTAATTTCAGCCTGGTATTTCCAGGGTACAGCAGAGTTCAAAGGGTCGCTCTGTGAGTGTACCACAATAATGCTGCAGTTCTTTCTTTCACACTAAATAATAGTGAGACAAACGATGAGAAAAGAAAAGAAAAAGTAATAATTTTCGGTAAATATGCAGTTAGTCCACCTCACGGATAATACGGAACGTTCGTGTTGTCGAAGTTTGATACATAATACGGAATGTTCCTTTTTTAACTAATAGACAATCAAATATGACATTTGTCGGAAGTACCAATCTTATAAAATAAATTCTCTAAAATAAACTCGCTTTTCATCATACGTTTAAAAAACATCCCAGGTTTTGAATGGTTTGTTGGCAAAGCAGGGTTTGTCTAGTGGGTTTGTGTAATTATTTTAATACATTTCTTTCCATGTTCTACTGTTATAAATACAGGTATAAACTTGTCAATGATGCATTCACTTTGTTTTACGCAAAAATATTTTTTCTATGATTGGCAGCATTGATGAAATGTTAAAATAAAAACGATGAATAAACATGGCGTTACCGCGTGAGTGAATTAATTTTAACAAAATTAAAATGTTAAATTTAATAATAATTTTTCGTAATAATAAAGCTAAATCTAACTGTTTGGATAAAAAGTATTCCGTATTAACGAGTAAGCGGTTTAATGCATAAATAATTAATTTTCTTACATCTCCCTCACTCATTAAAGAAATGAGATGTCGCGTGCCGTCGACGTCGCCGTGCCGCTATCGTGGGAATTATAAAAGCAGCCAATTAGACATAAAAAGATTCACTCCATTCTGAAAGAGAAACCTTCAGAGTGATTTTTATCGCATCCAATTTTGGAATTTTTAACAAAAAATGTTTCGTTCTGGAAAAATCTCTGAAGAAATGCCTGCTATTTACTCAATCATGCCCCAAAACGAATAAGATGGCTCTGATTTCCCCCGAGGCGTACCATATCTGGTGTGTGGTTATGCTGAATTCATGGCATAAATAAACCAATCCCGTGCATGGCTTACTAAAATCAATTAAACATAAAAACTGGCATAAACCATAGAGATGAGGGAGCGGGCCGTATCGTTAGAGACGGGACGAGAAATAAAAGTCGTCAGTCGAAGTAGTGAGTCAGCCGTTTATTAGGCTACGTAGCGAGGGTCGGTGAAGCGGTAACATGATGTAAGGCGGAGTGCCGTAGATGAGATGCTGCAGGCGCTCGGAGGTGGTGGAGATGGTGTGGTGAAGGTCAGCGAGTTGCTCAACACCTTGGCGGTGGAGATGACCTATCTTCCAGGCCGTTGCTCGACGCTTTGAGTCGCGGAGATGAACGGTGAGTGGCTCGGTGAGCTGAGCCACCAGCAGGTAATCCTGGCGAGGTGGAGCGTGTTTCCATGGCAGCGAAGCACGGTGCGCTTCGGGGTGCCATGAAATGGTGAGCTGATCCCTGGACTGAAGGTGACGCAAGCCTTGTAAGTCGCGGGATGTAGCTGTTCTGCGGAGCTGAAGGCACGATGGGCCTTATGGCTGAGACGTGGTGATGGACCTCGGGAAGCTGCCCTGGATGCGTAGAGTTGCCATGCAGGAGCACTTGTGTGGAGATCTGTTACATGCTGAGATGTTGACCGACTAATGGTCTGGGACTGACTGAGCGAGCGTCGAGTTTAGTCGCTTTATATATACCAGCGCGACCGGTGGAGTAGTGTTCTGTTAGAGTTATGTGTACACTAGAAGGTACTCAAACATACCCGGTACTGAATATTCAGGCGGCTTATAAACTCCAGACCTTTCTAGGCGGTGGCGATATTATCATTCATCGAGACGGCCGCGGCAGGCGAGCAAAGTACATCGCGGCCGGCATAAGTAGGTACCTAGGCAAGTGCCGGCGCCGCGCGAATATTAGATGTTTCTCGTGTCTTCTTTTGATGGCGAAGTTGATAATGATGTGTCGCCACAGAGATACATAAAACAAAAACTGGGCCCGGTTCCCACTACGCCGGACCGGCAGATCTGCCAGAAACCGGACACCGGACAAGAGTGTTCACATTACACCGGAGCCGACAAGAAAATCGGACAGTCAAGTACTCACCTCAGTTGAATTTGGACCAGTGCGCACAATGGATGACGAAATTGTTGTGTTGTGGTGGTATCTTAATAGAAGGCAAAATAAAAGAAAACATTGGGTGCATCCTATTTTACGGGAAAGATTTTCACTTGGAACATTTGAAACATTAATATGTGAACTTAGAAGTGACGAATCAAAGTTCTTCAATTATTTTCGAATGACAGCAACCACTTTTGACAAATTACTGGGACGACTTTCAATGGGAGTACGAGATACAAGTTTCAAAGAATGTATTTGCCCAGAACAAAGATTAGCCATATGTCTAAGGTAAGATTATTTAATGCACTAGTTCTGAATGAATGAATGAATGTTTGCAATGTGTTTGTTTAATGAGTGTGAATATATATAATATGTGTGTGTGTGTGTGTTCGTGTGTAAGTGTATTTGATAATAATTGTGATAATTAAAAATGCAAATAACTTATTTAAGTATGTATTTGTACTCAAACTTAAAGCTTTATAAAAATTCTTCAAACTTAAAACCCTTCAAAATCTAAGTATTCTTGGGAGTCTTGGGAATTTACGGAATGATTACTAGATGCTGTTGGCGAAGCTGGAAACGGATTGGAGGACGAAGATGAAGTTGATGGTATAGGTGTCCTGTTGATACGTAGAGTATCCAGAGTGGTGTTGATATTGCGTAGGTGTTGCCTGTTGATTGACGCTTGTGTCCGGTCATCTGATTAGAATCACGCCAATTCCTACTTCTAATTTTTTGCAACATTGTCAGGACGCTAGCTTGAAATTCTAAAGTCTCTTCGATATTTAAAGTGTTCAAGATTGGTATAATGCCTTTGAAAAAAGACAGATGATGGTTTTCCTTTTCTGGCTTTATTCTGGAGTCCAAAAACTTTACCATCTTGTCATTTACCTCATTACTCATTATTATCAATTTTTCTTTTATTTTTAATTAAAGGTGAACGAAAATCTGATTCCATGCTTACTTCAGTCTCGGTTCTTGCTTTTTTTGAAACTGACTCATGAGGTGGTCGAGGTTCGGAGACTTTTTTTAAAAACATTAATTGCTCGTGATATAAATAATTTCGTGTTTGTTTGGCCGAAGATCCAAATTTAGACTCATCTTTCTGTTTCTTTACTGTCTTAAGCCACGAATCACGTATATTGTTCCATTTACTTGAAACCAGTTTTCCTAGACGGTATAAATTTTGAAAATTACCAAAATATATAACATAGACAAGAACAAGAAACGACACCTGTGAATCGAAATGGGTCGAGTCGAGGTGGCCCTAATGCCAACGCTATATGGACAGCATTTACTGATTATTTTGTTTCGGATATTGGTTCCGTTCAGTGGCAGGCAGCAGCTATAAAATAAAATTTGTGAATGCAATATTTTATCATTGGAGGTTGCCCACCACTTTCCCACGGCGTTCTAAGAAAACAGATGGTTTCCTCCTTCACCGTACTCGTCAGGACTCTAATTTTTTTATTTATAAAGAAGCTACTTTTTATTTAAAATGACTCTAGACCCCCAATGTCCGGGCATACATTGTTAGCAGGCAGTATGCGAGTGCGTACATGTTGTTAGTTATTTATTTCACAGTATCACGTCTCATCTCCGCCACCTGATGTAGCTGAAATAAAAGTTTGTTAATATGCAGAATAAAAATTTAAAAAATACATATTATGATGAGATTGTTTAACTTAACCAAAGCAGCTGAGCTACAGTCACCCGGCAGTCCCGCCGAGAATAAGCGGAGCCATCAGTCCAGTCGCAAGCGAGACTCGGTGTCCACGCCCCTAAGCCGGCTTCCCGGTAGGCCCTCTATCCCTTCCCATTTTATCAATAAAACATTAAAAAACTCACCGTATTGTTTTCTTTCTTTTTCTACCAGTTCATCGAAGTCTGGTTTCAGTGTTACATACTTCACGCCATGCTGCTAACTTTAAGTTTTTGTCTTTATATACGTCTTCGGTCTTATCCCACAGAACAGGTCTCTCTTGGAGCGTAATTAAAGTTTCGGTTTGAATTTCCATGATAACACGTCTACTTTCAACAAAAAATGCACAACAAAGGGAGCACGAGCCGGGCGAACACGTCTACTTTCTTCAAAAAATGCGAACGAGGGGAGCCCGGAGCACGGGCGGGGCGAGGGGGGCAGCCGGATACCGGCACAAACTCGTTCACATTACTCCGGTCCGGTGGTTCTACCGGCACTTTCGCAGTGACAAAACGCTCGGTAAAAATGCCGGGCTCGGCAAAAATGCCGGACCCGGGATAATGTGAATAGCTACATATAAATTGTACAGCCACTAGCCCTTCCGGCAGTTTTACCGGCCCGGCAGATCTGCCGGTCCGGCGTAGTGGGAACCGGGCCTAAGGTGTGCGGTCTGTCCTCTAAATTGATTTTGCCTTTAAAGAAAACCTAAACATGACTTGAATTATAATGTCTTTCTAAAATTACCTTGATAGTAGGTAGGTGCAGGTGTGTATGTTTATATTCCAGTTCTGTTTTTGATAATAAACACGCAAACAAACTTCTAAGTTGGTAAGTACCTAACCTAATTACAACAGCAGTTTTTCAAAAAAATGCGTTCACCTCAGCATAGATTCTCCTTGTGATGTGTTCATAAAAAATGTACAGTTTCTGATTATACAAGGTGGGGCAAAAGTAATCACCCTATTAGAAAACGCTATAACTTTTGCAAATGGCGCCAAATGTCAATTCGGTTTTGAAATTTGTAAAGTAAACAAACGCAAAATACAAATCGACAAGCCATGAATCGGTTTACTCCGCAAGAACGCGGAATAATTGGTCCCATATTTTGCGCAACAATTCGTCGGTTGTGTTGGCGCAGCGTGAATTTCGTCGCAGATTTCCTGGCCGTCCGACACCAACTGGACAAAAACTACGGCGTTTGGCCACTCGCCTTGAAGAGACTGGGACAACACGAGATGTTCCCAAGGCTGGCCGGCCCCAGAGCAGTCGTTCTGCTGAGAATATCGCTGCTGTTGCCCAAGATGTCGAAGATGAGCCCGGAACATCGACCAAACGACGTGCCACGCAATTGGGCATTAGCTGGCGGTCCCTACGCAGAATTTTGGTGAAAGATTTGAAGATGTTCCCTTAAAAAGTGCAGAAAGTGCATCAGCTGTTAGCTGTTGACCGTCAAACGCGGATAACCTACGCTCAAGTCATCTTGAATCTCAATGAAAGGGTGGACGATTTTTCATCGAAAATTGTCATGAACGATGAAGCACATTTCCATAATAGCGGTTACGTGAATAAACAAAATAATCGTTTCTGAGGCACCGAAAATCCGAGTATCACCCACGAAGAGCCATTACACCCGCTCAAAGTTACTGCGTGGTGTGCTGTTTACGCTGGAGGAGTCATCGGGCCATTTTTTTTAAAACGCCGCGGCCAAACGACGCCGCGACGACTGTGGACGGCGCGCGCTACAGAGCCATGATTACCGATTTTTTTCTTCCTCAATTGGATGAATTGGGACTGGAGAATATGTGGTTACAACAGGACGGTGTAACGGCGCACACTGCTCGTGCCACAACTGATATTCTGAAGGAAGCATTTCCGGGTCGCCTAATCTTTCGTTTTGGTGATTTGCACTGGCCGGCCAGATCACCCTATTTAACCGTTCCAGACTTCTTTTTATGTTTTTTTTTAAGTCGCGGGTTTACGCCATCAAGCCTCAGATACTTGAAGCCCTTAAGGAGAATATTCGCCAAGAATTCGAGAACCTGTCGCCCGAAGTTCTGGCAAGAGTGATGGAAAATGCCATAAAACGGGCCCGTATGGTCATCAACTCTGGCGGCGGCCACTTGGCCGATATCATTTTCTCGATATGATGTAATAAATTCTAATGGATTAAATAAACAATTTTCACAACCAGAACCTAAGTTTTTCATTAAATAAAAAAATTACAGCAAAAGAACATCGGATGATTACTTTTGCCCCACCTTGTATATACATTCACTTTGGGAAGCGAGTATGTATATAAGAGTAAGTATTGATTACCAACACCTCTGCCATGGGTCACGGGCACTCATGGGTCACCTCTAGTTATTTAGCAGGGGGAGCAGGGTTCACGGGGTGAGGTTTATTCGGATCTTGATGGTTGATGTGTCTGCCCACCAATTGCATGGCAGGCCGGATCGGGCGAAACTGGTTGAGGGAGACCTTTTGACCTCTCCATCGCATTTTACCGCAGTGGGAGGGATAGATTCACACATCCTTCACTCCTGGACACACTGACCACCAGATACCTACCCAACCCTTAAACATTTTTCCTTCCCAGAACTTCTTCTATTTCCGTTCCTAAAGAGACCCTCCTCACAGCATCCCCAAAGATGACATAGGCCCTGAATTTTCCTCAGGGCCTCCTCTCTGGAGCTAATGTAAAAAATATATATTTATGTGTATATATATACATCCCGCTATCATTTCTGCGTCCTTTCATCGGATCGACATTACTGCGTCTATCTGAAGGACTCGATTTTTCATAGTTTTAACTAATGTATATACTATCTTTTAAGTGTTTGATTGTTGCTAGGTATTTAAATTTTTGAAAAACATTAATTTAAAAATATACAAAACGAAAAAAACGCCCTTTAACGTCTCACCAATCTGAACTCCTTTCATATTTAATGTAGTGAGGCGTCCTGCATATTCTTTCTTTCATTTTGTAAACAATGTAGGGTCCAATTATATATTTATTTTCATGTTAACGACAAACGGACGTCTTGCAACGTTGTCATTTATTCATTCAAGTTTTTGGTTAAACGACTTTAAAGGTATTAATAGAATATGAAGGCGCCAATACGACTGGCCCATACGTTGCGTAATCTAACCAACTCGGCGGCAATGCGCACGTAAAATCTATTGATGAATAAGCAAGAACAAAAATAAATTAAACATATTATCAATACGTACAAAATGAAGTCGCTCAAAATGTATGTGCGCATAGATCTTTTAAACTACGCAACGGATTTTTATGCGGTTTTCACCAATAAATAGAGTGATTCAAGAGGAAGAATAACATGTATAAAACATGCTTATTATAGTAGAGAAAAGCCGAGAAATTCAAATATTCAATTTAGACAGCGGGCAGCGGGCAGTTGGCAAGCAGGTAGTGTGGATTTTATAAAGGTTGGGTAGTGGCGTTGTGTTTCGTTAGCCACAGCAACGTGTGGCCGGGTCTGCTAGTATAAAATAAAATAAAATCTGTTAATGTTATGTAGTTTTAAAGAATTAACTCTGAGTGGGTAATTATTAAAACAACACGATTATCAGTAGAAATATTATGTAACCTATTAATTATAAAGAAACCTTGGAACAATAAGTCACTCATTTCTTGTATTTTTTGCCATTTAATATCTAAGGGTTTGTAGAAAACACAAAAATAATTGAAGCGTAAACGTCAATTTCGCGTACATAGTCTTTTTTCGCGTTTGTTTTACTGATACCAACAAAATAAAAAATATTATCTAAAAATTAAAAACAAAGTCAGAGTATGCATCTCACATGCGGTAGAAGTGAAACCTTCAGAAGACAAGATTGAAGAGGCTACGGCGCACGCACAAATAGGAGACCGATAGGCTATGAAGCAGTACACAAAGAAGAAACCGATTACACTATCTCATTCTCTTACAGGACAAATCCTATAGATGGTCTCTTTTTACTGTCGTTACTTTTCGTTTCATCGAGTTTTAAATTACAACAATGCTATAGAAGTTTTCACTTCAAAAATACTTTTAACACATTATTTAATATATTAGATACCTAGCACCTACAAGTATGAAAGCATACATGTGTGTAACAACGCGAAACGAACCACGAATTTTGGGAAAGGAATGGAGTATCTGCAAGTGGCGTTTCGCGCCGTTTGCTGTTGTTTCATTCCTTTCCCACAATTCGTGGTTCGTGTCATTCGTGTTGCACGCATGAAAATGCAGCCTAGTACAGACATTTTGGGAGGCGGGTATGGGTACCACCGCCCCGGGAATCATTTATTGGATAATCAACAACTCTGCCATAGATCACTCCAAGTGGTTCGCACACAGTATCCCCTAAAATGACATAGGCCCTGAGGGAAATTATTTTCCTCGGGGCCCCTTGTGTGGAGCTAATGTTAAAAAAAATCTGGAGCGTAAAGAATGTCCCATGAAACTCGACCCATGACATGCGAAACAGGCATGTTTTTGTGGCAAGAAGACTGGACACAGTGATTTTATTTAATTTTTTCTGGTCAATACTTTCACATAATTTTTTGTGTCGTAATTTTATTGATCATCGAAATAAAAATTCTTAACACTGTCAAATATGAATGTATAACGATTGTTTAAGGCGTCATATACCCGCTCAAAAAGAAGCAGATGGAGAGATATGTAGTTACAAATGTTGGAGAGAGCGCGATTATATTAAAAACGAAAAAATTTAAGTGAAAAGGGTGAAAACGTTTATTAAAACACAACTCGTTTAAAATAGAGCAAAAATCTCACGGAGAACATCTAAGTAGCATTTAAAGGTACACTGTGAATTTTTTCATACATATAACTTCTAAAATAAGTGAAATGAACGTGTTTATATTAATTTGCGGAGCATACTTTTCGATTTTTTTTCTATCGAGGGAATTTCATATGATTTGCACTTCGTTGTAGGGAACGTCTAGATATTATCTTCAAAAATAACATAATTTTTTAAGAACTTTAAATGTTTAATGTAGACATGTAACAAATCGGTAGAAATTCGAGTAGCGGCGGCTTAACGAAGTAAATTAAAAAAATTATTTGTTTGAAGAAGTAAAATAAAAATGATTCGAAGTAAACTAAAACGGAGAAGAAAAATTAAAATGACAATGAAAAAACAGGAGACTCATTTTAAAAACATAAAAACATTGTATTAAATTAGCTCCCCGCGGGAGGCCTGGAGGAAAATAATTCACCTCAGGGCCTGTCATCTTTGGGGATGCTGGAGTGGATGTGGATGTTGGAGGGTCTTACAATAATTGTAATTGTGTATTATCGTATCTTACGGGACGTATGAATATATCCCTCCCACTGCGGTGCAAGGCTATGTTCCGATAGAGTCCTGCTAGAGAGGTCAAAAGGTCTTCCTAAACCAGTCTCTCCCAGCAGTTGGTGGAAGAACGCATCCAGATCCAGACAAACCTCTCCCATTGAACCCGGGCATCCCTGCTAAGTCACAAAACGTATCGAACCACTTGGGGTAGCCTTTGGTAGAGGTTTTGATTATCCAGTAAATGCTTCCCTGGGCGGCGGTACCCATACCCGCCTTCCAAATTAATGAGAAAAAAGTTATTGTAAGAAAATCCGGTTATTAAGGAGTTTATTAAGACATTTGGTACTCTAAATTATGAAAAAATAAAACATTTAAATTAGGTGTACACGTATAAAACGACCGCGTATTCGTTTCTTGTTAGTGTATCTTTATATATTAACTGCACAGGGGAACATAATTTTCCTCAGGGCCTTTGTTATCTTCAAATCTGTCGTATAGGGGGTCTTTTTGAGGAGAGGAAATGAATATGTTAACGTCGAAGTGTTACCAATCTGGCATCGGTAGTCATAAATTAGAGCATTTTTTTCATTTCGATTCAAGAATGATGACTTATTTCTGAAATACAAATATTTATCTATTTATGGCCAGGAACTTTCTGAAGGAAACTAAAGCGAGGAAAAACGCTCATAATATCGGAGCGTCGCGCGTCGGTTTAAAATAATTTAAAAAACATAATGGGATATAAAAAAAATCAAACGCTAACAGACGTAAAGAAGCCCGACCGGCGTTGACAGTCAATAAATGTTTTATCTGCCCAGAAATATTTAATTATGCTTTCATAAACATCGCCTCAAAACAATTATTTTGACTTATATATGATTACTTTAGATAAGGATGCGTAATTTGAGAACGGTTTACATAAATAATGAACATGTGAAATAGGTTTAACTACAGTTCAAATAAATATTATTAGTCGGCGAGATGAGATGAAAAAGTGTGCTGCGTGGAGGTAAAATAACCCATACGTTTTAACGCTCTTTGTCGTCGATCACATTCATGCTTCATCTCGTAGGTATATTTCGCATTTTAATAATTTTCCATTTAGGAGGCGGGTTTGGGTACCGCCGCCCCGGGAGCAATTTACTACACATAACCAACACCTCTGCTACAGGTCAACCCAAGGCTTGCTACGCCTTTTGACTTAGCAGGGGTTTCCGGGTTCTAGGAGTGAGGTTTATCTTTTGTCTTGGGAAAGACTGGTGGGGGGAGACCTATGAACTCTCCAGTTGGTCTCTCTCGGAACATCATTTTGTACCGCAGTAGGAGGGATATATACATACGTCCGTCATTCCTGGACACACTGACCCCCAGATTTCTACTCACCCCTCACACCTAATTCTTTCGCAGAACTTCCTCTCCTTCCTTTCCTAAAAAGACCCTCCACACAGCATCCCCAAAGATGACATTGGCCCTGAGGGGAAATATTTTCTTTAGGGCCTCCTGTGTGGAGCTAATATATAAAACAATTTTACTTATTATATGTAAAAATTATTTGAAAATAGTAATTTCACGAAGCAACGCCATAAATAATCCCTCTGTAAAAAAATGCATAGTAGGTACATATGTTTAGAAAATTATAAAAATCTTGCACAATTCGGTCATTTAACATGCTATTAATATGAAGAAAAAAATCACATTGCTTATTTAAATGATACTTAACTCAAATGCCTAGAAGTGAGTCGTGTTTTATTAAATGTTTCAGAACAATCGCTTACGTGTATTAACTGTAATTGTTTCATGATATCTCCCTTTTAAAGCATCGTCAGTAATCCTCTCTCTTGTCACTAAACACGGCTAAAGCCATTTGAATCCACGTTTCAATTCTGAATGGTGGTCTTACACCGGGGCCAAACTCGGAATGTTTTCTACTTTGGTACGAACCGAAAAAGTTACTACAAATTATTAATACTGAATATTTATATTCTAAAATAACACAAATTAATCAAGTAAAATTTTACTTGCGCACTCCGAGATTTGAATCCGCTACCTCTCAACCATGGAGGCAGTCAGTTCCTGATTGTTAAAGTAATTTTCGATTTTCTTGTACGTCTTAACTAACTAAAACTCACAGAACTCGGCATTCTTTTCCTACTTACTAACTATACAATAAAAATTTAGGTTTAATATTATAATAAACTACCAAGTTCTGATAGTTTTATTTTCATATTTCAACTCAGAATTTTTCATAAATGTGCAACGGCAGTCTCTGAAGACCTTTAGAAGAACTTGAAAAAATACCATTTCTAGTGAATTAGATAAGGCAACTTTATCCTCATTTTTCGAAATGAGCCGTGATTGAATATTACTCGTAGTTAAACCATAAATTTCAATTCACTTTTCAAATAAAACGCTCGGCAAATTCAATATTACCAACAAACTCTTGGTTAACAACGGCATGTTTTAGCGATGTTAACATTTTTATTATATATATGTTTGACAAGATGCATATTTATTGGAGTCATATTTGGCGCCAATTTTGATTAAAATCAACGAATTAATCAAAAATGGTTGGGTTTAATGCTTGAAACATCATTTGTACATTGGAATTCATTTATTTGTCTCAATAATTTCGACGATTTGCACGTTTTCTAGACAAAACTATGATTAAGAGTTTTTCTCTGTGAATTTTAATGAAATCTTATTTTGCAATGTGCTCTCGTCGATCTGTTCTCGTCGGTCTATTCTCGTCGTTCTAGGAAACAGAAGAAACGCTATTAAAAAGCGATGTTGCCAAATGTAGGAGCTGTTTTACGCGAGTCAATGAAATGTATATTTTGCTAAAAATATACGCTCGTCTACTGCAGCGCCGCGGCTCGCCGCTCGGTGACAAGCACTGAACTAAAATAGTATATTTCAGTTGACTCAGGTACCAAAACCGCGTCTGGCTTATTTTCGTTTTTGGACTGTATGAGGGTATAGGAGTGGGGAAAACTTGAAATTACATGTGTTCAATCCTGCGTCCGTATACCGGACGCAGAATGACGGTCGGACGCAGGATTGAATGAAAGTGGACCATTAGAAGACGCAGCAATGATAGCGGGATGTATATATGAATATACTTACTGATATACTGGTAGGAAAAAAATGGCCCATAACCTAACCTAACGAAACCTATGTAACCAATTTTTTAATATATTTTTTCATCACTAACTTTTCAAAGGAGGTGTTGAGTTGATTTCATTCTGAGTTGCCCGGTCACCGTTTTATATTAGGAACATTTTTTTGTATAAATTGCACTTACCATATTATATTTAAACTGGATACATCTGTACGAGTAGGTGTACAGAAAAGCAGTCTAAGCAAATAACAGGCTTCAATTTATCTCAAATTAGGGATTTATGAAGGTTGCTACATTGACATGTGAACATAATAGGGATGAAGACATGTGTAGCACCTACTTATAGGGATGTATACGATATACACGTAGAGATGTACAAATGGCGTGTGTTTGTGTAAAAAATCGAGATTGTTGATTGTGGATGTATTCTGACTTCAGCTGCACTGCTTGAAGCAGAAAACTTGTTCCACTCGAGGTCCATTTTCGGAAGTTGGAGCAATCCGAAGACGTCCCACCACCATAACACGCTGGACAGATTCATCTGTTATGGACACGGGGAGTGGCCATCTCGGGATGCGTTTATTACCGAGTATTTCCACTGAAATAGTATCGAAGATCAAAGTGATAAACCAGCAAGAAATTATAGTGATGGATCCAGCTGTATATGGCGATACCATAGACATTACGTCAATGGGCAGTACCTACTTCTAGCCATATATCAGGGCAGTTTCACTTTACGATAATTATTCAGATAAAGGCTCTGGTAAACCTAAACCAGCAAGTTTTACGGCAATTAATTGCCGAAAGGTATTGCCGCCATTTCCGTAGATTCCAGTTTTCACAAGATTTTTTTTCTTTACAGGAGGCCCTGAGGAAAACAATTTCCCTAGGGGCCTATGTATCATCTTTGGAGATGCCATGTGGGTAGGGTCTTTTTAAGGAAACGAAGGAGAGGAGTTCTGGAAAGTAAAAAAGTATGAGGGTTGGATGGGAATCTGGGGTTAGTGTGTCCAGGAATGACGTACGTATGAATCCATTCCTCCCAATCGGTGCAAAGCGATGGGTCGAGAGAGTCCAGCTGGAGAGGTCAAATGGTCTCCCTCAACAAGTCTCTCCCGATCCAGTCCGCCATGCAGTAGGTGGGCAAACGCATTCGCCGCCAAGATCTAGACAAACCTCTTGAACCCGGGTATCTACCCATGCACTAAGTAAAGCACTTGGGGTGACCTACTGCAGGGGTGTTGGTTATCATAGTGCTTTCACACGAACGAATTACTGAATTTCATAAGTCTAAAGTTAAACTTTAGGGCGCACAGTTTACACTCGCGCTGTGCAAGCGATTTCCCTACATAGCATCAGACCACCCCTTGGTCGACCAGGAATACTGACAATACTCGAAATTTTGTCGAATATTGCCTTTATATTATTGGTCAACGTATTGCTCCGTCGGTGATTGCCTCGGCTACCAACATTAGATGTTACAACAATATTGTCGGGCTTAATATAAATATTTCCTTCTGGCTCTGACGTATGTGTCTCTGTGCGCCACTTACCGCTACCAAAACTGTCACAATTTCGAATGCGATTTATTATAATAGAACAAAATACTTCCAAGTTTATACTTTAGTGGAATTATTGCAGGAGATCGTTTTTTATATTGTGAATTTGTCTTACACCTTACGACAATTTTAACGGAAACGCTAATATTGCCGCCCAACACATTACCCGGCAAGACTATTTACGTGTAAGAAAATATTGTCCGGCTACAGGCAATCCCTAACACGCAATTTATCTTGTCTGTTTATCAGCAACTTGACAAAGTGTAGTCGCTAATAACAATAACAATAGATCCGCAATGTTTACAGCGTTGTTTTTTGTAGAAATTAACCATAAAGAGTTGGGTAAATTTATGATAGCAGTAGGAAAATAGGTAGGTGGGTACCTACCTGTAGCAAAAATAATCGAAGATATATATTAATTGTTTTCGTTTTGGCCGTATGTTTAAAAAAAATGAAACCTGTCAAAGAAATCGTTACCATTTTGAAAGAAGATTAAATTTAGCATATTTAGTTATGGCGATTCCCGAGTCACAACTTTTGAAAACAGCGATTTAAAAAAATGCGAAAAAAATGTCAAAACCTATCAATTATGTTAAATACCTCCTAAACTATGGAATGTACACAGGGTATACCTGGTCGAAGGATGTACATAAATTTTTTTTTATGTAATTTGAGAATAAGCTGAACTATACATATAGGTCTTAGTATTCCCGAGTCACAAGTTTTTTAAAAAACAGCAAGTTTTTGAAAAATTATCAAAACCTATGAATTATTTCAAATATCTCCACACTTACGTCTCCAGGTCTTTTTACCCACCCTAAGCATGGCTAATATATTTTACAAATATCTCAGGAACCTTTTGACATAAAAAGGTCATATTATGATCGAATTATTGAAAATTTTATCTGTGTCATTTACGAAATTTTCGATTTTTTTTAAACCGCCGTTGTTTTTAAAGTTTTATCTCGGGAATCACAACATCTATAAAAGCTAATATTGTGCTCAAATTGTAGCAAATTTACTCTTCTCTCAAAAAGGTTCAAGTGATGTTTATTTTTTTAAATATACGGCCGAAACAAAAACAAGTGCTTAAATTTTAAATTTGACTGTATTTGCCGGATAACGCCGGGATCGGGAATTCCCCGGGGTCGAAAAACCCAACATGGCAACACTGGCTACCCAAATGATATAATCAAAAAAATTAAAATACGCGACTTTTTGAAACGAATTGCCATTTTTTATGCTACATTGACTGGACTATTACGCCATCGTTAAGGGTTAGGGGGGGGGGGGTCTTCAAAATGTCACGCTCCATACAAATGAGCGGCGGGTTGCTTAGGTTTTTGGTCACCGGGGGGGGGGGGGGGGGTTAAAAATTGCAAAAAATTGGTCACGTATTATGGGTACGTTCCCTAACTTTATTTCGAGTCACTGTTATTATTTTGTTGTTATTATTTTCATTTTCATAATATTCATTTCATTTTCATAATGTAAACAATAACCTAGCAACCACTAAATTGCCATCTCAACACGGGCGTTTCACACCTAGTGAGAAATTTCGTTACTATAATTAAACGTAAGATTGAAATAATAAATAAAAAATGCATATTTTTTATTAAATTATTTTATATTATATATTTTTTTTTATAATAATTACAAATTAAAGTACATCGCTTATCGGAGTACGTACTGGCATCTTGCGGACGTGTTATAAGCTGAAACTACTAACCGTCGATAAAACAGTAAATAATATCGTCGATATAGTAAGAATCTTCTCAAAGGGTTCGAACCAGTTCGAACTGTCAAAGTGAGCAAAATTTGTTTTTGTTACAGAAGTTAGGTTATATGGTTATGCGTATATTTTTAAAAACTAAATAAGTTAAATAAATAACTAACGATGTTACGTTTAAGTTTAAATATTTGCTCCAAAGCTGTTTTCAGACATCAATCAACCACATTCAAATTACCCAGTCCGATATTGATCCCTAAACGATTTGAAAATTTGAATGCCTGTGCTAAGTTTTCAACGAATTCCGACGAGAAACCCAAAGTAAAGATTGGTTTAAACGTTGGAAATACCGAGCACATATACCACGGAATATTAAGCAGGCAAATTCGAGCTGTGAAAGTTTTTTCCCTTACCTCCAGCATTGCAGGACTATTTCTCCAGCCTATGTTGTATGAAAAATCCCAAGAACTTGGCGGAATTGGTATGACGGTTGCAGTCTGCAGTATTGTTGGATTCTTCACTTTTGTCACTCCGCTCCTGCTGCATTTAATCACTAGAAAATATGTCATTGATATGGAATATGATCACGAAACAGAGACTTACACCGCATCAACAATTGCCTTCTTGCTGTACACAAAACGCGTAAATATAATTCTCCTTAAAAATAAAAGAATGTCACCTTGTGTGTCCAGTACTCTAAAACTTCAAGGATAATTCGCAAAATTTTGTTTCTAATTCGCTCAGATTCATCTCTGAAAAGTGATAACGAGTAAACTTAAAAGAATGCTTACACACCGTCAAAAACACAATATTGACAAGGGTTCACATAAAAACTTATAGTATTAAGGTGTTTATGAAAGACATCTGTTCATGGCTACAACTTACTGATACCATTAGACATCACGTTTTTGACATTGTGTTTGTGCAGACTTTTGATGATTTATGTACACACAACGTATAAAAAGCGCTCTGTATTAGTTGTAACCAATTTCCTTTATCCGCTGCAGTGTTCCGCAACATATCAGAGTCAGCCTTGTGCGCTAGAAAAATTTTTAAGTGTTCGGTTTGGAAATTTCTGGCCCTCGTTAAAAAAAATCATATCTCCGAATTTATAATGGAGAATAAATAAACTGCTTATAGTTTTAGAGAGCCATTGAAAGCACCTACATTTTACAGTTTATCCCGTATATTTTTAGGACTTTTAGGACTCATAAAATAATTGATAAATTTATAAACGCATGAAATCTGCATACTATTTACTTTATAATTGCCGTACGTGGTACCTTTTGGAAAATATTTTCACAGGTATATTGTCTATGGCCTAGTTGATAATTACAGATAAATTTAAATTCGAACAAGCATTTTTTAAATATGTAAACACACGATCAATGATTTATAAGAAAAAATATAACAAGAATTTCAGTTCGCGGAATCTCAATAACAAAGAGATATGAGACATCTCTTGTTAAATTATGAAACTATTAAGTTAGCTTAGCGATTATCCGAAGATCGCAACAAGCTGGAGCTTTTTAAAAATATCTTTTCAAATTTGCCACATTATAGCCAACAGTTGCTTGCTGATGTTTGCAATGGATTTACACTTCATACTGTTACGAAATTGACCGTGTAAAAAATACCGTACATGTGCAGGAACATAGAAGATAGGAACAGATATATTATTATTAAGCTTTGTTAACCATGTTAAAGAAAACTGTAAAAACAGAATTGACTGTATTTCATAAAAATATTAACTCTTATTTCTGAATAATCTGTTAATGTGGGGGTTATTTATTTCCAGTTTCACTTCAAGCCCGAAGATGTGAACATTCCCGATGCCCTGGGCATGTTCACCAGCTGCCACATTCGAGGGACCCCGCTGTTCTTCGACATGAGGCACTTCACAGATGCTGAATACTATGCCAAGATAATGGGATACGACAAGCCAATGGACTTCAAACTAGGAGAAATCAATATTCAGGAATCTAATGAACCCAAAAAACAAACATAGGGCATTTGTTTGGAAAGTAATTATTATTTACTGTAATTTCACACAACTATGGTCCAAACACCCAAGCATATGAAAATACCGATATTTGAAACATGTTATTTATTCACAAGACTTCTTTGGAGATTGACAAACATGATCAAAGACACTTGAAAATATGTATCAATATATTTCCCATCCCGGTCCCCTACCTTGGCTTTATAAAGACTAGGAAGGCCCTAGTTTTATTAGTACGATCTTTATTGAAAAAAGGAGAACAATAATTCAAAAAAACTTCCTTTTATAAAACAAATATGAGCTCCCACCATGGGGCAAAAACTGTGAGTCAAAATGTTATGGTGCTTCTACATGCTTGCGACAAACGGCTTGTCGCAAGCTCTGGCAAACGAATGACTGGCTTCCACACACTTGCAAGCGCGCCAGTGTGTTCAGAGCATCCAAGCGCGGCGGACGTCTACTTAGGCTATACTATGTTTGCGTTAATCTATTTTTATATTGGTTCCATGCCAACTCAGAATGAAACCAACTGAGAAACACCTAAGAAAGGTTATTAAAAGCTATGAAAAAATAATTTTAAAATAGCCGGTAACCCTAACCTAACTTAATCAATTTTTTTATCATGACCTTTCTGAGTTGGTTTCATTCTGAGTTGGCCTTTCACCTTTATTTTAACGTGAAACAAAAGACAAGGGGAAAATATATTTTTTATACCATTGAACCATTGAAGAAGATAATACTAACAAAAATATGAAAAAGAACAAGCCACAGAAAAATACAAAGTCTAGTTCACATGCGGTAGAAGTGAAACCTTCAGAAATTTAAGGTAGAAAAGAGTGGGGAGGCTACGAAGCACCGCACAAAGAGGAGACATTATCTCGTAGGCTAAATCCTATAGTTTTTGTCTCTTTTTAGTGCCACTTTTTCGTTTTATCGAGTTTCAAATCACAACGGTGCCAAAGAAGTTTTCGCTTCCAAAGGTAGTGATCGCAATTGGGACCCGAACTCGAGGATCACTCGTCTTTATATAATATTGTCTTGTATTATAAAAAAAAGTTATTCTAACAAAAATCATATATTTTAAATTTTAATAATATTGTATAAATCATCAAAAAAATATTATTAATTTATTTTGACTTTTTAGGTAAATCCAGTCACAATAAATTACGTAAGTGCTTTAAATTTGTGTACCTACTTATACATTTTAATAAGTCAGGCTCGCCTCATATGTCATTCATATGTCTCATAATATTATATTATCATAGACCGCACGGAGCAAAAACGGCGTGCATTCGCCGCCAGCTCGAAAGTTCCACTGAGCGCGACCGAGCGCTTGCCGCTTGTGGCCAAATTATCCGACCTCGCCGGATCGGTGGCAAGCTCTCGCAAGCTCTTGCAAGCCTACGCCAACGCGCACTCCAGACGTTACTTGTGGACGCTTGCCGAGGCTCGCCAAGCATTTGAACCCGGCTTAAACACTCCGACTAGCAACATCTGCCTGCGCTGTAGGAACCTGTATTACTGACATAATTAGGATAATCAACTTGGATAAAAACACTACAGATGTCACTCACTGTACAATTATTTTAGGTTTGAACAATTTGTTCTTGTCAGTGTTAGTGATGTATTGCACGTAAGCGGCTAACTTTAACATTCTCACAATTATGATACTTTTTCGATTTATTAAAGGAAATATTTGATGGACTATAGTTGTATACTTCGTAACACAACTATTATAATTATTACAAGCAATAATTGTCAGCCTGAGACACTCATTTACATTGAAAAATCTTCCGAGAAAAGATACTTGCCGCCAACGGGACATGAACCCGTGTCCTTCCGATTGCCGGTCGAATGCTCTGACCACTGAGCTATGGCGGCTTATCAAATACCCGCCAAATAATTCAATATATACTAGTGTTTCATTCAACAATTACTGCTTGTTATATTTTTTCCACCTGAAAACAACCAACTTTATTTTTGCGAGGAAGACATTGTTAGTGTTAAATCCCTCGCTAGGTGGCGTCGAGACAAATTATGTCTGCATTTATTGGGGAAATACTTAAACTTGTTAAATATTAATTATTATTTTTTAATTTATAAACTAACGTTTAGACAAGATTTTTTATGCATAGCACAAAGGGTAACAATTATTACAAGCAATAATTGTCAGCCTGAGACACTCATTTACATTAAAAAATCTTCCGAGAAAAGATACTTGCCGCCAACGGGACATGAACCCGTGTCCTTCCGATTGCCGGTCGAATGCTCTGACCACTGAGCTATGGCGGCTTATCAAATACCCGCCAAATAATTCAATATATACTAGTGTTTCATTCAACAATTACTGCTTGTTATATTTTTTCCACCTGAAAACAACCAACTTTATTTATTGCCCCGTTGGCGGCAAGTATCTTTTCTCGGAAGATTTTTCAACAACCAACACCTGAAAACAACACCTTTTCAACACCTGCAAACAACCAACTTTATTTTTTGTCCCGTTGGCGGCAAGTATCTTTTCTCGGAAGATTTTTCAATGTAAATGAGTGTCTCAGGCTGACAATTATTGCTTGTAATAATTGTTACCCTTTGTGCTATGCATAAAAAATCTTGTCTAAACGTTAGTTTATAAAAATTTTTTATTTACGCACCAGATTTAAATGTCCGGGTTTAATTTTCCCCACAGGAAAAACTAAACCCTTTCACACACTTCCCAAATGATCATCTGGTCAATCCACGTTATGCAATTGCACTATATGTATTATAATTACAAAACAATACAAGAACAACATGTCAACCTACCAGAGACCAGATGGGAAAATAATTCACCGACTCCAGATATTTTCATATCAGAGGGTTCGGCTCTGTGGAATTCCTAATTGAACCTATAAATCCTACTGATCCCTCAATATAAATATTTAAAAAATCTTTTGTAATCCTACATGTATTTAAAATTACCGATTTAATAATAATTAATATTTAGCAAGTTTAAGTATTTCCCCAATAAATGCAGACATAATTTGTCTCGACGCCACCTAGCCAGAGATTTAACACTAACAATGTCTTCCTCGCAAAAATAAAGTTGGTTGTTTTCAGGTGGAAAAAATATAACAAGCAGTAATTGTTGAATGAAACACTAGTATATATTGAATTATTTGGCGGGTATTTGATAAGCCGCCATAGTTCAGTGGTCAGAGCATTCGACCGGCAATCGGAAGGACACGGGTTCATGTCCCGTTGGCGGCAAGTATCTTTTCTCGGAAGATTTTTCAATGTAAATGAGTTTCTCAGGCTGACAATTATTGCTTGTAATAATTGTTACCCTTTGTGCTATGCATAAAAAATCTTGTCTAAACGTTAGTTTATAAATTAAAAAATAATAACAACTATTATAATCCAAAGTTTAAATATTTCTTGTAAATTTCAACTTCCAATCCTTTTACAAATAATTTCAGCAAAGAAAACTTTTGGGGGGCATATTTTAGAAGTTATGTTGAAATATGAGTACTGTTTTTTTTCTGATGAAAAATACAACTCGGATGATTGGAAGTTTCATTGATACTTTGGTTTATCAGGTTACGAGTCGTGTTTATTATCGTCTCAATAAATATTGAACTGGACTTAATGTCAATTTTAATGGATGCTCTGTATTAATCTGCAGCAGGGAAAATGGTCACTGAAAATGCCCACCTGTCGATTGGATATCACCGGCTTTCTTCATAACCGTTCGGCTATTAGACCCCGAGTTGTCTCTCTCATATAGTTCAACTTACTGATGTCTGTTGAGACTAGGGTTACCGGGGCTTGAATTCAAAAAGTCGGTTGCAAGCAGTAAAAAATCTTGATTTCTGTAAAAAAGTCCAGTCTTTGGCTGAAAATAAAACTCAGTAGATTATAATTAGGTTTATACTTGAATTATATTTTTTGCACAATATATTTTTGTCAGCAACAGCTTTCAATTGTTTTTGTAGAAATTTCCCTGTGAAATTCGGCACATGTCATATGTTTGAAGTTGTATTGTGTGAGTAATATTGCTCTTATTGACTCAACTGATAACCTGTTCCTTTCCTTCGTCCGCTTCGAAGTCATAAGTGAAAAAATTCATTCCACATTTGCATTGTGTGGCATAATACAAAAAAAGTACTGACAAAAATCTTCAGTAATTTGGTAAAACGAGTGCTATCATTGCACGCATTGAAGAAAATTACCCATTGCTTTTCAGCTAGCTCGTCATAAAAATCACTTTGCTTTGTGTTAAGAAAATTTTTTAATAGGGAAAATTCTTCAAATAGTTTAACATCGTCTCTCAAATACAATACAGTCTGTGATATTGTCGAATTGTAGCTCCTGATTTTGTTTTAATACCAACCATTCAAAGCATTTGAATGAGTCCAAAGGTTTTATCTAAATATTTATGTAGTCTGTGCATTCTTAATACATCAGTTTTATTTCAGTATTTATCTTATTGAGTTCACCTTCGCTAATTTTATTTTTTCAAAGAGATCTTATGCTTTTAAAGAAAAGGAAGTTATGTTCGATTCTTTGACTTAGTGACTCTTATCGTTCCTTTCAAAGACAAAGCACTTTGACGATTGAGTTTTTCTTCTTTTCCAGTGAAGCTATTCTTGAATGAAATATTACCATCAATGAATGAAGATAGAAGAAATATATTTCACTAGTATTCTTTTAAAAAAACTTTTTGATAAGAACTGTAGATTTATCTGTTGTTAAAAAGAATTCTTTCAAAGCCATGTATAATTTTAGCATCCTTTCGATTGCTGGAAAAACGCTAAGCCACCTCGTCTTACTATGATACAGCAATTTTTCATAGTTAATTTCAACATAATTGCACAATTCTTTTAGCTTTTCTGTTCGTACAGTATAAACTGAAAAATGATTGAAAATTTCATCACTAAAGATTCTACGTCGAACTCCAACAAATCTGTAGCATGACGTATTGTATTATGAAGAATATAAGCTTGACAACCAACACCCACAATTTCTTGATCCAAGTTTTGATTCAGATGTGAGATTACATTGTTACCCACATTTCGAACAACATCTCCGAAATTCACATTTGCTTTATCACCAGTGAAAGAGAAGCATTTGTTTTTTAACTTTTTCCATGCGATCGTAACAACAGTTGATACGGCAAAAAGCCATGCCTCACACGCGCCCGTATCAGCCCTTGTTACGCTAACTTCGGCTGCCGATATCACAGCGCTCCTATGTCACAGTTTTTTTTCCCGCTTGCTAGGACATTCGTATAACTATCACGATGCTGACATCTTCAGGCATATTTCGAAACTAAAATTGTATTTCGTAAGGAACATCTATAATCAAGTGAATGTGTCCTCGTGCCTTTGAGTGCTATAGTTCACAATTTACTCGACAGATGGCGCTAGTAGTAAATCGCAGTTTGCGCATGCGATTCAGATTGACCATATTGGACAAGCGTCGAAAACATTTATTGTCGAGATCGCGCGTATTCTAAACGCTTGTTTGTGTTGTGAAACTGTGGTTTTGACTTTATTATATGACAAAATCTATTTGTTTTGTGTTATTTTTAAGTGTTGAGTTTTAGAACTTGTTTATACGAATTAATAATAATAAGTGATTGAGGTACCACTTGTGTCTATCAACGCAGTGTCCTGAGTACAAGCACGCCGATAAATGGCGCCGCCTTTAAGATAACATGGGTATGTTTTTTGTATGGAATTTAATGTTTTTGTTTTTATAAACATCTAGGAGTGTTTACAGACGACGATTTGGTTTCAAATTGTAGATAATAATCTCATCTGTTTATATAGTATGATAAATCATGCCATAATATTCTGTAATTTGACATAAAATTGGATGGATAGGTATTTGACATATACATGTACCGCGTATGGGTATTGAGAAAACGGAGTAGTTCAACGCGGGGAAAAGGTTAAATTGTATGTACTTTTCAAGAGTCTTCAGTAAATGATTGGCAATCGTTGTCGAAGTTTCGTTTTCCAAAGCTGATAACTCCAGCAATTTACTCTGCATCCCCGTCTTCAAATCAAAATATTGAATAATTATGGGAAATATTTTGTCAGCGTTGTGATTGCTGGCATTAGTCGACAACTTCAATTCGAATCAGAAAATAGTTTTTTCAATAACGACGAAGTGCGGTCCATGCTTTTATATGATTGATGGTGTTTTACCATGTGAAATGCAAGAGTGGCTGCAACGCAACTGCGCTACTTTTATTATTACCTTGCTTAGAAAGAAAACTATCCAACTTACTTGACGATGCGCACAATCTGTTTTGTTTTTTATGCTTCTCGGTATTTATATGTTTTTCTATGTCAGCAGCACCTTTATACCCAATCGACACAAAAGAATCACAAATAGTACACTTAACTTCTTGTTGGTTCCGTTCTTCTATAAACGACGGATATTTTGCTCTTGGTATTTTTTTTTACATGAGCTCCACACAGGAGGCCCTGAGGGAAATTATTTTCTCAGGGCCTATGTCATCTTTGTGATGCTGTGTGGAGGGTTTTTTTAAGGAAAGGAAGGAGAGGAGAGTTCTGGGAAGGAAAAGGGTTTAAGGGGTGGGTAGGAATCTGGGGTTCAGTATGTCTGGTCATCCGCCTCCAAGACCTAGACAAACCTCACCCCATGAACCCGGGCACCCCTGCTAAATCACCAAACGTAGCGAACCACTTGGGGTGACTTATGGCAGAGGTGTTGGTTATCCAATAAAGGTTCCCGGGGCGGCGGTACCCATTCCCGCCTCCCAAATTGTCAGCATATCAGTGAATTTACAGCGTTGTTTACTGGAAGATGCCATTGCAATGTATAATTATTATCAAAGTAATGCACGCACGAAAGTAATCAATGCAACAATAGTTGGAGACAATTGGCGAACGACTAACGAGTTGACCGTTGAACCGGGCACGCGCGCGCCCCGTGCCCCGTCTACCCCACCCCCTCCGCCCCCGCATGCACACAGCACGCATCATCATTTGTATTTGTATATGCTCTTTGGTTTCATTTATTCGAATGAGCGCGGTACGGCATCTCACGCCTGTGATTTTTGCGTGGCATGACTAAAAATCTGGTCTTGAATGAAATCCCGGCGGAGTCCTGTCTAAACTCTTAAAATCCGGCCTCGACCGGATTTATCCGGTCAGATGGTAACCCTAGTTGAGACACCTTGAAACCACATGTTGCTAACTATACTAACGACATCTGTTGAGAGGCATTGAAACTACATATGTATTCATATACACTACCGAAGCTGTAATGAAAAATCGAAAATGGAGTAATTTTGGACCATAGTTGTGTTATTTATTTTTTGTTATATTCTGTTGATATCAATTCCTAGACATGCCTTTGAAGAAAGAACTACCTTTAAAGTAGCACAGACAAAGTTTTAGTATGCTATCTTCTTATTTTATCTATAAAAATACAGTATCTAGCATGGTCGATCGATATAGGTTTTATCGAAAATGTTGGTAACTTTTCATCGCTCCTGAGCACGGAGACCGCTAACGAACAAACAACGGTTTACGTCAATAAAATTAGGAACCCTTAGTCATTGTGAACTGTTGTTTGTTCATTAGCGGTCTGCAGTCGTGCTTGGAAGCGATGACAAGTTACTGACATTTTCGATAAAACCTAGGCTTCCACAATAGCCTTCAATTCTTCAGTATCAACTTTGGTCCCGGCCATCCACGGGGCTTGTTCTGCAGGTCGAAATTTCCAGAACGAAAACGTTGGAACCAAAAACGCACTGTGTTTTCTTTTGCGGCACCTTCGCCATACACATCATTAATCCTTCGAGCCGTTTCTGCAGCACTGGTGCCACGGTGGAACTCGTACTCGTAAATAACGCGATATTTCAAGTTTTCCATTTTGTAAACTAAGTGACGCAAAGAAAAAAAACAATTAAGGAAAAAACAAATGAATTATAATTTTCAAAACACAAATACACGAGTAAATAGCTGTATAAATTTTAATTTGGAATTCCTCCTAACCAAAGAGAAGATATTTGAGATCAAAGTTGCCAGTACGGCAAAATGCCAATTTCATATGTAAGGACCATATATATATATGTGTATTTATGTCCCTGCATTTGTAAAATACCAAATATCTGTTTCAACTCGACAACATATAAGCTAAATATATTTGTATTTATGTCCCTGCATTTGTAAAGTCAACTACTTTGCATTTCATCTGTCTGTAAGTTCGTTTGTGTTCAGGGTCCGGTCAATCCTGTCAAGATGGTAGCTGTATTTGATAGTACCTTTTTTTCCACATGAGGGCATTTCGGAGCACGAGCTGTCAAATAGGAATAATCAACATTACGTGAAGTTTACTAGTATTAATCTGTAATGCAATATAAATAAGTTAATTATCATTTTTCGTTGCTAATAAAAAATTATGAATATTGGAATGTCTTTTATTATATTATTTTGAAGTCTTTTAATTACATTCTTGTTATTATGAATAACAATACCTAAAAGAAAAATAGTTACATAAGTCATAATATTAAATAATTTTTTCACTATAAAAATATAGGATTAATGGACTTTCATTATGTATCGATCTTCCAGTTAATTAGTCAGACATCTCCAAATACCGAGTTTTGAGATAATGAGGAAAGCAATATTCGAATGCCTGTGTTTTACATATTAAATATGCTATAAAATAACATAGGGAGGCATAACGGTCCGGTACATTAGTATGACATTTTGAAATAACATTCTAGTGACCCAGAAAACATCACATTTTGTTTAATTCACTATAAGTTTTTCTGCATTATAATTGATTTGGTGGTGTTTAGAGTAATCTGAGTACTGTACCAGATAGAGTGTATACTTTTACATATAACTGCATACTCAACTCAAATTTCGTTTTTTCAGAGATGTCTGATTAATCAACTGAACGATCGATGTATGTAATATATTACACAGATAACTAAATTTAATATTACATAGAATGAATAAACTATAACCATTACATAAAATAAAGGGCAAAGAGCTAAATAAAAATTGTACATTAGTTATGTGATGTTTCTGGGTAAAATATTTATTTTTTGTATAAAAATGTTTTAATAGTTTCAGAAATAAAAATTAAGGCACTTAATTTCAAAATACAATTAGATAGCCAAAAACAAATCAATCAATTCTTTCAATAGCAATATAATGGTAACATAATTGTATTTTTTAGTGGTGGAAATTTAGCAATAATTATTATAAAATTATTTTAAGGTGGCTTATTTAAATTCTATCAATTCACATAATTTTATCTTCATGGTACGGATTCTTAACATTTCACATTAATACAAAAATATCTCTATGGATCAATCACCCTTTCACGCGTATAGCTCCACATCGTCGATGGAATATCTCCTGACTGCTTTCCTATTCTATAATTTGCAATGACGTTACAATATATATATAGACGCGCTGTAGAAATCTCAAAGTGGCAAGCGAAAAGTACATAATGACGTAGTTTTAGTACTAAACTGCAAGTGTCACGTAAGTTTGTGTGCTACCTCTAAGTAAATTGCATTAAAAAAGTGCCACAATCCCCTCATGTGTTATGACAAAATGTTTACTCGGCCAACACTAGTAAAAGCTAAGGAATAACATTTCATTTTTAGGTACATGCAAATTACTCATCATTTATTGATAATTATAAATAATACAACTGATTCCCGCCCAAAGATTTTATGCATCTTAGAGAAAATGCAAGGCTGATTAAAGTACAGGCCTGGAGGCACAACATCCAAATTACAAAGTCAGAGCTGTCGCTAAGTAAAATTTAAAATAGTCTAATCACTCTGTTTATTTTTATGCCTGCGATAAAAAACACAAAAATCAGCAGGAATAACGAGTACCAACTGCATTTGCAAACTGTCATTGCTCTATTATGGCATGGCACTGACTTAATCACTTGACTTGAGGTAGTATTCGACACAACTTTTGAATACGAAAACGCCGCCAGATCCAATTGTTTATTTCATTCATACACACATATTCTTTGAATGTCTATCTTTATCGTTCAAGAACAACGTTTGAATTAAGAATTTACTGGAAACTTAAAAGAGTGTTTCTTAGGGCCTTTGCTCATGGAAAAACCGAAAACTGGCTGGCAACGAATTCACGGCGCAACTGAACTTTACGATTTCAGTAATTATATTAGTCTGTTTAACTAAAATATAATTGATCAATTATCAACCTTAATATATAAAAATAATTTATCAACCTCCTGAACAAAATCAATATTTTCCTGCTCTGACATATCTCAAATTACTCGAAAACTTGACAGGTCCTGAGGCGTAACCATGGCAACCTATTAATCTGGCAACTGAAGCGCGCCGGCCGCAGCGACTAGCACTGCGAGTTGCGGTATCGCCCTTAACAACTGGTCTTTAACAAGTTGCCAGTGTGCAGACCGCCAATGAAATTCGCAAGTTGCGTCCCTGTGGATTGAGTTGCCAACTAGTTTTTTTTTTTTTTTAATTTTGTGAGACAATAGCAGGTCTAGATATATTGTTACGTTTTTGATAATTTGTGTTCAAAATTTATTTCTTAATTATTTGATAATTTTCTCCACTTTTAGTAAAATTAAATACTTACTATGATTATGCCCAATTGTGACCCAACCATTAACATATAAAAATACTATTCTAAATTATAATTTTTGTTAAGAGAATTCAGAATAAAAAATATATAGGCGGTACCTACTTCAAGGATTAAAAAATATGTTTTCAAAGGAGGGTAAACAATAAACATCTACCTATATTTTAATAAATAAGTAGTTATTTTCTGAGGCATTGAAAAATTAAAATTCTATTTGTTTAATGGGGCGAAAGCAATTTTATGTAAAGTGAAAGGAAATGGAGAACTTATTTGATTAGAGTATATCAATAAAAAAGTGATCTGATAAAGGGGGGTGATATACCTGAAATTAAAACATTTCAATAGTACAAAGAAGCTAAAATATATAACCTCCTCTAGAAGTAAGTTACCTGTATAAAATATGGACACAACAAGTTTATGTAAATAAATTTATCACAGTTTTGTGAAAAATAAAATCCACGCATGTTGTGTCTGGTAACCTGCTGGTAAAATATTAAATATAAAAATACACAGTAAATACATATATGAATAGTTACACATTTAGCAAGTTTGGATCACATATTAAGGTGATACTTAAAGAATTCTCTATAATCTACTGTAGACTACAATTAATTCATCTTAATATTTTAAAGCGTAACTTGCAAAAATGTTTTTCTGTAAAATATTAAATTCTCACCATCTATGAAAAAGCAGATTATGAATAATTCTAAGTATCGCCTTTAAAAGGACTGGAGTCCCTTATTCTGCATGTGCTTAAAATGATAAATTTTGTATACTTGCGAGACCTATAGTGGTAGATGTGAAGCTATAAAGAACCAAATGAACCATGAAAGATAGCAATTAAAACAAAAAAATTGGAATTTATTGGAATGTGGGGAAAAATATTCACAAAAAGTTGGCTGTAACATTCGTTTTTGAGACTAGAAAAAAATTGCTTCTGTTTCTTAAATCATAATTGTTTTATATCATTGAAGAAGATAATAATTAAAAAATCTAAACAAAAATATAAAAGAGAACAAGATACAGAAAAACATAATGGTCGCAACTGGGACACAAATCCAGAACCTCTCGTCTATCCGGGACATGCGTTTACCAATTCCGCTATTGCGCCCTACTGTCTAACCGTCATAATAGCCAATCCCATATTTAATTTTTTTTAGAATAATTAACAATATTATCTTCAACTAATTTATTTTCCATGTCACAGGCAACTACCCTTTTTATTGGAAACAATTATTCTAAGAATTGGTTTGTAACCTGGATAGCGTCATGGATATTGTACATATATCCGATTTTATTTATATTTTTATTTTATTTATTTATATTTCATATTTTCATTTAGATTATTATAATTATCTTCTTCTTCAATGATATATAACATTGATGGGAATAACCCCCAAAAGTTATAAAAAGAGAGTTTTTCTTATAAAAACTTCATAATGTTTTGTTTACTGTAGGATGATTGCATAAAATATTGTAAAGTAAAAAAAAAAACAATAATTAATGCAAAAAAATGCTCTATAAATATCACATATTATGTACACTTTATGTTAGCATTAACATTTATTAAGACTATGAATAAAAACATATTACATAATTTACTAAATTCTCACGTCATTTTTATCGTTCGTATGTCATTTTTATTGTGTTAAATAATAATAACGGAGGCAAGATATCTAAAAAAAATATATCTGTTTTATTGAAATTTAAACAAAAAAACCATATATTCTTATTTATTTACACATTGATTGAAATATCTCGTACATATTTTAATCTTGAGATGTAAAATCATCTAGCGATATGTATTACGTGATAATAATAATTTGAAATCATTGTAATGGATACAACATATTTGAACAATAAATACCTACTACAGTAAAATAATTTAAACTTAATGCTCCAAGTAGATAGTATGGGCTGCATTCCATTCCATAGATATTGGTGCAATTTTTTTTCTTCCCGTTTTTTTTAAATCAGTTCAGCACCTGCATCTATATTGTTATGATTTCTATGGAATGGAACGTAGCTAACTATCGATTTGGTCCTTAAAACTATTTTAAATACTTAATCTTATTATAACATGACTAATGTACATTGATATAGAATTCTTAAACTCGATTTTCGGTACGAAAGTACTGTTAAAAGTTGTGACCTCTGTGTTGTGGGATATTAATATGTATCAATAATCAATGTATACCCTAAGAAAGTTTTTATTAAATCTTATCTATGAACCCTATATCAATACTTACATATGCCTCAATCACATTCATTCTTGTTATTTTCAGCGGGATAAATTCCGATACAAACATTTTAATTTATTAATAAAAATGTAAAAACTGCACAATTTTTGATCGAAAGACTTTTACAACTAAATCAATGTAAAACTTCGTGTGTGGGAAAGGCAAAGGGAAATTAATAAAAAAAATGATCTTTGATAATGTATGCGAAGTCACCCCTTAGTCATGTATCCAGCAGGGAATTAATTGTCTTAGCGCCCTGGTTAATGACTTAACCAAAAATATAAAATATGACAAGTACAAAGACTGAGTGAACTCACACAGATATTATCTCAAGGGGTATAAAAGCAAAACTGTCACTTTCAACGGAAGCAATCTTCCGAACAGGCCCTCCATTGATATGCTTGGTGTAACCCTAAGTGACCAGCTCAGGTATGGGGGCTCCATCGAAGCCAGAGTAAAGTTAGCCCAACATTTGTACACAGTTGACATTTGTCACATGAGAACGGGTCGTTTCTTCGACTCGTTCTTGTGTTCAACAGCTCGGCTGTGGAATGATTTGCCGGCCTCTGTGTTTCCTCCTTCCTACAACATGGGTCTCTTCAAGACCAATGTTCATTCCTTCCTCTTCTCAAAAAGACCCTCCACACAGCATCCCAGATGACATAGGCCTTGAGGGAAATTATTTTCCTCAGGGCCTCCTGTGTGGAGTTAATGTAAAAAAAAAAAAAAAAATCCACACTTTGTTAATTTTGAACTAATGATTGATTACGAATCTATATTTCACCCTCTACGACGTACAATCTTCAAACCAAAGCAAAAACGCCTCTAAACCATTCCAAAATACTTTTAAAACGGTGGTCAAATGCAAAATCGCCTCTCTTCCACTTTTGATAAGTGCCAAAAGCGCCACTCTCGAAATGCACCAACCACGAGCCAGAAAACATATAAGTACTTCGCAAATCCAATATGGCCGCCATGCTGGAAAGTACAAAACCGCCACTCTAACAAATTTTAATGTTCAGATTAAAAAACGCCACTAAGTTGAGTTGAACTGCAAAATACATTTGTTTTTAGTGCAGAAACAAATCTAAAAATGATTGCTTCAAAAATGCAAATTTAAAAAAACATGTTTACGCTTGCAATATAAAAAAAAAACTAGTGTGCTTTAGACCAAAAATGTGTGCGCGCACTGCTCTCTCTTGCTTCTACAGTGTGATAAAGACAACAGGCCTGCACTGTGTTTTAGATATACGAAACGTAACTGGCTATGAGAGAAAGAGATAAAGAAAATGTGTGCTCACACCTCTCTCTCTTGCCCCTACAGTAATATACGAAACGTAACTCTCTCTCTTTCTATCTTCACTAACTTATATCTCCCTCTCAACTTCCATTCGCCTCGCCCGATCACACTTTTCGTAACGCTCTCATCACACATTCACCAGCTTAATCCCCAAGTCAAGCGTGCGTAAAGAAGTTTTACTTAAAAAAAAAATCACCAAAAAAGTTTGAGGAAAATACGCCAATTTTTTTTGTGTTTTTTTTTTAAATACAGAACATTTTGCATTGGAGGTTACCGAAGGTTTTTCTTTTATACCCCTCTTCTAATAAATTTCATAAAATATTTACATAAAGTGAATTTTTATCAACGTTAAACTAAGATTACGAGCGTAAAATCAACCATGGATAAAAAATTTACCCCACCATTGACAACATTTTAGTTTACATTCCGTCAACAGTAGCGACAGCCTCGATGCAGGCAGTCTTGGAAGCCTCCCTGATCATCTTCTTCTTGGCAAGCCACTCCACATAGCAGAAGGCCACGGTGCCGATTGTACCGAGAGATACGAGGATACCGAGCTGCGCGCTGAGGGGTGCATGGGAGGAGTAGAAGAAACAACTGGCCGCTGCTACTGACTGGAAACACATAAAATATTATCAATACAATTAGTATTAACTAATACTTAATTTACTAACAAATTGTAGTGACTAATTAACTAATTAACCATCACGCTATTTCCGCAGGTATAAATAGATAGGACGGACAGCTAAACAACTCGGTCTTGGCACACACTCCTTGCCTTATTTATATTCATACATTGTCTCATACTGTTCTAATATTCTGACTCTTGACATGGCCTGACTCAAGTATCTGATTCACTTGATGGTGCCATGTCTTCCTCAGACGTCCCCGTCTTCTTCTATCATTCATATTTGCACCATATATTCTCCCTACATTCCTTTCTTCATTCATTCGCTCTACATGCCCAAACCATCTTTTCTTAATCTTACTCATTATTCTTAGCGGATCTTCACATTTCTCATACAATCATACATGGTTTTACCACACGTACATCCCAGGGATTTCATTTCCACAGCATTTAGTCTTCTTTCATCCTTCCTCTGCCAATTCCATGCCTCACTATCATACATCAGGGTAGGTAGCAGCACTTCATTGTGGACTGCTAGCTTCGCTTCTTTTGACAGTTTTTTGTTAGCGCCAACAGTGTTTTATGCGCACTTTAACGAGTCGATTCTCATACCATCCGCTCTATATGTCCAAATGATCAGTGTCCCTTTCTTAATTTTATTCAATAACGCTTACATCAACCTGGCATTCTTTTAAAATCTTCACATTCGTCATATCATTCACACAGTTTAGCCACACATAACCCTAAAGGTACGTTCTTCAGTAGCGAGTACACTCGCTACTTGACTCGCCGAAAACCGTTCGCATTACTTTCAAATAGAGTACATTTGTGCCCGCCGCCCGTTACAAGATGACAGCGGATGGTGGGTTGCTACAAAGCAAAGTAAATACGCTAATTAAGCTTATTTTCATGCTCATTTTAAGGTTTATTCTAGAAGAGGTGGAAGAATAAATTAGTAAGATGAAAATAAATAAACTATGGACACGAAAAGGGATTAATAGCAGCATAAATAAATTAATTTAGGGTAGCATCTTCGCTCTATCACCACGACATTTCCACAAATTCATAAATGAACACTGCTAAAACGGTCGGTTCGCGCCTGTCAAGTGCACAGGGACGCGTGGTGGGGGTCGCCACTCACCGAAAAAATAGAACAAAATGGATTGAATCTACTAAAGAGCTGACTCTACCACTCTACTAAAATTCCGGTGTTCAGACGCGTTTAGTTACTACTGTACTCTCCACTCGACTAAAATACTTGATCAATCAGAACGGGACTTGGGATTAAATTTCTTTTGAACATTTTGTCCATTATCTTCTTTGGATTATTAATTACCTGAGTAAACTTGAAAATAGCAAACGCCGAAGTGCTATTATCTGAGAAGTTGCCGCCGAGCATGGCATAGATCTGCGTATTGAAGCAAGCGTCGCCAAAGCCGAGCAGGAAACTGCACAGCATTGCGATATAGGGGGAAGGGTCTATGTAGGACTTCTCGTCCGTGTCCCCGAAGGGGGCGTTGTTGGGCAGATTCAGGAAGATCAGGAAGAAGCTGACCACGTGGATGAGATAACCCATGATCACGATCGGGTCCCGGCCCCATCTCGCTGTCTTGGTGCCGAGAATTCCAAATAGAGCGCCACCTGGAAAATACAATTTTATTTTTAATAATTTTGGACCTAATGTTAATTCAAACGAACTTTGCATTACATAATATGTAATGAATTTGTACAAAAAATCCTTTTATAACCATTAACGGAACACAAGAAACTGTGGTCTTTACATGGAGGTTCACATACACGGTGTCTAGAAACTGGTGAACCTACATTGCAGTTAAAGTATTTTGGTCTTTAAGAGGGCATTACCAGAGAAAATAAGAAATATGTCATTTTCAAATCAGATTTTAGACGTATTGACTCTTTTCCACAAAAAATTATAAATGGGTTTCGAAAGATTGCTCTTTTATCTAGCATTCGTATGTAATAAATTTTGAGAATTTTTTTTAATTTTTAGTATAATAAGATTATTCCATAGGTCGTTGGCAGATTTGTTAAATTTTCAAAAAAGATTTTGTATTATACCACACCCATTTCAAATAATATAATCATGCAGTAAAATAAATCAATACATTATCTAGCAAACGCATGTTTTAGAATTTTAATTTTAGTTTCAATAAAATCATTAAAAAATATGTATGTGCATGTGTTTGATCACGAAAATTGGTCCATTTGTGTATTTATTTGCGCACTTACAAACTAATATATTTCAGATTTTTTTAACATTCTTATTAAATTTAGACATTATTGAAAAATGATAAATACTTATATTCAAAAAAGAAGTACAAAAAGTACATTATTTTAATAGTTTTATCATCACGCATATCAGCATTTTTGGATGAAGGTATAAATTAAAGCTAATTTGGATTGAAATAAATTCGATATTGAGTTATAATTTAAAAAAGCTGGTACGGAGAATAATTAATCTTTCTCATTGTAACCGCCCTGCACGATCGTAAGAACAACTTTTGACGAAATGTGGATTTTCGTCCGTTGGCTGGTTAAACACTCTTAATAATAAAATCTGCTCACGAACAACATATTCTTTTTTACAACGGTGCTAAACTAAACTAAAGATTCACGTGAAAAAGGTTTGACTAATTAATATTTTGTTGTTTTTGTTATTCTGAATATTTTGTAAGAGTAAATAGTTTTCCCACTCGCAGTTGCCGAATAATTTACTCACCACACTAAACTATCATTTTGTATGTTGTGTTTGTGTGTTTACACTTTGATAGTATGAATGCCACTTACTGACTTCTTAAAAACTGTTAATTTTAAACTGAATAAGCTTACAATTTAGAGAAATAATGCTTATCTTTAGAATTATATTAGCGACAATAAATTGTCTTTACCATTTATACATTTACACAGGAATGCAGAGAAAACCATAATTGGTGAGTTGTTCCACAAAATGTTTCGATGTGCGCAACCGGGAGCCAAAACACTAATGATGACGTATTTTATTCAATCAATGTATGGACCCCGCTGGTGTCAAAATAGATTGTCACGTAGTTGTTTAGCCGTCAAAATGGAATGCAAAGATGTTAGGGCAAGTCTATAAATTCCGAAGTCAGTGGATTTAAACCACAGTTAGCGGTTAGCATTAATATTATGGGAAATGATATTTGGAATGAGTGAATCTCCATCGTTTGTGGGTTTTTTTTTAAATATGCTATCTATCGCTCGAGTGATTAACAAATAAGTTGTATTTACCTAAAACCTCTCCCAAGCCGATGAAGACTCCAGAGAGTCCCACCAGTTGTTTGGCATTGGCCCCCATCCCCTGGGTGAATCCAATACTGGGGCTGTACACTCCACTGAAGAAAGACAGTTCGATACCTGGAATAAATAAGTAATTTTTGTTTATTTATTTCATAATGAAAACTTACCCCAATCAGGGTGTGTTGTGAAGCTCAAGGAAGAGGAAGGAGAAGGGGAAGAGGAAGGTGAGGAAGTACTTGGCTATTCAGATCCAGTCACCAAACATGGCCAAAGACATTTCAAGTAACATTTCAATTCCGAATGGTGGTCTTGCACCAGGGTGATAATACTAAGAGTATCTTCCACCCTGGAACTTTAAATGAATTAATTGTGAAATAACTCAAATTAATCAAATAAAATTTATTTGCAAACGTTGCGATTCATTCCAACGACCTACGGATTGCGAGTTAAGAGCCTTACCCCTCAACCACGTAGGCCGTCATTAAATAAGGTTATTTCCCTAACATTCAAATTTATTCTCTTCTTCTTCCTGGCACTGTCCCAACTCATTGCCTAGGTAGGCTGTTGGAGTCGGCTCTTCTTGTTCTCAGGTTGTAATTTCTTCGGTTCTGAGTATCGCCTTCATCCAGGCCATTTCTCTGAAGTCTTTTGGAGCATTGAGTCATCCAGGAGTTCTTTAGTCTTCCTCTGGATGACTGTCGATGAAGCTCCATAGACATTGCCTGCTTTACACTGTGTGGTCTGATGGTCTCCGTCTTACGTGCCCATACCATCTCAACTGTTGTTCCTCCAGCTTACTGTTTGTGTCCGTGACACCCAAGCGAATGTGTAAACTTTTAATTTTATCTTTTAGTGACACTCCTGCCGACCATCTAAGCATTCGCATTTCTGCTGTTTCAAGTTGCCTAACATTCAAATTTGGATATCTCAAAACTTGAGCACGTGGGTTGTTGATGACTTTTACCTCCATGGGGACGATATTCAGTAGCAAAGTCCCAATCTTTATTTCTTTTATTTTAATTAAAAACTAAATTATGCATCATCAAAATCGAATAGGATTTTTTTATATTCTGCTCTTTATTTTGTTACGCCTAATTGCTATTAAGCTTCCATTTGAGAAAACCTATGAAACAGCTGTAACTTGTAGAGACGGTTGATACCTGAAACTGGGTTGTCAATGCGGTTCCAGTTACCGGAGACCGATGTGGTTCTAGTTACTTCCAAAACTCACTCAGAGAAATAATATCGATAGTTCCAGTGACATAAAGAAACATCGACCATTTCTAGTCTCTTAAAAAAATATGTATTTGTCTGAACTAAAACCTTAAAAAAATAATTTTATTGAACTTCCATAAAATAAATTAAAAACAGATCATTTTATCCATGTTTACAAAATAATAATCAAATGTAAGCAATGCCCCTTTTTAATATTTTATTTAGCTTACTTTCAGCTGTAACTTAGAGACGGTTGATACCTGAAACTGGGTTGTCAATGCGGTTCCAGTTACCGGAGACCGATGTGGTTCTAGTTACTTCCAAAACTCACTCAGAGAAATAATATCGATAGTTCCAGTGACATAAAGAAACATCGACCATTTCTAGTCTCTTAAAAAAATATGTATTTGTCTGAACTAAAACCTTAAAAAAATAATTTTATTGAACTTCCATAAAATAAATTAAAAACAGATCATTTTATCCATGTTTACAAAATAATAATCAAATGTAAGCAATACCCCTTTTTAATATTTTATTTAGCTTACTTTCAGCTGTAACTTAGAGACGGTTGATACCTGAAACTGGGTTGTCAATGCGGTTCCAGTTACCGGAGACCGATGTGGTTCTAGTTACTTCCAAAACTCACTCAGAGAAATAATATCGATAGTTCCAGTGACATAAAGAAACATCGACCATTTCTAGTCTCTTAAAAAAATATGTATTTGTCTGAACTAAAACCTTAAAAAAATAATTTTATTGAACTTCCATAAAATAAATTAAAAACAGATCATTTTATCCATGTTTACAAAATAATAATCAAATGTAAGCAATGCCCCTTTTTAATATTTTATTTAGCTTACTTTCAGCTGTAACTTAGAGACGGTTGATACCTGAAACTGGGTTGTCAATGAGGTTCCAGTTACCGGAGACCGATGTGGTTCTAGTTACTTCCAAAACTCACTCAGAGAAATAATATCGATAGTTCCAGTGACATAAAGAAACATCGACCATTTCTAGTCTCTTAAAAAAATATGTATTTGTCTGAACTAAAACCTTAAAAAAATAATTTTATTGAACTTCCATAAAATAAATTAAAAACAGATCATTTTATCCATGTTTACAAAATAATAATCAAATGTAAGCAATGCCCCTTTTTAATATTTTATTTAGCTTACTTTCAGCTATAACTTAGAGACGGTTGATACCTGAAACTGGGTTGTCAATGCGGTTCCAGTTACCGAAGACCGATGTGGTTCTAGTTACTTCCAAAACTCACTCAGAGAAATAATATCGATAGTTCCAGTGACATAAAGAAACATCGACCATTTCTAGTCTCTTAAAAAAATATGTATTTGTCTGAACTAAAACCTTAAAAAAATAATTTTATTGAACTTCCATAAAATAAATTAAAAACAGATCATTTTATCCATGTTTACAAAATAATAATCAAATGTAAGCAATGCCCCTTTTTAATATTTTATTTAGCTTACTTTCAGCTATAACTTAGAGACGGTTGATACCTGAAACTGGGTTGTCAATGCGGTTCCAGTTACCGGAGACCGATGTGGTTCTAGTTACTTCCAAAACTCACTCAGAGAAATAATATCGATAGTTCCAGTGACATAAAGAAACATCGACCATTTCTAGTCTCTTAAAAAAATATGTATTTGTCTGAACTAAAACCTTAAAAAAATAATTTTATTGAACTTCCATAAAATAAATTAAAAACAGATCATTTTATCCATGTTTACAAAATAATAATCAAATGTAAGCAATGCCCCTTTTAAATATTTTATTTAGCTTACTTTCAGCTGTAACTTAGAGACGGTTGATACCTGAAACTGGGTTGTCAATGCGGTTCCAGTTACCGGAGACCGATGTGGTTCTAGTTACTTCCAAAACTCACTCAGAGAAATAATATCGATAGTTCCAGTGACATAAAGAAACATCGACCATTTCTAGTCTCTTAAAAAAATATGTATTTGTCTGAACTAAAACCTTAAAAAAATAATTTTATTGAACTTCCATAAAATAAATTAAAAACAGATCATTTTATCCATGTTTACAAAATAATAATCAAATGTAAGCAATGCCCCTTTTTAATATTTTATTTAGCTTACTTTCAGCTGTAACTTAGAGACGGTTGATACCTGAAACTGGGTTGTCAATGCGGTTCCAGTTACCGGAGACCGATGTGGTTCTAGTTACTTCCAAAACTCACTCAGAGAAATAATATCGATAGTTCCAGTGACATAAAGAAACATCGACCATTTCTAGTCTCTTAAAAAAATATGTATTTGTCTGAACTAAAACCTTAAAAAAATAATTTTATTGAACTTCCATAAAATAAATTAAAAACAGATCATTTTATCCATGTTTACAAAATAATAATCAAATGTAAGCAATGCCCCTTTTTAATATTTTATTTAGCTTACTTTCAGCTGTAACTTAGAGACGGTTGATACCTGAAACTGGGTTGTCAATGCGGTTCCAGTTACCGGAGACCGATGTGGTTCTAGTTACTTCCAAAACTCACTCAGAGAAATAATATCGATAGTTCCAGTGACATAAAGAAACATCGACCATTTCTAGTCTCTTAAAAAAATATGTATTTGTCTGAACTAAAACCTTAAAAAAATAATTTTATTGAACTTCCATAAAATAAATTAAAAACAGATCATTTTATCCATGTTTACAAAATAATAATCAAATGTAAGCAATGCCCCTTTTTAATATTTTATTTAGCTTACTTTCAGCTGTAACTTAGAGACGGTTGATACCTGAAACTGGGTTGTCAATGCGGTTCCAGTTACCGGAGACCGATGTGGTTCTAGTTACTTCCAAAACTCACTCAGAGAAATAATATCGATAGTTCCAGTGACATAAAGAAACATCGACCATTTCTAGTCTCTTAAAAAAATATGTATTTGTCTGAACTAAAACCTTAAAAAAATAATTTTATTGAACTTCCATAAAATAAATTAAAAACAGATCATTTTATCCATGTTTACAAAATAATAATCAAATGTAAGCAATGCCCCTTTTTAATATTTTATTTAGCTTACTTTCAGCTGTAACTTAGAGACGGTTGATACCTGAAACTGGGTTGTCAATGCGGTTCCAGTTACCGGAGACCGATGTGGTTCTAGTTACTTCCAAAACTCACTCAGAGAAATAATATCGATAGTTCCAGTGACATAAAGAAACATCGACCATTTCTAGTCTCTTAAAAAAATATGTATTTGTCTGAACTAAAACCTTAAAAAAATAATTTTATTGAACTTCCATAAAATAAATTAAAAACAGATCATTTTATCCATGTTTTCAAAATAATAATCAAATGTAAGCAATGCCCCTTTTTAATATTTTATTTAGCTTACTTTCAGCTGTAACTTAGAGACGGTTGATACCTGAAACTGGGTTGTCAATGCGGTTCCAGTTACCGGAGACCGATGTGGTTCTAGTTACTTCCAAAACTCACTCAGAGAAATAATATCGATAGTTCCAGTGACATAAAGAAACATCGACCATTTCTAGTCTCTTAAAAAAATATGTATTTGTCTGAACTAAAACCTTAAAAAAATAATTTTATTGAACTTCCATAAAATAAATTAAAAACAGATCATTTTATCCATGTTTACAAAATAATAATCAAATGTAAGCAATGCCCCTTTTTAATATTTTATTTAGCTTACTTTCAGCTGTAACTTAGAGACGGTTGATACCTGAAACTGGGTTGTCAATGCGGTTCCAGTTACCGGAGACCGATGTGGTTCTAGTTACTTCCAAAACTCACTCAGAGAAATAATATCGATAGTTCCAGTGACATAAAGAAACATCGACCATTTCTAGTCTCTTAAAAAAATATGTATTTGTCTGAACTAAAACCTTAAAAAAATAATTTTATTGAACTTCCATAAAATAAATTAAAAACAGATCATTTTATCCATGTTTACAAAATAATAATCAAATGTAAGCAATGCCCCTTTTTAATATTTTATTTAGCTTACTTTCAGCTGTAACTTAGAGACGGTTGATACCTGAAACTGGGTTGTCAATGCGGTTCCAGTTACCGGAGACCGATGTGGTTCTAGTTACTTCCAAAACTCACTCAGAGAAATAATATCGATAGTTCCAGTGACATAAAGAAACATCGACCATTTCTAGTCTCTTAAAAAAATATGTATTTGTCTGAACTAAAACCTTAAAAAAATAATTTTATTGAACTTCCATAAAATAAATTAAAAACAGATCATTTTATCCATGTTTACAAAATAATAATCAAATGTAAGCAATGCCCCTTTTTAATATTTTATTTAGCTTACTTTCAGCTGTAACTTAGAGACGGTTGATACCTGAAACTGGGTTGTCAATGCGGTTCCAGTTACCGGAGACCGATGTGGTTCTAGTTACTTCCAAAACTCACTCAGAGAAATAATATCGATAGTTCCAGTGACATAAAGAAACATCGACCATTTCTAGTCTCTTAAAAAAATATGTATTTGTCTGAACTAAAACCTTAAAAAAATAATTTTATTGAACTTCCATAAAATAAATTAAAAACAGATCATTTTATCCATGTTTACAAAATAATAATCAAATGTAAGCAATGCCCCTTTTTAATATTTTATTTAGCTTACTTTCAGCTGTAACTTAGAGACGGTTGATACCTGAAACTGGGTTGTCAATGCGGTTCCAGTTACCGGAGACCGATGTGGTTCTAGTTACTTCCAAAACTCACTCAGAGAAATAATATCGATAGTTCCAGTGACATAAAGAAACATCGACCATTTCTAGTCTCTTAAAAAAATATGTATTTGTCTGAACTAAAACCTTAAAAAAATAATTTTATTGAACTTCCATAAAATAAATTAAAAACAGATCATTTTATCCATGTTTTCAAAATAATAATCAAATGTAAGCAATGCCCCTTTTTAATATTTTATTTAGCTTACTTTCAGCTGTAACTTAGAGACGGTTGATACCTGAAACTGGGTTGTCAATGCGGTTCCAGTTACCGGAGACCGATGTGGTTCTAGTTACTTCCAAAACTCACTCAGAGAAATAATATCGATAGTTCCAGTGACATAAAGAAACATCGACCATTTCTAGTCTCTTAAAAAAATATGTATTTGTCTGAACTAAAACCTTAAAAAAATAATTTTATTGAACTTCCATAAAATAAATTAAAAACAGATCATTTTATCCATGTTTACAAAATAATAATCAAATGTAAGCAATGCCCCTTTTTAATATTTTATTTAGCTTACTTTCAGCTGTAACTTAGAGACGGTTGATACCTGAAACTGGGTTGTCAATGCGGTTCCAGTTACCGGAGACCGATGTGGTTCTAGTTACTTCCAAAACTCACTCAGAGAAATAATATCGATAGTTCCAGTGACATAAAGAAACATCGACCATTTCTAGTCTCTTAAAAAAATATGTATTTGTCTGAACTAAAACCTTAAAAAAATAATTTTATTGAACTTCCATAAAATAAATTAAAAACAGATCATTTTATCCATGTTTACAAAATAATAATCAAATGTAAGCAATGCCCCTTTTTAATATTTTATTTAGCTTACTTTCAGCTGTAACTTAGAGACGGTTGATACCTGAAACTGGGTTGTCAATGCGGTTCCAGTTACCGGAGACCGATGTGGTTCTAGTTACTTCCAAAACTCACTCAGAGAAATAATATCGATAGTTCCAGTGACATAAAGAAACATCGACCATTTCTAGTCTCTTAAAAAAATATGTATTTGTCTGAACTAAAACCTTAAAAAAATAATTTTATTGAACTTCCATAAAATAAATTAAAAACAGATCATTTTATCCATGTTTACAAAATAATAATCAAATGTAAGCAATACCCCTTTTTAATATTTTATTTAGCTTACTTTCAGCTGTAACTTAGAGACGGTTGATACCTGAAACTGGGTTGTCAATGCGGTTCCAGTTACCGGAGACCGATGTGGTTCTAGTTACTTCCAAAACTCACTCAGAGAAATAATATCGATAGTTCCAGTGACATAAAGAAACATCGACCATTTCTAGTCTCTTAAAAAAATATGTATTTGTCTGAACTAAAACCTTAAAAAAATAATTTTATTGAACTTCCATAAAATAAATTAAAAACAGATCATTTTATCCATGTTTACAAAATAATAATCAAATGTAAGCAATGCCCCTTTTTAATATTTTATTTAGCTTACTTTCAGCTGTAACTTAGAGACGGTTGATACCTGAAACTGGGTTGTCAATGAGGTTCCAGTTACCGGAGACCGATGTGGTTCTAGTTACTTCCAAAACTCACTCAGAGAAATAATATCGATAGTTCCAGTGACATAAAGAAACATCGACCATTTCTAGTCTCTTAAAAAAATATGTATTTGTCTGAACTAAAACCTTAAAAAAATAATTTTATTGAACTTCCATAAAATAAATTAAAAACAGATCATTTTATCCATGTTTACAAAATAATAATCAAATGTAAGCAATGCCCCTTTTTAATATTTTATTTAGCTTACTTTCAGCTATAACTTAGAGACGGTTGATACCTGAAACTGGGTTGTCAATGCGGTTCCAGTTACCGAAGACCGATGTGGTTCTAGTTACTTCCAAAACTCACTCAGAGAAATAATATCGATAGTTCCAGTGACATAAAGAAACATCGACCATTTCTAGTCTCTTAAAAAAATATGTATTTGTCTGAACTAAAACCTTAAAAAAATAATTTTATTGAACTTCCATAAAATAAATTAAAAACAGATCATTTTATCCATGTTTACAAAATAATAATCAAATGTAAGCAATGCCCCTTTTTAATATTTTATTTAGCTTACTTTCAGCTGTAACTTAGAGACGGTTGATACCTGAAACTGGGTTGTCAATGCGGTTCCAGTTACCGGAGACCGATGTGGTTCTAGTTACTTCCAAAACTCACTCAGAGAAATAATATCGATAGTTCCAGTGACATAAAGAAACATCGACCATTTCTAGTCTCTTAAAAAAATATGTATTTGTCTGAACTAAAACCTTAAAAAAATAATTTTATTGAACTTCCATAAAATAAATTAAAAACAGATCATTTTATCCATGTTTACAAAATAATAATCAAATGTAAGCAATGCCCCTTTTTAATATTTTATTTAGCTTACTTTCAGCTATAACTTAGAGACGGTTGATACCTGAAACTGGGTTGTCAATGCGGTTCCAGTTACCGGAGACCGATGTGGTTCTAGTTACTTCCAAAACTCACTCAGAGAAATAATATCGATAGTTCCAGTGACATAAAGAAACATCGACCATTTCTAGTCTCTTAAAAAAATATGTATTTGTCTGAACTAAAACCTTAAAAAAATAATTTTATTGAACTTCCATAAAATAAATTAAAAACAGATCATTTTATCCATGTTTACAAAATAATAATCAAATGTAAGCAATGCCCCTTTTTAATATTTTATTTAGCTTACTTTCAGCTATAACTTAGAGACGGTTGATACCTGAAACTGGGTTGTCAATGCGGTTCCAGTTACCGGAGACCGATGTGGTTCTAGTTACTTCCAAAACTCACTCAGAGAAATAATATCGATAGTTCCAGTGACATAAAGAAACATCGACCATTTCTAGTCTCTTAAAAAAATATGTATTTGTCTGAACTAAAACCTTAAAAAAATAATTTTATTGAACTTCCATAAAATAAATTAAAAACAGATCATTTTATCCATGTTTACAAAATAATAATCAAATGTAAGCAATGCCCCTTTTAAATATTTTATTTAGCTTACTTTCAGCTGTAACTTAGAGACGGTTGATACCTGAAACTGGGTTGTCAATGCGGTTCCAGTTACCGGAGACCGATGTGGTTCTAGTTACTTCCAAAACTCACTCAGAGAAATAATATCGATAGTTCCAGTGACATAAAGAAACATCGACCATTTCTAGTCTCTTAAAAAAATATGTATTTGTCTGAACTAAAACCTTAAAAAAATAATTTTATTGAACTTCCATAAAATAAATTAAAAACAGATCATTTTATCCATGTTTACAAAATAATAATCAAATGTAAGCAATGCCCCTTTTTAATATTTTATTTAGCTTACTTTCAGCTGTAACTTAGAGACGGTTGATACCTGAAACTGGGTTGTCAATGCGGTTCCAGTTACCGGAGACCGATGTGGTTCTAGTTACTTCCAAAACTCACTCAGAGAAATAATATCGATAGTTCCAGTGACATAAAGAAACATCGACCATTTCTAGTCTCTTAAAAAAATATGTATTTGTCTGAACTAAAACCTTAAAAAAATAATTTTATTGAACTTCCATAAAATAAATTAAAAACAGATCATTTTATCCATGTTTACAAAATAATAATCAAATGTAAGCAATGCCCCTTTTTAATATTTTATTTAGCTTACTTTCAGCTGTAACTTAGAGACGGTTGATACCTGAAACTGGGTTGTCAATGCGGTTCCAGTTACCGGAGACCGATGTGGTTCTAGTTACTTCCAAAACTCACTCAGAGAAATAATATCGATAGTTCCAGTGACATAAAGAAACATCGACCATTTCTAGTCTCTTAAAAAAATATGTATTTGTCTGAACTAAAACCTTAAAAAAATAATTTTATTGAACTTCCATAAAATAAATTAAAAACAGATCATTTTATCCATGTTTACAAAATAATAATCAAATGTAAGCAATGCCCCTTTTTAATATTTTATTTAGCTTACTTTCAGCTGTAACTTAGAGACGGTTGATACCTGAAACTGGGTTGTCAATGCGGTTCCAGTTACCGGAGACCGATGTGGTTCTAGTTACTTCCAAAACTCACTCAGAGAAATAATATCGATAGTTCCAGTGACATAAAGAAACATCGACCATTTCTAGTCTCTTAAAAAAATATGTATTTGTCTGAACTAAAACCTTAAAAAAATAATTTTATTGAACTTCCATAAAATAAATTAAAAACAGATCATTTTATCCATGTTTACAAAATAATAATCAAATGTAAGCAATGCCCCTTTTTAATATTTTATTTAGCTTACTTTCAGCTGTAACTTAGAGACGGTTGATACCTGAAACTGGGTTGTCAATGCGGTTCCAGTTACCGGAGACCGATGTGGTTCTAGTTACTTCCAAAACTCACTCAGAGAAATAATATCGATAGTTCCAGTGACATAAAGAAACATCGACCATTTCTAGTCTCTTAAAAAAATATGTATTTGTCTGAACTAAAACCTTAAAAAAATAATTTTATTGAACTTCCATAAAATAAATTAAAAACAGATCATTTTATCCATGTTTACAAAATAATAATCAAATGTAAGCAATGCCCCTTTTTAATATTTTATTTAGCTTACTTTCAGCTGTAACTTAGAGACGGTTGATACCTGAAACTGGGTTGTCAATGCGGTTCCAGTTACCGGAGACCGATGTGGTTCTAGTTACTTCCAAAACTCACTCAGAGAAATAATATCGATAGTTCCAGTGACATAAAGAAACATCGACCATTTCTAGTCTCTTAAAAAAATATGTATTTGTCTGAACTAAAACCTTAAAAAAATAATTTTATTGAACTTCCATAAAATAAATTAAAAACAGATCATTTTATCCATGTTTACAAAATAATAATCAAATGTAAGCAATGCCCCTTTTTAATATTTTATTTAGCTTACTTTCAGCTGTAACTTAGAGACGGTTGATACCTGAAACTGGGTTGTCAATGCGGTTCCAGTTACCGGAGACCGATGTGGTTCTAGTTACTTCCAAAACTCACTCAGAGAAATAATATCGATAGTTCCAGTGACATAAAGAAACATCGACCATTTCTAGTCTCTTAAAAAAATATGTATTTGTCTGAACTAAAACCTTAAAAAAATAATTTTATTGAACTTCCATAAAATAAATTAAAAACAGATCATTTTATCCATGTTTACAAAATAATAATCAAATGTAAGCAATGCCCCTTTTTAATATTTTATTTAGCTTACTTTCAGCTGTAACTTAGAGACGGTTGATACCTGAAACTGGGTTGTCAATGCGGTTCCAGTTACCGGAGACCGATGTGGTTCTAGTTACTTCCAAAACTCACTCAGAGAAATAATATCGATAGTTCCAGTGACATAAAGAAACATCGACCATTTCTAGTCTCTTAAAAAAATATGTATTTGTCTGAACTAAAACCTTAAAAAAATAATTTTATTGAACTTCCATAAAATAAATTAAAAACAGATCATTTTATCCATGTTTACAAAATAATAATCAAATGTAAGCAATGCCCCTTTTTAATATTTTATTTAGCTTACTTTCAGCTGTAACTTAGAGACGGTTGATACCTGAAACTGGGTTGTCAATGCGGTTCCAGTTACCGGAGACCGATGTGGTTCTAGTTACTTCCAAAACTCACTCAGAGAAATAATATCGATAGTTCCAGTGACATAAAGAAACATCGACCATTTCTAGTCTCTTAAAAAAATATGTATTTGTCTGAACTAAAACCTTAAAAAAATAATTTTATTGAACTTCCATAAAATAAATTAAAAACAGATCATTTTATCCATGTTTACAAAATAATAATCAAATGTAAGCAATACCCCTTTTTAATATTTTATTTAGCTTACTTTCAGCTGTAACTTAGAGACGGTTGATACCTGAAACTGGGTTGTCAATGCGGTTCCAGTTACCGGAGACCGATGTGGTTCTAGTTACTTCCAAAACTCACTCAGAGAAATAATATCGATAGTTCCAGTGACATAAAGAAACATCGACCATTTCTAGTCTCTTAAAAAAATATGTATTTGTCTGAACTAAAACCTTAAAAAAATAATTTTATTGAACTTCCATAAAATAAATTAAAAACAGATCATTTTATCCATGTTTTCAAAATAATAATCAAATGTAAGCAATGCCCCTTTTTAATATTTTATTTAGCTTACTTTCAGCTGTAACTTAGAGACGGTTGATACCTGAAACTGGGTTGTCAATGCGGTTCCAGTTACCGGAGACCGATGTGGTTCTAGTTACTTCCAAAACTCACTCAGAGAAATAATATCGATAGTTCCAGTGACATAAAGAAACATCGACCATTTCTAGTCTCTTAAAAAAATATGTATTTGTCTGAACTAAAACCTTAAAAAAATAATTTTATTGAACTTCCATAAAATAAATTAAAAACAGATCATTTTATCCATGTTTACAAAATAATAATCAAATGTAAGCAATGCCCCTTTTTAATATTTTATTTAGCTTACTTTCAGCTGTAACTTAGAGACGGTTGATACCTGAAACTGGGTTGTCAATGCGGTTCCAGTTACCGGAGACCGATGTGGTTCTAGTTACTTCCAAAACTCACTCAGAGAAATAATATCGATAGTTCCAGTGACATAAAGAAACATCGACCATTTCTAGTCTCTTAAAAAAATATGTATTTGTCTGAACTAAAACCTTAAAAAAATAATTTTATTGAACTTCCATAAAATAAATTAAAAACAGATCATTTTATCCATGTTTACAAAATAATAATCAAATGTAAGCAATGCCCCTTTTTAATATTTTATTTAGCTTACTTTCAGCTGTAACTTAGAGACGGTTGATACCTGAAACTGGGTTGTCAATGCGGTTCCAGTTACCAGAGACCGATGTGGTTCTAGTTACTTCCAAAACTCACTCAGAGAAATAATATCGATAGTACCAGTGACATAAAGAAACATCGACCATTTCTAGTCTCTTAAAAAAATATGTATTTGTCTGAACTAAAACCTTAAAAAAATAATTTTATTGAACTTCCATAAAATAAATTAAAAACAGATCATTTTATCCATGTTTACAAAATAATAATCAAATGTAAGCAATGCCCCTTTTTAATATTTTATTTAGCTTACTTTCAGCTGTAACTTAGAGACGGTTGATACCTGAAACTGGGTTGTCAATGCGGTTTCAGTTACCGGAGACCGATGTGGTTCTAGTTACTTCCAAAACTCACTCAGAGAAATAATATCGATAGTTCCAGTGACATAAAGAAACATCGACCATTTCTAGTCTCTTAAAAAAATATGTATTTGTCTGAACTAAAACCTTAAAAAAATAATTTTATTGAACTTCCATAAAATAAATTAAAAACAGATCATTTTATCCATGTTTACAAAATAATAATCAAATGTAAGCAATGCCCCTTTTTAATATTTTATTTAGCTTACTTTCAGCTGTAACTTAGAGACGGTTGATACCTGAAACTGGGTTGTCAATGCGGTTCCAGTTACCGGAGACCGATGTGGTTCTAGTTACTTCCAAAACTCACTCAGAGAAATAATATCGATAGTTCCAGTGACATAAAGAAACATCGACCATTTCTAGTCTCTTAAAAAAATATGTATTTGTCTGAACTAAAACCTTAAAAAAATAATTTTATTGAACTTCCATAAAATAAATTAAAAACAGATCATTTTATCCATGTTTACAAAATAATAATCAAATGTAAGCAATGCCCCTTTTTAATATTTTATTTAGCTTACTTTCAGCTGTAACTTAGAGACGGTTGATACCTGAAACTGGGTTGTCAATGCGGTTCCAGTTACCGGAGACCGATGTGGTTCTAGTTACTTCCAAAACTCACTCAGAGAAATAATATCGATAGTTCCAGTGACATAAAGAAACATCGACCATTTCTAGTCTCTTAAAAAAATATGTATTTGTCTGAACTAAAACCTTAAAAAAATAATTTTATTGAACTTCCATAAAATAAATTAAAAACAGATCATTTTATCCATGTTTACAAAATAATAATCAAATGTAAGCAATGCCCCTTTTTAATATTTTATTTAGCTTACTTTCAGCTGTAACTTAGAGACGGTTGATACCTGAAACTGGGTTGTCAATGCGGTTCCAGTTACCGGAGACCGATGTGGTTCTAGTTACTTCCAAAACTCACTCAGAGAAATAATATCGATAGTTCCAGTGACATAAAGAAACATCGACCATTTCTAGTCTCTTAAAAAAATATGTATTTGTCTGAACTAAAACCTTAAAAAAATAATTTTATTGAACTTCCATAAAATAAATTAAAAACAGATCATTTTATCCATGTTTACAAAATAATAATCAAATGTAAGCAATGCCCCTTTTGAATATTTTATTTAGCTTACTTTCAGCTGTAACTTAGAGACGGTTGATACCTGAAACTGGGTTGTCAATGCGGTTCCAGTTACCGGAGACCGATGTGGTTCTAGTTACTTCCAAAACTCACTCAGAGAAATAATATCGATAGTTCCAGTGACATAAAGAAACATCGACCATTTCTAGTCTCTTAAAAAAATATGTATTTGTCTGAACTAAAACCTTAAAAAAATAATTTTATTGAACTTCCATAAAATAAATTAAAAACAGATCATTTTATCCATGTTTACAAAATAATAATTAAATGTAAGCAATGCCCCTTTTTAATATTTTATTTAGCTTACTTTCAGCTGTAACTTAGAGACGGTTGATACCTGAAACTGGGTTGTCAATGCGGTTCCAGTTACCGGAGACCGATGTGGTTCTAGTTACTTCCAAAACTCACTCAGAGAAATAATATCGATAGTTCCAGTGACATAAAGAAACATCGACCATTTCTAGTCTCTTAAAAAAATATGTATTTGTCTGAACTAAAACCTTAAAAAAATAATTTTATTGAACTTCCATAAAATAAATTAAAAACAGATCATTTTATCCATGTTTACAAAATAATAATCAAATGTAAGCAATGCCCCTTTTTAATATTTTATTTAGCTTACTTTCAGCTGTAACTTAGAGACGGTTGATACCTGAAACTGGGTTGTCAATGCGGTTCCAGTTACCGGAGACCGATGTGGTTCTAGTTACTTCCAAAACTCACTCAGAGAAATAATATCGATAGTTCCAGTGACATAAAGAAACATCGACCATTTCTAGTCTCTTAAAAAAATATGTATTTGTCTGAACTAAAACCTTAAAAAAATAATTTTATTGAACTTCCATAAAATAAATTAAAAACAGATCATTTTATCCATGTTTACAAAATAATAATCAAATGTAAGCAATGCCCCTTTTTAATATTTTATTTAGCTTACTTTCAGCTGTAACTTAGAGACGGTTGATACCTGAAACTGGGTTGTCAATGCGGTTCCAGTTACCGGAGACCGATGTGGTTCTAGTTACTTCCAAAACTCACTCAGAGAAATAATATCGATAGTTCCAGTGACATAAAGAAACATCGACCATTTCTAGTCTCTTAAAAAAATATGTATTTGTCTGAACTAAAACCTTAAAAAAATAATTTTATTGAACTTCCATAAAATAAATTAAAAACAGATCATTTTATCCATGTTTACAAAATAATAATCAAATGTAAGCAATGCCCCTTTTTAATATTTTATTTAGCTTACTTTCAGCTGTAACTTAGAGACGGTTGATACCTGAAACTGGGTTGTCAATGCGGTTCCAGTTACCGGAGACCGATGTGGTTCTAGTTACTTCCAAAACTCACTCAGAGAAATAATATCGATAGTTCCAGTGACATAAAGAAACATCGACCATTTCTAGTCTCTTAAAAAAATATGTATTTGTCTGAACTAAAACCTTAAAAAAATAATTTTATTGAACTTCCATAAAATAAATTAAAAACAGATCATTTTATCCATGTTTACAAAATAATAATCAAATGTAAGCAATGCCCCTTTTTAATATTTTATTTAGCTTACTTTCAGCTGTAACTTAGAGACGGTTGATACCTGAAACTGGGTTGTCAATGCGGTTCCAGTTACCGGAGACCGATGTGGTTCTAGTTACTTCCAAAACTCACTCAGAGAAATAATATCGATAGTTCCAGTGACATAAAGAAACATCGACCATTTCTAGTCTCTTAAAAAAATATGTATTTGTCTGAACTAAAACCTTAAAAAAATAATTTTATTGAACTTCCATAAAATAAATTAAAAACAGATCATTTTATCCATGTTTACAAAATAATAATCAAATGTAAGCAATGCCCCTTTTTAATATTTTATTTAGCTTACTTTCAGCTGTAACTTAGAGACGGTTGATACCTGAAACTGGGTTGTCAATGCGGTTCCAGTTACCGGAGACCGATGTGGTTCTAGTTACTTCCAAAACTCACTCAGAGAAATAATATCGATAGTTCCAGTGACATAAAGAAACATCGACCATTTCTAGTCTCTTAAAAAAATATGTATTTGTCTGAACTAAAACCTTAAAAAAATAATTTTATTGAACTTCCATAAAATAAATTAAAAACAGATCATTTTATCCATGTTTACAAAATAATAATCAAATGTAAGCAATGCCCCTTTTTAATATTTTATTAACGCATGCTGTAATCTGCACATATAAAAATGCAGTAGAGCCTCGCTAATCCGGACCCCCGTTACTTCGGTGCACGCTGTAATCCGGATGGGTGCGTGCGGGTCAACATTCAATCATTTGCCGTCACTCGTTAATTAACTTTTAATTTTTTTTTATTCATGTTAAGTGCCCAAATTTCTTACATGTTTGAATTTTGTATAAGTATATTTGTACGTGCATACATATTCTTGTCTAAATTGACTTTAAATTTTTACTTTAATAAATGAAACCCAAGTTAAAAATGTGTTTTATTCCTATTAAAAAAATGCATACTATAACCCGGACGCCTCGATAATTCGGAAGAGGTCTTGTTTTTCCCTATCCGGATTAGCGAGGCTCTACTGTAGCTAGGTTTTTAAAAAAATGGACACATTTTATTTTTTATCAATTGAATGTTGGTTTTTAAAAAGGCAATACTGAGACTATCTTCCACATAAAATATCACTATTGATCATTCCTCTTTACTAACCTGTATAGAAGAAAGTAATACTTAATATAAGCATTTCTTTAGTGCAGAACAGTTTAACAGCTCCCTTCAGAGCTTCCACGGGCCCGCTGGGTTCGGGAAGTTCCACCTTCTCCGTGTCGCCGACGATCTCCGTGGGAGATACCTGGGGCTCCACATTGCGCAGGGACATCAGGAAGACTATCCCCACGATGGCTAGGGCGATCAAGACTCCGAACACCATGTTGCGGGTGCCCGCGTCTATCTCGGTCTTGCCTTGGAACTGGATATAGACAAACAGGTTTCCCAGGAACATACTGAGAGAAAAAAAAGTTTTTAGAAATGTTAGTGTTCATCATTAGGTGTTCTTTGTGGTGCTTAAGGTTTCGTAACAAGCGATCAAAAATAAGAAGAGAAGTTTTAAAAGGGAGATATGTAAATGCGAATGTTAGAAGGAGCGCATTAATACTTAAAAAGATTATAATGAGAAAATTGTGAAAATATTTAATAAAACGCTACTCTTTTAAAGTAGAACAAAAATCTCTCAGCAAATGTCTAAAGTAGCAATCAAAGATACAGGGTGAATTTTTTTAAACCTACAACATGTCAAATAACAGAACAAAATGTGTTTTTAATCATTTTAGGAGCACACTTTGCGATTTTTTTCCATCGAGGGAATTTCATTTAGTCTCAGCAAATGTAAAGATATTATCTTAAAAAAATAACATAATTTTTTAATAACTAAAAAACATAACGTGTTCAAGTAAATAAAATATATTACAAATCAGAAGAAATTAGGAATGCCGGGTCTTAAATTCAACGGAAACAAACCAAAATTCTGTTTGCATTTGTAAAATCAATCATACTTACAGTTCATATTAAGTATACAAAAAATGAGAATTACTCAAAATTATTACAATATAAAAAAACAGGGCCTATGTCATCTTTGGGGATGCTTTGTGGAGGGCCTTTTTAGGAAAGGGAGGAGAGAAAGTTCTGGGAAGGAAAAAGGTATGAGGGGTGGGTAGAATTCTGGGGGCAGTGTGTCCAGAAGTGACGACACATGAATCTATCCCTCCCACTGTAGTGCAATGAGTTGTTCCGAGAGTCAACCTCAACCAGCCTCTCCCGATCCGTCTTGCCACACAATTGGTGGGCAGACATGTCTGCCGCCAGGGTCCAGACAAACCTCACCCCGTTAACCCGGGCGCCCTTACTAAGCCACCAAACAGAGCAAACCACTTGGGGTGGCCTGTGGCAGAGGTTTTGGTAATCCAATAAATGTTTCCCAAGGCGGCGGTACCCTAAAAGGACTAGATGTTGGAATATTTTATTCAGATTTAAATAATATTTATGAAGAATAAATAATATTAATGAAGAATAGAATAAGAAGAGAGAATATAACTAAAATAATAAGGAAATAAAAGTAAACTCATTTCAGTTATTGAGTCACAAATAAATTGTAAATTATTTCATTTATTTAATAAATCACAGGCAAAAGAGAAATTAAAAAACTAAAGGCGATTTATATCATGTTTTCTCTAATTAATTGTGTTTTCATCTTCCGCGAACCAAGAAAATATAAAATTATTTTTTATCAATTATTGACGATTTCAAAATTGCGACAAGCAGGCACTTGACATTGTTTTTTATTTATTTGTTTTACTTTTGATCTATATTTGCGGATTAATAAAAATAACACCGTAAGTGTTCTAATAAATAAAACACTTAACATTGATTTTGTTCAAATAATTTTTTTTAATAGTTTTGTATTTTATCTCAACTTAACTAACTAACCAACTAACCATTATGCCATTCTGCAAGGGTAGGCAGAGAGGACAGACTGCCAAACATCTCGGTCTTGGCATACATTCCTTGCCTCATTCACATTCATACATACTTTTCCATCATTCTGACTCTTGACATGACCCAAATCAAGTATATGATTCACTTGATCGTGCCATGTCTTCCTCGAGCTTCTCTGACTTCTTCTACCATTCATATTTGTGTCATATTTATTTATTTATTTATTTATTTATTAATTTACGGACAACAGTCCATTAAAAACATAATAATAACACGAATAAAAATAAAAAAAACAGAGATGACAGTGAAGGGAGAGCACATAAAAATTAATAGCAATGACAATATAAAATATAAAAAGTACATATAGAGACACTACAAGTCAAAGCATGAAGAAGCATTTAAATATTGCGTAACGACTGCCGAAAGTCATTTAGTTTTACACCAAAAAAATCAATGCTTTGACTTGCGTTGACAAGTCTCGACATTCTGGATAAGGGAGAATGGTATCCGTAATTAGTAGAATGTTGATTGAGGAACAGCAATTCATTATTTCGAAGCCTACGGGAAGGGATGTTAAACTGGATGAGTTGTAACAATGCAGGTGTATCTGTAATACTGTTGATAATTTTAAATATGCAAATTAGATCAGAGTCCTTTCTACGTTTTTCTAAAGAAGGCATGTTTAAAATGTGTTCAATTTCATCATATGAGTACTTGCCTCTTTCAAGACCCAACCTCCAAGCAATTCCTCTTAGGAAACGATGTTGTACGGATTCGATGTGACAAATGTGGACAGCGTAGAAAGGAGACCAAATGACACTAGCATATTCAAGGTGAGGGCGAACCAGCGAACAGTAAAGAGTTTTAAGTGTACTTATATGTTTGAAGTCAGAGGTAATTCTATGAATGAAGCCGAGTAGTTTAAGTGATTTATTTACGATATTATTTATGTGATCACGGAAAGAAAGTTTGCAGTCTAGAGTGACCCCAAGGTCCTTGATAGATGTGACAGTAGATAGACAAACACTATTTAGTTTATAATCAAACTGAATAGGTTTTTTGGTTCTATAAAACGACAAAATTTTGCATTTATCAACATTAAGTTCCGGTCATTCTAATTTTGAACATCTGGCTGTCACAGTTATTTTGTTTTCGCCTAGGAAAAAATAATCTTTTTTTATTATTTTAACTAATATTTTTATGTTTTCTGGTCAATAAAAGTGTAGTGTGTTGTTCCTTGAGGATTCTTCTCCCCTCTGATCTTCCAGGAGTCACTTTTCGTCGCTGATTTCCAGATATTTATAACCTTTTTTATTTCTGTCACTTTCCATACATTTTTTCTTTTGTAATTTTGTGAACAATGGAGGAGGACCCCCCTGGACACCCTAAAAAGCCCCCAGATCCTCCCCCTGACCTCCCAGATGGTGAAAATGTAGTAATTTCAGACAGTGAATCTGTCATTCTGACTACCACAAAAAAAAGGAAGTTTAGTCCCTCTTCCTCAATAAAACATGACTCTCCTTCTTCTTCTCAGTCTTCACCTGCTCTTCCTCAACCTCCTCCTACAAACTTTTATTCTCCTCATTCCTGTGGCCCGTTCATTGTGTACGCTCAAAAAACTGAGCAAGGTAAAACTATCCACCCTCTTGAATTTGGTAAATTTCTATCAAATAGCAAGAACCTTTCGATTAAGCCTGGAGGTGTAAAAGCTGAGGGTCGCTTCCGAATCTCTGTTGAATTCCTCTCAGGTTCAGCCGCCAACAACTTTATCAAAAACATATTTATTTCATCAAATTCTAAATTCAAGGCGTACATCCCAACTTTCAATGTCACTCGTATGGGCCTCGTCAGAGGTATCTCGACCGATCTGTCCATTCCAGAAATCCTGTCTTCACTTTCAACCCCCCAACATATCGGCAATCCCATAAAAGCCAGGAGGCTAAATTATAAGGACTCTTCTGAGGGCATCGTTTCCTGGAAGCCCTCCCAATCTGTCGTCATCACATTTGAAGGACAATCTCTTCCTTCCCATATTTATTTATTTTTCAACTCCTTACCAGTTGAAATGTATACTTATCCCACCACTCAATGTTACAATTGCTGTCGTTTTGGTCATACCAAAGCTGCATGCAGATCCCCTCCCAGATGTTTCAAATGTGGAGAAAACCACACGGCTGACAAATGTTCTTCTCTCTCACCTAAATGTTTTAACTGCTCAGGTGCTCATTCCGCCATTAACTCTTCTTGTCCGGAACAATCTCGCCAAAAAAATATAAAAATTTCTATGGCCTCTGAGAACTTGTCTTTTCTGCAGGCTTCTAAACTATTCCCGCCTGTCAAAAAATCATTTGCTGAGGTTTTATCCAGTAACTCTTCATCCAACCCACTCGCCTCCTCCTCAACATCTTCTCGTTCAACTAAATTCACATACAAAAACCCTATCTCTAAACCGGCTCCTGGATACGATCAGCAACAACACAACTCACTTCTCTTAAATCCCAATGGTTCACCTCTTTCAAATGCCACAAATGGGTGCGCAAACAATTATAATTCATCCTCAACAAACCATCAAAAGCTTTCTGAACAATTCTCCCAAGATAATTCTTCATTTATTCAAACTCTTATTATGCTTCTAATTGACCTAATTTCTTCTCAAACTAATCTACCGTCCAACGCTGCTTCTATTATTTCCACATTAAAATCATTTATTCAAAATGGCTCTTCAAGATGTCAGAATTCTTCAGTGGAATAGCCGCAGTGCTATTTCTAACAAATCGAACCTTCTTAACCTATTAAATTCAAACCTTGTTTCTGTGGCTGCTATCTCGGAGACATGGTTTACTCCATCCACCCACTTTAATGTGGGAGGGTACTCCTGTCTCCGCGATGATCGCCCGGAAGGTACGGGCGGTGGTGCTGCCCTTTTTATTAAAAAATCCCTTCCGTTTTTCCCAATAAATAATATCAAACCCCCCAATGCTGACTTTCAAATGGTTGCAGCTAAAATAAAGGACACTTCCTTTGTTTCTATCTATCTTCCCCCAACATCGCACTTCAATAAACAAGCGTGGTTGCAAATTGTCCGTCAACTAAGCCCTCCTTTCTTTTTATTGGGTGATTTTAATGCCCATTCCCCCGTCTGGGGTTCTGCTTTCTGTGATCGAGACGGTCGAAGTGTGATGGATTTCCTAGATGAATCCAACCTTTTTCTTTTGAATGACGGATCTCCTACTAGAATCTCTCGCCCCAAACCCCAGTGCAGTGGATCTCTCCATATGCTCTACTAATCTGGCACCTCTCTCCTCGTGGGTGGTGTCCCCCGACCCTTGCTCCAGTGATCATTTCCTGATCACCATCACTTATCAAACTTCTTTCCATTCAGACAAGTCCCATATTTCGACAATGATTAAAAGAAAACTCACCAAATGGGACGAACTTAACTCACATATGGATAAGTTTATACAAAATTTATCCTATACCGATACATTATCTGTCAAAGATGACTACGATAACTTCAAATCAATGCTCGTAACTGCAATCAATAAATCAACTCCTCCCCCTAAAACCAAATCTCTCAAAAAACTCCCTCCGACTCCCTGGTGGGATGAGGAATGTTCCAAAGTAGTGAGAATTCGGAAAGCTAAATCTCTTTCCTATCGTCACAATATGACTATGGAGAACTATCTCATATACAAAAATGCCGAAGCCAATGCCAAAAGGGTATTGAGGTCAAAAAAAAGATCCGGGTGGTACAACTTCTGCAGTTCAGTATCTCCGAACACTCCAATTTCGGAAGTTTGGTCTATGATTCGAAGATTTCGATCCTCCTTCAGTCCAACATCTCCTCGAGCTTCTCATTCTAAATGGATAGACGAGTTCTTGGACAAAATTGCCCCCCCTTCTGTACCTAACTTAGATGAAATAACTCCAATCCACAACACTCCTATGTCTGATCATTGGCTAGACTCTCCATTCACTTTAATTGAATTAAACAATTGTTTATCAACAGTCAAGGACTCATCTCCAGGCAGAGATGGTATACCTTATAGCATTATCAAAAATAGTAATGATAATGTTCTAAATCACTTTTTGAGCATCTTAAATAAAATCTTCCAGACTGGCATAATACCTGATGACTGGAGTTCTCAAATAATCATCCCAATTCTAAAATTAAACAAATCACCCAATTCTGGATCCAACTATAGGCCAATTGCTCTTTCATCCACCCTTAGTAAAATTTATGAAAAATTAATTAAAAACCGGTTAGAATTTTTTGTCGAGAGTAATCATCTTCTCTCTCCATCCCAATTTGGATTTAGGAAAAAGAAATCTACACAAGATAACCTTGCCATCATCAGCACTGATATTAATTTATCCATTTCTAACAAAGAATGTCTTGCAGTCTTTATAGACATAGAAGGCGCCTTTGACAATGTTTCCATCCCAATTCTTAAAAAAAAACTTTTAGGCCTTGGCTTACCCCTCATGTTTGTCCAATCTATTATTAATCTTTTTCTCGATAGGAAAATTTTCATTGAGCTACCAGATGTTACTCCTCAGAGTAGGTCAATTTGGAAGGGTTTACCCCAAGGCGATGTATTATCCCCCTTACTGTATAATATATACACACACGATATGCATGTCACCATTCCCCCTCAAGTAAAAGTTGTTGAGTTCGCAGATGACATAGCTTTCTTCTTATCATCCAAAATCATTCCATCCGCCGTCAAATATCTTAATGAAGCCATGGATGCCCTTTGCTCATGGCTCACTTTAAATGGTCTTGAACTTTCAGTACAAAAGAGTCAGTGTGTCACCTTCTCAAATCGTCATAATAACCCCCCTGTTCAAATTTTATTTAAAAACTCTCCAATCCCCAATGCTTCCTAAGTTAAATTTTTGGGAGTAACATTTGATAGGAAACTTAAATGGTCTTCCCACATTAATAATATAGTTACTAAATGTGAAAAAAATTTAAATATTATCAGATCATTGACTGGCGTTTGGTGGGGTGCACATCCTATCTGCATTAAGTTGCTCTACAATGCTCTTATTCGAAGCCATCTCGACTATGCCTGCCCACTTTTTAGTACTGCATCCAAAAATGCACTCGGTAAATTAGACAAAATTCAATCTAAGTCATTGCGAATAATAACTGGCGCGATGCAATCGTCGCCCATCAATTCCCTTCAAGTAGAATGTTCTGATCCTCCTCTTTATTTAAGGCGTCAACTATTTGCTGACAAATTTGTTCTTAAATGTTTAAATTCTAAAAGTCATCAGGTTATTCCCAGAGTCTCGTTGTTCAACGACTCAACACATTCACATTCATCTACAATCAGAGCTCGAACTAAACCTCTCCCTTCCATCTGTAAAAATTTTCGCTCTCTCTCAGAGCTTCAAATTATCAAAAATGATCTTCTTCCTTTGTACAAATTAAAATATAGTCACGTCACCCTATCCCCAACGATTTTAGAAGGGATCGGCATCCTTAAAAGTCATTCCAATCTCCCAGCCCGTACTGTCAATAATATGTTCAATGACATTATTTCTTCTAAATGGCCCAACTCTTCTCTTTAATTTACTGATGGCTCCAAATCTCCGGACTCTCCTAACTGTGGTATTGGTATTAACGTTTACCACAATAATTCTAATGAAAGAATATTTTATTCAATTTCAAACCAATTTTCAATATTTTCTGCAGAGTGCATTGCGATTATTGAATCTCTCAAATATGTAATAAAAAATAATTTTGAACATTCTCTTGTTCTCTCTGACTCTCTCAGTTCCCTCCAAAAAATTAAAACCAGTCCTCTTCTTCATCCTGATGATCACTTTGTATGTCTTATTCGAGTATTGATAATCTCCATTCAAAGCTCTGGAAAAACTGTCACTCTGATTTGGATTCCTGGACATGTTGGCATAGTGGGTAACGATATTGCTGATTCCTTGGCAAAACAAGGAGCGTCTAACCCTACCGTTACCCTCGTAAACCATATTCCCCTGTCTGATATTTTTTCCATCATCAAAGATAGATCCCGCAATGTTTGGACAGAGTATTGGAACATTGCTAGTCAATCCAAGGGTGCCTGTTACGCCTCAATACAAAGGACTATCCCATCAAAACCGTGGTTTCAAAAATTCCCCCATTTTTCCAAAAAAGAAATTTCCTTACTTATTCGTATGAGAATCGGACATTGTTCCGTTCCTTCTCACCTTTATAAAATTCATGTGCTTGACTCCCCAGATTGTACGTTCTGTGGTCTAGATGTGGGAACTTTAGATCACATATTTTTTGATTGTCCCTCTCTAAATAAATATCCTCTCTTCTATCAAGCGTTATCAAAAATTGCCTCTCCTCCATTCAACATCTCATCTCTTCTAAGTCTGAACTCTACTCCAATCTTCCATAAAATTCTGAAATTTGCACATTTAAATAAAATTAATATATAAATTCACCTTTCCTTTCTCTGTAATTATAAATGATGGCCTAGAACACCCTTGAAGGGTGAAAGCCAGAAATAATTGAAAAAAAAAAAAAAAAACATTAAGTTCCATGCAGTTAATTTTGCACCAATCGTTAAATGAATCAATATCAAGTTGAAATAGTAAACAGTCAAGGTGGGATTTAATAATCTTAAGAATCTTATTATCATCAGCAAATAGCCAGAAACGTGTGTGAGAAAAAACTTTTGTGATATCATTAATAAAAAGGTTAAAAAGAAGCGGGGCCAAATGGGCTCCTTGGGGAACGCCGGAAGTTACATCAATGTTAAAGGATTCAAAGTTATTTATTTTAACCCTTTGTTTTCTATCTGTCAAGTAAGAGTGAAAGAATGATAACAAAGGGTTTCTAATGCCTATAGCATAAAGTTTGGCCATGAGAATACGGTGATTAACTTTGTCGAAGGCTTTGGAGAAGTCAGTGTATAGAACATCAACCTGAGTGTTATCTTCTAAGGCTTTCACAATGGTACTTGTAAAGGAAAGTAAATTTGTTGTTGTAGATTTCGCCGATCTAAATCCATGCTGTTCCTCAATTAGAACACTTTTGAAAACAGGAGTAATTTTCTTTGTAATTATCGACTCAAATATTTTTGGAATATTAGATATAATTGATATCGGTCTGTAATTTCCAATATTCGACTTGTTTCCGGACTTAAAAATGGGTCGAATATATGAAATTTTCCATGAGTCAGCAAATGTTCCAGATGAAAGTGACAAGTTGTACAACATACAAATTGGGTTAGATAGTGTATATTTACATTCTTTTAGCAAGATTTCTGGAATGCCATCAGGTCCGGTACTTTTTTTGTTAGAGAGATTATTTAAGGATTGGTAAACCTCCTTAAGTGTAATTTGGCAATCATTTAAGTCAATATTATGGTCATAGTTAAGTGGAGGGATGTTGCATGATGCATCAGAATATACAGAGGAGAAGTGTTTGGCAAAAAGGTTGGCGATATCATGGCCTTTAGTAGCATGAGTTTCATTATAATACATACTTGAAGGAAGATCATTATTAGTACGCTTTTGCGCAACAAATTGCCAAAATTGTTTAGGATTTTGCAGTAACTTTGTCTCTGTAACTTCTACAAAATATTTATAACATTTGGCTGATTCGATTTTGGACAGTTCCCTTAATTGAGAAAATTTATGATAAAAGCTTAAGTTCCCAGTGTCTTTAAATAATTTATGAGTCTTCTTTTTTTCAATTATTAACTGTTTAAGTTTCGTGCTAAACCAATTTGGAAACTTAGGTTGAGAGTAACACCCCTTAGGAACAAACAATTCTACAGCATGTGATACACATTCATTAAATTTAAGTACAGCGTCATTAATATCAGAATTTAAAAATAGTGTCGACCAATCAATCTGTGATAGATATTTGTTCATATTAAAATAGTCGCCGTTAAGATATTTGTAGTGATAAGAGACATTTGGTTTCAAGGAATCAAATTTGAAAAAATGTGTAATTTTAATAGAGAGAGGTGGATGATATTTATCCAAAGGTAACAAAGAGACATCAGCTTCACTTACTATGACATTTGGTATGCTAGTGAAAATCAAATCCAGGCAAGAGCCTAGATAGTTAGTGACTGGATTTACTTGAAACATATTCAAATAGGCAAAAAAATTTACAATTTCAACAGCTTGTGGAGAAAGATTACTAGAAGGAGTTTTGACACCTTGATCGTCATTCAGCCACAATATTTTAGGTAAATTATAATCGCCACAAATAAATAGGGAATCAGCGTTTCTAGACACATGTTCAATTGAAGCAGTATGCGACTTATAGACTTCTACCGAAGAGGAGGGAGGAATGTAAACACAACCAAGTACAAGCTTTTTGGTACCAAGTAGAACACACAGGAACAATTGATCAGAAACATTGGTAAATGTTTCTATAATATAGCAGGGGTATTTTTTGTTTACGCATATCATCACTCCACCACCTTTACACTTAACAGAAGAAGTAGAACGGTCACTGCGGAAAACGTTGTAGTCAAAAAATCCAAGTTCAGCAGATGAGATATTTTCAGATAGCCATGTTTCGGTTAAAAATATAAAGTCGTAATTACATACACTGACGTTACAGCGAATAGTGTTCAGTTTCGTATTTAGGCCACGAACGTTTTGATAATACATTGAGAAGGAATTTTTCTCAGAACGATTATTCAAGTTCAACCTAAAAAATTTATCCGAGAAAGTTCACGTCTTTCAGCAGCTTGGCGGGCGGGGCAGTCTTGAGCTCCAGTTTTGTGGGAAGCCGGTTTTCTGAAGAAGGTGCAGGTGGCACATACTGGAGATTTTTCCTTTTTGGGGCAGGCATCACGGTTGTGGCCAACTTTGGCGCAGTGGGGACAGGTGGGTGAGTCTGCTTGGCACTTGGAAGCTGTGTGGCCATATAGTTGACAATGGCCACATTTCAAGCTATCTACCCAGTCTCTCACGCGGTGAAGCTGCCAGTCTATAGCAAGTTTGGTGCGAGATATTAGAGAGTGACGCACAGATGACGGGACTCTAAAAATATGGATGCAGCTTCCAGTGCGAGGGCCAGATTTATGAGAAAAGGACATGTTCTCTTTTAAATTTTGTAAAGACAGACCGGTATCATTGGAAGATTGATGATGAACGGCACTTATGATTTCATCTGCCGAAATATCTTGAGGGAGGTTGTGAATGGCGATCCGTGGGAGGCGATTTGGAGCAATAGTTGCTTTAAGTCCCGCTTTGTTTAGCGCTGGAGCATTCGCAAGTTTATCTGCCTCAGCAGAAGTACTAGGGTGTACTAAGACATCATAGACATCATATATTTTCCACACACTCCTTTCTTCCTTCATTTGCTCTAAATGCCCAAACTATTTATTTATTTATTTTATTTATTTATTTTCCATGTTCTCCGTAAAACGGTTATTCACCAATACATTATGGAGAAGATTACAAATTAGACAAAAAGTATAGCAAAACACATAAAAAGATCTATCTGAAAGGCCCTTTCTTAATCTTACTCATTAGGCTTACGTCAGCCTTGCATTCTTTGCAGATCTTCACATTTCTCACACGATCATACAGGTTTTTCCATACTTGGGGTGTGGGATGTGTGTGTGTGTTAAAACCATGTATGATTGTGTGAGAAATGATTTGAAAAGAATGCAAGGCTGATGTAAGCTTAACGAGTAAGGTTAAGAAAGGAACGCTCAGATGGTTTGGGCATATAGACCAAATGAACGAAGAAAGGAGTGTAAGGAGACATATGACAAAAATGCGAATGGTAGAAGAAGTTGGGAACGCCCGAGGTGAGACATGGCATGATCAAGTGAATCAGATACTTGAGTCAGGCCATGTCAAGATTCAGAATAATAGAAGAGTATGTATGTGAATGAGGCAAGGAGTGTGTGCCCAGACCGAGTTGTTTGGCGATCCGTCCTATCTACCTATCCCTGCACCGAAACGGGGTGATGGTTATTTTCGTTATTTGTTTTTGGGGTGTTATGCCGTGTTGCGCTACTTCCTTCTTTAGCCAACGTTTCGGACAGCGTTGCAGTGTCCATCATCGGGCAGATCCGGCAGATGTTGGCTGAAGAAGGAGGCAGTGCAACACGACATAACACCCCAAAAACAAATAACGAAAATACTTTTGGCCATGAAAACCTAAAAAGGTATCGGGGTGATGGTTAGTTCGTTAGTTATGAATAACAATGGAAAACTAATAATTATGTTCTATAGCGGGGTAATTAAATAAGATCCACACTTTTCTTCTATAAACACAACTAGTCTTTTATTGGGTGGGTACAATCAATTACACAAGTAGCCAGTTCAATAAACGTAAAAACAGTAGTAACTTAAACGTACCAACTACAACAGTAGCTTTATGGTTATTATTATGATAATAACTCCAAAGGACCCTAATTATCCTTAATTACCTACTCGTCACTTTATACAAAAGGTTCACGAGTGCCTTGAGCCGCACGAGCTGATCTCGGAAGGCACACTTCGACTTTTACTATTTTCCTGGAGCTCAGCGCGGGACTCCCGGGCAGGCCAAAACTCAAAACTCTAAGGGTTCGCTTGTCTTTATATACGTATTAGCCCACTGCCCTAGGGACAGCGGTAGTAAGGGACAACCAATGCAAGACAGAGAAAGTATTCGAGCGTGAACACTTCTCAAAATGCGCTCGAAATAACTGTATTTTTTTTTTTTACATTAACTCCACACAGGAGGCCCTGAGGAAAATAATTTCCCTCAGGGCCTATGTCATCTGGGATGCTGTGTGGAGGGTCTTTTTGAGGAGAGGAAGGAATGAACATTGGTCTTGAAGAGACCCATGTTGTAGGAAGGAGGAAACACAGAGTCCGGCAAATCATTCCACAGCCGAGCTTTTGAACACAAGAACGAGTCGAAGAAACGACCCGTTCTCATGTGACAAATGTCAACTGTGTACAAATGTTGGGCACGTGTTTGGCGTGTTTCCCGACTATGCACCGGTGCCGAAGGGATCAATGATGCTAGTTCCTCGGAGCATCTTCCATTGTAATACTGGTAGAACAAGGATAGCATTCCCACCCGACGCCTGTGCTCTAAAGATTGCAATCCGTCTGTTAAGATGGGAGAATCTATCAAACGGACCGCCCGTTTCTGCACAGAGTCGAGGGTATTTTTCAGGTATTTTGGAGCTCCAGACCAGAGGAGAACAGTATTTGTTACAGTTCCCTATTAATCTCTAAAACAATGATTGCAGCATTGAAGCATCAAATCATTGGTGTTCAAAAGAAACAGAATGATAAAAAAACGATTTAATCTTTTAGCCATCTTTTAGTCCAAGTATTTTAGAATAGATATTGCTATCAGAAAATTGATTTTGAAATTCAATCAGTGCGTGTTGTTCAAGCATGTTGTTTGCTCCTCACATCAAAAGGATTTAATATGTACTCAAGCTATCAATAAAATAATGTTAAAAGCCGATAGGCAATATGTTTGCATTGTCCAAATAAATAGTTTGTCAATGAAGATAAGTTTAATCTCAGTTCTATTTAGGACAAATCGGGACTGTTTACACCATCAAAACAATGTTTTATTGACAAGAAATTATGAAATGAAAAGTGGTTAGTTGATAGAGTTGACCTGAAATAATTCTGAGTGGGTGAACAACAAAAAATAATGTGCAAATAAAAATCGTAATTCGTTATATTTTTTGCACAATCAAGCAAAGGTCAGTAAGTCATTAAGAGATTAGGAGAATGTTAAAATGTTTGCGATTTTATCAATATTTGAGAAAATAACACAATATGTAATACATTGATGCATGGCAGGCAATGCTGTTGTGGTTAATTTATAGGTAGAGACAATGAAAGATGTAGCGTCCAGGGAAGCTCCGTCTTTATTATGTCGACCGATCAGTGGCTGAGTGGGCATCGTACGGGTCCCACCCAGGTCTCATGTGTTCGATTCCTCGACTGGCTAAGTCCTTCATCACGACACAAGCAATGTTTTCCACTTACTGTGGTGGTAGTAGGAGATTTTCAAACATTGTTGGGTTATTCGTAAACTTGGAATGTTTTTCTTTCTTTTAAAAATTTTAATTACGCACACAGTTGTGTGTGTATACCACATGACATGTAGGTCACATCACGATGAGAAGAGGATCTGTGCTCAAAGCGTGACGGGCGGAGACTTGACCGTGATGTTGCGTTCAACCCCCGGTGAAGATCAAGTCTCTTCCTGGTCCTCCAGTGAGATGCTTGATACGGTGGTTGGTGGATATGGTGTGGCAAATTCCTCCAGGCCGATGCTCAACACCGTGGAAATAAAAGGTGGTGAAGTGTGGTCGTAGCGATGTAATCGCTAAATGTGTGTGCTAGGCCAGAGATGCAAGTAGATCTCGAAAGACGGACGCAGTGAAGGGTTGAATTTGCGGTAAGGAATTTGCGGTAAGTTGTTGAGTACTAAACTAATCTGTGGGCACGGCGGCGGCGTTTATATAGGCGCGCGATGCCTTGTAGAGCCGGAAGAGTTGTAGAAGTCGTGGGCACACCTACGCGCTTTCCTCTTTAACCTCAAAGTTTTACCTAGAAGCTTGCAGGTGTAATACACGCTGCCCGTACTAGAAGTCTCAAAGGTTGTAGGTCGTATTATTATATTAGCGGGTCGGGTTTTTAAAATTTTTTAATTTAATTTATTTTCATAAATTATCAACTTACATGACACTTTTCCTTGCTGTTTATAAATTATATTCTACACAATATTGTAATTTCTTTTGTTGGTTGTAATTATTAGTATGTTATCGCTTCTTCTTTTTTATTACACTTTTTCTGTTGTTAACCTAATTTGATAATATTATATAAGTACCATAGAAATTAAATATATGTTAACTTGCAGTAAAAGTGACCATTATGATTTTATAGCATCACGAGTGAAAAATGTTGCTTCTTTCGTGATGGAGCCTGCCAGTCGAAGAATTGAGGTCGCGACTAGGAACTAGACATGAAGCAAACTTAGCCACAGACCCACCTAAGTTTTACTGAAGAAACCATTGAACCCCTGAAATCTAAAGCGGAGCTTGAACAATAATCAAATTCAGATGGTTACCTGGTCTGCAGCATGGCCCAAAAGATGCCGGAGTTCCTGGAGATGGTGGCCGCATCGCTGTTGAGGGTCAGGTAGTTGCCCTGCCCTGTCCAGATGATGGCCGCCCCGGCACCCAGCACGCAACTGGCCGCGTACAGCAGCCATGTCTTGGGGAACAGGAATGTCACTATGAAGAGGCTGCAAATACAAAACAATTTGATTAGAGGGAGTTGAATTAGTATGTATTGTCCAAACTACTTCCAACTGCCTGAGCCAATAGGACTACGGCATCCCCAATTGGGGTATTTATTTGTTTATTTATTAATGCCCATTTCAGGGACTTTAAGTGTTTCCGTACATGACGTTGCTTACAAGCTACTCGAGCTTCATGCGCGTAGCACGCGCGCCGCTCGTGAGTACCCTCCGTACGATTTTGCTTGTGTTCGTACATGGCGCAACGCGGTGGCTGTCGGTTTGAAGTGAGTTTCACGCTACCGACAGTGCTAGTAACACGCTAAGCTTCGCATCATTCATGTCTACTACTATTCGGTTGATGTTTGACAGAAATGGCGTCTGAACATGAAAGTAATATTAGATTGGTTCTGGAAGTGGAAAAAAATGCGTGTTTATAAAACTATATTTTACCAGAATACGTAAGAAAGGATTTAGTGGAGAAGGCATGGATTGATGTTGGAAAAAAAGTCATTTGAAATCGCTTGACATCGTGTTAACTCCACGGCTGCAAGCGAAAAATGATCAAGTTCAGTATATTTGGGGTAGCGCCGTGTACGGAAACCAGCATTACAGAGTAGTATATCTGCAGGGTACTTGTGGTTGCGTCACAATTACGTAGTTTGTAAGTATCTCCATGAACGGAGGGCCTTACATATGAATAGTAAAAATTATACAGGATTTATTGTACACTACTGGACTGCCTCAGAAACAACATATTGTAGTTGTATAGTGATAAATTGAAGTTGTCCACTGACTCGGTATAATTTTTACCCTTCAAAAGAGGAATACATATGGTAGTTAGTTGTTTAGGGTATGCTATGAGACCGAATGGGTTGTGAAGGGAAGGAGATAGGGAAGAGGAAGGTGGGGAAGTACCTGAAGTAACTGGGGAAGTATCTGCTCACTAAACACATATACCTACCATTGAGTATTGAATGATGGGCTTTCACCTGGGCGGTACTAGAGCTTTACAACTCAGTAAGTTTAGTATTGGATGTAGTGCTATCAAACAAACCAATTTCGGTTGTCTGTGATGTGTAATAGTCAGTGGCGTAGCGAGGGGGGGCGCGGACCGCCCCGGGTGCCACTCGAAGGGGGGTGCCACTTGCAAGATATTGCATATACATGAACGCGGTCTGTTATTTATACCTCAACACAGGCCTAGTCCTAGTGAGGTTAATTTTTTTGCATGTAAAAATAAAATGAATGTATGGTGAGAAGTTATAAATAAATAAATTTATATTTTCGTAACTCTATGGCTCCCCGTGGAGTGCCTTGAATATGCCGTGTAATAAGTGTAATTTTCAAAATTGGAACTAATTGTTTGAAGAATTCAGACGAGCAAAAAAGTATTTACCTATTTTATAATATTTTTAACAGAAAATAATATTAACTGCCATTTTCAAAAAAAGAACATTTGTCAAAAATTTAGACTACCCCATGATTTTTCTTATGTCTGCACTAGTCTGCTAGTAATGTATAAACTCGTAACTGCCTTAGTTCTGATAATGTTGAGGTGATTTTTCACAAAAACCGCTCTACAAATTGTCCAATTATTATTATAATTATTAATGTTGTTGAAATTAAATAATATTTTAGAAAGCGCTGTTTTGGGTAAACGGAATGTCATGCTCAGTCTTTAATGCCATTTACAAAATTAAAAGAAAAAAACATGTAAAAATATTATGTCTTGTATTTGTCAATTTTTATTGTAATAGAAAAAGAGGTTAACATGTTGTAAATAAAATAATTATAGAATTTGAATTTGATAGAAAGTACTTAAAATTTTAATATGAAATTAATACCCCTGCTAAGCCGCCAAACATAGCGCAACATTTGAGTGACTTATGGCAGAAGTGTTGGTAATCTGAGGTGGCCGATAAGAGCCTCACCCCCCCATGGTTGAGGGGTAAGGTTCTTGACTCACAATCCGAAGGTCGCGGGATCAAATCCCGGCGTGCGCAAATAAATTTATTTCACAAATAATTAATTAAAAATAATATATTATAGTATATTTGCGGCACGTTCCAGAGTGGAAGATACTCTCAGTATCGCCCTGGTGTAAGACCACCAATTAGAATTGAAACGTTGCTTGAAATGGCTTTAGCCATGTTTGGTGACCAGATCTAAATGGCCAGGTACTTCTCCACCTTCCTCTTCTCCATCTCCTTCCCCTCCCCACTACCTTTAGCCACACAACATACCCCAATTGGGGATGCTATAGTCTCGTTGGATCCAGACGGGAGCAACTGGGACTCTTGCTAGGTAGTCACATAAAAAATACAAAAAATGTATGTAAATATTTGGACATCACGTCATTGTATTTAAAAAAAATGGTACCCAGGGTTGCGGTACCCGTACCCACCTCCCAAATTGAAAAAAATATGTCGTAGTACAATCAAATACCACTTGTTATTTTTTAAGATTATTTCCAGAATTTTCTTTTCCTTATGTTTAACTGCGGCGTGCAATTATTGTTTGTGGTATATTTATACCGTTGATATTAAATAAATAGTTTATCTGAATAAAATTATTACAACTTTATAACATTTATTGTGGGTCGCCAACCTTCGCCACATTGCAAATTTATAGATAGTGAAATCAAAGTCAATACCTAAAAGTAATATTGTTTTATAATAATTATTATGCAAAATTATCACATATACACGGCTCCACAAAACTACCTATCCTAACAATATTTGAAAATGAAATATTTGAATTTGAAACTCCTACTTTCTTAAACTCCGTCGCTTGTGCAATGATGGAGGATCTAGCTAGAAGAGGAAATTGACATCGCAACTTGGCTACTGACCAATAATTTATTTGTTTCACATCTACCGTAATATTGTTTTATAATAATTATAATTAATAATTAGGGGCTCGACCGAGACAGGTTTTTCGTTCTCGGCCGAGACCGAGAATAGATAAATGAAAAAAAAATGAAAATGCGCTATTTTCGCAAGGCATAGAAACAATAAAACATTATACCTACTCAGTAAACACATTAAATCGAAATAACACACCCTAACAAACCCTATCCGTAAATCAATTGCCACATTCATCAAAAAACATCGATTAGTTGATTTGTATGATCATTGCTGTTTTTGGCAGTTTATTGTGAACTAAGTTCTAAGAAAAACAGAGCAACGAACATACAAATCAGCGAATCCATGTGTTCTGATGAATGTGGCCTCTGAATCTAAAAAATCTTCGTACACTTGTACCAGGTTTCCAACATACGTATCTATAAAATAACACGTAATGATCTCGATATTCACTTAACTAGTTTATGTAGTTATTCTCGCTAGTAATTATAATTAATCTCAACAACACATAAAAGAACTTTTTTTTTTACTACGAACAAAATTCAAACAAACTTCCTTTAAGATGAAGCCATAGTAAATAATGCAAAATCATACAAAATCATATGTTTTTGTTTTGAAAATTTGATCGCTTAGAAGTATTGTAGATGCTTCAATTAAATACTGCGTGTAGAACATACCTTGGCCCTTCAAAATATCGGTCATTTTTTTAATAAGTTTTTTAATAAGCCTATAAAAAAATAAAGTATAAGGTCTAAAAAACACACTTTCAAGTCCAAACTCTCCTATTTATAAACCCCTTTTCGGTTATGGTATTATTGTATAATATGGAAAATTCAGTTTATTTTATAATGATCGCAAAAAAAGTTGATATTTACACCCAATCTTCCCAAAATAAAATAAAATATGCATTTTCGCGTTGTTATTTTACAATACGGCCGCTAGTCGACGAATTCGGTTTTTCAAAGTGAACCCTATGGCGTCCACCGAAGTACTACTGTTCACGCCACAGTTGCCAAACCTCAGTCACGCCCCGAACTGAGCGGGAGATGGACGCGTCACTCCGAGTCGCTTGATTTCGTGAAATCAATTTTAAATTTCCGTTTTATTACAATAAACAATGCGTAAAACAGGAATTAATATTTTTTACAGGCCTTTACGAAATCAACCTGCAAAACAAAACTCTCAAATACCTTTTCCAACCTTTCCAAAAGCTTTTTCTCAAGTATTTTTAAACTCCTCCCATAAAGGGCGTGAATTCCGATTTCGATTTTTTCCTGAACTAGTGGATCGCCTTAACTACAATTGTTTATTTACGCCAAGTGAAGAATGTGGACGCGGGCGGTAGATTTGAATCCCATTATCCTATACCATACCTACTTATAACGGTCTAGGTTATGGCCGAGACAGAATTCTCGGTGGAATTTGTAGCCGAGAATGCCGAGACCGAGACCGAGACCGAGATCTCGGTCGACCCTTACCAGGTTTAAATATGTGAAAGTACCTAACCAGTCGTTATTTATTTCGTCAGGCTAATTCGTTCGGTTTTCAGAACAGCTCATATAGGTCTCGTAGAAATCGTTGTGTCTCCCTTACTATAATGCTTAAAAATATGATCTAATCGGTGTTAGAAAGAGAAAAAACCACGCTTCATACCAACCACAAAATAATTCAAATGTGCACCTTTATGAATCCAAAGTTTCTCGCCGCAATTTGAAACAAAAAATGAAACTTTGGGATTTAAATTACGATTTTTTTTTATTAATTATTATTTTTACATGGAACGACAAAAAGTGAGTTAACGATAAAGTTTATAAACCATTTGCCTAATACAATATGTATGCGTTTCAACTTGCATTTTTTGCATTTAAAAAATATATATATTTCAAAACTTATATTTTTATTTCAAGTTATACAATTTGAAAGCGTATTTCATCTACTTTCAAAATCAGTTTTTAGTTTTCAGATGCGTTCATAAATACTCCATTTATTTGTTTTTTTATTGCACAACCGAAATATTTTGACCTTCCGACAAAAAAAACCCGAGGCCTGAGTGGTTAAGAAATTTATTGATAGTCTATCGTGGGTGTGGTAGGCCATTCAAAATATTTGTCAAAATGACAATATTATTATACCTGTTATTGACTATTGGTAAATACGTAAGCATTTTCGCAAACTGGTTATACATTTAATAGCTATCCATTTTTAGAAGTTGACGATTTGCAAATGGCTAGCTAGATACTGGATAGGACATTATTTACGCAATAAGCAACGAGCCGTTTTCTGAATGTCAATGTACAAGAAATTAGAACGAGGGTAACATGCATTTCAACAAAACAATAAACATAAACTTTAAAATTTACCGCAAGGATGTGCAATTTTAAGATTTGAGATGTGCGAATTGGTTATCTATCGAACAAAAATATTTATAATTTGACAGTTAAATCGCTGATCTCATATACAAATATCAATGTTTCTTTGTTTGTCGCTTATGCGTTCCTCGCGATTGCGGTAAAGCTTTGGTGACTTGTTTTACGCGTGCCCGCGAAGGCGCCTAATATAATGGCGTTATGAAATTATTTTCTATACCATTCATCCGATTTGCGATGAAACCTCGGTGCGCACTCCCGCGAAGGTTTCTATACAATATAATGGTCAGCTTTGGAGTCATGAAATTATTTCCTATACCATTCACCCGATTGCGATGAAGCTTTGGTGAGTTCTTGTGCGCACGCCCGCGAAGGTTTCTATATAATATAATGCGTCAGCTTTGGAGTCATGAAATTATTTCCTATACCATTCACCCGATTGCAATGAAACTTTGGTGAGTTGTTGTGCGCACGCCAGCGAAGGTTTCTATGTACTGGCATTATGAAATTTGTAAAATTTTACAATAGTTGGCGTGGCGCGTGAGTTGTTTGAAAAATGTAGGTATTTCATATAGTTTAGCGGCAGGGGGGAAGGCGGGGAATCCGGGAGTGAGACAAGGGAGGGGAAGACAGGGAAGGTAGAAAAAAAACGCGGGAGGGAAACGTAGGGAGGGGGCGACACGGTAGGGCGGAAGATGGGGAAGCTGGAAGGGGAACGCGGGACGAAAATGAAACTCAGGAGGGTAACAGGGGCGGGAACGAGGACGCTTAGGAAAGGACACGCAGGGAGAAACAATTTCTTTCTTTATGTGGCATTTCAACGCCTGCCGGGTACTCGCTAGTTTATAATATTAATTTCAACAGAATAATGGGGCCAACAGACTTAGCTAAGTATAAAAGATCAATAGAAATATGGGGAAACACATACATTACGTACTTAAACGACTTACAAATAATACAGAACAAAGTTATTAAAATACTCTTCAACTATAACCCAGACACTCCCACAAAAAAACTATACCAGGAAATGAACCTTTTGAAAATAAGAACAATGTACGAATATAACATATTATGTCTTTTAATCTACAAAATACAAAACGGACTTATACACACAAACACAACATTTATAAAAACATCACAAGTACATGAACATTATACTAGACAACACAATAAATTGTACACAAATACAGTCAAGACTGAAAGTGGCAAGAGAGGTATTGGTCACGAGGGAGTTCATATATATAATCTCCTTCCAGATAACCTAAAAACGGAAAATAATATAAAAACCTTTAAAAAAAAACTATTTAAACTTAAAATGATGGAACAAAATTAAAAATATTACTTCTTACTACTGTACTATATATGCTCTGTATTTAAGTTAAGAAATCGAAATATTATGTTTCTAATAACTTAATAATAATAAATAAAAAAATAAAAATAAATTGGCTTGGCGTATTTCGGCATATCGCTCGTCGTACATTCCCAATGGGAATATATATATATATATAGAGATCGATATGCTGAAATAGGCCAAGCCAAATGATATTTTATCTTGTATACTAAGTGTGACGGCTCCCGTATAAAAAAAAACATAATTAGGTAAATAAATTCTAGGAACGGACCAGCTTAATAATTTTTGAAATCTTACATTACATATTTTACGAGTATAAACAACGTGAGTTTGGTGCATTAGTAAAAGTAGGTACCTACTAATTTTATGATAATAATAGTGCAGACCCGTAATAACACGAGAGAGTCGCTAGATTGTAAATAGCGCTTTCTTGAAAATGCTAAACCGCAGTCCCTTGAAACATCACGAAATTGATAGTACCTAAAAGTCGTGTCAAGATTACCCTAAGAAATTAAAACAAAAGAAATACATATTACAGTTAGGTACTAAGAAAGTATTACAGGTTTAGATTACAGTATTAAGTAAAAGTATTACAAGTACTAAAAAATTACCCACCAAGGACAATAGGCCACTTGCATTACATTTAAAAAAAAATCCGGTTTAGGCAAATATTCTAAGATATTCCGTTTTTTTTTTAATCGTCTTTTTGAAACCATGGCGATTTTTTGCAAATTTCTATCCGAAAAATCAGACCATTTTTTATAAACCGGAAAGACGGGACATACCTAATTTTAGATGTGCGAAAAAACGATATTTACATAGCCGAAAATCATTTAAAAAAAAGAACGTTTTCCACATGAAAGGCCACAGGAGAATAACGAGGCATACCAAAAATATTACATCTCATAAATATTTTTTTCCCTGATCCATCTTCTTGATCATAAATCATTATAATGTACAGCGTATATATTACTAAATCCAATGTAATATACTTGTACTTGTAAATTATAATAAAAATAAGGATATTATAAAATTTGATTTTGTTAAAATCAGCACCACTACCATTATACTTCTAAAACACGTACACAGCGTAAAATCTACGGGGTTCTTTTCATAAAATCTGTCAAAAAGTCAAACCAAATGAAAAGTTCTCAGAGAACAAACAATAAATCTAGTGAACGTTAAATGTCAAATTAAAAAAATAAAAAATTCGCCTGAAATAAAAGTGATGCCATATAAAAAAAAAAAAATCAGTGTGGAATTTTACAAAACTAATTGGAACATTTTCGGAGACGGGACATTTTCGTGTAGTGACGTCGCGGGCCCAAATAATGATTTATTTATTTAAAAATAAAAAACTGTACATTTCTAAAAAATTTTACAAACATGTTAGTAATTTTAGTAAAAAAATCTATCCACACGATTTTTTCTAAGTCGTTATGAAATCCATGCAAGTGGCCTGTTATAAAAAATAAATCTGGTAAAAAATATGACAAGTTTCTCTACTCGACACATTTTTAATAAGCTGTGTCCGTAACCTAATCTGACGTAACCTGTTTAATCGAGTTTTTTAATCACTTCTAATGACTTTTCACAGGAGTGATGAAGTTGCACGTTGTTGAGTTGTCCGGTTACCGCGAAATATCTATCTATTTCATGATGCTTCCTCCACACCAAAGCCAATCTCCAACTCCGAACTTATATTAGTTTGGGGTTGGAAGGTTGGCCGATCGTGTGGTGGCTGCGGCCAATCCTCCAACTCCGAATTCCGAACTCCAAAATAACGGACGCCGAACAGCTGATTCGGCGCCGTATCTTATCAGTTGCCTACAATTATGCACGCGGTGCTTCGGTTTCCATAATATTGATTTCGAATCGTAAAGCTAAAAAAATAAAAATTTAATTCCCATTCTCTCGTGGGATGAAAAACTTTTCAACTTTCTCTTGTATATATTTGAAATAATGCAGTTATCGGCCATAAATCAACTCTACGCAATGTCTATAATGTGCATTTGGAATACATAGATAAACAATGTGGGTGTCGAAAAAATCGGATATCACAGATAACTAAAATAATAATTCTTGGGAAATCCGTGTCCCAATCTAACGCGTGGGAGATAACTAATACTAATAACTAATCACAAACCCGTGTGACATTACAAGGATCGCTGCTCACAATTTATGTGACCTACTTATAATTTTGCCCATTATTTGCAGCGAAGGAACCGTATGTTTTCTAAAATGGACAACGGGCCAAAATTATGCACGGCCATTTTAGATTTTAATGCATGCGCGCATTTCGCATTAAGTTCAGAATAATAATGAAGTGAACGGATATCAACCATTCTATGAATTGTCATAGTGAAGATGTACACAATTTGAGAAGAAGTTATGGATACCGCTGCCCCGGGAACTATTTAATGGATAACCAACACTCCTGCCATAGGTCACCTCAAGTGGTTCGCTACGTTTGGTGTCTTGCAGAGGTGACCGGGTTTACGTGGTGAGGTTTGTCTAGGTCTTGGCGGGCTGGATCGGGAGAGACTGGTTGAGGGAGACATTTTGACCTCTCTGCCGGACCCTGTCGATCCATTGCCTTAGACCGCACCGGTCACGCATGTCTTCCTTAACCAGTCTCTCCCGATCTAGCCCAGTAGGCAGACGCTTCTTCTTTTTCATATTTTTGTTTAGATTTATTAGTTTATTAGTATTGTCTTATTCCTCAACGATATATTACATAACCTTCAAAAGTTATTCCAATAAAAATGAAATATTATTTCCGCTTTACAATAAAATCCAAATAAATGAAATATTTCTGAACGTATTCGAAAACTAAAAACTGCTTTTGAAAGGTGATAAAATACGCTTTAAAATTATATAAATCGATTTCGCATGCAAACTAAAGAAGTTTTAAAAATGTCTTTCTTTGCGTTTTTTCTAACTAAAACTATCTACTAACAAATTTTATTAGACAATAGGCCACTTGAATTGAATTCATAACGACTTGGAAAAAATCGTGTGGATATATCGTTTTATTAAGATTGCGAAAATGTTAGAATTTTTTTTTAGAAATGTATACTTTTTTATTTTTAAATAAATAAATCCATTATTTGGGCTCGTGACGTCACTACATGAAAATGTCCCGTCTCCGAAAATGTTCCCGTTATTTTGTAAAATTCCACAGTGATTTTTTTTTTTATATGGCATCACTTTGATTACAGGCGAATTTTTTTTAATTCGTTCACTAGATTTATTGTTTGTTCTCTGCGAACTTATCATTTGGTTTGACTTTTTGACAGATGTTCTGAAGAGAACCCGTACATTTTAGAAGTCGGAGTGTTTTATAGGTATAATGGTTATGGTGCTGATTTGAACAAAATCAAATTTTATAATATTCGTATTATTATTATAATTTACAAGTATATTACATTGGATTTAGTAATATATACGTTGTACATTATAATGATTTATGATCAATAAGATGGATCAAGGAAAAAAATATTTATAATGCTACGTCCAGACTGATGCCAACCTTCTAACTCCGAACTTAGTTCGGAGTTGGAAGGTTGGCCGATCGTGTGGTCGCTGCGGCCAACCCTCCAACCCCGAATTCCGTACTCCAAAATGGCGGACATGAAACAGCTGTAGCTAGGCTGTATCTTTTTCAGTTGCCTATAATTATTACGTACGTATAATCATATACTTATATACACGACATGTTTTCAAACAATTGTTATACCACTCTCCGTAATAATGTAGTCATTTAAATAGTACGCGGCACGGTGTGGACAGCTGCGGCAGGCTGGTTCGTGTGAGTTGGCCGTCGGGATCGCCTCGAAGGCGATCCCGGGCCAACGCGAACTCCAACCTTCCAACTCGAACTTCCAACGCACGAACACCCCTCCACACGATCGTCCAAACGTTTGAAGTTGGAACGTTGGCCGCAGTGTGGGCTTACCATGAGATGTAATATTTTTGGTATGCCTCGTAATTCTCCTGTGCCATTCGTGTGGAAAACGTTGTTTTTTTTTAAATGATTTTCGGCTATGTAATTATCGTTTTTTACAACTATAAAATTATGTCCCGTCTTTCCGGTTTATAAAAAATGGTCTGATTTTTCGGATCGAAATTTTCAAAAAATCCCCAGGGTTTCAAAAATACGATTAAAAAAAAAAAAAACAGAATGTCTTAGAATATTTGTCTAAACAAAAAAAAATGATGCAAGTGGCCTATTGTATTACAAACGTTATAGAAAACTCACTTTTTTGTCGTTGCATGTAAAAATAATTAATAAAAAATTCTATTTTTAATTTTTAACTTTATGAGTAAAACCTCAAATTGTAATATTTAAATAAATGAAGACAATATAAGCGAAACTCAATCGAAAATCTGGAAACAGAAAAATCAGAAAAACATATTGACACCTCTGGGACTCGAACCCTGGGTTATATGTTTTTCTGATTTTTCTGTTTCCAGATTTTCGATTGAGTTTCGCTTATATTGTCTTCATTTATTTAAATATTACAATTTGAGGTTTTACTCATAAAGTTAAAAATAAAATATTCATCCTAGACTTGCAGAAAAGTCGATAGATGTCGCATATTAAATAAAATGGATAAAGATTTATCCAGACACTATCTAGAGAGCATTTAGTTCGGGTTCGAATCTTGCAATCATACATAAAGATAGTTGCCAATAATATATGCGTTAAAGAAAATTAAGATAATGTAGGTGGTTCTTAGTCGAAGTATGTTATAGTTAAACATTACCGAATTTCATATCGACACCGTGGCGCAGTGGTTTGCCCGGAAAGCAAGAGGTCCTGGGTTCGAGTCCCAGAGGTGTCAATATGTTTTTCTGATTTTTCTGTTTCCAGATTTTCGATTGAGTTTCGCTTATATTGTCTTCATTTATTTAAATAAAAAATTCCCTTTTTTTTAAATTGCGATCCGAAGTTTTGGTTTCACAAAGGTCCTACATTTTTTATGATTAACTTTTATAATTGAATATAAAGCGTGATACTTTGTCTTTCTAACACCGTTTACATCATATTTACCACTACGATTGCCATAATGCCTGTATGAGTTGTTCAGAAAAACGAACAAATAGATATGACGGGGGGAAATGGAAGGAAAACAGTGTTTTAGATTTATTTGAGTGTCCATCTATTACGGAAATTATATAAGAAGTGTATTATGGAAATAATAGACCGAATAGGAAGAGAGCTAATACGGAAAGGCAAATCAACTATAAATATGTTGGTGCAAAAATCGAATAGAAGAAAAACAATAACTAGGTAAGTACTTTATGAGTGGCAACACGGTGGTAGGTTGGCACTGAAAAGTAAGTAGGTACTAGTACTGATTTCGAGTTCGAAATGGTCGATTTTTTTCCAGTAATTTAAATAATCGGCTGGTAATTGATTGAAATTCATAGAAAATATTTCGTATCTAAAACTAGTCGTTAAAATTCATTTGCAATATACTCGTACATACATTGTAATGTTAATAAATTTTAATTATTAACCTATTTATTTATTTATTTAACGCCCAAAGGGCTATTACATTTTTGATAGTACAATTACTTCAAGGCAGATGATTTTTAAACAGATACAGAAATAATGAAAAAATAAAATTAGATAAAAAAGCACACACGACATAAAAATACAAAAATATAGCGATTTCATAGGTTTACAGAAAAACAGATATGTTTAGGAATAAAAGAGATAAAGAAATAATAAAAATAAAATTAGATAAAAAAGCACGCAACTCATAAAAATACAAAAATACAGCAATTTCATAGGTTTAAAAAAATACAGATATGTTTAGGAATAGTTTTGGAATAAGTTTTTTACAAGATCAACAAAATTCGCCAGGTTTATGTTAAATATGTCAACATCACCTAAGTACTGATTTCCCATAGTGTGAAATCGTTGTATCGGAGAGTCGGCAATGTAGTTCAGCTAATGAATGCTACAGTAGAATAGTGTATTTTATCGTGCAGTTACTGTCGGTATTCGTAAGTTTATGAGTTGCAGGAGTTCGCAACAGTCAAATTTAGAGTTAAGTATTTTGAATAAAAATGTTAAGTCGTATATTTTACGTCTGCCTTCTAGTTTGTGTATTTTTAGAATATTTAATAATAAAGTATATTTTAAGTCTTCTAGTGGGATATTTAATTTAAAATTAAAAAAACGCAGTTTTTTTTTGTATTCGCTCAATGTTATTAATGTGAATTTTGAAAGATGGAGACCAAACTACCGAGTTAAATTCCATTAGGCTTCTAACTAGAGATACATATAATAATTTAATGGCTTGTATGGAATTAAAGTTTTTGGTTGTTCTTACTACGAAGCCTGGTGTTTTCATACCTTTGTTTACAATTTGATGGATATAATTGGCGAAACTTAGTTTTTCATCCAAAATAATTCCAAGATCTCTCATTTCCGTGACTCTTTCCAAAGCTGTGTTATTGATGGAATATTCGAATAAAAAAGGATTTTTATTTCTGAAGAAATTTAAGGTTTTGCACTTTTAAGAATAAATTATTTTGAACACACCAATCTTTAAACGTACTAACATTTGACTGAAGTATATGGCAGTGATTTATATCAGTTATTATCTTATGTAGCTTGATGTCATCAGCAAAGAGCAATACCTCGACATCGTTGAAGCAATTGGTTATATCATTGATGAAAATGAGGAACAAACCGGGCCAAGGTGACTACCTTGCGGTAGGCCACTAGTAGCCCGGAAAGCTTTCGACATTAATGATTTTATTTTGACGAACAGTTTACGATTTAATAAATAGCTAGTAAACCATTTTAGCATGTTATCCCTTATTCCTAGAGCAAATGGCCTTTGGATTAGTAGTTTATGGGATCATAAGACCAGTACTTACGTACGCAGCTGAGACGTGGGTACTAACTAAGAAGAATGAGCGAGCACTGGACGTTTTTGAAAGAAAAATTTTGAGAAGCATCTTCGGACCGGTTCTAGAAAATGGATTTTGGCGCAGACGTTATAACAATGAGCTCTATACTTTGTTTAAGGAGCTAAACGTTGCGAAATTTATAAAACTGGGAAGACTTCGGTGGCTGGGTCATGTGGAGAGAATGACCAAGCATCAAGCACCAAAGTCCCTGCTGAACTCAAGACCAATAATAGGGCGAAGGAGTCTGGGAAGACCAAGACTAAGATGGAGCGACAATGTCCTCAAAGACATATCTATTTTGGAACTTCTAAACTGGAGGCTGGCACAAAACCGAGATGAGTGGAGGAAGATTCTTGAGGAGGCCAAGACCCATCAGGGGTTGTAGAGCCAATAGTGATGATGATGAGTTTATGGGATACTTTGTTAAATGCCTTCGAAAAGTCTGTATATATGCAGTCGACTTGTTTATTTTCTGCAAAAGATTGTATTATGAAGTTTTGAAATATTGTTAAGTTAGTTGCGGTAGAATCTACCTTGGATAAAACCGTGCTGTTTTTGGTCAATTAATTTTATTAATTTGAGATAGATTTCATCAAGGACCAGTGATTCAAAAAGCTTAGGTAGTACTGACTGTATACCAATGGGGCGATAATTGGCTATATTAGTGTCGTCTCCTTTTTTGTAGATAGGTGTAATGAAGCTAGATTTCCAGCGGTCTGGAAAGTGTCCAGGGGTCAAGAGATGGTTGAATAATAATGTGAGTGGTTTAGATAATGTATTAGAGCATTTTTGGGGGAATATTGGTGGAATGTTGTCTGGGCCAGTGGATTTGTCAGTGTCTAAGGAAAGTAATTTCTGTTCGCAGGGTTTTTGTGTGATATAGCAATTTGTTAAGTGTGTAGTTTTGCTAAATTTGTATTCAGGTATTTTGTCATCTGGGGTTTCTTCATCATATACATTTTTGAAGAAATCCGAAAAAAGGTTTACAATGTCCTGTGTATTGTTTGCACTGGTTCCGTTCATTTGCATTATTGGCGGGTAATCTGTGTTTTCATTGTTAATTTTTTTTGAGAAATTTCCAAAGATTTTTAGATTTAAAGGCAGTGTCCTCGATAGAGGTTATATACTTTTTGTAACATTTTTTGGAAAGATCTTTACATTTTTTCCTGGTTTCGCGAAAGATTATATAACCACTTATGGATTTGCTGTGTTTGAATTTTGTTGTGTTGACTCTTTTTTTGCTGTAGAGAGGCTGTAAGCTCTGATGAGAACCAAACCGGGTAGGTGTAGCTTCTCTGTGTATAAAAAGGTACATAGGATTCAATCGTATTAGAAAAGTATAAATAAAGTTGGTCTAAAGATTCATCAATGTTTTCTTCAGATTAAAAAGACCAGTCTGTATTTGAGAGATGGCTGTTAATTGAGTCGAAGTCGGCTCGTTTAAAGTTTAGGACTCTTATACAGGTATTCTTTCATTATCACATTTAATATTTAATTTAATGTACAGTGTAGGATGGTGATTATCTAATGGTAGGAGTGCGTCATTTGAGAGTTCTACAGATATTTTAGGATAGTTTGATAAAGCTAAATCTAATAAGAGATTGTTATTATTATATATAAAATTATGTTGGTGAAAGTTTAGAAAGTTTACCATGTCCAAAACTTCACGTGCACGATCGTTTTCACTTTAGTTTGTGATGAGACCACGGTTGTTTGCTTTCCATGTTAGGTTTGGTAAGTTATAATCTCCAAGGATAACAACTTTTGAGTGAGAATATTTTGAGGAAATTGTTTCGATGTCTTTACAGTGGTTTCTGTATATTTGAGGGTCAGAAAGTGGTGGTAGATAGGCCGTTCCAAATATAATTTTCTCGAGAGGAGTCGTTACTTGCACAAAGAGATGTTCAATGTTATTGTGTTTCGTGGTTAATTTTCTTGATGACAACTTCTGTTTTATCGCAATTAAAACTCCTCCACCTCTTGACATGGAAGTTGAACTCACGTTATGGACAACATCGGTATTATTTCGGCGACGTTGATATTTTAGCAATCAACATTAATTTGGTATTTTTCGGTTTATTGGATAAAAATTATCTCGATTTATTTATTAAATCATTACGTTATTTTTTTGGTAAAAAAATGTATTCGAGCAATATATCTGTAGGTATTTACAGCTAATGTTCTTCCTTGGATATGATTCGAGATTTTCAAAAAAAGTGTCATCGTGATTTATTTTGGGCTACCTCCTTACCGCAACACGGCATAACACCCCAAAAATAAATGACGACAATGTTCTCCTTACCTAATATTATAAAGGCGAAAGTTTGTTTGCATGTTTTTACTCTTTCACGCAAAAACTACCGAATGGATTTAAATGAAACTTTACAATAATATAGCTCATATATCAGAATAACATATAGGCTATAGCTCAGAGCTCTGGCGTTATGAAATTTGTATAAAAAAATTGCAATAGGTGGCACGCGAGCTGTTTGAAAAATGAATGTAACGGGTATGGATGGGGCGGTGAGGGGGAGAGTGGGGAGAGTTGAGAAGGTGGAAGGGGGGTTAGGGAGAGGGCTAATTATAAATATTGCGAAATATCAACATCAACAATGTCAACACACCATATAACTCCCTTGTTCCCAGCAGGACTCGTTTTTGAGTTTTAGTGGTACGCACACTTCCATACACTTTCTTTTATAATACTCGTATGTATTGATTATTTTGGAAAAAATGCTATATATTACACTTATAATAACTTCATATTATTCATATAATTAAATTTTAATATGTAAATGAAATCCTCAGCACGGGAGAACCCAGTGAGAATAATAATAAAACAGATATATTACTTGTAAGAAAAGGGGAAGGTGCTAAAACATTTTTTATTATTATTATTTTGTCAAGGGTGGGTATTGTACTGAGAATTGCGGAAGTTAATTCAATTATTAATGTTACGCAATCCACATCTCGAATCGTGATTAGCCACCACCAACTCCTACGTATTCCATTAGTTAGTTGTGGACTATAGGTACGATAATACCTACACGAGTCAAGAAAGTGAAAGTAAAATTTAATCATTATTCATACCTTCTACGAGATTTTAAATAAACCTATTTGAATTTAGTTTACTAGCATTTTCATCTCAGGTAAAAAAATTTCAAATAAAAATAAACAAAAAGTGAATAGATGTCGCACATTAAAATAAAAATGGACATATTTATTTAAGACACTTTATATAAGCCATCCATAACTGACACATCGTTACATTTATGAGACCCCTCCTCCATAGTGTGACGTCACATAGTTTGCAATTTTACATCTAAAAATAATATTTCGTTTAGATTTAAGTTTTGCGTTTTAATAATTTAGATTCTTACATGTGACGTCACAAAGCTGATGACCCTTCCATACCTCTTGTCACACAATGTCATGCATCTCTACCCCTCCCCCCCTTAAGGTGTGACATAATTTATGGATGGCCCCCTATCTACATTTAGTTCGGGAAGAATCTTGAAACACACACAAAGAAAGCAAAAATAAGTATGCGTAAAGAAAATTAAAATAATGTCGAAATATATAATACAGTTAAATACGACCGAAGGAGATAGGATCGAATTAGCTCAGTGGTCCTGAGTACAGAATCTTTTTCATATTTTTCTGTATCAAATTTTCATTTTTTAATTTATAAACTAACGTTTAGACAAGATTTTTATGCATAGCACAAAGGGTAACAATTATTATAAGCAATAATGACCAAAGAAAGGAAGTCTTTGCCTGTTTTATTGACTACGAAAAGGCATTTGACAGGGTAAAACATGCTGACCTAATGAAAATGCTTGCGGATTGTAACGTTGACACCAAATACCAGAATTTCATTAAAAACCTATATTGGTTCCAAACAGCAGAAATAAGACATGTGAATGAGTCTTGACTCACAATCCGGAGGTCGCGGGTTCGAACCCGGCATGCGCAAATAAATTTTATTTGATTAATTTTTGTTATTTCATAATTAATTCATTTAAAATAATATATAGTATATTTGCGGCATGTTCCTGAGTGGAAGATACTATCAGTATCGCCCTGGTGTAAGACCACCATTCAGAATTGAAACGTTGCTTGAAAATGGCTTTAGCCGTGTTTGGTGACCAGATCTGAATAGCCAGGTACTTCCTCTTCCCCACCTCCTTCCCCTCCCCACTATCTTCAGCCTCACAACATACCCCAATTGGGGATGGGGCTCCCAGACGGGAGCAGTTGAGATTCTTGTGCGGTATTCACTGTAAAATGTCATTAATAACATAAGATACGCAGATGATACTGTATTACTAGCTGACTGTATCGATGACCTCCAAGACCTATTAAATCTTGTTAATAATGCTGGTGAGCAAATGGGCCTAACAATCAACGTCAATAAAACTAAATGGATGACATTTGGACGACTAGATCACTCTGAATCAGTGATACAGTTAAATGGTTGCAATGTCGAAAAGGTGGAAAGATTTAGATACCTTGGCAGTATTCTCACGGAGACTCTTGACCCAGATGTGGAGGTTAGATGCAGAATTGAAACAGCAAGAACTGCGTTCATTAAAATGAAATCCCTCTTCTGCAATGACAATATCAGCTTAAAACTAAGGCAGAGAATGCTAAAATGTTATGTGTGGTCGGTCTTGCTCTATGGATGTGAAACATGGACCTTGAAAGTAAATACCATGAACAGGTTAGAGGCTTTTGAAATGTGGCTTCACCGGAGAATGCTCAAGGTCCCATGGACCGACATGATCACCAACACAGAAATTCTCAGGCGGGCTAGAGCAGATAGAGAACTGCTTACATTAATAAAAATCAGGAAAATTTCATATCTGGGTCATATACTTCGAGGGGAGAAGTATCACTTGCTCCATTTGATATTGAAAGGCAAGATAGAGGGTCGCCGAGACAAATGTCTTGGCTGCGTAATATACGAGAGTGGACCGGCATTAGAAGTGTGGAGGAGCTATTCCGGGCTGCGCAAGACAGAGAGACATTCTCAAGAGTGATCGCCAACGTCGGGGGGACCTGATCGGCACACAAAGAAGAATAATTATCAGCCTGAAACACTCATCTCAGGTGGAAAAAATATAATAAGCAGTAATTGTTGAACGAAACACTAGTATATATTGAATTATTTGGCGGGTATTTGATAAGCCGCCATAGCTCAGTGGTCAAGAGCAGCTGACCGGCAATCAGAAGGACACAGGTTCAAGTCCCGTTGGCGGCAAGTATCTTTTCTCAGAAGATTTTTCAATGTAGATGAGTGTTTCAGGCTGATAATTATTGCTTATAATAATCAAATTTTCATTTGAGAGTCTCTAATATTGTTTTTAATGATCATACACAAAATGTTCACGAGCCGCCATTGGCTTGTAATATTCACACAGTAACCGCCCACCCCCGGCCCTGTCTTTTAAATTCAGAGGAAAACGGGTAATTATGTTAAAAATGAATTGCTACAAATTAAATCTGAAAGTAATCTGTAAATAAGCTAAATTATATAATTATTATAAACAATTAATAAATTAAACGTCGAGAAAAAATCATATTTTAATAATTATGAAAAAGCTCACTTGTGAAAAAACTTTTGATACCACTGCTCTAGTTACCACTGCTCTAGTTACCACTGAGTCAAGACTATATTCAAAAATAATTAAAGGTGTTGTTTTCCACTCATCAAAACAATAGACACAAAGCACTTATGTATTTATAAAAATGGTTGTATTTTAACATGTTTTCTGTATAATTATCGATTACAAATGTCGACAAAACAATAATGGCCATCTGGATTCGATAAATGAACCCTTTCAACAACCCAGTTTTGTTTCCACAAATATACCATATTTCATGTTTGATAACACCTTAAATAAATACACATTTCAAAATTTTTGGTGAATTTTTTTTTTGCACACTAATTTATATTTTATTCTAATCTGATTTTTATTAATTTTAGGCTTGATATGGTTATTTTTAATTAGTAAAAAAAAAATCTACCTCACGAACTCATTTTTTTTGAAAATCGGTTTTTAGTATGAAGATTTTCGGGAATTCCGTGCGTCGCACGGTCGAACTTAAATTTCCTAAAATTTTTCATACAATTTAAAAAAATAATTTTTTCGGCTACAACAACTTCAATAATGCAATTTTTTTAATTGTAGCACTCTAGCACACCCACATGGGCGCGGGGAGTGTCTAGATATTATCTTCAAGAATAACATATATTTTTTTAAGAGATATAAAACTGTGTTTAAGGTACTTAAGTAATAAATCAGTAGAAATGGGGTATGCGGCGGCTTCACATCAGCCCCTTGTTTTGATTTATTCAAGAAAAAAACATCGTCAAAAAGCGTGTTTTATTTTATTTTCAGAAGTTCAAGCACTAATATTTAAATGATTTAGGTACGGTAATTTTCCAAAGAATTTAATTTTCCACATTATACATTAAAACTATAACCAAAAAGGGATTCGTAAGTAGGATATTTTGAACTTTAAAAAGTTTTTGTTGCCGTTTTTTCTCAGCTTTTAAAGAGGCTTAATTAAAAAAATACTCGATTATATCAAAGGCAAATTAAGTATGTGTTCTACTCACAGTATTTAATTAAAGAATCTAAAATATTTCTACGCGGTCCAATTTTCAAACCAAAAACGCACCACTTTGCATCATTTGGTAGGGCATCACGTGAAGTACCTATTCTTCTAATAGTGCAAAATTATTTTGTGGTAACATTTTAAATTCAAATTAATAGATAACTTTGTATTAACCACTTAATTATTTACAAAAACCGACATGTTTCGTCAGCAAAGCTGACTTCTTCAGGGTTTTGACAGAACTAATTCTAAAAATAAAAATACATAGGTAATACCGGCCGGGTTTAGGTACTGAAAATGCCATTGGCAATCTGACTAAAGTAATTTCTAATAACATCGATCGAGGAATCAAAAGCATCGCGATCTTTCTGGATCTGGCTAAAGCTTTTGATACCATCTCGCACAAAATCCTTTTGAAAAAATTACAGCTAATCGGAATACAGGGGCAGTTACTTAAATGGTTAGGAAGCTATCTAGAAAATCGGAGCCAAAGAGTTATTATTAGTGGTACTCTAAGCGATCCAGCCAATATCGAATTTGGTGTACCACAAGGAAGTACTTTAGGACCGATATTGTTTAATATCTATATTAATGATCTTTGCAACAGTAACCTTGCCGATCATATCATCACTTTTGCTGACGATACGGTCTTAATATTTGAGGGCAAAAACTGGCATGAAGCGCATAGAAAAGCAGAAATTGGAATAAACAATGTCAAACATTGGCTAGACTACAATCTTCTTACTCTTAACACGGACAAGACAAAATTTATACGTTTTAGTGCAACACAAGCGGGTCAACCTAAGGTAATACTAAATATTACTATTCACATTTGCAATGAACCGAACACTTGTACTTGCAATAACCTTGAATGCGTGGATAGCTTAAAATATCTAGGGATCACCATAGATAAATATCTGAGATGGGATGAACACATCAACGCAACGGCCTCAAAAGTCAGAAAACTTACACACCTTTTTATAACCATCAGAAATATTCTCTCCCTTAAAGATATGAAATCAATATACTATGCCATGTGTAATTCTTTACTTGAATATGCATCCCTAGGATGGGGTGGATGTGCCAAAACAATATTAGACTCCCTGGCTAAAGCTCAGAAATCAATACTAAGAGTCATCCTTAAAAAACCATTCAGGTACCCCAGTGATGCATTATTCACGGAATTAAAAGTACTTGATGTTAGACAATTGTATATTAGAAAGATTATATTACATGCTCAAAAACAACGTCAACACTTCCCGTCCATTGACCACCTTCACGACACTCGACTTTCAAGGAACAATCCAATAGTCCCAATAAAAATCACGACGTCCCTCGGCCAACGGCAATTTTCGTACTTAGGACCTAAATTATTCAATATCATTCCTAATGATTGGAAAACTAAAAGTGCAAATGTTTTGCGCAAATTGATCAACGACTGGCTCCTTGATTTAGGGAGGATCAAAAGCGAAGATATGTTGACCAATAGATAGTCTCATCATATAAAATAAAACAAAATTAAAAATATATAAGAAAAAAACACTCACTCATAGTTCCATTAATTACAAAAACACGTACTTATCATTTCAGAACACAATTGTCTATTCTTTTATCAATACCCTTCCCATTTTTCTACATTCAACTCCTGTGGAGATCTTTCTTTTTATTATACAAAATTACGTAAGCTATAATTTATACAAAATGCGTACAAATATAATTTATACAAAATTGCGTACTATACGTAATATTACAAAAACACGTACTTATAACTTCAGAACATAATTGTCTATTATTTTATCAATACCCTTCCCATTGTTCTACATTCAAGTGCTGCGGTGATCTTTCTTTTTAACATTACCATCTGGATTTTATTTACTTTACAGGTTTTATTTTATATTAAGTGCTCTAAGGGAAAATATCTTAGTAGGATGAAAAAATGAAGCAAGGAAAGGGAAATAAATACAATTTGTTATCAACCACTCTGTCATGTCACTATTTATACACTAGCTAACTTATGAAATATTTATATACAAATTGTTTTTATTCATTTGCTGCATCCTTTTCGAGTCACATTCTTTTTGAGTTTCTTCACCCGCTCGTAAAGTTAAGGGATACGTCACTCACGTTAATTATAATTATTTTTTGTAATCACGTTTAAACATCCACGTTAATTATAATACGGATATTGTCATCACGCTTGAAGAATGTCTCGATTCTCAATTTTTGCAAGCGATTTAAATGACCAAACATTTATCTATTGTTAAACAAGCATTCGATACTAAATTTGTACTTTAAGACATTGTTTTTTCTCTTCGCTTATTCTTTTTTTTATGAGTTCAAAATTGTAGTTATTAACTAAAGCTTCTACGAGGAATTCAATAACACTTGTTTCATTCAATAAATAATATGTTTATATAATTAATCAATGTAATATGAAATTATGATATGAACTAAATTTGTCAATTTGACTGGCCTAAAACAGGATCCATTCCTAGTTGGCTAGTCAAAGTTTCCATATATGTTTCATTTTATAATTTTATGTGAAATAAATATTATTATTATTATTATTATTATTATTAATAGAGAAAAATAATAGACATAAACAATGATAAAATTTGAAAGAAAAATGTAATGATTGTGATTTCTTTTATATAGGTAAAACTTCGAGAAACTTTGAAATAAGGATTAAAGAGCATATGAAAGCTTTAAATAATAATAGTTTCTCGGAGTTTGCCAACCATTTAATAGAAACTAGTCATACCTTTAATTTTAACAGTGGAATAGAATTAATACATTGTAATGTCAATGGCTTTCAGTTGGATAAATTAGAAATTTTAGAGATTAGAAAGAGTGTTAATGCAAATTTAAATATTATTAATAATCAAAAATTGTTTTTAAATGACAAATTATTAAATCTATTCCCCTTTTAAATTTTAAATTGTTCTATATTGCCTCTTGTCTCCTACACATTATTTTATTTCAAATTTTATTATTGTTTATGTCTATTATTTTTCTCTATTACCTATGTATGACTATTTTTAAAATTAATTCTGTCAAAACCCTGAAGAAGTCAGCTTTGCTGACGAAACATGTCGGTTTTTGTAAATAATTAAGTGGTTAATACAAAGTTATCTATTAATTTAAAGTACGTATCTTTTCAAAATTTGAACTGAGTGTATCAAGAGTTCAGAGAAGCGATTAAATACCTACAATTATAACAAACATAATATTTTTTTTACCAGAAAATTATTTTAATTCCATATTTGAAATGTTTATTTTGTTTAAATTTCTAAGGGTTAATCTTGAAAATTTAGTAACGCCTGATTTCGTGTTTTTCAATTTTCAAGGAAGCGTTATTGAAATGAAAACGGTCTGCGCTTGTACATAATAATGTGTCTCCATGTACCGATGATAGCTTCGTTTTAACCTCTCTCCCTCTTGTAGAGAGGTTACAACAAATCTCTCAGCGGCAGAACCACAAAACACCTGTGTTTGGTTAGACTTCACCCCGTGGTGAATGAATCATATTTAATGAAAGTGACTTTTTGAGATTCGGTCTGTCATTCCAAGGTTTTGTACAGAATTAAATCCGCACTTGGTCTATTAGGTATACGTACATACTGCCGATATAATAGTATCTATACCAGATCCGGGACGAGGGTTTTTAACGATTGAAGCGCCCTTTCAAAAACGTGCCTCCCAATAAAGTATTATACATAAAGTTTGCCAAATAAGAGTAGAAAATATAGGAGGGCGCCACTGTTGTTCAAATGGCAATACTACAAATATAATTATGGTTGTAATCTAAAGCTGTGTAACCTACATTTTTATTACAAATTAAAAAGGCATAAAAGTGGAAAAAAATATTTTTTCATTGCAATATGTTCTCAAAATTAGAATTGCATATAGGTATATTATTATTGTACGTTTGCAATTTTGTGTTAACATAATGAAGAATATCGATATTGTAATCATTATTACATAGTATAAAATGAAGTCGCTCAAAATGTATGTGCGCATAGATCTTTTAAACTACGCAACGGATTTTCATGCGGTTTTCACCATTAGATAGAGTGATTCAAGAGGAAGGTTTATATGTACAATACATGCTTATTAGAGTAGAGAAAAGCCGAGAAATTCAAATATTCAATTCAGGCAGCGGGCAGCAGGCAAGCGGGTGGTATGGATTTTATAAAGGTTGGGTAATGGCGTTGTGTTTCGTTAGCCACAGCAATGTGTATCCGGGTCTGCTAGTAAAATATAAAGCACATTTTAGAAATTGCTCACATTTATTTAATATTAGCTTAAGTACCTAGCGTTGCCCGGGCTTTAGATCATGTCACTAATTTTAGATCTGAATATATTTAACTCATTCAGATCTAAAAGTGATGTAACTAAACTACGTACTGTTAAATTCAAATTTATGTTAAATTAAATAAAAGCCAATCACTTTGTAAAACACAATTTAATCAAATTTTACTATTTATTTAAGAATATTTGACAGGTAAGTTGCCAGCCTAAAAATTTTGTAGTTCCATTTTTTATATTTTCTACTCTTATTTGACAGACTGTGCAAGTGGTCCGGATTAGGTATTGGCTTTTTTTCTTCTTTTTGATACACTTTATCGATGATTTAGTTTTGTGGGCGCCTTTCTGAATAATCTGCACACAGAAGAGTCTCTCAAATACCGTAAAAAATATTTTCATGAAAAAAAAATCCTAATACATAGTCCTGTTGTTATAAAAACCATTAAATCGAAGCCAATACATATTATTTTCTTAGAATAACAACACTTTTCTTTTTAATTCCTTATTCTCCTTCAATTATAATTAACATCATACATTAAAAGCAGAATTTCTAAGCTTTTTAAGATAATTTCAAAATAACTCTGTAGTTGAACAATTAAAATGTTGATGTAATATATCATTGAAGAAGAAGATAACAGTAATAATCCTAACGAAAATATGAAAGAGAACAAAACACAGAGAAAAATAAAAAGATAGCGGTTAAAAACAGTGGCACTACATGCAAAGACGTATCTTCTCCATTCCTTTCTTTTCTTTCATCAAAAGACCTTCCCAAAGACGACATAGGCCCTGAGGGGAATTATTTTCCTCGGGCCTCTCGTCTAAATAATGCTAATGACGGAACTATGTATTGTAAAAATAAGTTTTAAAAAAGGTTAAACTTTCCAATAAAAGTGTGTTTATCTGAAGTGACCTGCCCGGGTAGTAAGTATGTTTTGTCTGTTTAAAAAAAAAAAAATTAGATAGAGCACAGGAAATAGTAGTTATACCTTTGAGGTGATTCTTCACAAAAAAACGGCATATCCATATTTTTATACGCTTTTTTTAAATGTCCGGGATCTTTCCCACAGGAAAAACTTAACCCTTTCACACACTTTTCAACAAATGATCATCTAGTCAATCCACGTTATGCCATTGCACTATATAAGTATAATAAATAAAAAATAATACAATTACAACGTGTCAAAGAGACCAAATGGGAAAATAATTCACCGACCTCGGATATTTTCATATCAGAGGGTTCGGCTCGGTGGAACTCCTAATTGGACCTCTAAATCCTACTGATCCCTCAAAGTAAATATTTAAAAAATATTTTGTAATCCTACATGTATTTAAAATGACCGATTTTTGCGTTTTTATGTTTAAATTCTTTGACAAATCTAATATGCCTAAATTTTGAATGAGAGAGCTAGAATAATGCCAGTAGCCAAAATAACAAATGGTAATATTTTTATAGTCTGAGAATGCCAAATTCTTTAAATCTCATTTCCTAAATCTGTATATTTTCTTATTTTTTCAGAAACAGATTTTTGATTATTACAGGAATTTGGAATGGCGACATCAATGATACAAGTTTTTTTTTTTAAATTTTCATGTAAAACTATATCAGGTCTATTATGACTAATTGTTCTGTCTGTTAGTATAGTTTTATCATAATATATTTTATAAAATTCATTTTCTAAAAATTCATAATATGGTACTATATTACGGCAGTCAATCAAGCTATGTTTAATTACCAAACTTTGGTGAATTATTTTTAAAACCTGATTGTGCCTAAATGTATACTCGGACGGCGCTAATACAGAACATCCCGATATAATACAGGGTGTTAAGGGACGTACTTGACTTACTTTAACCAGTGATTCCTGACATTATTTTGAGTAAAAATGTTAATGAAATTTTGGTCTCCTGTAACTTTTTTTGACAACTTTTTTTATTTATTTTTTTATTTTTTCTTCAAAATCAAACAAAAAAAAATTCTTCTGCATGTCGTCACTGGTCACTCAGCCGGGTGTCCGGCGAACCCCTTACCCCGCCTCCAACTGTACAACAACTACCATTTTTTTATGTTTTGGTAGAAAAAAAAAAAAAACATCAAAAATGTCACCGTAGACCAAAATTTCATTTACATTTTTTACTCCAAATAATGTCAGGAATCACTGGTTAAAGTAAGTCAAGTACGTCCCTTAACTGTATGTTCTATAGTTTCCGGAAAAGCCAAACATTTTCTACATAATACGTGGTTAATGAACAAAACAAGGAATTGCTGGAAACCGACGGTGTTAATTTTGTATACGTTGTGTATTGTTATTTAAACATATATTAAAATAAAAAAAGAACTTTCACACTAAAAAATGTTCAACTATTTTATACATATATATATATATATATATATATATATATATATGTCTGTAATATTTTATATTTAGATAATTTTACGTAGGTAATCTTTTGTATTTTTATTTAAGTTTTACTTTTGTACTTTGTATTTTTATTTATTATCTTTTGTATTTTTATTTGCTTTAATCTTTATTGATATATGTAATGATAGATACTGCTACCCGGCTCAGAACAGATATTGTCTAGTAGCGCACATATATGTAAATAACTATTGATGTTAATAAACGCCCGGGTTACCGGCACCTTTAATTTTTTTTTTAAATCCCCAATTTGATTTGTATCTTTCATTATATGATTCCTATAATTATTAGTATTAATGACTCTATCTTGAATGGCAAGCATAAATCCTTCTATTTCTGCGCTCAACTCTCCAATACTCAACCATTTTTTGACGAAAGTTTGTCAACATACGTTTGGTTGAGATAATTGAGGTGTTTTGCGTGAATAATTTTATTTGACCAGGAATCTAATAATTCCTTGGTAGTATTTATAAGAATGTTGGCATTATCGTCATACAAATTTAAAGGTGTAATGTTTCTATCTGCTTTGCAAATTATTTTGTGCATTTCTGAGCTATTAGCTTTCCTACGGAAAAAAAATTCTAATCATTTCAACCTGATTGTGTTTCAAAGATGTTATTTTGACTACACCTCTACCTCCTAAATTTCTAGGTAAATTAATTCATTCTATAGATGAATTTGGATGACGGCAATTAAACTTTGTTAACGTAGTTCTAATTAATCGTTCTAAGCTATCTAAATCTGTATTGGACCATTTAATTACGCCAAATGAGTACGTTAATAGAGGTATTGCCCAAGTATTTATTGCTTTTACTAAATTTTTAGCAGATAGATTGCATTTAAAAAAATTCTGATCCTAGTTTGAAATTTAATCCTAATATCATTTTTAATAGTATGATCTAATCTATTCGATTGCGGGTATCCTAAATATTTATAAACCTCACCCCCTTTCATACTTTTAATTTTGAATTTTCTAAATATACCCTCGTCTCCATTTACAATTTGGACTTTCTCTATATGGATCGTTCGACATTTATCTAAACCAAAAGTCATTTTAATGTCATCTGAAAAATTTTTAACTACTTTAATCATTTTCTCTAAATTTGATTGAGAATTCGAAAATAATTTTATATCATTAATAAATAATAGATGTGAAAATATACTACTCTCTCTCTTGTATTACCCTTAATTTTTATTCCAAACTTGCATTTAATTCACATTTTAGATAGAGGATTCAATGCTAAGCAAAACCAAAGAGGACTCAATGAGTCTCCTTGAAAAATCCCTCTTTTTTATTGAAATGCCCGGTACTACTATTTTCTTATTGTTATATCATTATTATTAATAATTATACATATTATTACACACATTTTTTGCATTCGAAATTATTGATTTATTTATAAAAACTTTTGAAAACTGATTTCGAGAATGTTAAATTTGTTAAAACTGATTTCCGAAAATCCGCTGGACGACAGCAATGCCTATTGCCCCATCCTCGTCCCGGATCTGGTAAATAATATGCATGAATATATTTCGCATTGTATCGTATATCAATACTAGTTACCTATCAACTTGTTATGTGTACATATTATACTAAATACCAGTGTTAATATTCCTAGATAGCCTTGTAAATAAATGGCAAATGATCGCCGTTTCTTTCGTATTGCCAATCATTAGCAGGTAGCTCACTTTCATTGACACGAATTCCTATTACAGGCTATTTGTTAGACAACATTAGAAGGCATCACAATATTATCTAGTCTCTGAAATAGGTGCTGTGTAGAGTAGGTTTTAAAAGCACAACATTACCTACGGTTACTGCTGTTGAGTAGATACATATTACTAAAAAAACACGCACATCAACACACGCGAGGAAAGATCTCGATCAGAACAAAGGATCAATTGAATTGTTTCCGTGCAGAATATCGCAGTATTATTATTATAAAGTAATAAACAATAAATTTATTAAAACAGAATCAACAGATTTCGGAATTCCACGGGGAACGATATTAGGTCCCTTACTATTTATTTTATATCGAAATGAAGTTTTTAAATTACCAATTGGTGGAAATAGTATGGAAATATATAGTGACTGGACAACTCAGAATGAAATCAACTCAGAACTTCCTTTGAAAAGTCATTAAAAGTAATGAAAAAAAAATAAAGAGGTTACGTTAGGTTAGGGTTAAAAAAAATCATAGCTTTTAATGTCTTTTCAAAGAGGTGTTGAGTTGACCTTATTCTGAGTTGGCATGGAACCATTCTTACTATGCTGATGCTACAGTAATTTTGAAGAAAACGTATGAAACTAAATAGAAGTATCAGCTAATAGAGCAATAAATATTCTAAAAACCTGGTTAAATATGAATCTATTATCACTTAAATACGAAAAAAAAAACGAATTATGTACCTCATAGCTTGACGAAAAATGATTCAAATGTCAATATTGCTGTTATATATATTAACAAAAGAAATTGTCTATTGGGACATACAAGTTGCGATTTAAATTGTACCTACTGATTTATGTAATAAAATCTTAATTATAATATCAATGAAAAAATCAAATGGAAAAATCCAATAAATTCAACTACAGAATAAGTCTTCCTATATTACATAGTTTAACCCATAGATTCTTAACCTTTTTTTGCCCACCGACCACTTTGAGAATATTATTTTTTCTATTATATTTACCACAACGGGGGGGGGGGGGCGTAACGGGATGGGGCAAGATGGGATATAACAATTTTTTTTTTCGTACACTATTACAAATTTGAGTTTATTACATATAAAGAATAACGCAATTTAAATATTTTACAAAAAATTGTTTACAAATATTTATACCCGTACATTTCAAGAAATATTCACGTTCAAATTTCAAGAAATGTGGCAATTTCAAAAAAAAATCAGGCGGTGGTGAAGATTTCGTTAACGTGAGAAGACTCTTTCAAGAATCAAAAGAATTTCCTTTTAAATCTCTCCTCACTGATGCCAAATATATCGATCTCGGAGGAGATTTGATTCAGGAGGAATTAAGGGCGTGTTTGATCTCTATATTTGAGATGACTTCTCTCGAGAACCACTTCGGATACTAGCGACCACCACCGCCTGTCGTTAGCAAATGAAGGGCACTCGTTTTCTCGTTGATAACCATTAGGATAAATTTGTAAATTATTTTAATAATTTTAAAATTACGGCGCGCGGTGAAAAAGACGTACGTCTGCCGGCGAACTATCTGTAGCACTGATGCGGTTTGCGGATGGGTTTCTCTTGGCCGCCCTTTCTACCGCCCCCCTGAAAGTCTGAAACGCCCCCCAATTTCCTCTTGGTATTCTACCGCCCTCCTGAAGTTCTGAAACGCCCCCAAGGGGGCGTTATCGCCCACGTTGAGAACCTATGGTTTAACCTAAGGCTACAAATATGATTGTAAATTAGAACACTCACGACTCCCGCATGTGAAACTATTGTCATTCAAACGCCAAGTATGTGGTGGTTATAAGACCCTGATGTATTTTAAAAAATAACTAAATACCGACCTAATTAAAAAATAAATATTTTTTTTAAATCACAGTTTAAAACATATTTAACCTCAAAACTTTTAAAATACTCGATAGAAATGATAGCCAACCTAATAAGGTAACTTCTATTCTCAGAATTATAAGCATATAAATACAACGTGGGCGAAACGGTTTTGCAACAAGTTCAGTTTCGCAGGCATTATAAAATGGCTCAACGATAACATATTACCATTTACGATTTGCCTTCTCATCAAATTGTGCGCAGACATGTCTACGTAATCGTGAAACTGTGGATAGATAAAATAGAATATACATAAAATAATTGACGGTATATCATTATGTTTGCAATTTGTAATACTGATTCATTACCACCATTACTCGTCAACAGCATAACAATGCAATATTATCAAATAGACAAGACACGAACACGGTATAAAATATAATGAATTATATAGGTACCTTTATTTATTTATTTAGAATTTTACGCCCAGCTGGACTTTTACTTGTTTATTATTTTTTTAACACAAAGAACATCTAAATGAGCATAATATTACGAAAACAAAATACTCCACCATACAAAATGAAAAATAGTAGATTCGGAATAGTAATATATATATAAATGAAATAAGTCGAAGCAGAGCTAGGCAGATTGTTTAATTAGATTTGTTGTTTTGCTTTCCGATATAAATTCTATTAAGACCTGTTTGATGAGGTGAATATGTCAACAACATCCTTATAATCATTAGCCAAATTGTGATTCCGTGTTGGAGTTGTCATAATAAAACTGTAGATATTGCCTCGATGTTGTTTTGCGAGATATATGAAAAGAAATCAAGTATAAGAGCTGTCAATTGTTGAATTTATGATTTTATATAAAACAAGCGTCATTAACAATTCTACATTCGGATAATTTTAATAAATTTACTTGATACAGTAGATTGAGTAGATAATAATAACTGACACATTTCCTTGTAATACCCATTCTGAAATTAATAAACCTTAAGAATTTATTTTGAATTGTTTATATGAGAGTGAATGAACAGCATAACTTGGTGCCCAAACTGTTGAGTTGTACTCAATTTGAATTCTAACTAATGAGTTATGACATGTACAATTCTTTTATGGTTTAAATATTATTAAATTGACTGCATATTCTTAATACCAAACTTAAAATTTTCAAATTATTTTATGTACGTAGTTTCGAAAACAATTTAACTTCTACACAATTATGTCACGCATATTAATCAACTAGATAGCGTATGCATGGTGTGTCCGAAAACTAGTAGTGAAAGAAGAAAACTAGTAGTACAAGAGGGAAACTAGTAGTATAAGAGGAAAACTAGTAGTACAAGAGGGAAACTAGTAGTATAAGAGGAAAACTAGTAGTACAAGAGGGAAACTAGTAGTACAAGAGGGAAACTAGTAGTATAAGAGGGAAACTAGTAGTACAAGAGGAAAACTAGTAGTACAAGAGGGAAACTAGTAGTATAAGAGGGAAACTAGTAGTACAAGAGGAAAACTAGTAGTACAAGAGGGAAACTAGTAGTATAAGAGGAAAACTAGTAGTACAAGAGGGAAACTAGTAGTACAAGAGGGAAATTAGTTGTACAAGAGGGAAACTAGTAGTACAAGAGGGAAACTTGTAGTACAAGAGGGAAACTAGTAGTACAAGAGGGAATCTAGTTGTACAAGAGGGAAACTAGTAGTACAAGAGGGAAACTTGTAGTACAAGAGAGAAACTTGTAGTACAAGAGGGAAATTAGTTGTACAAGAGGCAAACTAGTAGTACAAGAGGGAAATTAGTTGTACAAGAGGGAAACTAGTAGTACAAGAGGGAAACTAGTTGTACAAAAGGGAAACTAGTAGTACAAGAGGGAAACTTGTAGTAGAAGAGGGAAACTTGTAGTACAAGAGGCAAACTAGTAGTACAAGAGGCAAACTAGTAGTACAAGAGGGAAATTAGTTGTACAAGAGGGAAACTAGTAGTACAAGAGGGAAACTAGTTGTACAAGAGGGAAACTTGTAGTACAAGAGGGAAACTAGTAGTACAAGAGGGAAATTAGTTGTACAAGAGGAAAACTAGTAGTACAAGAGGGAAACTAGTTGTACAAGAGGGAAACTTGTAGTATGAGAGGGAAACTAGTAGTACAAGAGGGAAACTAGTTGTACAAGAGGAAAATTTGTAGTACGAGAGGGAAACTAGTAGTACAAGAGGGAAACTTGTAGTACAAGAGGGAAACTAGTAGTACAAGAGGGAAACTAGTAGTACGAGAGGGAAACTTTTAGTACAAGAGGGAAGCTAGTAGTACAAGAGGGAAACTAGTAGTATAAGAGGGAAACTAGTAGTACGAGAGGGAAACTTGTAGTACAAGAGGGAAACTAGTAGTACAAGTGATGAAAAAGCTTTTCAACCTGAGCATTTTTTTCCAAATTTACTAAAATAATTCCAACTTCGGACTCGATTTACTCGAAAAGTCAGTTTCCCGCTTATACTACGAGTATCCGGACGGATACTCGTAGTATAAGCGGGATTATTATAACATTTTTTGTAAATGTTTATTTAAGCTTTTTTACTTGACGAGTATAGGTGAAATAATATAGATATGTAAGACAATAATTATAGAGGGTGTTAAGGGACGTACTTGACTTAGTTTAACCTTTAACCAGTGATTCCCAACATTATTTGGAGTAAAAAATATACATGAAATTTTGGCCTCGAGTAAATTTTTTTTTCTTGAAAATCAAACAAAAAAAATCTTCCGTACGTTGTCACTGTTCACTCCGCCGAGTAACCGACCAACGTTTTCTACTTCAAATAATGTCAGGAATCACTGGTTAAAGTAACTCAAGTACGTTCACCCTGTATACATACATAGATGTTTAATAGCCCATTAGCCGAAATGGTCGAAATATTGGTTTTTCTGCTGGATGATTACTTGTCGGAAAACCCGTTTTTACACTAATGTTTTAATTGTCATTATACGTCATTATTATTGACGAATGTATTTCCATCAGTATTGAACATACATACGAGTAATGCTTCATTCATTATACTATTATAATAATATAATCGATGACCTTGAATTGCTTTCAATCCCTCAGATATATTTTCTGTCCTTTCTCAAGTAACTAACCTGATATCTAGTATACACCTCGTTTTTTTTAAATCTAAACTATGCAGGACCTTTGTCCATAAAGATATGCGAAGGTATTTTACAATAACAAAAACAAGACAAGTTAGGCGTAGATAGAGCAAATTACCTATCTGGATACGTGGATATCTTTATATATAAAAACACGACAAAATACTTTAAGTATACAATATTATTTTTTCGTTTGGTGGAACATGAATATATTGTGTTAACCACATTATTTATAAACCACATTATTTTTTTATTATTAAATTGACACGGAAGTAAGCAAATAAATAGCGCGTACCTGCCTATGTTCAAAAGAATTTGATTAATTTAGTACTTCTCTAATTTTAACCTGGTTAAACAGGTAATGGATAGGCAGGCGTATAATAGCCCTTAAGAAAAAAAAACATTAAGCATCATTACATAGTATAAAATGAAGTCGCTCAAAATGTATGTGCGCGTTATCTTTTAAACTACGCAACGGATTTTCATATGGTTTGATAGAATGATTGAAGAGGAATTTTTATATGTATAATACATGTAAATTATATTAGAGAAAAGCCGAGAAATTCAAAGAAAACATATTTTTGTGCGATTTAAAACGGCTGGCGGGCCGTACTATAGTCACTTTTGAAATTCGTTCTACGGAAGAATTTGGAAAATAGATGTCCTAGAGTAAGTAGGTATTTGATTTTCCCTTTTCAAATATCCAGTGTTGCATTGCAAGCATTGCATAATTAGTGGCGAGTTGATTAGTTTATGTGTATAATACATGCTTATTATAGTAAAGAAAAGCCGATAAATTCAAATATTCAATTCAGGCAGCGGGCAGCTGGCAAGCGGGTGGTGTGGATTTTATAAAGATTGGGTACTGGCGTTGTGTTTCGTTAGCCACAGCAACGTGTGGCCGGGTCTGCTAGTCTAGAATAATTTAAATATAGGCGAGAGGAAACTGTTGGATATCAAGGTTCGTAGAAAATGCGTTTAAAAAGGTTAGCTCATCGGGGGGATAGAGAGGTGATTGGATATAAATTCGTGACGTAGCTTGAAGTCCATGTTCCCCTGAGAGATTTGAATTACCTGCAATACAAATGATTCAAGTTTTACTTCAAGCTCGACGAATTTTTTTTTCGAAAAAGTCCCGTATGCGCCAACCTTGTTAAACGCATTTTCTACGACCCTTGGGTGGAAATATAAAAAATAACGGATAGGTACCCAACAAAATTATTTAGGAACTGCAATTCGCTAATAGGTACCTAAGTACCTAGGCACTAGTAAAAGTTTGACCTTTAATTTTATTTAGGGACTGTAATATTATTAATTATTATGAATAAATTACTTTAAAGCAGCAACAATGTACCTACCTAAGTTATGTTGTGAATTTTTTTGTCTTTCCGTCCTTGATGAATATAGACTTTAGACACGAAATATATAAGGGCTTAAAGGACGTACTTGACTTACTTCAACCAGTTATTCCTGACATCATTTGGAGTAAAAATGTAAATTAAATTTTGTTCTCCGGTGACTTTTTTGTCTTTTTTATCTATAAAACCAAACCATCTTTTTTGTTTTTCTTCCACATGTTATCACTGGTCACTAAGCAAAGTAACCAACCTCTCACCCTGGCCCTAACTGTCCAATACCTATTGATTTTTGAGGTTTAAAGATTTAAAAAAAAATACCACGCACCGGTGCCGAAGGTATCAATGACGCTAGTTGCTCGGAACATCTTCCAATGTAATACCGATAGAACAAGGACAGCATATACCTACCTGAAGCCTGTGTTCAAAAGAATGCAATCCGTTTGTTAAGATATGAGAATCTATCGCCCGCCCGTTTCTGCACAGAGTCAAGGTTTTTCAGGTATTTTGGGGGTCCAGATCAAAGTTGGCTGCCAAACTCTATGTAAACCTTCATGATTCACTTTTACAATTCTACTGTAACTTCAAGACTTACTTAACTTATCTTCTTGAAAACGTAACAAAAAATCAATTAACTTGTATGTATCACTATATTTTTAAACTTTCACATTGAAAATTACATTTTTTACTTTTACCGCCAACTTATTGGTGTAATTTATGTAGCACCTTAGCACTTTAGTTAATATTACCCACGCACAGGCAGTGCCTTAGTGGGTTCCCATTATCTACTTTTGTCTTATATATATTTTTTTACTTTTTTACGTTATTCTTGTTATTTTAATTGTTTATCTTGTGTTATGTTATATATATTTTAAAAATGTGTAAAAAATTCTTTTGAAATGTATAATGGGAAAAAATAAAGGGAAAAAACAGTAGGACGCACTTGCGATTTGTACAGGGTCAGCAGTTGTACTTTCTGCAGTATCTGAGGGCCCAGCTTCTGAGAGGCTAACTTGACTAGAGCGATTAATGGATGCGCATCACTTTTCAAAAGAATGTTGATTTGCCACTAAGTTGAGTTGTCATGGAACCGTTTCTTGACCCATCGACCCATCTTTGCTAGCAGAATGAGAATCAGTCGAGTAGCATGGATTGATTATGGCTATGTACGCCAAGATCGACAGTTTATGGAGCCAAAGACTAACTAACGCATTTGGTAGGTACAGTTTTACATTCAAAATAATCGTCTTCGTTTGATTACAGACACCAATTTGGGAGGCGGGTATGGGTACCGGCGCCCCGGGAACCATTTATTGAATAGCCAACACCTCCTCCATAGGTCACCCCAAGTGGTTCGCTACGTTTGGTGACTTAGCAGGGGCGCCCGGGTTCATGGGGTGAGGTTTGTCCAGGTCTTAGCGGCAGATGCGTCTGCCCACCTGCTGCATGGCGGACCGGATCAAGGGAGACTGGTTGAGGGAGGCCTTTTGACCTTTCCAGCCGGACTCTCGACCCATCGCCGTGCACTGCAGTTGCAGATTCCTACCCACCCCTCATACCTTTTTCCTTCCCAGAACTCTTATCCTTCCCTTCCTTGAAAAGACCATCCACACAGCATCTCCTAAGATGACATAGGCCCTAAGGGAAATTATTTTCCTCAGCGCCTCCTGTGTGGGGCTAATGTAAAAAAAAAAATATTTGAAGTTATTGTTGAAATTGTTCATATACAACAACTGTGCACACCCGACATTGTCAAGAATTTCGTTGCACGTTATTTATTTTGTTTATATTGTAGGTACGTCTATACGGGCTTTTACAAACATGTGATATCTCTATCTCTACATAATATTATAAATTAACGTCCTCCGACGCGTCTGTCTGTCTGTTCGCGATAAACTCAAAAACTAATGAACGGATTTTCATGCGGTTTTTTACCAATAGATTCATGAGGAAGGTTTAGGTATATAATTTGTCAAGATTTTGTGTAAATTGGTTAAAATGTATAATATATAAAGGGAGCGGGCTGGCAAGTGGGTGGTGTGGATTTGATTTGTATGCAAATTAACAGGTGGCGTTGGTTATAAAGATCGGGTAACCAACCAGTAGATGGTGTTGCGTTTCGTCAGCCACAGCAACGCGTGGCCGGGTCAGCTAATACATAATTATTATGTGAAATCATTATCCACCCGCGCCTCCCCCAACGACATGCATAGGCCTGAGGCGTAACCACGCGGTCTCGATGCCCTTCCGTCCCCCCTCCGGTAACCCGACGCTCATCTTTTCCTCAAGGTCTTCAAAAACTTCCCCTTCTCTCCCAAGTACATTTCTTCGAGGAAAAATCGGGGAGCCGGCTAAATGGCGCGGGCTTCGAGCATCGTCTGCGGTTGGGCCGATAGCTATACGCATTCCCATTGGGACTGTCCGGTGGTCTATGAAATACTTTCTCTGGCTTTTATTTTATTTTTATATATTTTATTTTCTTTCTGCTATTATAGTAATTACTTACACTATAACATAATCATATAACTGTTTTTTTCCTCATCACTTATTTTATTTTCAGAAGTTTCTTCGACCGGTTGTAGCCGTTATTTTTCTTTTTCTTTTACTAACACTATTATCTCTTTTTTTATGTTACTATTTCAGAAGAATTATTCCAGGGGCTGCTACTTCTATTTACCTTTTGTATAATTTTAATGTAAGTACGTGCATACTGCTTACTAACCCCGTATGCATGGATATTGGAGGGTCTAGAGTCGTTCATATAAATGTAGCTTCGTTAAAAAAAATAGAGTCTTGACGTGTGCGGTGAAGGAGGAAACCATAAGTTTCCTTATAATGCCGTTGGGAAAGTGGTGGGGTCCCCTCCAATAATAATTACGTGGAACAGTGATCACGAAGTAAAATATGCAATTTAAACTATGTAGTAACCATGTAGAAGAATGAAAATAAAAAAATACAGTCTTGACGTGTGCGGTGAAGGAGGAAACCATAAGTTTCCTTATAACGCCGTTGGGAAAGTGGTGGGGTCCCCTCCAATAATTATTATGTGGAACAGTGATCACGAAGTAAAATATGCAATTTAAACTATGTAGTAACCATGTAGAAAAATGAAAATAAAAAAAAATAGAGTCTTGACGTGTGCGGTGAAGAAGGAAACCATAAGTTTCCTTATAACGCCGTTGGGAAAGTGGTGGGGTCCCCTCCAATAATAATTATGTGGAACAGTGATCACGAAGTAAAATATGCAATTTTAAACTATGTAGTAACCATGTAGAAGAATGAAAATAAAAAAAAATAGAGTCTTGACGTGTGCGGTGAAGGAGGAAACCATATGTTTCCTTATAACGCCGTTGGGAAAGTGGTGGGGTCCCATCCAATAATAATTATGTGGAACAGTGATCACGAAGTAAAATATGCAATTTAAACTATGTAGTAACCATGTAGAAGAATAGTAATATATTTACTTAATTATTATTATTTATTGAGGTACGTTATTATTTATTATAGCCTATATTTACGTCTGTCTCGACACAGGTACGTTCTAGTAGGCAGTACTCGAAAAATCGCATATAAATTAACTTTACTCCGTGGAGTTGAACATATCTACTATTTCTGCGAAAATATTAGAAACTGCAAGCAATCTAGGTACAAGCGAGTATATAAATGACTCAGTTCTGATATTGTTGTTGCTTTTTGAATTATAATTAAAAAAACAGTGATAATATCGTTAATAAAAAGTAAGAAAAGACCTAAATGCGGCCCTTGAGGTACACCGCTTGCAGTCATGAATTTGAGCAAGAGGTTAGGATGATTTTTACTTGAAGAATTCTATTAGTTTAGTTAGTAAAAGATCAATTCCTAAAGTTACCGAAGAATGAATGGTTTCCATGATCAGCCCAAGCCAGTGAGCAGTTCTAAATGCCACAATTTTTTTAAATACCTACCGATAAAATAAAAATACAAATATATTTAGACACATAAAGACCCACTAGAAGATTGTTTTAATTACTTGTAACCTCTCCGTCTATTCACACTTTTAGGTGTGACTGGATCTAGTAACATTTTAAAAATTACTCTCCTGGACAATTTACTGTTTTTCCTTTAATGTTTGACCATTTAGTTTTACACTCGATAGAGATAGAAGTGTTGGTACTTTTACTGTTAATCCATTTAATTTTACACTAGATTTACTGTTTGTCTATTTAGTTTTACACTAGATAGAGATAGAGAGAAGTGTTGGTCTGTTTGTCCATTTTAGTTTTATACTAGATTTACCCTTTGTCTATTTAGTTTTACACTAGACAGAAATAGAAGTGTTGGTACTGACCAGTAGGTGATGCCCCCTGCCACCATGGCCATCCTGGGCCCCGTGAGGCTAATGAGCGACGGGGCCAGCCAGTTGAAGATAGCCAGGGTGGCGTATATGATGGCCAACGAGGTGTATCCATCGCCCTGGAAGCTAGGGTCGTCGGCGGTTATGCTGTCCAATATGGTTTTCTGCAAACAAAACAAAATGGTTGATTTAGCTAAAATTATTTAATACAACATACCGCTGGTGGCTCTTGCTCTCTCAACACTTGGCAATTCGCCAACTTAATAAATTGGAGATTAATAATTGCTACAGATTTTTTCCACTCTGGTGTTGATTTGTCGATATCGAATAAAGAAAAATACTTTCATTATATTTTTGTCGACTATATGCTGCAAGTAAGTTATGCATCTGTGATGAAGTCAACGAATGATAGATTTATACCAACTATATAGTAAAGAGTATTCACAAACGAAACGCAATGCACATGAGAGTACATAAAAACCCACATGACGGTAAACTTAATCATGACTACTTATTATATAGAAATCTATGTAACAAATTAATTAAGCAGGCCAAATACAAATTTTATAGGAACGCAATTGAAAATGCCAGAACGGATCCTAAAAAAACTTGGAAAGTCATTAATGAAGCAGCATATTTAAAACCCAAGAAGAATAATAATATCAAGAAACTGTCAATTAATGGAGAAATCCTTGAAACTAAGAACGAACCATTTAAACTAGCTAATTATATCAATTCTCATTTTTCCAACGTAGGCCTAAATCTAACAAGCAAAATCCTCAACAATCACCACACTGCAAAAAAACTTTCATCTAAACACAGCCCTACCAAGCAACCATTACACTCTTTTAATATATATAAACTCAATAAAACAGAAATTTCCGACTTTATTTTATCTCTCAAACCACATTGCGCTCCGGGCCCGGACAAAATCTCAAACCAAATTCTGATTAATCTGCGAGAATTTATTGTTATACCTCTTCTACACATTTTCAATCAAAGCTTTAGCCAAGGGATTTTCCCGGATAAACTAAAAATTGCCATTATAACTCCAATTCACAAGTCAGGGGACAAATCTCTCATATCTAACTACAGACCTATCTCACTATTAAATTCTTTATCGAAAGTTTTGGAAAAAGCAATGAAAAAAAGGCTAATATCCTACCTCGATAAACACAACTTACTCTCAGATTGTCAATTCGGTTTTCGAGCTAAAATGAGCACAGAACAGGCTATATCCGAATTAACTGATTACATTGTCAAAAATACAGATGTAGGATCCAAAGTCATCGGAGTTTTTCTAGATCTGGCTAAGGCTTTTGATACTATCTCTCATGACATTCTGTACGAAAAACTTAAAAATAATGGTATCAACGGTCCGCCGCTCGAATGGTTTATTAGCTATACTAAAAATAGGAAACAAATAGTTGAACTTAATAAATGCTACAGTGATCCGGAAGAAATCAAGTATGGCGTCCCTCAAGGTAGTGTACTTGGTCCCCTTCTATTTCTCATTTACATAAATGAACTTACCGATATTAAAATGGCATCTATCGACTACAAGGTAATCAGTTACGCTGATGACACGGTAATTCTATTCAAAGCACCGAGTTGGGAAAAGGCCTTCAAAAGTGCGGAAACTGGTATGTTAGAAATAAAAAATTGGCTGGACGAAAATCTTCTTACCTTAAACATCTCCAAAACAAAATACTTAACATTCAGCAAAACCACTACCGGGCAACCAAAAATCACTCCGCCTTTATACCTACACCCTGATATTACCTCAAATCCCGCAAACCACAACTGCGAAAAAATAGAACATACTGATAATATCAAGTATCTAGGCTTAACAGTGGATTGTAAATTAAACTGGGAACTTCATATTAACTTACTAACTAAAAAAATCCGTAAACTAACATTTATTTTCAAAACTATTAGAAACATTATGCCACTAAAACAATTAAAAAATGTTTACTACGCTCTTTGTCAAAGCCTCCTAACTTATGGAATTTCTGCTTGGGGGGGAGCTGCCGACAAGTACATTAAACCGCTTAACACAATTCATAAAACATTCATTAGGATCATGTTCAAAAAACCTTATCTTCACCCGACGGAAAACATACTTATTACTAATAACATACTAGATATCAGGAAGCTGTTCATTAAAAAGATCATACAAATAAACTGCGTAAATTCCTCTCCATGCCACATAACTCACCCGAAAAACACAAGAGCTAAATCGTGTAACCTACTTCTAGTGCCTAAAACTAAATCAACTTTTGCCCAAAAACACGAATCTTACCTCGCACCTCACATTTTCAACACCTTCCTAAAAGAAACCACCTACTGTACCACAAAAAACAACCTAAACTGGTTATACAAACATTTCAATACATGGTTACTACACAAAAAAAGGGCAAGCATCACCAAGTTATTAGTAATCTCATCTTAGTCTTTAATCCTCACTCTTTATTTACTTATATGTGTTGGTTACTTATAGAAATTTTATCTTAATTATTAATACTGCTTTTGTATTACGAATGCTTTTATTATTAATACTGCTTTTGTTTTGCGATAGTTTATATTATTATTACCTCATATGTATATTATTTTGTTGAAATCTTATAGTTCTAGATTTAGACGCTAGCATTACTATGTGTACTTGATGAATTTTTGGTTTTATGGAAATTTGTCAATTCCTTGATAACTGTATTTCAACTCCCAATAATTCTTATTTGATTATATGTATTTAGGTTTTAATTTGTATCTATGAGTTTGATTATGTACACGTATGCGAATACCTGTGTGTAAGTATGTGCGCATATGCGTGTATGTGTGTATGAACATAATTGTGTATATGCATGTATATATATGTAAATGTATATGTGTCTAAGTTTATGTATATATATATATATATGTACCCGCCTCGGAACAGACTTAGTCTAGTGAGGCGGGCTACTAACTTGTGTGTATATGATTATTATTACAATAAACGACCGGGTTGCCGGCAAAATTAAAAATTAAAAAATATGTACAGCGCCCTTGAGGTGATTTTTCATGAAAACGGCGCTTTAAAAATCAGCCAAATATCATTATTATTAATACTTAAACAGCTGATATATAATAATTACTGTTGGTTTTTCTGATCGGGAATTTCAACGATACTTCGGTTCGTCAGGTTACGAGTTGTGTTTATTATCGTCTTATTTACAATGAATATTTAAATGGACTCCATTCTAATGGCTGCTGTGTCTTTTTGCAGCAGGGGTACTGTTCACTGGAGGTGCCCCCCTGTCGATCGGATATCATCGGCTATCCCCGTAACCGTTCGGGTAAAGAACGGCCGATAGTTGACTTTCTCATAAATTATAGCTTTACTGACCTCTGCTGAGACATTGAAACTACGTACATATTCATATACACTACATAACCTCTACTGCTTTCTTATAAAAGACTCACATAACAGAAATACAGGCAATGTTAGTTTGAGAGGTATGCGCAATTCATCTAGCCATGCCCGTATCCTTAGGGATAAGTAAAAAATATGTGTACCTATATCTTACTTGTACAAAAGTACCTAATAATAACTAAATCGTCAACGCGGGAACACTTCCAGTTTTATTTACTTTTTCATTTTGCTGCTGTATTAGAGTCAAGTGCTGTATAACATACTTAATAATCTTATTACTCTACAATCATCCAATCTATAATCTATAGATCTAAATAGGCCGACACTGCATTAGTAGGTACAGAATACGAGCGCTTCCCGCACAGTTTTTCCGACTGATTTTCATTTGTAATAATAATAATAAAATATCAATATAAGGACGGTCAACATGCTATGGAAAACAAACGGCCTCTAACCTATTCTTAATATTCTGTACCTACACTAAGCTAATAAACTACTGTTATTTCACCATACGATGTTAACGTGACCAGAATATCTTCCTGACAATGTCAACAACAACTACTTCTAGTAAATAATAGTTTCCTCTTCTTTTTTCTGTTCTATTTCGTATCTATTTGTTGTTACATATATTTTTTTTTTATCTTCACTTTCCTTACTCTTTCTAAAAATTTATGTTAAATTGATATTTACATGCGATTCTCCGCCTTTTTAATACGAGCATTGCCTTAAACGTTTTATGTAATGTATTTATAAAAAAACTTAACATTACAATAAATAAAATAAAAGTTACTTGATTGGAAAACACGCTCAAGTTAGAAGTTGTGTACAACTTCGTAAGAAAATAGCAGATAACATCATTCGGTCACAAACGGGTTTCGAACATAAATACATGCTTCCCAACTTCCAACATCTTTTAATACATACTGTACCTGGTTACAAAAACACATTTTCAACAATGCAGCTATAGGTACAGGGTGTTAAGGGACGTACTTGACTCACTTTAACCAGTGATTCCTGACATTATTTGCAGCAAAAAATTGTAATTTTGGTCTCCGGTCACTTTTTCTGATGAAGGTTCAGGTCGAACCGAAACCGGTTGGTTAAAGATTATAATAAAGTGAAATTATATCACTTATAAATTATATAGTTCTTGTGTTTGACAGCTCGGCCCCTTCCTACAAAATGGGTACTCTTAAGACCAATGCTCATCCTTCTTCTCCTCAAAACTACCCTCTACAAAGCATCTCATCAACTGTCGGGTCACCGACAACAACCGACGCTGACATCCTCAGGGTCTTCGGGAGCACACGCCCCAATCTCCCAATTATTGATCGTCGAGGCACCACCGGGATGTCGGCTAAGGGTCGCGGAATCTGAACCTCGTATCCGGCCTGCCTGATCACTGAAATCCGCCCTTGTCGTCTACGTTGGTATTATCATTAAATATGTTATATGGGTAGGCATACTGCCTATATTTTGTTTTCTCTCACTATTGTCATTCTTTTATCTAAAATCCAGGTAAGATTTTATTCATACTTACTAACAATTGTATATAGTAGCACCTGCATACTGCTACCTAACAACGTATACGAGGGCAATGGAGGTCTAGTATCGTTTAATTAAATGTAGAGTCGATTATATACAAAAAATTACAGTCCTTGCAAGAGCCTTGAAGGGGTAACCATCTGTTACGTATACCAGGGCGGGTAAGTGGTGGGTCCTCCAATGTCGGGTCACCGCATAGAGTGTATTGCCTATGTGAATAAAATAACTCAAACAATAGGCCACTTGCATCACATTTTTTTATTTTTTTTTCCGGTTTAGACAAATATTCTAAGACATTCTGCATTTTTTTTTAATCGTATTTTTGAAACACTGGGGATTTTTTGAAAATTTCAATCCGAAAAATCTGACCATTTTTTATAAACCGTAAAGACGGGACATAATTTTATAGGCGCGAAAAAACGATAATTATAGCCGAAAATTATTTTTAAAAAAAAAGAACGTTTTCCACACGAATGGCACAGGAGAATAACGAGGCATACCAAAAATATTACATCTCATAAATATGTTTTTCTTTGAACCATCTTATTGGTCATAAATCATTATAATGTACAACGTATATATTACTAAATCCAATGTAATATACACTTGTACTTGTAAATTATTATAATAATAAGAATATTATAAAATTTGATTTTGTTAAAATCAGCACCATAGCCATTATACCTCTAAAACACTTACCGACTTCTAAAATGTAAGGGGTTCTCTTCAGAACATCTGTCAAAAAGTCGAACCAAATGATAAGTTCGCAGAGAACAAACAATAAATCTAGCGAACGAATTCAAAAATTCACCTGAAATCAAAGTGATGCCATATAAGAATTAAAAAATCAGTGTGGAATTTTACAAAATTAATAGGAACATTTTCGGAGACGGGACATTTTCATGTAGTGATGACACGAGCCCAAATAATGGATTTATTTATTTAAAAATAAAAAACTATACATTTCTAAAAAAATTTTACTCACATTTTCGCAATCTTAATAAAAAAATCTATCCACACGATTTATTCTAAGTCGTTATGAATTCAATGCAAGTGGCCTATTCCCCCGTTTGCTAATATGTATGTAATAATTTAATATCGTTTATTCCTTAGTCATAGAAAATTTCTATTTCTAACATAACTTGTTGACTTTATGGCAGAGATCCTGTTCAAAGGTAATTGTTATTTAATTCATTTTCACTACAGTTTTGTGTCTAGACAAAACTTGATTATAAATCTACGGACAGAAAAGGCCACACGATGAGATAACAGGCTTTTACTTCCATTACAAAACTGCGAAGGAATTTTTAAAATTTTATCTTCTAAAATACGATATTGTACCACTCCAGCCAGGAGCACTCCTGTCCTGTTGCGACCGGTAAACCAGGGGGCACATAATTTGAAACGTGTGCCCTGAGGATGGGAATCTTTAGGATAGTTGGTGTGGCAACTTAATAATATAATAATAAAATATTTTAACGCACAAAAACCTACTCGAATTTTTAATCGACAAAAAACCGGAATAAAGAATTTATTGAAATATTCAGAAATAAAAATCAAAGTTCCCAATAATGACACAACTATTTTAGACGGTCTTTTTACGACTCTTACGAAGAAGTCACAAGAGCGATAAACAGATGCTTTCAGTGTCGCTCTTGTGAAAGACAACCTTTTAAAGCGATGCTTGAAATAGCTTTAGCCATGTTTAGTAACCAGAACTGATAGTCAGGTACTATATGTCGCCACTGCGTAGTTGATTAAAGCCTAGCAGGTCCCGTGAAACGCAATCCATCTTGTTCCAGCAGCACGATAACAGACTAGAAAGAGCGTGTAGTGTGATCAGTGGCGACTTTTGATTTTAAAAAATCGGACACCGAAATGACATCTACATGTTTTACTCCAAATATTATAACTTTTTTATCTTAACTCCACACAGGAGGTCGTGAGGAAAATAATTCCCCTCATGGCCTATGTCATCTTTGGGGATGGTGTGTGGAGTGTCTATTGATGAAAGGAGGGAGAGAAAATTCTGAGAAGGAAAAGGGTATGAGGGGTGGGTATAATCTGGTGGTCAGTGTTGCCAGGAGTGACGGACGTATGAATCCACATCCCTCCCACCGCAGTGCAAGGCGATGTTCCGAGAGAGTCCTATGGTATCTCCCGATCCGGCCAGCCGCGCAGCAGGTGGACAGATGCACACACCGCCAAGACCCAGACAAACCTCGGCCCATGAACCCGGGCACTCCTATTAAAACACCAAACGTAGCGAACCACTTGGTGTGACCCACGGCAGAGGTGTTGTTTATCAAATAAATGGTTCCGAAGTCGGCGGAACCCATACCCGTCTCCCAAATTAGATATATCAGGAATCGCAGGATATAATCTTTCGAGTACCTACGTGCTGTATAGATAAAGCAGTACAAGTACAGCACGTGATTTATCTTCTAACATTGTCAATCAATTTAGAAATAAATAAAAATGCCACAGCTCTTGGCAAATTTTGCACACTATGTTCTTTATTTTAGCAAACACTTTCTCCTTATCTGAGTTACTTATTTTCAATGAAATATCAACATTGCCATATCAAATCTGCGGTATCGATCTAATATCTTGATTACACCAAATAGCAATGATTTTAATGCATTTTTATCCGGTTTAAAAATGATTTGTTTTTTTAAATTCAATATATAACCATTTACACACTGTATTTATTAAAACAAAGATCTAAGTATATAAAAAAAATAATTTCCGAAATGTATGTACGCGCATAACTTCTGCACGAATGCACCAAATTGGATTTTTTGTGTTCTTTATTGTGAGGACAAGGTTTGTATAAAAGAAGCGGTGAGCTCTGGCATAATGAAATTTGTATAAAAAAATTGCAATGAATTTTATTAAAAATTTAATGAAAACTGAATGTACCGGGACTGAATGAGCGGGTGGGAACTCGTGAGGGGGAAGGGATGCGGGAGAGGAAGTGGGGGCGGAAGGGGAACGGGACAAATGGGAAAGGACACGCAGGGTAAAACAGTTTCTTTCTAGCGGCATAGCAACGCATGCCGGGACCTCGCTAGTATATCAAATGAAATCAAATGCTTCTGTTTAATGAAGAAGGAGGGAGGGAGGAAAGCGTTGAAAAAAAATTATACTTCAGATGATAAGGTTGGGAACATTTGCGCTGTACGATGTTACTAGCTGCTACAAACAAAACAAAGCACATTGAAGACGAACGATGAGACGGGCAGTCGCAATTTATCACTACTTATTTAATCGATTTTGATCCAATTTAACCTTTCATAATCAAAAATACTAATTTCGGTCCTGCGTAACTATGGTTCAATTAACTCAAATTTGCATTGAATTTAAACGTGATTTTCAAAATTGGAACTCATTGCGTAAGTAAAGAATTAAGATAAGCGATAAAGTACCTACCTACATAATATACAATATTTTCACTAGAAAATTATTTTAATTGTTATTACAAAATTGGAATCCATAGAAATTTGTCGACAATCCAGACTATCCATGATTTTTCACGGGTCTGAGTAAGTCTATACGATACGTATAATATAGAAAGGAGTGTCTGTGGAGGGCGGGCTGGCTGACTAGCTTTTGTTTTTCAAAAAAATTATTATTTTTAATTTATAAACTAACGTTTAGACAAGATTTTTATGCATAGCACAAAGGGTAACAAATATTATAAGCAATAATTAAATGTAGTCATAATTTGTCTCGACGCCACCTAGCGAGGGATTTAACACTTACAATGTCTCTCTCGCAAAAATAAAGTTGGTTGTTTTCAGGTGGAAAAAATATAATAAGCAGTAATTGTTGAATGAAACACTAGTATATATTGAATTATTTGGCGGGTATTTGATAAGCCCCCACAGCTCAGTGGTCAAGAGCAGCTGACCGGCAATCAGAAGGACACGGGTTCAAGTCCCGTTGGCGGCAAGTATCTTTTCTCGGAAGATTTTTCAATGTTGATGAGTGTTTCAGGCTGATAATAATTGTTACAATAAAATAACTTTTTTTCAATTCCACTTTATTATTTCTTAATCCAACCGGTTTCGGTTCATCCTGAACCTTCCTCAGGGGTGAATAAAAATATATTGAAAATAATACAGAAGATATACATGGTATTTAAAAGCAAATTAGAAGAGGAAAACAGAACATCAACTTAGGTGGGGATGAGGAGGGAGGTGCCTAAGAGGAAGAGGTGAACGTGGGCGGGGGTAATGGAAATATTTCAAAAATGGGGGTGTTAGACAAATCTAATTGTTTATTCAGTAAAATGGTTTTATTTATTTTTAATGACTTTTATATTTCAAGGGCTTCAAGATTATTAAGGCGTAGACCTATCCCATTTCTATGCAATACCGGAAGATTTATTCTTCTTCTTCTTGTGCCCTGTCCGTCCGTTGGCTATCATGTTGGCTATGCGGACTTTGTTTACTGCGGCCCGGAACAGCTCCACGGTAGACTGGCCAAACCACTGTCTCAGATTTTTCAGCCATGAGGTTCTCCTTCTTCCAGGGCCCCGTCTTCCGGCAATCTTTCCCTGCATTATGAGATGCAAGATCTCATACTTCTCTGGATGTCTCATCACACGTCCAAGATATTGAAGTTTTTGGATTTTTATAGTTTTAATTACTTCCTTTTCTTTATTCATCCGAAATTTTCATTTGTAACCCTGTCCATCCAGCTTATTTTAAGTATTCTTCTGTAGATCCACATCTCGAATGCCTCAAGTCGCCTAATTAGTTCTTGCGTAAGCATCCATGCTTCCATTCCATAAAATAATATCGAAAACACGTAGCATCTGACCATTCGCATTCGTAATCCAAGGTTGAGATCATGACTGCAGAACATTTTTTCATGCGGATAAAGGTTGCACGAGCTTGCTCAATGCGGCATTTGATTTCAACTGAAGGATCCCATCTATCATTTACATTGCAGCCCAAGTATACAAGATTTATTAAATGAGTTATTTTTATCTATTAGGTGGGTGGCGAATTCTGAAAAACCTACACTGTTCAGACATCTCAAGTGTGTTTTTATTCACCCCTGAGGGAGGCTCAGGATGAACCGAAACCGGTTGGATTAAGAAATAATAAAGTGGAATTGAAACAAAGTTATTTTATGGTGTTTATTAGAATTATGTATTCCCACAAAGTGTTTGTCAAGACAATTTGGATACTTATTGATGAAATTTTGCACACTAGACGTTCAAAATAAGAGAAAAATTGCTTATTAATGGTTTCTGTGTTCAGTTCGTACAAATCCCTTCGATTTTTTTAAAATCAAAGCAAATCAAATTTAATGATGTTTTTATTTCTTTCTGCAAGTATTTTAGTTTTTTTTATTAATGTGACGGCTGTTTCGGCGTTTTCAATTCGTATGATATCTAAAATGATTTATTCCCGGGAAATTTGGTAAACATTAAATTTAAAAATAAATAAATATTACTGTCTACATCTGATTTCGAAAAACTATGTGTAAAGCTTGGGCAAAGTCGGGGACTTCAGCTGGTATTTAATAAAAGTGAAAACCCGTTTGTCTCAAACATTCGGACAGGTTATTGAACCTTGTCGAGTACTTTCAATTTCAATAAGCATTTTAAACCGGGCAATTGTTTTAACACGGGCTTGTCGAAATAGGCAGCACAGTCAATAATTACAGAGAGCATCGACAGATTTACAAAATAACTAAAAAAACAGGTTTTTCAAACATTTCAAGTTGTCTCCTGGAGGTGTGTGGTGCTGTTTACAGTGAACTATAATAGTTACCAGTTCACCATAAACACAACAGACCGACATCAACACGTACCACAGCTGTTTTAACTTGGTACAAATGTAGATTACCAACATACTACAGTCTAGCAGAGCGTTAAGAGTTTTGACTCTGGGCTCAGAAATCTGGTGTTCAATTTTTTAAATATATTTTTTAATCTTTTTATTTATCTAAGTATATAAAGTTTATTTACATGCTATGTACCCGTGTCGAGACAGACATAGAGGTACATAAATATATATAAACATAGTTGCATGCATATTTAAGGTATAGGTATATTTTAATTTCAATACAATCAAAAAGAAAGGTAATTGGAAGTGAGGGTAAATCCATAAAGAATGTGTTCAAATGTAGGAAGAGATGAAAAAGTAGTAAATCTTTTCAAATCTAAGTATAAACTAACTAACATTAACTCCACAAAGGAGGCCCTAAGGAAAATAATTCCCTCAGGGCCTATGTCAAGTTTGAAGCTGCTGTGTGGACGTTCTTTTTGAGGAAAGGAAGGAGTGAACCATGTTGTAGAAGAGAGGTAACACAGAGACCGGCAAATCGTTCTAAAGACGAGCGGTTGAACAAGAACGAGTTGTAGAAGCATGACAAATTTCAATCGTGTACAAATGTTGGGTGCACGTTTGGCGTATTTCCCGACTGCGAAGGTTTCAATGACGCTAGTTCCTCGTATGCATCTCCCATTGAAATACAAGGACAGCATTCCCACCTGACGCGTGTGCTCTAAAGATTGCAATCCGTTTGTTAAGATAGGAGAAACTATCAAACGAACCGCCCGTTTCTGCACAGAGTCGAGGTTTTTTTCGGGTATTTTGGGGCTCCAGACCAGAGATGGCTGATAAGTTCATTACATGGCTAAGTTATTGTGATAAGTTCATTACATGGTTGCTGATAAGTTAATTATATGGCTGATAATATAATCATTATAGTGGGATGCAGTTGCGATTTGTATAGGGTTAGCAGTTGTGTACTAAGAATTTGCGGACCCTGTACAATACCCTACTGAGAAACTGACGTAACCCTGGCTTCGACGGAGCCCCCCTACCAAATCCCGGAGTAGGTCAATAAGTATTGTTTTACAACGTACAAAAATTAAAATGCAATTTACATATTTTTTTATAAATAGGTGTATATGCAGGGTAGAATACACTACACGCAGTAAAGAAGATACTACATGCAGTATAGAAAACACTACACGCAGTATAGAAGACACTACACGCCTGTGTAGAAGACACAACATGCAGTGTAGAAGACACTTTATGCGGTGAAGAATACACTATATGCAGTGTAGAAGACATTACATGCAGTGTAAAATACGCACAGTATTGCCCTTGTGAAAGACTAACATTAGGAAATCAAGACGTTATCTACTTCTTACAACTTAGACAGTATTGTAATGCCACAGTTCCACCGGCTTCGGGCAATGAAACTATGTTGTGGTGTCACACTAAAACAAAAAGTATTTAGAACCAAATGATACGATTCATTATCGACGGCGGACGTTTAAAATTGGACAACCATGTGTCCTTGAAAAATGTGGCATAATATTATTTGGTATTCGTTGGTAACCCAAAGTGAGAGAAACCCGCGAGAGTTCACATTATTTAATAAAAAATGGTACCTACTTAAAACCTTTATAAAAATAACAGCTTGCATCTTCGGCGAGTATCGTTTTGCGCAATGGTGTTTTTATGCCTCGTTAAAACTGATGTAGGTAACATACCTGTTTTTAATCTCATTTATAAATAGATTTCTTTGGAATATTTATGAAAAAAGTCACTCAACTTGGTAAGGGAAGAGCTACAGGCGATTTAGAATATAAGTATATATAAATAGATTCGACAATTATGATTTTAATTACTCTTTTAAAACCTTTGGAAACCCTCGAACCCTCATTTTGTAGGAGGGGGAAATACAGAAGCCGGCAAATCTTTTCACAGCCTGTAGATCTAAAACTGATCACCTCGCATCTTATTTGTCTAGACATTGACTATAGATTATTTTGGTTGTCATTGACTAGACAAAGAGGTCAGGTGCTTTTTTAACAGGGTCTATAATAATACGAAAGAGTTTTTCCTGGGTTTATGCACTGAGATGTAAAAATCAATAAGAAATCCAAAAGTTATGCCTGATTAGATGTTACAGGTTACAGCGTAGGTACCTATATTACTTGTGTTTCTCTGTAATACATTATAATATTATCTCATAAATTAAAACAACTGATACAATTTGTACTGTTAGAATAAAAACAATACAAAATATTATCGATATAAAATAGAGCTTAAGAAAATGTAGCCATATAACAGGAAGATTTAAGAAAATGTGGACACATAACGGAGATTAAAAAATATGTGGGCATAAAACAGGAAGATTTAAGAAAATGTGGGCACATAACAGGAAGATTTAAGAAAACGTGGACACATGGGTAATAGGGAGATTTAAGAAAATGTGGGCACATAACAGGAAGATTTAAGAAAACGTGGACACATAATAGGGAGATTTAAGAAAATGTGGGTACATAACGGGGAGATTTAAGAAAATGTGGACACATAACGGGAAGATTTAAAAAAAGTGGGCACATAACAGGGAGATTTAAGAAAGTGTGGGCACATAACGGGAAGATTTAAAAAAAGTGTGCACATAACATGAAGATTTAAGAAAAAGTGGGCATACAACAGGGTTATAAAGGTCTTTCATTGATAAAAATAGGCTAAAAAATCCAGTTTGGATCTGGACAAAAATAATAGACTTGTATTAATATAAGAAAGTGGTTTTGCGAGAGATTAGAATTGTCGTAAACATTATTATTACAATATTACCTAGTTATTAATTTTCTTGTTCTCGTATGTGTAAATTATTGCTTCTCATCATCTATTTTATACCTATTAATTGAAAGCACAATTTAATGACGAAGAAAATTAGAAACTAGTTATTCGAAAGTAGACTATTGATGAACATTTAAATATGGGAGATTCATTTAATCGTAAACAATACAATTACACGAAAATCAATTTCAACGCATCAATTGAACAGGTAATAATTATCGAAATAAACTACTGGAAAAATTAAAAATATCCCAACATTATGATTTGAATACCTACACTTGATGTAGCAAAGATAATGAAATATTTGGATCTCGGGTCTAGTACCTATGAGGTTAGAATTTTGATACACTTTGCTGTGATTTCTAATTTAACCACACGCAATATTAATTTACTGGTTTTTATGCACTATCCGGTATCTACGGCATCGGAAAGTACGGTTATTCAGATCTGGTCACCAAACACAGTTAAAACCATTTCAAGCAGACCATGCTTCGTTTCAACCTACCAGGGCATTATCAGTCTCTTACCTACCAGCCTAATCACCAATTAACTAAAAACTAAATTGTCTACATTGATTAAGGGCCCGCAACCCGGATTTGTACAGATTTATTACATATTTCCCTTAAACACGGTAAGTTTTAAAGCTCTTAAAAAAATATATGTTATTCTTGAAGATAATATCTAGACTTTGCCCGCGCCGAAACGCAAATTATATAAAATTCCCTCGATAGAAAAAAATCGCAAAGTATGCTCCAAAAATTATTATTAACACGTTTGTTTCAGTTATTTTACAAGTTTAAATGTATGAAAAAATTCACAGTGTTTCTTTAAATGCTGTTTAAGATAATGCCCGCGAGATTTTTGCTCTATTTTAAACGAGTCGTGTTTTATTAAACATTTTCGCAATTTTCGCATCGATTTTGTCGCTGTAAATGTTAGAGCGCTCTCCTCTAATATTCGTAATTTCGTATCTCTCCATCTTCTTCTTTTCAGGCCCGGTTGCAGAGCCTTAATTAATATTTTAGTCCGTAGATAGTTAATAATGGGATGTAATTTGTTTATGACACACAGTACATTATGGATGGTACAAATTTTAAGTGATATTAAATAAAATTATTACGTGGTTATAGTACCTACTTAAGTTATAGTACCTTACGTAAGTCCATGGAATATCGGTAATTTCGCCTGAGGTGAAAACGTTTCTTTTAATGTACTTAATTACGAGTAATAGTAAAAAAAGAAGAAAAAAAGTGTGTTGAGAGATAAAGAGGCATTTTGAAATCAAGAATTATGTGTTCACGAATTGTAATTGACTGAAATATTACAATGTTACATTACGCGCATACCTAAACGATGATAAATGTGTTTTAAAAATCCATAGAGAAGATATTTCTATCAAAAGAAAAAGTAAATAACAGTGCAGACTATAATGTTGTGTATTGTGGTTATTTCACCGAACTTGTTTTGGGGACTTATAGATTACTAAAAAGTAAATACCTAAAAATGATAAGGTGAGAACAATGTTTATAGAATATCACCCGTGTCGATACTGAGGTTGTATGTTCATCATACAAAACAACTAAATATAACGTTGAAAATAAGATCCGGAATCACAGTAAACAATGAGAAAGTGAATAACGTAGAACGCAGCTATTATACAATATACCTGGCCGCCACACAACTCTTCTCAATTACTACAAAACACAGCGATGTTATTATCAAGCTATTTAGCCACTGATAATGAAAACTGTCAACACAACGAAATGTCATTTTGACATTTCTATACACGTGCAATAATAATAATAGGCAAGCATCAAACAATGAAACGTCAAAATGTTATGACAGATGGAAGAAAAAATAATGTTTAAACACACCTCTATATTCCCCATGGTCTGGAAAGCCGTGAAAACAAACATGAACCCGAAACCGAGCATGATTATATTTAAAAACCTCTTTTCGATAGCCATTTTCAGCTATTTTATCGCACGCGGCACAAAATTTTAGCACAAAAAGAAAAACAACCGTCCCGCTCCGCGGCAAATGAGTGACTGAAAAATTGTAGCCGCGCTACTCTTTTTCTGCAACGACTATCTCGGAATGCGGAGGCAGGTCTAGCAGAGTGAAGGACCCCTCAATGGACGAGGCCGGACTTTATTTGGATCACAATTGATTATTATCAATAATCAAACATCAAATAAGCAGGACAATGAGATGTATCGCTAATCGTAAATACTATGAAGTAGTCAGCAAACAAGTTGATAATAATATAGGTAAGTACCGTTTAACCGGTTCATGTTAAAGTGTATAGAAATTCATACCGAAACTCACACTTGCTCACCCTCCCTACCTGAACAAACGGGATTCAGAATCTGGAAGGTCGTCAGGAATTGACACACCCTTTGTCCCGACCAATCGTAGTTACTTATTTACGTAGGTACCTATTCATAATAATATTATAGCACTCTACGAGTTAAACTGAAAATGTAACTAATTAAATAAAAAAATGTGTGGTTTAGACCATACTCTTTAGCTCCATCTATATGACAGGAAGAGAGAAAGAAAATGTGCGCGCGCACTGCTCTCTCTTGCCCCTACAGTGTGATACAGACAATAGGTCTGCACTGTGTCTTAGATATACGAAACGTAACTGGCTATGAGAGAAAGAGAGAAAGAAAATGTGTGCTCGCACCTCTCTCTCTTGCCCCTACAGTAATATACGAAACGTAACTCTCTCTCTCTTTCTATCTTCACTAACTTATATCTCCCTCTCAACTACTTTTCGTAACGCTCTCGTCACGCATTCACCAAGCGTGTGTAAAGAAGTTTTACTTCAAAAATATGTAAGTAACTAGTTTTAACCTTTTCCACTCTGACCATTTTTTCTCAAAAATGACCTCTTCGACCAAAAATGTATGTTATATTTTGTGTTTAAAACGAAAATTTCCGTTCATTATTTTTGCGACACCCTACCGGATAATTCGTGTGACCATTAGTTGTTTGGTATATTTTGCATAAAATATTTGTTAAATCACACATTAAGTAACTAAAATATAATACATTCGATTTCAATATGTTTTATTTGCATACTATCTTTTATTGCATAGCAATAATTTGTATAATACGGGTAAAATATACAGACAATCCAATGTAAATCCTTGGAGAAGTCCGTACAGCGGCTTATCAGTGACTACCTGGACCTGATTGGCTTAGGTTTTATGGGTAGTGGATGGTTTCTTATTTTTAATTGGTTAAGTTATTTTAGGTTTAGACCCTATTTCAGGAAACAAAAGATAAACCAGCCCACGACCTCAGAGTAACATATATTGTTACTCTGAGCTCTGAGCCCACAACACATAAAATAGATAATAAGTTTGGCAAATATTCTACACGGTGTTTACAAGTTAGAGTATTGTACATATTGTACCTATTAGCCAAAAAAATAATTTAAAAAAAGTTATTATTCTAAATTTCGAACGCGTATTTTGCTTTATTGTAAGTCATACTTAAAACATAAATACGATAAGTTTGATTGTGGGTAGGTACCTAGTTAATTAAAATATGTATATTAAATTTTGCTTTATTTTGGTGTTTTTATTTGGAAGCCCCTGCACTAAATTCAAGTAAAATTCTCCGGAGGTATGACCGAGGGGACAAACGCTAGGGGACGCCCACGCCGAGAGTACCTGGAGGACCTGCTGGTGGACGTGCGCTGCTTATCATATGCAGAATTCAAAAGAGCCGCACAAGACAGGGAAGAGTGGAAAAAACGAATAGATGAAATTGCTGCAAACCAATCCCAGGATTGAAACCAGAGAGAGAGAGCACTAAATTAATATTCCGAGTCGCATGACTCCTCTCAACTTTCTCAAATTTAGATTTTATTACGCTAATTTTCTGGTAAGTTTATTAAAAATAAACTAATATGCTTAATAAAAACGAATTCCAATGAAAAATATAACCACAATAATAGGGAATAAGAAAAATAAAATATTGGTACCATAAAAATTAATGTAGTACCTAGTGGTACATGTTGTGCCGTATATGTGAAAATAAATAAATAAATAATATTTACATACCTAGGTAATTCATAATAACAAACACCGATGATTCTGGGTACGGTTTATTGAATTTAATTATTTGTAGAATTAATGCTGACTTATGCAGTTCTTGAAAAACAAATTTAACATAATACCGGCTGCGGACGAGTTTCTACGTCATAATGATCCAACTTGGGAAGCGGGTATGGGCACCGCCGCCCCGGTAACAAATTTATTGAATAACCAACACCTCTACCATACGTGTCTCCTATTGGTTCGCTACGTTCGGTGACTTAGCTGGGGTGCCCGGGTTCATCGTGTGAGGTGTGTTCAGATCTTGGCGGCGGATACGCCTAGAGATCGGTTGTTGGGAGACCCTTTGACCTCTTCACCTAGTCTCTCTCGACCCATCGTCTTGTACCACAGCGGGAAGGATGAATTCATACATTTGTCACTCCTGGTTTTCACAATTAAAATGTGCCTCACTGCGAAGCAAGGCCTTCAGGAGAGAGTCCGACTGGAGAGATCAGAGGGTCTTTCACATCCGGCCTCTCCCGACTCGGCCCACCACGCAGCTGATTAGCAGTCGCATCTGCCACCAACACCTGGTCAGAACCTCACCCCGGTTACCCCTGCTAAGTCACCAAACGTAGCGAACCACATGGAGTGATCTATGGCAGAGGTATTGGTTATCCAATAAATGGTTCGCTACCAATATGTGCGATACTATTTTTTATCATTGGTGACATTTTTACTATGATTTTTTATCACTATTTTCGACACCCTTCTGAGTGGTGATGCTCTCTTGAAAAAGTACATGTCTCAAAGGTAATTTTTTTTTTCACAAAAACGGCACTATAATTTCGAGTCAACAAGATTATCTACAAAAAAAATATTTATTCTAGGTCTTAAAGTCAAATAACGTTATCTGCGAAAAAATCATACCAATAATTCGAGCAACGTTGGATGTAACAGCAAGTACCCAAAGGTTTTTAACCAGCGATTCCTGAGCATATCGCACACCTAGATAAATAATAGCACAACTCGAAATAATCCAAAATCAAGTTATTGCCATTTTCGGAATCTGTGTCGAAAACTACACAAACCACAAAGACACCTGTTTAAAAATCTCCATAAATAAAATTGTAGATGGCACTTAAGTCAGTCCTTCCATAGTCCTTCTGAATTGCTCTACGAAAACCCCCACCAACAATAGTAACGCATCACCAGTTACGACATACCAGCTGTAGGGGGAGGTGCTGTCAATACGCACAAAGACTGGATTATTTCGACTTAGTCTTGTATTCGTGATTAACCGCAGTCCTAGTGCGTGAATATTTTGTGTTGATTTGGTATTCGTGATTGAACTTGTCTTGTTTCTCGGGCGTTCTACATATCAATTCCACTTACTCCGTTATTGTGAAGATTATAAAACAAAATATACAGAATAAGAGTGCATTAATTCAGAATTTATCACTAATATGAAATCAATTTGAGTTGATAAAATTATTAAACAATGATTTTGTCACAAATACTAAAATAACGAGAAATTAATTAATAAACGCGTGACACGTGAATTTGATGGTTAAGTAATTAAGCAAATAAATATCCTAGTAAAATAACATACAATATCATATAACAATATTTGTAATCGGTCAAATAGAAATCGAGTAAAAAGTTCTTTGCTGTTCCTGAAAAAAGAGGTATTTTGAGTTGTACTGCTCTTTATCTAGGCGTGCGATATTTGTAGTAATGTAGTTGTTGTAAATTGTCATCTTGCTTTCCGATGATATTTTTTTCAATCAAATAAAAATAAAAATAAATTCTTCACGTCGCAACTGAGTAGTTGGATGCAGCCAGGGCCGGATTAAGCATGTCGGGGCCCGTAGGCAGTGCACGTCTCGGGGCCCCTACCTACACCCTTTTCAAACTATGAAAAATATTTTTCTACCACAACGTATTTTCATTCATATTTTTTTATTTTTTTTTATTATTTTTTTATTTATTTTTTATATGAATACCGCACAAGAGTCTCAACTGCTCCCATCTGGAGCCAGTGAGACAATGTCATCCCCAATTGGGGTATGTTTTGGCTGAAGGTAGTGGGGACGGGAAGAAGATAGGGAGGAGGAAGGTGAGGAAGTACCTGGCTATTCAAATCTGATCACCAAACACGACTAAAGCCATTTCCAGCAACGTTTCAATTTTGAATGGTGGTCTTACACCAGGGCGATACTGAGAGTATCTTCCACTCTGGAACGTGCCGCAAATATACTATATGTATATTATTTCAAATGAGTAAATTGTGAATAACACAATTTAATCAAATAAAATTTATTTGCCACGCCGGGATTCGATCCCGCGACCTTCAAAATGCGAGTCAAGAGCCTTCGCTGGACTAAGCCGGCCGGCTACGAAGTAATGCCATCATCCCATCCAATAAAAAAAATTGAAACAAATACAATACAATACAATACAATAATTCTTTATTATACATAAAAAGACACAGATACAGAAACAAAATATATATATTTTTTAAAACAGTGCTATGAGCGGTCTTATCACTCTTGTGATCTCTTCCAGACCACCTTGGTATGGAGATAGCTTGTATAACATTTATATTTTAAACACATAATTAGAAATAAAAAGTAAAAAAAAAACTGAAACAAAATAAATTCCAATAAAAGCCGCACTCGGCACCTACCTGATACTAAGTAATGCTGCTTAACGAATAAAAGTAAAGTAAAATACAACAATGATACGTTTTTAGATTTTCACGGACAAAAGTTTTTTGTTATTAGTTTTTGGAATGTTATGCCTTGTTGCGCTACCTCCTTCTTTGGTTACACGGCATAACATCCAAAAAACTAATAACAAAAGTACAATGACGTTTAAATATTAACTCTTCTAACTTTTTTAGATACAAAATCGTTTAAAACATCTTGAAAGTTGACCTTTTCCAAAATATCATTTTCAATCGACATTATCACCAATGAATTTAAACGCTTCTGAGACATTGATGAACGAAGACAATTTTTGATTAGTTTTAGTTTGGAAAAGTTGCGTTCTCCCGTGGCGTTTGTAATCATCAGACTTCTATATATTTGCAATGCTGTCATTACATTCGGAAAAGTCGATTGTGCCATATTACCAAAAATGAGTTTATATGAATCCTCGGCAAGTACAATTTTATCTTTTAATGAATCATCTAATTGTAAGATGAAGTACTTGAACTGTACCATCTCGTCTGAAAACTCAGGCTCAATGTCCTCGGAATAATGTTCCCTAAACTTTGCACAAGCCTCTCTAATTTCATCGTTGGACTTTGTCAAGAAATCTGTAAGAAATCCAAACAGACAATTAATTTCCCGGGAAGCGTCTAGTCGCCGCGACAATTCTGTACACAGCGTGTCTAGTACAGGCAAATAAGTTTCAATTTTTAACTTCTCTTTTCCTCTGTGGACAACGTCTTCTGCAGATCCGTCATCGTGATGTCTTTTCCTTTTTCGCACACGCTGATTTTCATCACTGTATTGGGTATCAGTTATCTCATTTGCCTTCATCTCGTAATCGTCAAATAATTCTCGCTGTGAAAGCAAAAAATCTAAAAGCGACTTTAAAAGATCGACTGCCGTTCGAAGTTCAATAGTTGGTTTTTGTAGTGATATACTGACAACATTGATTCGATCTAGTATGGCAGTCCAGAATACTGCCATTACGGCATTTTCTTTTTTTCCAAGTCCTTTAATAGACATCTGGCCTCGTGAATTGCTTGTGATATCTGAGTCTCATCTTCAGCAATAGATTGCAAAGCTTTCTGTAAACCGTTGTAAACTCTTGAAAAAGCCTTAACCGCATCGGCCCTTGCACACCATCTTGTGTCGGATACTCTTTTCGGAACTAATGACGAGTATTGTTTAAGGTGTTTGAGCATAATTGCCCAGCGATGAGTTGACGCCGAAAAAAAGTTGTATAGTGCCTGTACAAATCCGAAGAATGAGATTGCTCCAACGCAACTCTCCGCAGCACGTACTCCAACCAAATTCAGTGAGTGCGCTGCACATGGAACGTAGTGTGCGAGGTGATTTATTTTCTTAATATGCGCCTGTAGACCATTAGGTATAACAACCATACATATTTGACGCATTATCGTAAGACTGGCCTCTCAATTTTTGTATATCAATGTTACAGTCGTTGAAAAAAATTTAAATTGTGGTGGCTAGTTCTTCCCCTTTGTGACTTTCTATGGGAATAAACGCAAGAAAACGTTCTGCTACTTCTCCATTTGACGTAACGTATCTCAGCACTACAGTCAACTGATCAGTATGAGATATATCTGGTGTTGAATCGACACTTATTGAGAAATATTTAGCTTCAATAATTTCATCAACAATGCATTTTAAAACCTTATTTCCCAATACTTCAATAAGTTCCTCGCAAATTGTTGAAGATAAATATGATTGTTTTCCCCTGCCTTCATTAACGTATTTGGCTAAATGCGAACTAAGGAACGGGTCGTACTCTGCAATTAACTCTAAAATTCCCTAACAGTTGCCGTTATGTTGAGAAGCAAGAATTTCATTATTACCACGAAATGCTAATCCACGGGATGATAAAAATTTAATCACATAGACCATTCTTTGTAAAACTTTCAACCAATATTCTCTTTCTTTGTTGAATGTAATTTCCAAAGAGGTGTCGATTCGTCCGTGAATACGTCGTCTACTAATCAGTGTCTGGACACATACTTGGTGCGTTGTATTATTCTCAAGCGATTGAATTCGGTGCGAAGCATTTTTCCAATCAGAAAATCCATTTTTAAATTGTGATTTGCTTTGAGCTTCACCAAAAACAACACATGGAAAACTGTATACTTTTCCAGTAGACGGAGAATACATGAGCCACTCTTGTTTAATTTTACCACCACTTATATGTTTCCGAAAAAACATAGATTGAGAAAAAAATCTTTTGCTATCGTCGTATTGTCGGCTTGAAACAGAAAAATCACAGTCAAAATGTTGACACTCGTTAGGGTCTCTAGTACACCAAAAATGTTGTATTTCGTCTGTAATATTAAGCCATAATCCAATGTCATTCTGGTATTCTACTCTTAGATGGAGTACGTTTTGATGTAGCAATTGGACCTCGGACTCGGCCTTACTTTCCTCTGCACCCACTAAAGTAACTGTTTCTTGATCCTGGCCAGTTTTTTCAGAACGCTCGCAAGGAATCTTTACCGGGTCAGTGCGTTCACCGCCATCGCCCATCGTGAGGCTGGCAGTACGCGGTGGACACTTAAAGGTTGATTTTCCATTGGTTGACGACGAAATCCTACTTGAAAAGGGTTTTGTGTTTTCTTCAATTGTTCATCACGCTTTTTTTGTTGCCCTTGCCGCTTTTTACGTTTTTCCGAACCACTTTGGTGTTTTTTCTTTAAGGGTACCTCCGACATTTTGTCCCTGAAAGAATAATTTACAAATAACATTTGACAGGAAAGCATTTATTTATTTAAATAAAATTAACTGAACCCAAATACTTACCTATCTAGATATTTTTATCATTACATCATTTATTATTTTTCTAACTTACTACTTAGGTAGGTACTATTAGGCGGACGGAGATAAAATGAAAACGGCACGAGATGAAATAGTAACAATTTTCATAATATCTTCACAAGAAAAACTTCACACTCGTCAAATTCTATAATATTAAATGAAATAAATACTTATGTTAAATCAAATCTGGTAATAAAAACTACGTGGTATCGTAATGTAACTTCAGTTTATTACACTCGTCGTCTCGCCGATTTTCTCGAAGCACTTGCAAACTATAAAAATATAACACTTCTTAACAAAATTCGAAAGTTTTGAAACATCGAACAGAGTAAAACTGTTTAAATTAAATCATTGTCGCAAAACTCCCAAATCGTAATTTAAGACAAAACGATATGAAATGTGTTTACGACACAATTCAAATTCTATAATATTAAATGAAATAAGTATGTTAAATAAAATCTGGTAATTAAACATACGTGGTATCGTAATGTAACTTCAGTTTATTACACTCGTCGGGTCGCCGATTTTTAGAAAATGAAATGAAGTTTGTTTATGACACATGACACAACATACGTATCGAACGAATCGGAGTCAATCGGAGACTCACCCAAATCCGGGGTCCCCAATGCTCTTTGTCATGCCAAATAGTACTGCCAACCTAAGGAAAGTGGGCATAGAATAAATAAATACATATAGCAGTAGGTGTGCATTTACAATGCATTCAGATTTGGATTACAATTGACGATATCTAGATTTTCCCTGAGATCTCTGAACTATTACCCGGTGTCTGAAGAATTAATTACTCTATAATATTTTAACCAGTGTTTTCGTACCTCGCTAGATCTTTTCTAAGCCGATCAGAACTCCGGCGCGGCATCCCGTTGCTTACTGATAGAGAATCAAACCATTGAAGCAAGTCATTTTTTTCGGGGCGCGGGGCCCCCAGCCGATGCGGGGCCCCTAGGCAGTTGCCTACTCTGCCTTAGGGATAATCCGGTACTGGATGCAGCCAGCGTGGGTCATGTGTACCAACCAGCAGCGCTGTAAGAGAGAAGAGAGAATGCCTATCACGTGATCCTGTCACCACGCGTAGCGGTGTGATCAGTGGCAACGTGTGATGGAAACACATTTTTTTGTTTTTAATTGAAAAAAAATCATCAGACTACATTTCTACATTTTTTACCACAAATACATTTACTCAGGAATCGCTGGATTAAAATCCTTCTGATACGTGTTGCTATACGTATCGGATGAAGAACCAAGCACGCGCCGTCCACTGTTGTCGTTTGGCCCGCGGCGTTCTAAAAAAAATGCCCCGATGACTTCTCCAGCCTAAACGGCACACCGAGCAGTAACTTTGAGCGGTTGTATGACTCTTCGTGGGTGATACACGGATGTTCGGTGCCCCAGAAATGATTATTTTGTTTATTCACTTAACCGCTAAGATGGAAATGAGCTTCATCGCTGCTGATAATTTTCGATGAAAAATCGTCCACCTCTTCGTTGAGATTCAGGATGGCTTGAGCGTAGGTTATACGCGTTTGGCTGTCAACAGCTAACAGCTGATGCACTGTCCAAGGGCGGATCCAGGATTTTTTCTGGGGGGGGGGCACAAGGGGCGGACGGGCAAAAAATCAACAATTACTGTTAGAATTTTTTTCTGGGTGGGGGGCACAAGGGGCGGACGGGCAAAGAAATTAAGAATTACTGTTAGAAATAAACTTGAAGAATTATACTTCAAGTTTATTTCATGGGCAACAGCAGCGACATTCTCAGCAGAACGGCTTCTCCGGGGCCGGCCAGCCTTGGGAACATCTCGTGTTGTCCGAGTCTTTTCAAGGCGAGTGGCCAAACGCCGCATTATTTGTCCAGTTGGTGTCGGACGGCCGAAATCTGCGACAAAATTCACGCTGTGCCAACACAACCGACGAATTGTTGCGCAAAAAAATGGAATCAATTATTCCGCGTTCTTGCGGAGTAAACCGATTCATGGCTTGTCGATTTGTATTCTGTGTTTGTTTACTTCACAAATTTCAAAACCGAATTGACATTGGACGCCATTTGCAAAAGTTATAGCGTTTTCCAATAGGGTGATTACTTTTGCCCCACCTTGTATACGTCGTAGATTTTTTCAATAGGTTCTTTATAATATTAATTCTAGTGCGACAACAGAATTGTGAGTAAATTAAGTTTTTCGTCTATTTGCGTAAAACAACATTATATTATTACTACTTAACAATATTTAAAATAGCGATGGGATAAATGAAGATGCTTATTTCAAACAAAACACCTCGAAACATAATAAATTAGTTCGAATGACTTTTGGTAATAACTTTGACGCACGAACTAAGCCTCTACAAAATCGTCCGAGCTTTTGAAGTTGGAAGTTGGCATAAATATACCAAACCACCCACGGTTGGCTTCGGTGTGGTAGTAGCATTACATTATTAATTATTATAAACATTTTTGGCGATAATCGTTTCTTCTATTCATGCGCGATTTTCTCGCAAACACAGCAAATCATTGAAATATGAAGTTCTAATACAAACGGGGAGTAACTCGTAGGTTTCTGCTATTTAACTCTGCACCTCCGAACCTTTTGATGATTTTTCGAATGAATATGTAAACATTATTATTTTCTGTTGTATTTTTACAATAAATATTATATCATCGTTTTGCTTTAGAAGTGTCTCTGGCAGATACCGATGACCAACAACATGCATATCGGATCTTCCGATTCCATGAACACTCGGAATTTTTTTCGGTTCCGTATCCATTTCCAGTACAGATCAATATTATTATTTTTCAAGCTTGCTTTTTTCAGACTTTCCTTTATTTCATTAGGCATTAGGCAGCTCATCTCCTTCTTCTATTTTTATGGCTGCTGCTCATCGAATGATTTGACCAACTAATGTTGCCAGTACAAAAATCTGTTTGAAAAAACTGATAATCTTTGCATTGGTAAATTTTAGTCTATGGTTTGAGTTATCCATGGAATAGTTGGAAAATGTCTTCGTCTAACGTGTCTGGGGTGTTTTGAGTTTTTTTTTTCAATAAAATTAATTTAACTTCTCCATTTGTAATTATTATGGTTAGAGAGGATACTACACCACGCCTCAATTAATATTCAATTGAATTGGATAGGTATTTGAATAAATAAAGTGCGTTCTCGACAATGACTGTTGAGTGGATGATCTCATTGTCATTTTTATTTGTTGCTGCCATAGGAATCTGCACAATTTGCAGTCTGCCTTGAATAATCATTTGTGATTCTTGACGTACATGTTATTTTAAACTAGGGTGTATATATTATTATGAAGAAGCAATTTTTTAGAGTAAAACAGTTGGCCGACCAGACCTTTTCCAGGTAAATTCTTTATCTTAAATGTCAGATAAGGACATTTCAATCGCCTTGCATATTCCAATAATACTGCTATATATACACGATAAACATACCAGAATGAAATTTATTCGATGGTGGTGTATTTATCTTGCTTTTAACCGACACGAAAGCAATATTTCAAGAAGATAAACATTTTGGTGAATCATTTATTTGTTTACATTGGCATAGCTATGCTATTTCATTAGAGTAGTATCACTATTTAAAATTACATCTTTGTAATTAAAAAAATTGATTGTCGAATGTAAGCTTTGCTTTATATTGAAATAGCTTCCCATATTCATATTCCCAATTAGTTTACGCCCTGCTTACTTTACATATTACGAAATGATCATTTCAAATTGTCTGATATTATTGCACAAAATGTAATAATTAATTCATGGCGGTTACTCACACTGCCGTGCTAACTGAATTATGTATTGGGTGTTGGATCATTTTACCCTTCCTTGTCAACATAATATGTTATTCGATGCCTATACAAGTATTTATTTTGTATCCACTCAACTGCATAAACTCAAGTTTTGTTTACTCTATCCAAAAAACCAAATTCTTTGTGTCTGACTGTAACAATCACAAAATGTTTAAATCCTATTTTTAAAATGAAATGTTCTCAGAATTTTGACTTGACTTTCAACTTTAACAATTTTTTTTCCTTTGTGACGAGAGATTTTTCCATTAATTTTTCGAAATATTTTTTTGTAAAACTCTTTAGATTCACCCTAACTACAAAAGACAACTTTTTGCATTTGGGGCGTTAGGAAATACTGCATTCAAAATTTTAATTGCATAAAATTAAAATTTTCTTTTGCATGTGAGAGACCCCATCAGTTCGCGGCCATTTGTCTTTTTTTACATTATTTTATTTCCAGAATTTCGCCAAACGAATGCTTATCTAATACACACAGATTACGTGGTAGGAAAGTAACTTCTAGCTTATCGTTATGTTATGGTAATATATCGAGAATACCACCGTAACAAAATGACAGAAATTATTGTAAATGTTCGCGAATTGGCGCGGTCGCATGCTAAAGTAAATTTTCATTTTGTGCCATTGAAATTTTAAATGCAGTATTTTCCATCGCCCCAAATGCAAAAAGTTGTCTTTTATAGTAATAAAGGTGAATCTAAAGTTTTTTTCTAAAAAATATTTGTGTTAAGCGTGTCCAGTGATTTCGAAAATTGACTATTTTTCCTTATGACCTTTTTACCATTTTTCCTTATGACATTTTCCATTTTTTAAAAAGAAAGGTAAATATTTTCTATTGATTCCGCGTGTCCAGTGATTTCGAAAATTGACTATTTTTCCTTATGACCTTTTTACCATTTTTCCTTATGACATTTTCCATTTTTTAAAAAGAAAGGTAAATATTTTCTATCGAGTCCACACTCAAAACACACTTTAAAAAATTAAAACAAATTGTACTAGGTAGATTATAGTTAGTAATGAGTAATTCAGTATCCGGAATTGAAAAATATTGCATTTGAATGGTTATTTTGTTATCTTTAAAAACGCGAAATGTCATTTCTCAAGGAACACCATGTTCATAATTACGACGGCAAACGTCTTGCGGGATTTTAATGATATAATAATGATTAATACGCATTATTTATCATTTCCGAAGATTGCAATTTGTACTTATTATTATCTATCTGACAGAAAGTGATTTTTTCTTTTAAAAATGCGTATTTCGTCATTGTAATTAACATGGCGGTCCTTGAAAAATGACATTTCGCGTTTTTAAAATTAAAAAAAACATTAAAATGCAATAATTTTTAATTCGATTACTGAATTACTTATTACTAACCATTATGTACCTAATACAATTTGTTTTAATTTTTTAAAGTGTGTTTTGAGCGTGGACTCAATAGGGAAATATTTACCAAAAGAAATATTAGGTAAAGTGTGAAGACATGTAGGTAATATTCTCTAGACATATTAAAATTAAAACATATATTAAAATGTGTATGTTTAAAGATATTCTTATAGTAACAATTAGTCTGGTACGCCTGTGTGTCATAGCACTACATGAATCCACAAAATAATCATTTATTTCAATCAGTGACCAGCTATGAATTTATTGTTTTACCAATTAATTTTAACATACATGAGTCATATTACTAACCTCTTGTTTATGATTTCCTGCATATATCTCATAGCACACACTATTATTTATAACCACTATAATGATGGAATAAAACCTTGTAAAATAATGTTTTTAGGGTAAATATTCGGAACAAACGTCAACGGTTATGTAACGGGATTGTGTGTGTTATCTTTACTTTAAAAAACAGCCTACGTTTTTGAATGGTTTGTCTGGCAAAGCAGGGTTTGTGTAGCAGGCTTGTGTATATTATCTTAATTTTAAAAGTTTTATCAAAAAAAGTGCGTTGACGTTTGTTCCGAACTGCAAACAGAGTGATTTGACAAGTGTGAAAGCAAATTTTTAATTTACGTAAATAAAATTAAAAATGTAACATTTTCAACCTCCCCCAATGCAAATAGTTGTCTTTTATGGTAATTAAGAAGAATCTAAAAGTTTTATTAAAAAAAAGTGCGTATTAACTGTTGACATTTGTTCCGAACAATTACCGTTTTTAGATATTAAAATGCTTTTCCAATTAATACGTACAAACAATAGATTATTGGAAATCAATTACCTACTTGAAATGTCAATTTTCCTCATCTTTTGGCGATTCCTTCAGTCAATGATAATTGTAATTTTGTATACAATACTTTGTAATTTCTTTGTCCTCTGTCATTTGATAATGCAACTATGAATATCTATAGTGGAATATGCTCTCAGTATCACCCTGGGAAACTCCATCATTCAGAATTGAAACATTGCTTAAAGTGCCTTTAGTCGTGGCTGGTGACCAGGTACTTCCCCACCTTCCTTTTTCCCATATCCTACCCCTCCCCAATACATTCATTCCCCAATTGGGGATGCCATAGTTTCACTGGCGCCAAACTGGTTAGGAGCGGTTGGAACTCTTGTTCGGAATTTACAAAAAAAAATTCTAAGCTAATTTTTTTTTTTTACTATCGTAAGAAATATGTCTTTTGCATTTATCATAATTTGATGAGAGATACATTTATTAGGGTTCCATGCCAACTCAGAATCAAGTCAACTCAACACCTCTTTGAAAAATCATTAAAAGCCTTGAAAAAAAATATTGAAAAATAGCCCGTAACCTATTTAACCAATTTTTTTCATCACTTTTAATGACTTTTTAAAGGAAATGTTGAGTTGATTTCATTCTGAGTTGTCCGGTCACCATTTATTACAAACCAGAAATCACGTCAGGGGATTCTCTTTGAAAATTAACAATTGATTGTTTTTTAGGGGCAACAAGAACACAGATGACAAGCATGATGAACTGCATCGGGCAGACTGCAAGGTGGAGAACCTCAGGGGGGCTGTTCAGGCTATGTACAAGAAGCTCTGCCCCTCGGGGGCGCCCGGGCCCATGCAGGTGCTGGACTCGGCCCTCCGTGACAAGAAGCTCAAGAAACTGCCCGAGTACCAGCTGGGCCAGATCATGCAGGACTCCTGCGGGTCCGAAGACAATAAACTCTTAAGGTTCATCATGCTGGAGTGTGGTGTGTATATGAATTGCTTTTTTTATTACATACTAACTTTTACCCGCGGCTTCGCTCGCGTGGTATTAAGGAGAAATTACTGTATAAAGAATTTTCCCATGGGAATGTAATGTTTTTTTTTTCTCTCCCGCTTCCCCCGTCCTGCAAACCCCTCCTCCCGAGTTCCCCTCTAAGGGTCGACCGAGATCTCGGTATCGGCATTCTCGGCCACAAATTTAATTTAACTGAGACCGTTTTAAGTAGGTACGGTATAGGATAATGGGATTTAAATCTACCGTGCGCGTCCACAATCGTCACTTTGTGTCAGTGCATGAGAGAGCTGCCGATTGTGATTGGTTGGCTGGCAACTGCTAAAAACAGAATGAACATACAAATCAACTAATCGATGTGTTTTGATGAATGTGGCAATTGATTCACGGATAAGGTGTATTATTTCGATTTAATGTGTTAACTAAGTAGGTATAATGTTTTAATGTTGCTATACTATGCAAAAATAGCGCATTTTAATTTTTTTTCTCAATTTATCTATTCTCGGTCTCGGTCTCGGCCGAGAACGAAAAACCTGTCTCGGTCGATCCTTATTTGCCTCCCCTCTCCCGCATTACATTCATTCAGTCCCGGTACATTCTGTTTTCAAACAGCTTGCGTGCCACCTATTGCAATTTTTTTATACAAATTTCATAATGCCAGACCTCACCAGTATATATATATATAGAAACCTTCGTGGACGTGCTCACAACAACTCACCAAAGTTTCATCACAATCGGATGAACGGTTAGCAATGCATAATTTCATGATGCCACAACTCACCTTTATATATAGAAACCATCGCGGGCATGCACACATAAATTTCCCAAAGTTTCATCGGAATCGGATGAACGGTTAGCAATGCTTAATTTCATGATGCCAGAACTCACTATTGTATGTAGAAACCATCGCGGGCATGCGAACATTGAATCCCCAAAGTTTCATCGCAATTGGATGAATGGTTTAGCAATACATAGGCATCTCGCATATATGTGTATATATATATATACAAACCCAGAAACACAGATTTTTAAATATATACGAGGGCGGGTCAATAAGTCTGTGACTTTTTGAACGAAACACAGTTTTTTTGGAAAAAAATTTTTTTTTTCAACTCCTTTGAGCTCTACACACTTTGTCCAACATTTCTCCAATTTTTTTATCCCTTCCAAAAAATAAGGGAATAAATTCGGTGTTTGGGTAAAATTCCTAAAAAATAAAAGTAGTTATTTTTATACTAATTTGGGGTCGGGGAATCCGAATCTGAAAGAATTAGGCGGCGGCAAGCAATATTAACTGAATTAAACGACTTTAAAAAATTTTATACACATACAGGAAAATAGCCATTTTGGAAGCATTTTGATTCCTAGAAAATCAAACTAGTTATTTTTATACTAACTATGGGCTGGGGAATCCGAATCTGAAAGAATTAGGCCGCGGCAAGCAATATTAACTGAATTACACGACTTAAAAATTTTCTATACACACGCACTTGAAAATAATCATTTCGGAAGTATTTTGACACACGTAGTACAAAGATCATAGAAAAACAAGAAATATACAAAAACATGTGCCGGCAGTGTTACCAGCTCTCAAAAACATACCTTATAAATCGACCAAGTCTTCTTCGTCCGTCGTATTAACACATTAACCTGATGAATTACGACTATCTCAACGGCGTATTCTTAAATCAAAAGTATGAAAATTCGTAGTCTTAAAAATGCGTAACCTAACCTAACCTAACGTTAGGTTTGTGTAACATGGTTTGTGCCCCTTTATACCGCCTGCTCGCGTCCCTAACCTAACCTAACCTAACGCTAGGTTTGTGTAACATGGTTTGTGCCCCTTTATACCGCCTGCTCGCGTCCCTAACCTATCCTAACCTAACGCTAGGTTTGTGTAACATGGTTTGTGCCCCTTTATACCGCCTGCTCGCGTCACGGCAAAAAAACATCCCTGTTTTCAAGTAGTTTAGCGGCTACGCTAGGTTTGTGTAACATGGTTTGTGCCCCTTTATACCGCCTGCTCGCGTCACGGCAAAAAAACATCCCTGTTTTCGAGTAGTTTAGCGGCTACGCTAGGTTTGTGTAACATGGTTTGTGCCCCTTTATACCGCCTGCTCGCGTCACGGCAAAAAAACATCCCTGTTTTCGAGTAGTTTAGCGGCTACGCTAGGTTTGTGTAACATGGTTTGTGCCCCTTTATACCGCCTGCTCGCGTCACGGCAAAAAAACATCCCTGTTTTCGAGTAGTTTAGCGGCTACGCTAGGTTTGTGTAACATGGTTTGTGCCCCTTTATACCGCCTGCTCGCATCACGGCAAAAAAACATCCCTGTTTTCAAGTAGTTTAGCGGCTACGCTAGGTTTGTGTAACATGGTTTGTGCCCCTTTATACCGCCTGTTCGCGTCACGGCAAAAAAACATCCCTGTTTTCGAGTAGTTTAGCGGCTACGCTAGGTTTGTGTAACATGGTTTGTGCCCCTTTATACCGCCTGCTCACGTCACGGCAAAAAAACATCCCTGTTTTCGAGTAGTTTAGCGGCTACGCTAGGTTTGTGTAACATGGTTTGTGCCCCTTTATACCGCCTGCTCGCGTCACGGCAAAAAAACATCCCTGTTTTCGAGTAGTTTAGCGGCTACGCTAGGTTTGTGTAACATGGTTTGTGCCCCTTTATACCGCCTGCTCGCGTCACGGCAAAAAAACATCCCTGTTTTCAAGTAGTTTAGCAGCTACGCCGGGTTTATGTAACATGGTTTGTGATACAAAAGAACGTGCCCCTTTATAACGCCTACTCGCGTCAAGGCATAAAAACTCCATAATACTAGTTGGTGTACCTTCCTAAAATATTTGAGAATCAATTATAAAAAATAAGTACTTAAAATATAAACATGTTATTTTACGTTATAAATATTACTGCTTAATGGCAACACTTAATTTTGTGTGGTAAAAACATCTATGTTATCGTGTTTTTCTATGATCTTTGTACTACATGTGTCAAAATACTTCCGGAATGATTATTTTCATGTGTGTGTGTATAGAAAATTTTTAAGTCGTGTAATTAAGTTAATATTGCTTGCCGCCGCCTAATTCTTTCAGATTCGGATTCCCCGGCCCATAGTTAGTATAAAAATAACTAGTTTGATTTTCTAGGAATCAAAATGCTTCCAAAATGGCTATTTTCCTGTATGTGTATAAAATTTTTTAAAGTCGTTTAATTCAGTTAATATTGCTTGCCGCCGCCTAATTCTTTCAGATTCGGATTCCCCGACCCCAAATTAGTATAAAAATAACTACTTTTATTTTTTAGGAATTTTACCCAAACACCGAACTTTAGCCAAAATAAGATTTGTCGAGGTCGAGTCAAATCTCTTTCCACCGAGCGATTTCTTCAGGTTTGGAAACAAGAAATAGTCACTTGGGGCTAAATGCGGAGAATAGGGCAGATGAGGGAGCAATTTGTAGCCTAATTCATGGATTTTTGCCATGGAAACTGCACATGTGTGCACCCTTGCATTGTCCTGGTGGAAAAGACTTTTTTCTTTGCCAAATGCAGTAGTTTTTTTTCAAATCCTCATTAAATCGACCCAATAAGTTGGCATAATATTCGCCATTGATTGTTTTACCCCATTTGAAGGTGGTCAATGTGGATTGTTCCGCATGCATCCCAAAAAACGGTTGTCATGACTTTATTGGCTGACAAACCCACATTGGCCTTCTTTGGCACCGATTCACCCTGAGAAACCCACTGTTTTGACTGCTGTTTGGTCTCTGGTGTGTTGTGGTGGATCCATGTTTCGTCCACGGCTACTAAACGGTGCAAAAACTCGTCCATATTGCGGTTAAACAATGCCAAACACTCCTGCGAAGTTGTCACATGATTGCGTTTGTAGTCGATTGTGAGCAAACGCGGCACCCATCTTGCAGAAAGCTTTCTCATACCCAAGTGATCACTGAGCCATGTGATGTGCCTATGGCTTCCACAATCTCTCGCACTTTCAATCTCCGATCGGCCAACACCATATTGTGAATTTTTTCAATTGTTTCGGGTGTGGAGACCACAACTGGGCGCCAGAACGTTCGGTATCTTCCGTGCTTGTACGGCCACAACGAAATTCAGTAAACCACTTTTTAACCATTGAAGTTGACAATGCAGAGTTCCCATAGCATTTATCTAGCTTAGCCTTGGTTTGAGTTTTGGTTTTTTTCCGCAAAATATAATGCTTAATGAGCACACGAAATTTACTTTTATCCATTCTCTTTTCAAATAATGCTGTAGTCTGCTGTCAATGGCTGTCAAACACAAACTAAATGACACAACTTGTTCAAATTTTGACAGGATTATAACTGACAGATGCCTGTTGACAGGAGCGGTGTTGCCATTTCAGTTAAGAGTCAGGAAATTCAAAAAGTCACAGACTTATTGACCCGCCCTCGTATATATATATGTGTAGATGCAAATGTTTGAATATATTACGATAACAGAGTTGAATTATTTATATATCCGCTGGGGTATGAACCCTTCGCATGAGCAACTTTAGTTGCGGCGACACTTGGCAACTTTTTCAAAATCCATACAAGTGAAACCTTTATTATTTTTTTACTTTTCGGACACAAAGCAGAAATTTTCTAACCTTCTTACTGTATATGCCTGATGCTTGAGGATTTAAGTGCATGAATATAATATGGATGTTGTTAATAATGTAGGTAAGATGGAGATAAAGCTGGCTCACGAAGCGGCCGACCACGAAGTCCGAGTTGAAACCCTGGTTGGCAAGGAGCTCAATAACCTGACGGAGACAGAATTTCCCAACGTTGTCAAAGCAAAGAAACAACTCACCAAACTGCTGAACGAGAAAGATGCCGCAGTTAGTCGATATCAAGTAAGTTTATATTATATTCCTTTAACCCTTAAAGTCTATTTGTTCGGCTTTCAGAACAACTCATATAGGTCTCATAGAAATCGTTATATCTCCGTTACTATCATATACGTATCGGGTATAGGAATAAGATCATAACCATATATTCTGATAGCCAGGCAGCCCTAATGGCACTGGAAAATAACCGATGTGACTCCAGACTGGTGATGGAATGCAGGACTATTCTTACAGAACTCGCTACCATCAATAAAATAACCCTGATATGGGTATCAGGATACAAGGGTATTGAGGGCAACGAGGGGACTGACAATCTAGCAAGGAAAGGGGCGAAAGCACCACTTGCGGGAATTTGGTGTGGCAGGAGCAGCTTTCCACACCAAATTACATACTGAGAGGTGAGTCAAATCCCAGCACTGGAAGGAATAGGAGAGGCCACCCGGAATGAGGCAATCCAAAGAACCCATAAACGGACCAGACCCCAGACGGACAGATACTCGCTGATACACCTAAATGCCCACGGAAACTAATCGTAAACCGTCTCCGTTAAAAAAAATAATCAATATACATATATTTAAAACTTGTGTGCTCTGGTTACGTTAGTTTTACTCAAAAAAATTATACAGTAATTGCGTGTTTTAAAATTAAATATTCGTGCTGTCAAAATTGGGATTATAATGTTCAATTTTATGGGCTATTCTTTATAATGTTAATATCTAATGCATGTTTTGGTAAACGTATCAGAAATTAATAGAAATCCATTCAAAATGTCAGTTTATTTTTAGGTTATTTTTTGGGCATTAAGCAAATTCCAAATTTTTTTATTGTATGCACGAGAAAAACAGTTTCCTTCCAAATTTATTAAATAAAATGACTTTTTGAAAATTTTGTTTCTTTTTGTTAATTTCTCTACATATAGATTAAAAAATTTTGTGGCAAGATTTTTTTCAAAAACTTTTCGTTTTAAAACAAGATAGCAATTTTTAAACGCTAATATGAAAATTTTTAAGATAATTTTATCTAGCTTCTATTTGAGGTATTTGTTTTTACGGCGTCTTCAAAAATAAGAAATATACAAGACATTTAAAATATGTTAAAAAAATTTCAAAATTCATTCACACATAAATAAAACAAGCGTGTACAATAATAACCCCTTCTAGCTGTGTAAGCAATGTATATATCTTTCTATGAACAATTTTTTTGTCATTTTTTAATTAGTAATATTTTCATTAGTAGTATTGTTTATCAATCGAATAAAATTTTCACAAGGTTTTTTTAGTACGGCTGCATGTATTTTACAAATAATGTTTGTCTATTTCAGAGTTTACAAAGGCAAAGCGAACCCAATAATGCGAAAATAGCGCAGGCCCGTGAGGAAGTGGAAGAGGCGGAGCAAAAGGCCGAACAGTGGAGGGATGCATTCGCGTCGGATATGTTCTCCCTCATCGTCAAGGAAGCTGATGTCGCCAATTTCATTCTGCAATACGTCCATCTGCAGACTGCCTACCACAAGAGCGTATTAGACACTCTGTCTGATGTTGTCAAAGAATTGCAAAGTCAAATAGGTAAGCAATACCTAATATTAGTTACATTCTCCATTGATGCGATCTTCGATACATATATAATTAAATATTATGGAATTCTACAATGTGTTTCTTTGCAATTTTTTTTATACAAATTTCATAATGCCAGAGCTTACCAGTAAATATAGAAACCCTCGCGGCCGTGCTCGCAACAAATCGCCAAAGTTTCATCACAATCAGATGAATGGTTTTAGCGACGCATAATTTCATGACACCAGCCTAGCGATTCCGTATTTTTTGTGAGATCGTTATTGGATAACGGACGTTATCTTCTGTCAGATTTGTGTGATTTTTACGTCACATATTTTAGTTTAGATCGAGTTAAACATGAATTCCTTCAAGTACGCATGATTATTTACTCGTTTAATGTACGTTGTACATAGAAAACGCAAATAACAGCCATAAAAATCACACAAATATTAAAAAAAAAACACTATCTTTCTTAACGACTGGAGTGATTTTGGTCGAAAAATGGACCACTTTTATTTTTCTGGGATTGATAGCGGTCCAAAAATGGACCACATTTTCCTACCATTCGTAAAACATTTATTGCAATTATTTAAAACATTTCCATGGCCAGCCATTTATTTTAAAACGAATCTATTGAAATGCTTTATCTATTATGGCTATAGATGTCGCAAATCCGAACTTTGTAAACTATTTCAGAACGATGTTAAAAATAAATTTTAAAATATATTTTTTCCGCCGAATTTTCGATCATCTGTTTACGGATAAAATTAAGTCCTTTTTCCATAGATATGCACCCTTCATTATCAAGTATACTACAGACAACATACAGAAATGAAAAATATTCTATGTTGGTTCGAATAAGTATCCCTCACGGCAGTTTCAATTAAAAAAACACGCAGGATTTGCGCGATTATAAGTTTTACGATTTTTTCACATTTTTTTTATAAATCCTATAAATATGAAATAAGCGGTAAAATACGGGTTAATTCATTGGCTATATAGCACTATAATAAGTTTTTATGTCTCCATGTTAAAATTCATGTTGCCAAAAAATTTAAAAAATTACCTTCTGGGAAATCTGGAGCAATCGAGACAAATGTATTTATTTCGCGTGATCCAGTGGTTAATCTCAAAAGCAGTTAAAATGCAGAAAGAAAACTTTAAACAGCTCTACTGCAAAACTACAAAAGCAAACATCCGACATTGTTCTTCGGAACCGTCAATATAATAATAAATACTAATTTCTGTTGTTGGTGCATGGATAAGTTGGCAAGTAATGTGAAATATTCCTCCGTAATGCGTATCAAAATTCAAGTTCAATGAACTTTTATTATAAATTGGAATCCTACTTATTTTTCTATAATATCAGAAAAGGGATAAAGTAGATACCAAAATTATTATTTTGAATTAATAATTCTTTTTATTTATTTTTATTTTCAACTTTATGAGTAAAACCTCAAATTGTAATGTTTAATTAACCCCTTGGAGGCCAGGCCATTTCACGAAAATTCACTAAAACAGCACCACTTTGAAATTTGAATTGAATGTTTTGTGGATTAATTTTGAGCTATCATATATTTTATTGACTGAAACACGTTCCTAGAACAATAAACTATGTACCAAAACAACATAACTTGCATTATTTACGTAAATTAATAGGTTTTACGATGTTTTAGTCGAGGAACACGCATCAATTTTGACAGCTTAAATTCGCGGCAAAAATGACATTATACGATATACGACAATAAAATATACGATAGCTCAAAATTAATCCACAAAACATTCAATTCAAAATTCAAAGTGGTGCTTTTTTAGAGAATTTTCGTGAAAGGGCCTGCCCATTGACGGGTTAAATGAAGACAATGCTAGCGAAACTCTATCGAAAATCTGGAGACAGAAAAATCAGAAAAAGATATCCACCTCTGGGACTCGAACCCAGGACCTTCTGCTTTCATGGCAACAGCTCTACCAGCTGAGCTAAGGTGTCTATATCCAATTCGGTCACTTTTAACTGTATCATACTTCGACTAAGAACTACCAACATTATCTTCATTTTCTTAACACACATATTATTGGCTGCTATCTTTATATATGATTTCAAGACTCAAACCCAAACTAAATGCTATCTAGATAGTGTCTGGATACATTTTTATCCATTTTATTTTTAATATGCAACATCTATTGACTTTTCTGCGGGTCTAGTCCCAGAGGTGCCAATATCTTTTTCTGATTTTTCTGTCTCCAGATTTTCGATTGAGTTTCGCTAGTATTTTCTTCATTTAATTAAATAATAATGCTTTATTAGAAATGATTATTATGATTAATAGAGTAAAGATACATTACTGAGACAATGTGCGTGATTTCACTGAACTATGTCCAGTGGACATACTTAGTGGCCCCTTCGTGTACATATTCTTCTATATAATGCAACATTTTTTGTTTGATTAGTAAGAATATAATGTGTCTTGCATTTTATTCAAGTAAACTAACATTTGAAGGGTAAATTTCTTATTTTGAAAGCCAATAATCCTGAGGAAAAAAATAATTACTAGCAGACCCGGCCTCACGTTGCTGTGGCTAACGAAACACAATGCCATTACCCAACCTTTATAAAATCCACACCGCCCGCTGCCTGAATTGAATATTTGAATTTCTCGGCTTTTCTCTACTATAATAAGCATGTATTATACACATAAACCTTCCTCTTGAATCACTCTATCTATTGGTGAAAACCGCATGAAAATCCGTTGCGTAGTTTAAAAGATCTACGCGCACATACATTTTGAGCGACTTCATTTTATACTATGTATTGATAATAAACACTGTCAGTTTCACAAATCCTACAATTTTTTTTGCACTAACCCCACTTGGGAGGCCCAGAGGAAAATAGTTTCGTACTAGTTCCTCAGAGAATCTTCCAATGAAATAATGGTAGAACAAGGACAGCATTCCCTTCCAACACATGTGTTCTAAAAATTGCAATCCATTTGTTAACCTTTCCTGGTCTGTAATGCGTAAATACTACACATTGCTTCTAATAACTTTTATATCTCTATAAATATTATGAATTCTGGGTTCAGATTTTAGGTATTCCTCCGTTATACATTTACACACTGAATTAAAAAATAATATTTTAAATAATTAGCAAATTTAATTCAAAATCAGAGATATTTTGTTAAATATCGGGAATAAACCACAAATACAATCAACCGTGTGCCAGTGTGGACCGTGATACGCGAAGAGTGTGCGGGGGGAGATGACACGCTATGTGATGTCTCGCTCTACTTTGCTATACGGGAACACAAGAAACAGAGACCGCCGTGTTGTGTTCCGACCGTCGACACCTACGACCGCGTAGTACCTAACATACATAGCTGTATATATGTATTGGGTAGCAGCCCAGCGCCCAGCGCCTCAGTCGTTCGCGGGCAATCCTTTGAGATGGTCTCCTCGCCCGTTTTTTGAGCAACGGACGATGGTTTTTTCATGTTTTCAGCAATTAAATTACAATTATTATCACTTGTAACACAAATTACGAAAAACAAAAGCGATTAGCTATGAATGTTCATATATTTCCGACATAAAATCGATGATTTTAACACGTGAATTGAATACACAGGACCGGAGCACGCATATTTTTTTAGCACAGTAAGGGAAAGGTTAAGATAGGATAATCTATCAAACGGACCGTCTGTTTCTACACAGAGTCAAGGGTTTTTTTAAAATAATTTTCTGCAATTTTTGATGGGTCTACTCTAGTGTGAATGTAATAAATTGATTCAGCCAAATCAAGTTATAGTATAATCGATCAATCATCTACTAGAAATGTGAAATAATGTTGTTTACGGTACATAATGTAAGATCAATGTTACAGAGGAGAATTCCCACAAACGGGTGTTTGGGGCTCCCCTGGAGGAGCACCTGCGGGTGACGGGGCAGACTGTGGCCCTGCCGGTGCAGCTGTGCGTCTGCGCCTTGCTCAATCTTGGCCTCTCTGAAGAAGGACTGTTCCGAATGGCGGGAAGTATGTATCCCTTGTTGTTACTTTAATTTCACTAACATGGATTATGGTTTTATCATACCGGTTGTTAAGTTTTCAGGTCATTTCAGTAGTAAAAACGCTCCAGATAATTAATATTCTGAATTTATTCACAACGAACATTTACATGATGACTTGCCCTTTTTTATTTCTACACTAGCTTGAGACGGCTTGGTGGTCCCAGTTCTTAGTTTTGAAGGCACTTCTTGTACCGTTTATGAAGTAGAAAGCAGAAAGTTTGATGAAATCTTATTGAATTTATAAAACAACAGATTCAAAAAACTAATACCACAAACAAAGCAAGAACTGCTTTATCATACAGCAAGTAATTAAACAGAAATGACAGCAGGGTTTAGTCAAGCTCCAAACCTAATACCTTTGAGTTTTACCCTGTAGAGGACAATGGTGGTTAACTTTTAAGCGTATTGCTTTTTTAAAGATTGGTTTTCTATATAAATTTATATTTTTAGGTTCATCCCGGTTAAAAAGATTGAAGTTGTCGCTGGACTCGGGAATGTTTGAAACACCCCTGTGCCCGGAATACAGAGATGTGCACGTGCTGGCCGGAGTTCTGAAGTCATATTTAAGAGAACTGCCCGAGCCTCTCCTTACGCGCCACCTGTACGAGCCCTTCCTCAACGCCATAACCGACAACAACTCTGAGGAGGCGCGCCTCAAGGATCTAAAGAAGGTCATCAAAGAACTGCCTAAAGCAAACTACGACAACCTGCGATACCTTATCAAGTTCTTCTCAGTCCTCAGTCAACACCAGACTGTCAACAAAATGTCACCATCCAATATTTCAATAGTGGTGGCACCCAACATCCTGTGGAGTGACAGCAGCATGGTGGACAATATGACCAAGGCGAGTACCGTTAACTGTGTGGTGGAGCTATTAGTCAAACACGCCGACCTCTTGTTTGAAGGAGAAATAAACTTCTATACAATGTACACTAGAGAAAACCTCCTGCCTGATTTATACGAATACGGATTTGCTCCTACGGATGGTCGGGGAATATGCAACCAAGGATTCAATCCTGTTAGTGACCATCCCAACGGAGAACAGAACATGAGCAAGTCGTTGAACGAGTATTCTTCATCCAGTGCTGCGCTATCGTATATGGCTCCTAGAAACAACGTTAACCTCGTGCAGAACTCCCAGACTCATTCACGCAGCAATAGTCACGACACCAGTCTCATCCTCGTTGATGGAGATATCAAGAGAACCCAGTCCAACAGTTCTCTCTCTGATCCTCCTTCCAGTCCTCCCCAAGGCAGTCCTAAACCATTCACACGGAAGAAAAATAAACCCATTGCGCCAGTACCCCCTAACTTTACCCCTCCCGACAAAAGCCACCAAAACGCCCCTAGACTTAATAATTCCACTAATGTTAAGGCGGACTTGTCACAAACCAAAGTCAGTTATAATAATAAGAATGAACCAGATAAACCCGAAAAGCCACCTCGTCCGGCACCAGTTGCACTTCCAGAAAGTTCTAAAATCGTTTCGGGAGTGCAAACAATAAATCGTTCAACTTATAAAAACAACAAATTAGGAGGCCGAATGGGCCAAAGGTTAATGAGCAGTAGAGAAAATTTGACAGATTTGTCCATAAAGGAACGTAGAAAAAGTTTCGAATTTGAACATGAAAATGTAGGAAAAGAAGCAAAACCTTTGGAGGACCTTCCTTCAGTGAGCACCGTAGAATCTATTACAGTCCATCATGGAACCGTGGGAAAACTCACGGTGTCCGAAGGCTGCCAAACTTCTTCCATATCTAAAAATCCAGTAAACATCCGGAGTGGTGTGATACCTTCTAAACAAGTGTTGCCATCGGATCACCCCGTGGCCCCGGCCAACAAACCCACTCCTGTGCCGGCTCCCCGAACCAGTTTTGTTCAACCTCTCCCTCCCGTGAAGCACGATGCCGCTACCTTCACCGAAATAGAAAGCGTTTACGATGTCCAACTGAGGCCTAGACCCAGTTTAGAGAGCATTCCCGCCTTGCCCGGTAAACCGGCAGTACCCGAAAGACCGCTAACCCTTCGACCGCAATCTTTCCGAAACTCTAACCAGAAGAATCAATCCTTGGAAATGCTGGCATCGCTGGATGCTCCGCACAACGGCGGTACGGGTGCCTTACTGGAGCGCACGCACATGTACAACGTGGAAAAGCACCATCCGGCCATCATACAAGTGGGCAACTCTCAGGACAAGCCCGTCAGTCCGACGGGTCGAGTTTCCGATTCGGGCATTCCAAGCCCCGACGAAGACAAGCCCAACATACAACGGACGCACAGCACGGGTTCCAGCACCCCGAGTGTCACCAAGCCGGAGTTGCCAAAATCCGAACACAAAACTCTCACTAGTCAAATGCGCAAGCTGTCGCAGTCCGAGGGAAACATTTTGGATGTGCCGCCCTCGCCGCGTGCCTACCATAAGCTGCCGCGGCCCCAGGAGCCCGCGCCCCCGCCACCCACCAAAGCCCCCGTGCAAGACAGCACCGACTTGTAGCGGCGTCGTTTATCCTTTAATCCTACAACCGGTTGTGCGAAACAGCTGACGCTCCATCAGCCCGTCTGATGTCCATAATATGTGATTTAAAATTCATTAACTATACTTTACATTAGGCCTACAAGTTAAAATTTAAAAGTATAAGTTTTTTATTTTGAGATTGTGATTAGAATGTGCGCATTTTGTATTGGTGCAAATATCTTATAGTTTTACTATATCGGAATGAAATATTATTTGTCTGTGATTGGCAATACATAATATTATTGGAAGTGGCAAACATTGTAAAGGTCAACTTATTATATTAGTCACTAAATAATCAAACTATAGTAAAACCCGCTTAAGGTTACCACAAACAACATTGTTTTTTCAGCGCCTTTGAAACTGAATTTGAGAAATGGCCTAATTTGGAATACACGAAAAGTTTTTTCTGTTCTCCTGTAAAACCTAATAAGAGAGTTTCACTGTGATTGTGGTCTACTAATGTGTGATTTGCTCATGGGATTACATACCAATATTCTCTTGGTAGAGAATTATTTGATAAAATGCATTGTTTAAATCTTATCCGTATGCTTCTGAAGTATGTATTCCTTTATGACCGTATTCCTTTTTAACCTTTTTACCGCATTCCCAATGTACATAGAATAACAGCGATTGTGGTACTCTTTCTGACACTCATACATGTTCTTTTAAAATCAAAACATGCACATGACGTATACTCGTAGCCCTGGACACATGGATTGTATCCATATTTATAGTATGTGAACTCAAACGAGTTAAAGTGCTTCAATTTTCAACACTTTTACTGTTGGACCTTTTTTTAGTCAATCAAGCCTGATATTTTACAAATTAAAATAATGTATTGTAAATTAATCTATTTGTTATCCAGAAACTGCTGTTTCCTGCTTACATCATTCATTTCCTGACACCGTACTCTAAACAAAGCTTTTGATACAATTAATAAAACTATTTTACTGTGTAACCAAAAAATCATAACTAAACATAATATTTGCTTTTGTAAATAAGCAAAACTTAAGCCGGGTCCATTGCTCGTCATTTGCCTTGACAGTCCCATAACAAGTCAATGTTTGTCATCAAATATTGTCAACTTTTGTTGTGTTTCGAGTTTTGTTGTGCTTCCCATGTTCGACGGAAAACATTTCCTAAACACTCCATCTCGGGTGAAGCAGGAAGGCAGGGGGGGGGATTCATTTTTTGACAGATGCCGCGCAATGCGGTCTTGTGTGGAAAATTAACGGAACGGCCTTTTGTGGTTATGTGCAATGAGCGGGCATAATCACGAGTTTAAAATATTATTTTACCTAAATATAATAATAAAAATATTTGATAATAAAATTATAATATAATATCAAATATTTATAATTATTCGGTTTTTGACGTAAATATTACGCACTCTAAATTCTTAATAGTAACTTTAGGTTGTGCAATAATCGATATTAGTTGGAAATCTTTCCGAAAATGGTCCACTTGGTATTTACGGTTTTGGTTGTAACTCCTAGAATAGTCGCCACCTCTGATAGGGCATCGTACCTCTTCAATTTATTTTTGAAATCTGGGCACTGGACGTCCCAAATGATTGGTCTCTCCCTGATTAGGGAAATGAATGCCAAAGTATTATGATTTTCCATTGCGCTCGGGACTCGGGAATGCTCAAAGCTCAAACTGCAACTGACGATTGTTCGAGAGCACCGGTCGCGGCAAGACCCAAAGTCATAAAATAATAATAACAATATATGGCTGTTTATGACATTTGCGTTTTTGTGTAAAATCATTTCAAGGGCACTGTACAAAAACATGTAACGCATCCACGTTCCCGCACGGAGAATATTCCAGGCGTTTCTCGATTTAAACCGATTAATTATATTAATATTTGTTACTATATTATAATTTTATTATGAAATATATTTATTATAATATTATATGTGAGTATAATAGTATTTTAAACTCGTGATTATTTACGCTAATTACACATAACACATAACCTCGAAAAGCCGTACGGTTTGTTCTTCCATAAATATGATCACACTGCGCGGCTCCTGTCAAAAAATGAATCCCCCCCCCCGCCTGCCTTCCCGCTTCACCCGGGATGGAGTGTTTAGGAAATGTTTTCTGTCAAACATGGGAAGCACAACAAAACTCGAAACACAACAAAAGTTGACAATATTTGATGACAAACATTGGACTTGTTGTGGGACTGTCAAGGCAAATGACGAGCTATGGACCCCGCTTTAGAATAACATTTACTGTCGTTGTTCCCAACTTTTCGATCTATCAATCTCAGTCTCCAATCAGCCAAGTAAAGCTCAATTCGCCAGTTTCAATAGTACGTGAATCGAATGGCGTTCGATATTTTGCTGCCATTTTTCACTCTGTTGACACTTTTTATAACTAATCATATTACCAAGCCAGAAGTTAATCCAGTTTGGTTCCCTTAGCTTGAAAGGAGAGTTGCGCTGGAAAGAGCGTATTTGTGCATTTGAGGAGTGTTTAGCCAAAATTTTGACTCAATAGTTGATCAGTAGGATTGGGAACAATGGCCGTTACTTATGTATAAATATATGTATATTGAAAACCATTCTTTTATAAAATGACAGTTGTAATTGATAAAAATCATTGTCGAGGCTGAGCGAATATTTTTAGTAAAAAGTTCCTGCGAAATGTTTTGATCGTATGTTGAATCATAAAAGACAAACATGTAGATAACGATGCACAAATATGTAGCTCTTTATCGTAGCTAAATGTAGATGTGAAAATTTTCCTGGTTTTATTGTGTCATTCTTTGTGGAGACCCATCCATTGTAGATAAAAATAGAATATCGGTGACTGACGGCACATTCGTAATGTGGAGATAGCGTTGCGTGAAGGTCTAAACGTGTTTAAACATTGTGAAGTCCCTTCACATCCAGTACATTGTGGGGTAATTACTACAACTAGGTAACTCTGAAATTAATCTTGGGAAATAATTATAAGATGGTAATCAATCTGATAAATCGATGGTTGTATACGTATACTGATAAGTATGGTTAAGGTCCTCCGTTCAAGGAGATACTTATAATCTACGTAATTGTGACGAAACCACAAGTACCCTGCTGATATACCACTTTTTAATGCTAGTCTCCGTACACGGCGCTATCCGAAATGTACTGAACTTGGTCATTTTTCACGTGCAGCCGTGGAGTGAACACGCTGTCATGCGATGTCATATGACTTTTTTTCCAACATCAATCCATGCCTTCTCCACTAAATCGTTTCTTACGTATTCTGGTAAAGTATAGTTATGAAAACATGCATTTTTTCCACTTCCAGAACAAATCTAACATTACTTTCATGTTCGTGATACGCGCACGAGGATCGAGTATCTTGTAAGTATCTCAGTGAACGGAGGCACTAAATCGTAGATTGACATGTCGGAAATCGAAATACTTACATTTTGGATATAGGACAATGGTTAATCATTTTTTTATGTATTTATTTACAAAAATGGAATGACTTACCTAGTTGTTACACACAAAATGCAAAGAAATCTACTTAAGCAATTTCACAAATTTTAGTGCTACAACTAGCTACGTCTAATTGCTTAATTGAAACATGAAAAAACACTTGTTGTAACCAGAGTTACCTAATTATTGAATTAAACGATACCATTTTTTGGAGACACCCATATATAAAACATATTCAAACAACATGATGATTCCAATGCGTTACGACTTTTCTGTTTGTGGCATTCATAGACGAGAAATAGAATTTTGCTTATAGGGTGTAACTCAAAAAAGCTAATTTCGAAATTATCTAGTTGAGGTAATTACCCCAAGATATTATATTATATAAAGTTAAAGATTAACCTTTAACGAGTACAAACAATTTATTAAAAGCTTTCTGAAAAATTTGTGCTTACAATAAAAATACTAACTAATATGAATGAGCAATGGGCATTTGAAAATAATTAGATTTAGCTTAGCTAGTATGTCCTAGGGGGGAGTTTTAAAGACATGTGTCAATTATTATCAAAATGATTATTTTATTTTCTTTGTATATAAATTTCTACTTGTTAATCAGCTCATCGATATTGGGCCCTTTCCTGATAAAATGTATATCGGACCGTAGGATACACGAGATTGAAATGACTTGACAAGAAACGAGCGGGCAAGCGAACATATCTACAACGTTCTAGAATAATAACACTTTACACCATATCCGTAAAGTTGATTTGAATTATCAAATATCAAACTCAAAACTATATAATATTATATTTACATTATTAAAAATTGTAACTAATGTACGAAAAGATCTCAGTGAAAATAATAATTGTAATAATAATTTTGCATTTGCATCAATAATAAGTCAAAATTGAATGGCTATAATATTATAGACTGTTAAAAGTGAAAACTTTTTTATATATATAATTTTTTTTTAAAGGTACCAACCTACCTGCATATTTTCAATTTACATAAATGTACAAGCAAATTTACACAGGCACGGCCGAAACAGAAGTGTAAGAAAATGTTATGTTAATGCCCTAAAGTCGAATTTGCATTGCGCAACCAATTGCGCACAACTTGTTTTTTTGACATTAGTTGCACTGCTGGTATGCCACAAAATTAGAATTGCACCACTGCGAAATTACTTCGCCATTAGTTGTATGCAACTAATTGAATAGTGTGAAAATATGATGCAACTGGTGTCGCGAAACAATTTCAGCTGAGCGGACTTGTGTGTTCCTTGTAACCTGAGAGTTTTAACATCGAAAATGACAAATCAATAAATTGTTAAAAAGAAGCTCACTGATTCGAAAATAGTTTGCATAGCTTTCAGGATCTTCATCTGCTAACTCGGAGATTAAACGCATTTCACCCAGACGCTTTCTTGAAAACCATCTTCGAATCTTACATCGTCTTTTCTTTATTTTGTACATCGCTGTGTGTACAACAACATTGTGCGTTGCAGAAAAAGACTTTGATGTTACCATGGTTGCTGTGATATTGAAGATTGCAAGACACTAAGGGCCTTCGCTCATGGAGAAACTGAAAAAAAAACCAGTTGCTGACGTAATCGCAATCAACCTGAACAAAATCGATATTTTTCTGATCTGATGTATCGCAGATTACTCGAAAACTTGATAGTTTGTGAGGCGCTACCGCTTTCAATTACATTGTTAAAAGGTTGCCGTGGTAGCGGCTCACAAACTGTCAAGTTTTCGAGCAATCTGCGATATGTCAGATGAGAAAAATATCGATTTGTTCAGAAGGTTGATTGCGATTACGTCGGCAACCGGTTTTGTTTTTCATAAGCAAAGGCCTTAATCTGCGCAATTTACACCAAGTTTTTGGTGTCATACAATTATTTGGAATTTGCATGCAACTAGTTGTGTAATATAAATTCGGCTTTACTGTAGAAAATTTTGTAGATGTGTACAAACTGTTTGTTTTATACTGGACTTGTGAAGAATAATGAATGGCATTGCATGAGAAAAGAATATAGGAATTTATCAAATACATAATAATAATTGTTTAATGCATTTTCTGTTATTGAAACTGTTGATTACTGTTTGGTGCCTTAAAATCCTTCATTAACAGGTATTAACACATGTTTAGCAAGTTTCAGTGTGATAGTATCTCGTGGATGTAAAACAGTCCTCCCAGTGGACATGTGATCTAATGTGAATGTATCATAATATTGTTAAAAGAAATTATAGAAAAATCTATGTTAGGTACGTATTATTATTATTTTTAATCAAATTTGCGAAATGCATTTTTAATATTCATTTAATCCCAAAGTTTAGCTGTAATTATTTTAGCTTTTATTTGTATCCTTTTCCATTTAAGTTGTACTTTTGAATTTACGCGAGTCATATCTTATTTTTAAGAAATTTTTGCTTTTAATATTATTCTTTTTCATAATAATTGTAACACATGCCCCTATGAGGAGCGCAATTATATAATATTTTTAGTTTATTTTATGTTTTGAATTGTCAAATGTTATTTTCATAGAAACAATAATTATATTTAAACTCATGACATATTATTGTAAATAATAATACAGTTGCATTTTTAACTTTTACATTAAAATATAATATGATGATATTGAAGTGTGTTTTTTCTTATGTAGTAGTTTTTTTTTAAATTTAATCTTCGTAAAACACTTTGCTATGTTAGGTTCAGAGTGGATAAACCCCTGCGAAAAATAGCCAAATTGTAATTGAATAAGGCAGGTATGGGTGCCGTCACCCCGGAAACCATTTGTTGGATAACCAAAACCTCTGCCATAGGTCACACCCCAAGTGGTTCAGGGATCAGGTTTGTCCGGATCTTGGAGGCAGATGCGCCTGCCCACCAACTGCGTGGCAGGCCGGATCGGGAGATCTTTTGACCTCTCCAACAGGACTCTCAGCAAGATTTGGACCGCAGTGGAAGGGATGAATTCATTCGTCTGTCACTTCCAGACACACTGACCCCCAGATTCCTACCCCCCCCTCATATCCTTTTCCTTCCCAGAACTTCCTCTCCTTCCTTTTCCTAAAAAGACCCTCCCCACAGCATCCCCAAAGATGACACATGCTTTGAGGGGAATTATTTTCCTCAGGGCCTCCTGTGTGGAGCTAATGTAAAAAAAAGAAGTCAATTCTATCTTCTTTGCTAATTAAAATTTATTCGAAAGCTGAAACGGACTTAGAGACAGTTGTTTCACCTGCAGAAATTCACCTGTGGTAAAGTCATTAAATGGCCATTCAGCGCCATTTTGTTTTTTTTTTTGCCAATTGAAAGGTTCCCGTTAGATGCTGATTCTAAGGACGGGTTGTTTCACAGAATTTGAACAATTCATCAATATTCTAATTTAATTTTCAAGTTCTGTAAAAGTTCTATTAAGTCCTGTAATTATATCAGTATTGTGATACAACTGGTCCATAACTCGAATAGAACTTAAAAATTATGAATTGTTCAATTTCTGTGAAACGACTGGCCCAAAGTCCCCTTCAGCTTTTGAACAAATCGTGATCTGTAGGACAAACTGTCACATTGTTAAGCTTACCAGCTTTTTACAATATGATAGAAAGCTGAAATACACTTAGAATTGGCATTTAACGGAAACCTTAACTGTCAAAAAAACAAAAGGCTGTTTGATGACAATGTTACATTTGAATTTCTGTGAAACAACTGTCCCTAAGTGTTGGGAGACATAAACTGAGTTGGCTGGGTGGAGGGGGGCCAACACAGCATCCTAGGGCATAAGGAACAGGAGTTAGCAGGGATTCTGTACTCTTACTAAATAAGACAGATGATAACTTTTTAAATAAATATTTATTTTATTCTTCCAAGACAACATTTATTAAATTCACGACCATCTAACAATGTAATAATTCCTTTTTCCTACTCTCAGAAGTGACAGCATATTGGGCAGAATGTGAACAGAATCAGATATCACTTCCAAGAAATTTGTCATTCTTTGGTGGTTGATGTGGAAGCCCCCAGCCTTGATAATGCGAATAGCATCGTCTAAAAAACCAAACAAACAGTTAACCCATAATACAGTCACCTATGTGACAGAAATAGATACACTCAATTTTTTTTTTCTTCAAACAAATTAGTGATATAGCATTGAAGAAGAAGATAATAGTAGCTAGAGCGCTAAGATTGAAAAATATGATGTTATTGACGTTGTTTGTATCTGAAAATGATATACATATTTTTTAAATTTCAACTTTTTGCATGAAGACTGTAAGAGACGTGTCCGCCCTCACATAGACTGTAGAATAGAGCGCCGGTAAGTCGCTGCCGCTGGGTCTCGTGCAATCAAAGTCCAAAATGTAGTGAATTTCCGTCGAGAGATGGTCCCGGTTTGCAGAGAGAAGGGTACCTTTTGCGTTCAGTACTAGAGTGCCTGTTTTTTCTGGGGCCGCTATTTATTCTAAAATCCTCATCCAAGTGGAGAATTCGATGCGGCCTTATTCGTTCAATCAATTATTTCGTAGGTCGTAACCTCCGCCAACATTTGCGTGACGGGCGCTATGACCTTTGGGGCTACCTTTTTATCTATGTTCTCTCTGCCGACCAAAACCATCTCTTTCTAGCATGTTTATTAATTTCAGAAACATAAAATACAAAAATATATGGGTCCCAGGCCCAACAATTTTCAGGGGATCTCAAATATAACACTTAAACTAACATTTACATTATTTCCTATCATCTAATTATGAAAGGTGGAGTTCTGCCTACCTTTAAAAATCATTTATGAAGCCAAATTATAGGCTGAACTCCTGAGAATTAAACATAAACATTACAAAGAACAATATCAAAATATAAGTTACCGACCAAAAGCTTATCCGCGTTCTTATTGGTCGGCGGGGCACCCACCCGCGGCATGGTGCAGATGGGCTCGTCGGCGGGGAGCGGAGGGTGAAATGGTACATCAGTCCAGCGTAAATAGGTAGCCCCGGCCGCTGCCGCTAATATTCAATAATGCCAGTTGAAGGGGAAGGGTGTCCGCAGAGCCACGGGAAAAAAGAAAACGAAGAAGTTCAGCAAATACTCCTTGTCTTCTTTTTCCCCGATAAGATGTCTCAAACAAAGACCTTCAGGATTCTTTCGGTCAAGGGATGCGCCGCATCCACATACTAAAAAATCTTCATACAAAAAGTTGAAATTAAAAAAAAAATCATTTTCAGCTACAACATCAGTAATGTCGTATTTTTCAATCTTAGCACTCTAGCTCACTGAAAACTAACGGATTGCCACTGCAAGACATCGAAAAATCAAAAGGCAATGGTCACAACCAAGACACCCAACATCTCTTGTTTTTCTGGGACATAAACCTTAACCATTCACTCTAGCTCACTGAAAACTAACGGATTGCCACTGCAAGACATCGAAAAATCAAAAGGCAATGGTCACAACCAAGACACCCAACATCTCTTGTTTTTCTGGGACATAAACCTTAACCACTGGCCATTGGGACCTCTTATTTTCAAGTCAATTTCATATTTCAAATTCAGAATTAACAATATTATCTTCGACTAATTTTTCCCATATTTTTGGCTGCTACCTTTTTAAATTATCACTAATTCTAATTTATTTATTTATTGAAAAATGAAACAATACAACTTTGTATAAACCACTTATATAAAGCGTAAATCCGACCGGTTTCGGAACAAACGTTCCTTCTTCAGGGAAAACTTATAATAATTTGACAGTTTCGAACAATGTTTTATTATGGTAGGGGTGGAGCCGTTGCTAGTTTGTAGATTGGGTGGGTAGGTATTAATGTATAGTGGGTGGGTAGGGGAACAAATTGTTGTTATATGCCCATAGGGGCTTTTACATAGATTATAAAATAATATTTAAGTTATCCAGTATTACACATAGGTACATAGAATTTATACCAAAAGTTATAAAAGTGAAAAAATTTGAGAATATACAAGTAGTTTTTGAAGAATATAGCGTAAAACCGTGAAATATTTTAAACAATATAATATTTGACAATAATGAATTGGTTTGTAACCTAGATAGTGTCTCGGATAAACATATCCAATTTCATTTTTTTATTATTTCATAGATTTCTTGAAAGTACAATTTTTTTGTTTTTTTTTACTACCATACTAGGCTAAAGCCCGTGTTAAGGTATGGGACACCTATTGACCATTTCTAAATGAATACTTAACCGAATAAATAAATATTCAATTTTTATTAGAATATTAACTAAAGTATGCCTCATACGTATGTCTAGTAATGTTACATTGTCATGTAAACAAGCTTATAAGTCCGAGTGGTTAATGTAGCAGTCAAAAATATGGGAAAAATTAGTTGAAGATAATATTGTTAATTCTGAATTTTTTTTTTTTTTTTAATTGAAATAATAGATAATACTTAATATAATCAACAAACAAGTCCTGCTAAGCCAATTGAATCGGCTTGTCAACAGGTGCTTATATTTTAGTGCTTATTTGAAATGTGAGATTGAAAAAATGACTTAAAAATATGAGGTCCCAATGGCTGAGTTGGTTAGTATTGTTCATCTTTGAACGTAATATTAATTATGTATTTTCTTAGGTACTATCTATACAACAATTTATTATCATATATTTTTTAACAGGCTTAGTGATTGCTACTTCATCATTTTGAGTAAGATTTTATATTTTTAAGCATTGTTATCAAATTATTTGCCATTTTGTCAGCGCACAATAATTTTGCGATTTTTGAAAGCGACACGGCGATGCCTATGCTCCCAGTTTGCTTTTCGCCGGGACGATGCCAGTGTGCCAACCTGCATATATTGCCATACAAAATAGCACCGGCCGGTAACTGGGTACAGCCTGACAGCGCGCTTATACAAATTATCAATCTTTGGCCATTCAAGGTAATTAACCTTTTCAACGCAGGAAGTTTCGACATAAGTAATCAGTCAGGCACTGTCATCAATCAATCACTTTCTATGAATATTAATGTAATCATAAAAGTGATCTATAACATTGATTATGTTGAATTACTTTGATGAAGTTATCGGCTTATCGAAATGAAGTAAAATTAAAGGTCTTACAATACTCTGAAAATGTAAAAAAATTCAAATTGTGTAAGGGAGCGAAAAAATCCATTTATAAGCAGGAAAATGAAGGGAGAATTCCACTTCTTTTTACTTATTGCATGCATTAATAATCACTATTATAAATAACTACTATCTGGAGGTCCACCTTTATTTTCCTGCTTTAAAATTGGTTTTTTCACTCTCCTGTAAAATATAATTTTTCACATTGGGGGTATTTTCTAGGGATGTGAAAAAATAATCAATTAAAAATCGATTTTTCTCCAATGAAAATCGCAACAAAATCGATTAACTAGTAATCGATTTTTTTTTACACTGTCAATTTTTTCATTCGCCCTGCTATGCTTAGTCATTAGTCCGGAATCCGGGGCGCGAACCTCTATGATGTTTATAAACAAAACATGATATTAAAGCTTTCTGTGCGTCTACGATGACATTTCTTTTGTGCTTTGAAAGCAGTTTAGTTGAAATTTCTAATGAAACTTGTCACTAGATGAAGTCGGCAGAGTCAACGAACAATTTGTAATTTGTGTTGATTATTTAAATAAACAAAAATTTTAACAAAACAAAAAAACGACTTAAAAAAATGCACTAAAAAGTAAAAAAATAATTTCATATTCTTCTACAACTTAATAATCAACTTACTTTTTCTACTGATCAATATGTAGATACGATTGTTATTTTTGGAGTCGGTGTCAGCCAAGGTACTACATACATACTTATAGGTGAGATGTGCTTGTGTCGCACGCGCGACTTGACGAGGCGAGAGACGAGAACGGGACCGCGGCGGGAGGAGAGCTGTCAAGTGAACACGCCGACTTGGCTGACACCGACTCACAAAAATAACAATCGTACCTACATATTGATGAGTAGAAAAAGTAAGTTGATTATTAAGTTGTAGAAGAATACGAAATAATTTTTTTACTTTATAGTGCATTTTTTTTGTTTTGTTAAAATTTTTGGATTTTTAGTGAATCTGAAGTACACTAACTAATTTGTCTGAATATGGGTAGACTTACTAAATGTGCTGCTCATATGAGACAGACATTACTTGACAGTTCCGGATGGCCTATAAAAGATTCGACCGAGTATCGTTAATTTGCTCCTAAGAATTGAAGAGTTCCGTTACTTTGTCATGGATCCCATAATCAGAACCAACCAAACTCTCATCAAAGTACCCTTAAAGTACATCCTTTCCAATAAAAAAAGAATCATCGAAATCGGTTGGCGTGATATTGAGTTATTCATCCATTTTTTGCATGCATACTTAATGCAAATTTAAGACTTATATGGTTTTCTCATGGATGCCATTGTCAGAACTAGACCAAATTAAAATGGGACTACACGGGAAGCACCAGCTTTCAAATAAAAAAGAATCATCAATATCGGTTCACCCAGTCAAAAGTTCTGAGGTAACAAACATAAAAAAAAATTTAAAAATACAGTCGAATTTAGAACCTCCTCCTTTTTGAAGTAGTTTAAAAAAACGTTTAATTTGGGTTGATTACTCAAAAACTTATAATTAATGTTGAATATATTTTAATTAATAAAACTGTGATAGATATTTTAGGCTAGCAGAACACTTTCGTGATTGTAAACTCGGCCACCCTGATAAATTGGCAAATAATCGAAACCGGCCATTACTTTGGATTTGTTCCTGAGGTCCTGGGAAGACCCAAAACTTATAGAGCACGCCTGATTACGGAGGCAATTGAAATCTACAAAAATCCATTTAATATTAATAGAGACGACGGAGTTAAGCTCAATAGCTCTTGGTATCCGGTAATTGATGGCTACACCAAAGCTAAATGCAAAAAACTATGTCTAAGTATGTATACAGTAATGCCAGCTCGTGGTAAACCATTTTTTGTTTTATACCTTTATATTGACTAAATTCGCTTTAACCATTGTAATTCTAATTCTAACATCTAGTAAAATCCTTTTTAATAAAAATAGAGACGACGGAGCCAAGCTCAATAGCTCTTGGTATCCGGTAATTGACGGTTACACCAAAGCTAAATGCAAAAAAACCATGTCTAAGTATATTGTAATGCCAGCTCGTGGTAAACCATTTTGTTTTTATACCTTTATATTGACTAAATTCGCTTTAACCATTGTAATTCTAATTCTAAAATTCTTACCATGATTTCTAATTTTTAGAATTCGTTAAGAGATGGAGCCACTTCCGTCAGCAATTCGCAAACGGACTTGCCCCTGGCTAGCATAAATACCACGATTTAGTGAAGTTTCTATTCCGTTCCGCGGCAATGACGCCACTGCTTATCACGGTTATTTTGTACCGATGAAAGTTGGTGCCGGTGGAGCTGGCGACACGGTGTCGCTCCGAAGTAAATAAGCACACACTTCACCACTAAAAATTACACATCTACCGGATCTGCCCTGATGATGGACACTGCAACGATGTCCGAAACGTTGGCTAAAGAAGGAGGTAGCGCAACACGGCATAACACCCCAAAAACAAATAACGAAGATATTTTAGGCGTTTATTTTAATTTGACAAATTTGGGGAAAAATCTATTATTATAACAAATTTTCAAGAAAAAATGATTATTTATTAATCGATTTTTCATGCTAAGAAAAAGAACCGATTATTTATGTAAAAGTCACAACCCTAGTATTTTCACTTGCCCGGCGATGAAATTTTTTTTATGCAGAAAAATGACTAAGGCTAAAGGAGTTAAAACAAAAACATAATATTATAATTCTTACTCTCATTGTTGAAGCATTTGGCCTTCATGGCGAGGTCGAGGACAGTTGTCCCGGGTTGCATCAATAGCGATACGTTGTTAGCCCCTTCAAATATTTGGATAACTTCGACTGCACTTAAATTCAGGAGAGATTCAATGTTTTTACTGTACAGCGCCTCCGTTGCTCTTTGGGCACTTTTCAAACCTTTCTCTGAGGAAAAAACAAAATTATTTATTTATTTTATTTATCTATTTATTTATGCTAATACATTTCCTGTTCAAATACAAAAACAAAACTCTCTTACAACACAACTACACCACCAGAACAATAACCAACAGACACTACAATGTACCTACACTACACACCACGTCAGCTCAAAGACAATTTTTCTTCCTAGCTCCTAAAATCTTTAACCTTATCCCTGAAAACTTAAAAACGTTGAGTCAACCCCATTCCTTTAAAAAACAAATAACGAAATGGATCCTTACACATGGGATACATTATAATTTTAACACCCATTCACTCTACACTCTATCGATTTAATCACTTTTCAGACAAAACATAATATATCTCTATTTTCTAAATTAGCGGCATGTATGTACAAGATTATTTAGTATGATCTATATCTAACAACTCCTCAAATTTCTCATTTTATAATAATTCTCTAACTTCTCCATCTTCTTCTTGTAACCCAATCTAACTATAAGTATATCATTTTCTTACTATAGAAGATCTGTGTGCATAGTATTAAGAGCAGGCAAAACATAAAATATCTTTATTTACTATCTAAGCAGCATTATATGTATAAGACTGATTACTGTGAACTATATATATATCAATAATTCCTTAATTTACCAAAAATAACTTATCTTTTCCAATAATTCTTTAACTTCTTCACCTTATTCTTGTAATCCAATATAACTACATAAACTCTCTTATTGTAGGAGAATGTGTTGATAGTATCAATTAGTGAAAAATTTCAATCTATACTAACTAAAATCCGCAAACTGTAAACTTCACTCGCCATAACACAGGGTCATCCCTAGCATGGAGGGTGAAATATCACAAAAAACTATATGTACTCTCGATAATTCATGTATTAAATAAATAAAATAAATAAATAAATATAAAGTGTGTTTACATTAGGTTTTTCAATGCCTATCTCACTAGTACATACCTGTGTCGAGACAGGCATAGAGGTACATAAATGAACATTATGGTTAAAAGAATATTTAAAGTTTTTTTTTTTTTCAATTATTTCTGGCTTTCACGCTTCAAGGGTGTTCTAGGCCATCATTAAAATTACAGAGAAAGGAAAGGTGAATTTTTGGGAATTTCACAATTTGGGAGGCGGGAGTGGGTACCACCACCCTGGGAACTTTTATTGGATAACCAACACCTCTGCCATAGGTCACCCCAAGTGGTTCGCTACGTTTGGTGATTTAGCAGGGGTGCCTGGGTTCATGGGGTGAGGTTTGTCTAGGTCTTGGAGGCGGATGACCAGGACACACTGAACCCCAGATTCCTACCCACCCCTTAAACCCTTTTCCTTTCTAGAACTCTCCTCTCCTTCCTTTCCTTAAAAAAACCCTCTACACAGCATCCCCAAAGATGACATAGGCCCTGAGGGAAATTATTTTCCTCAGGGCCTCCTGTGTGGAACTAATGTAAAATATATATATATATATATATGTTCATTTTATTTAAACGTGCAAATTTCAGAATTATATGGAAGATTGGAGTAGAGTTCAGACTTAGAAGAGATGAGATGTTGAATGGAGGGGAGGCAGTTTTATAAAACGCTTGATAGAAGAGAGGGTATTTATTTAGAGGGACAACCAAAAAATATGTGATCTAAAGTTCCCACATCTAGACCACAGAACATACAATCTAAAATTAAATTAAATTAAATTATTATTTTAAAGTCAAGCACGAGAATTTTAAAAAGGTGAGAAGGAACGGAACAATGTCCGATTCTCATTCGAATAAGTAAGGAAATTTCTTTTTTGGAAAAATGGGGGAATTTTTGAAACCACGGTTTTGATAGGATAGTCCTTTGTATTTAGGTGTAGTGGGCACCCTTTTATTGACTAGCAATGTTCCAATACTCTGTCCAAATATTGCGGGATCTATCTTTGATGATGAAAAAAATATCTGAGAGGGGAATATGGTTTTCGAGGGTAACGGTAGGGTTAGACACTCCTTGTTTTGCCAAAGGAATCGGCAATATCGTTACCCACCAATATGTCCAGGAATCCAAATCAGAGTGTCAGTTTTTCCAGAGCTTTGAATGGAGGTTATCAGTACTCGAATAAGACGTACAAAGTGATTATCAGGATGAAGAAGAGGGCTGGATTTAAGTTTTTGGAGAAACTGAGAGAGTCGGAGAGAATAAGAGAATGTTCAAAATTATTTTTTATTATACTTTGGGAGATTCAATTATTGCAATGCACTCAGCAGAAAATATTGAAAATTGGTTTGAAATTCAATAAAATATTCTTTCATTAGAATTATTGTGGTAAACGTTAATACCTATAACACAGTTGGGAGAGTCGGGAGATTTGGAGCCAACAGTAAATAAAAGAGAAGAGTTGGGCCATTTAGAAGAAATAATGTCATTGAACATATTATTGACAGTACGGGCTGGGAGATTGGAATAACTTTTAAGGATGAGAAGGTTAAATACATATTAAATTTGAATACAATTAAAAAAGGAAGATGATTGAAAGTGTGGATAAAATACCATAGATTTATCTTATAAATGTAGGAAAAGATAAAGTAAAGCAGTAAATCCTGTCAAATCTATTTTGGAGTTAGATTATACAGAATTCTATTATTTTAATAATTTACCTTGTAGGCTGATAATAAAATTACCAAAGAAAAATAGGGCATTTAATTTTCGGAGGGCTTATTAATGAGTTTGGTAGCAAAGCGGTAAAAGCTTTGAATTATAAAGCCCGGGGTTTCAGGCTGAAAGTACAAATAAAAATGATTTTATTGATTTAGATTTTTGATATGTGTAATATATGGATCGTCCAGTTAATTAGTCAGATATCTCATAAAAATCGAAATTGGAGATGAGTATGCCGCTATATGCAAAAGTATACCCTTATCTGGTACTCAGATTACTCATAAACACCACCAAATCAATTATAATGCAGAAAAACGTGTAGTGAATCAAACAAAATGTTGATGTTTTCTGGGTCATCACAAATACAAATATAATTTATTTAGTTTCACCGTCGTACCTCAAGGTATTATCGACACAACACAAATAGTATAAAACGATCTTGAGATGGTCAAAACATCTTCTTTTAGTTCATAAACAAATATATATGAACACGAACAACCAACAAACAGTGTTGCCAACTCGGAATCTTTGTTCCCGCTAAATCGTGACGGATCAACGGTCAGAAATCCGTCAGATACACAAATTTTCGTCCATTCTGGGGGGGGGGGGGGGGGGGCTAGAGAATTTCAGGGATCAAAATTTCTCCATAAATCCATAATTATAGGCGATTTTATGTAATTTGTCACTTTTTCGAATCCGCCAGAAAATCTGTCATACTGTAAATTCCGTTATACACAAAATTTTCCTGTTTCGGGACACTCCAATCCGCCAGATATGACGGGAAATCCGTTAAGTTGGCAACACTGCCAACAAAATGCTTTCCATATAATCAAAAATATTCTTGTTTTTCACAAACAAATGCACTTTTTTTTTTTTTTTTTAATGCACTTTAATTCAGTCTTGCCATTGTTCCATTTTCAAATGTTTTTCCAGCAAGGTGATGTGGTTAGAGAGAGTAGGTACTGGATAAATGACAATCCCAGTAGGAAGTATGCATATTATCATTTCAAAACCAAACACAATGTTTTAAAGCATATTATCGTTAGATAAACAATAGAAAATTTACCTCCATGAACGAGAATGGTCATTTGCTCTGCCAGCTTCACTTGTGGTATTCTCTTCTCGGGGTTTTGTTCGTGTAGGGTCATGATGTGTTTTATTTCTCCGAGGGAAAGGAAAGTGAAATATTTCAGGAGTTTCTCAGCTTCCGAGTCAATGGTTCGTAGAAAGAATTGGTACAGAGCAAAAGGTGAAGTTCTGGATTCATCTAACCATATTGCATTCCCGGCAGACTTGCCAAATTTGTTCCCTTCTTCAGAGGTTATTAGAGGTAATGTGATTCCTTGAAAGCAAAATTTATATATTATTAAATTATTATGTCAATACTTTTTTTTTTATTATTTAAGGCAATTCATCCTAAAAAGAGTGCTATGTGCTTATTATGTACCTACTATTTATTATTAAACATTATAAAAAAGACTCACTTTTTATTTTTTTTAATCAATAATGATCCTTTTCCACTCACTTTTTAATTTTTTTAATCAATAATGACCTTCTAAATTGTTATAGTTAGCTATAAAAGTTAAAATAATTTTCCCCGAAATTGAACTAGATCTGTGGTTGTCTGTGTGACGTCACCGGTTTCAAAAAGCCTTAGTTTTATTACACCAGGCACTGTATTTTGTACAGCGGCGTCGACAGTCCAGGCGTTTTTTATTCGCAAAACCGCTTTTAATATTGAAGAACACTAGGTGAAATGTCAGTATCTCATCACTACTGTTATTGGTACCTAAGTTTTTTTTAATGCTTCTAGTTTTAACCTCCTCAGGGGTGTTCTAGGCATGAGCCTAAAAAGCCCTGGACAGAGCATTAGTGCGATTTTGTATGAATGGCGTTGAAGCCAAATCTAGGGTGAGGGGAAATTGTCTGGCAGCCATCTTGTATAACAACTTTTGAAATGATTTGTAATATAAGCGGTATATAATGAACTATTTTAATTTTATTTTTGTAATGTCAATGCAATTAACTTATGATTTTTTAGGCATTTGATGAGACAGGGAATGGGATATATCATTAAAAAATTTAAGCTGGTTTTGACATTTTTCATAGATCTTCCCCCTCACCCCGTGGCTTAAATTTTTTGTCGAATAGTTCCATCCAGGGCTTATTATGCCATGAGGTAACTGATTTGAAACATGAAACAATATCATTACATAGTATAAAATGAAGTCGCTCAAAATGTATGTGCGCGTTAATCTTTTAAACTACGCAACGGATTTTCATACGGTTTTCACCAATAGATAGGGTGATTGAAAAGGAATGTTTATTATGTATGATACATATAAATTATATTAGAGAAAAGCCGAGAAATTTAAAGAAAACATATTTTTGTGTGATTTAAAACGGCTGGCGGGCCGTACTATAGTCACTTTTGAAATTCGTTCTACGGAAGAAATTGGAAAATAGATGTCCTAGAGTAAGTAGGTATTTGATTTCAATTATTTTATTTGATAAAGTCGCTCAAAATGTATGTGCGCATAGATCTTTTAAACTACGCAACGGATATTCATGCGGTTTTCACCAATAGATAGAGTGATTCAAGAGGAAGGTTTATATGTATAAAAACATGCTTATTATAGTAGAGAAAAGTCGAGAAATTCAAATATTCAATTCAGGCAGCGGGCAGCAGGCAGCTGGCAAGCGGGTGGTGTGGATTTTATAAAGGTTGGGTAATGGCGTTGTATTTCATTAGCCACAGCAACGTGTGGCCGGGTCTGCTAGTTATGTATAGTTAAAAAAATATTAGGTATTGTACTCTGTTGATTGTTCATATAGTTTCAGCATCTTCCAATAGATGTCGATAGCTTAGTTTATAATACAAAGTTCTGCTATATCCCAACAGATGGCAGTTGAGTAGGATATCAGAAGAGAACCATCTATCACCGTTCATGTCTTAGGCACAAACGGTTACAATGACAGCCAAAGGATTCAGGGAGATGGGGGTTGCTCCTACAGTCCGCCCACGGCAGCAACCGAACCATTTAGAGCCTAGCCTAGTAAGGACGTTTGTTCAGTTTAATATTCATTGTAAATATTTTTGATAACTAAATAAACCACTCGAATCTATAACTTATTCGGAAGATACCCAACATACAATACACAATACAATTAAGTTGTGCTATAACTGGAAATTAAGAGACATAACAGATACTTACCATACACAGGTTTATCTTCAACTCTACTAATTAAATCATGGCCGGATAAAATATTACCCATTTGATCGCTCCCTCCAATCTAGAAACATAAACACATAAAATAAAACTGTTAACTTTATAATCTTTAATAATAAATGAATTAGGTAAATCAACATTATGCATTGTTACCTGAAAACAACAATTATGATTCTTGAATAAATACAGCCAATCGTATGCTTGGAATATCTGGTAAGTAAATTCGGTGAAGCTCATTCCTATTGCTGAGTTGATTCTATTCTGTACCGATTGTTTTAGAAGCATTGTGCCCATTCGGAAATTCCTCCCGACTTTGCTCACAAAATCTATTGAGCTCATGTTCTTATACCAATCTTCATTGTTAAGTATTCTGAAATGTAAAAAAGTAGTTTATTTAAAACATTTAAGTGAATGAAAACTTTTTACATACTTTAAGGTTGCTATTTATTAACCCATTCCATTCGAGCTGCCATAATTTAGGTGGCTATGTTGGAAGGACTTCCCTCCGAGCCGCCATAATTTAGGGCTGCCGAAAGCATGTTTATTTTTACGTAAAAAGTAGTAGGTATCTTACGGTTTTTTTGAGTATGGTAAAATCATTCATCAATAAAGCAGGACAAGTTAACACCCAAACTAATTCAGTTGCTGTGGTCAGTTTCAGTCAAAATAATAAAAATAATGGGTTAATATCGTCATTCGACGTTCAATACCGTGTAAGCGACATGAAATAAATAGTTCAGATGATGGAGAAAAAATATTATGCGGTAAATTATCAGGCACAATAGCTCCTCTTTTCTGATAAGGTATACAAGACGAAAAACGATCTTTAATTTAATATTTAGTAAAATATATTTGCGTAATTGTAACTCATATTTTTTTATTACAATAATTATTTGGCATTCTGTGGATGAACACATACAGAGGAAATGATAAGGAAATTAATGCATCAACCCTTCACTTTTGAAAAATTTATACATCTGGGATGCATTCTGAAAAACAATATTTTTTTATCAACCAGGTTTAATTTTTTTTTTTTTTTTACATGAGTTCCACACAGGAGGCCCTGAGGAAAATAATTTCCCTGAGGGCCTATGTCATCTTTGGGGATGCTGTGTGGAGGGTTTTTTAGGGAAAGGAAGGAGAGGAGGGTTCTGGGAAGGAAAAGGGTTTAAGGGGTGGGTAGGAATCTGGGGTTCAGTGTGTTCTGGTCATCAGACCTAAACACACCTCGTCCCATGAACCCGGGCACCCCTGCTAAATCACCAAACGTAGCGAACCACTTGGGGTGACCTATGGCAGAGGTGTTGATTATCCAATAAAGGTTCCCGGGGCGGCGGTACCCATTCCCGCCTCCCAAATTGTAATATTAATAAACGGTAGTGATGTCAAAACTATGTTACTGTTTTCTTATTTCATTGTCAATGTCACATAACAATGAGTCGTACTAATAAAGTTAACAACACAATAACAAAAAATCATAGCTTACAGCACTGGTCCCAGTTCTTTATCAGACTTCCACAGATATTTGGAATGGTTTGCAAATATCTTTTCGATATTGCCACGGATTCCAGAGAGATTTTCTACCACGGATGATTCGAGTAGCTGAGCTCTCTCTGTAGTCCGACCACTTGGGTCTCCTATTTGTCCTGTGGCCCCCCCTATCTGTAAAATTAAACATTTATTTTATAAATGTATACAGGAAAATCATTTTAGGGACCCTTGATTTTGCAGTGGAGTAGGTACTGGATGCATAAAAAATAATTTAACCCGTCTAATCACAGGAGACCCAAGTTGTCCCAAAACATCATATGCCGTTATAATAACAGGAGACCCAGATTGTCCCAGAGCGACAGTGCATTATTAAAAGTTAGATATCTCTCTTCCTGTTATGCGAATATTTGTGATTTCTTTTATGTTAGAAGCGGGATGAAATAATGCTTCTCATTGTCTTAGAATTAAATGAGCTAGGTTTTTCAGATATTTTACAAACCCGATCAAAAGTGACGGTTTAATTTTTCGCCAATTTGTGACGTATCACACATTTAATTTTAAAATAAAATTGTATGAAAGTGATAAAAAGTGAGGTGACAGTTTTATTTCAAATTTTATTTAGAAAAGGAGTCTGTATTTTAAATTTTAAGTTTATTCTTTTTTAATTACTTTAATTAGAATATTCGCAGGTATGCATTTTTTAGCCAATTTCAATTTCCAATATTAAAATTTTAATATTTAGAAACAAAAATGTTGATTTCTAATAAACAAACCGTAAAGTTTATTTTATCTATATTTTAGAACAATTTTTGTTTTTGCAAAAGCGTTAAAAAAAACCAATAAATAGGAACATTTAAAATGCATGGGAAGAACCAGGAATTTTGCGCGCAAACCTTGATAGGCAAAATTTGACAGAAAATTATTTTCTTATTATTCGAAGGATTAATAATAATTTAGTTTTTGTTAGGAAGCTGAAGGATGAAACAAAAAACACAACGAATTGAATCGCAAGTCTAAATTTAAACGGGGTAAGAGGGGAATGCAGGCGGGTATTCCAAACTAGCTTGAAAACTGTCGGTGGTCACAAATACTTTCAAAGGTGTCCTTTTTAAAATGAGTTTATTTTTCTCTCAATTTATACATTCTTTTTTAGATTTTTTTTTGTACTGAATAATATCAATTAAAAATGTGGAAAAACAATGTGGTGACTTTCTCAAGGTTCATAGAAAATGTATTTAACAAGGTTAGCTCGTGGAGGGGGTAGAGAGGTAATTTCCACTGGGAGATTTGAATGTACTGCAGTACAAGTAGCATCATGCGACTCTGAATACACTTGGAAATTATTTATTTATATGTTTCCCTCAGAGCCTAAGTCATCTTTGGGGATGCTGTGTGGAGGGTAGTTTTGAGATGATGTTGTAAATATGGGTCTCAATAAAGAGTTGTAGAAATGACCCATTCTCAAGAGATAATCTTAATATATATTTAACTATATAACCCACGCATGTGCCGCGCCTTAGAGGGTTCCCATTAATTCCATAATATTGTATATATCAAATGTAAAATTTGGGAAAAATAAAGGAAATAAAAAAAAATATAAAAAAAGTCAACCAAGTATAAATGTTGAGCATTGGCAAAGTTTTTTTTTTTACCAAACACTACTGTTACTGTTAAAAAAAACAATTTTAACGGCTTTAATTCGATTCGTACGTACAAATATAAGAATGAGAAAATTAACTTAGGGGTCGTCCATTAATCACGTGATGTTTTTTAGCAACTTTTTAACTCCTCCCCCCCCCCCGTGGTGATATGTGGTGAGGTTTTAGACTAACCCCCCCCCCCAAAAATCACGTGTATTTTTTTAGTACAAAGTATTTTGAAATTTTCAGAATATTATCACGAAAAATATTTACGCGTGATATCTCATTATATCCCCCCCCTGGTGATATTTCGTGATTTTTTCCGACCCCCCCCCCCCCCCTTTCGAGCCTCACGTGATTAATGGACAACCCCTTAGATATTTTATTTTATTTATTTATAAAGAAACAAACAATACATTGATTACAGTGGTGAGAAAATTTACAGATATTAAGTAATATTTCATGGTGGGTATCTATGATATGTTTCTCTGTATTGTCTTATTTATGGTATGTATATTTAATAATTCCCGGTGAAGTGCGTAGTAGGTAGGTGTGTGTGTATGTGTGAGTATGTTTGTAGATGTGAGAAGTGGTGATGTGTGAAGGGATATGTATGCACATTGAGCTGTTTATGTTATTGACATGATGCTCTTTTTAACTTTGGGCAGTGAATCGGAGAAAATGTCGATGTTAGAGTTCAGGCAAAGATTATTGAACGTTTGAAGAGCACGGATTGGCGAATTAGTTGCTGCATTTAATTAATTAATTAAGCATGTGGAATAGTTTTGTATGCCGTGTATGTCTTAAGGGTATGTTAAAATTAATTAGGGAAAGAAGTTCGGCATAGTCAATGTTATTATTTAGTATTCTGTGTATAAATGTTAAATCACCTATTGCTCGCCTTTGTTGCAAAGTTTGAAATGTGCATTATATTAGATATACCAAAACATAATATTATATACCTAGTGAACAGTGAAAGAGAGCATTCCTTTCAGACTCGAGGACAACTGAACTTCGAGGTACATCACAAGGTTGTGAGCAGCCTGATGAGTTTTTTCCGAAAAGTGCCCATATGAGCGAACCTTGTTAAATACATTTTCTAGGAACTTTGGACTATTCGTATTTTTAAGTAATTACAGTAGGTATAGTTAGATAATTTTGAGGTTTAGGATAAAACTGACATGTTCAATTAGAAATTACATCCAGAAGAAACTCTGTTCCTCATTCAAGAGTTCTTGCTGCTTCGATAGTTAAATTGTCAGCTGAAAGACTCACCAATGCTATAACTTTGTGTCCCCCTCTTTGCCAATGTAAAAGGTTGACGAGAACTAGGAGATTTCCCACATGAAGACTGTTTGCGGTTGGATCAAAACCAGCATAGGCGCATTGTGGAGCCTTATTCAAAAGATCCGTGATATCTTTTCTGCAAAAAATTCAAATTATTGACAACACACAACAAACGCATAAACCAGCAAGACATTAAAGACAAGTACATTATAATTGCACAAATCAATAAATATCGAATAAAATTATAAGAACGCCATTGAAAACAAAATTCTTTACATTTCTTCTTGAGGAAACACTTCTTGGATCAAACCTCTCTCACGAAGTCTTAAAACATTTCTACTTGAATGCCAGCGGTGAAATGGTTTACCACATAACCTCAATGTGCGAAATAGTGCCATGGCAATATTTTTACTCTTAAAAAAGTAAATAACTTATTTTCAATCTTATTTAAACAGTAGACCTCATACACATCCAATTTTTTTAGAATACGAAAGATATATTTTTATTCAACAAAAAATATTTAACGGCTGTCAATTAGAAAAATTCATAACAAACTCAAACTGTCAAAGATTTCCAGTTTTCTATGGAAAAAAACCATAGAAAATCGCTATTGATTCATTGAGTAAAATATTGTTGTTATCACAATCACTTTTCTTCCAAGAGTTCCCAAAAAAGTCTTCAGTTTACCTTAGTTTTTACAAACTTATCTGCGCAAATAGGGGTGTCGCTACTGTAGACCAAAATTATTTTAATTTATTCCTCTTTTGACCGCCCGCACAAATATACTTACTTTTATTTACGTCTTCCCCATGGTCATCCCTACGAACAAGAGGCAAAAAAGCCCAAATTTATCTATTTTCCAAACTCACACTTTCCAAATCCGACACTAAACTACGCTGCACGACCAATGTCTCAATGCATGTAACCTAACCTAACCCTCCCCTCACGGTGGTAGAAAATCCTACGAGCTTCAGCTCTGCGAAATCTGCACACATTTAGAAATTGGTCATTTTTAGTTTACATTTATTACTTATGTAAATCGTTTTTTGACATTGGGCACACATAAAAAGTCCAATAATTCGGCAGCTTAAATAAACCACTCACTTCCATAAGGTAGTGTAAGCAACTTCCTGCATCGCATCGGCTAGGGGCCCCGCACCCGGATAAATTAATTCTTCAGATACAGGGTAATTCAAAGATCTCAAGGAAAATTTAGACATCGTCAATGCTGATCGAAATCTGAATACATTATAAATGCACACTTCTACAAGCAGGGCCGTATTATCCATAAGGTAGTGAAGGTAGGGGCCCCCGACATATTTAATCTGGCCCTGATTTCCGCAGACCACCGGCTGCTACTGGCAACTGCACATCCAGGTACAGCGAGCGAAACTGTGTACCCCTATCACTACCGCACCCCTTGGCAAGTTATCAACACACACATACAATTTTTTTCCCCAATTTTGTGACAAGACATGTTGTTCTGTTGCGTTCGATTAATACATATTATTCAACACAAATGTATTGCTGAGAAACATAATAAATATGAACTCTACGTTTAGTATATTATTTACAGAGATATTGAAATAATTATTCTCGAATTGTAATATTATGTAAAAACTTCCTACTTCTTCTGGCGCTAATCTTAATTGTAAATATGTGTGTTAATAAGTCACCAGTTTTAGGTTAGAATCTATATGTCTTAGTCATAAGTCACTAGCTATAAGTCTTAGATGTAAGTCACTAGCTATAAGTCTTAGATGTAAGTCACTAGTTATAATTGTAAATCTTAGTTGTAAGCCAGTAATATAAGCAGCTATAAGTCTTAGATGTAAGTCACTAGTTGTAATTGTAAATCTTAGTTTTAAGCCAGTAATATTAATTCTTTTATATATTATTTGTACAGCGCCCTTGAGGTGATTTTCCACGAAAACGGCGCTATATAAATTAGCCGATTATTATTATTATTCATGTCCAATAATTTTGATTAAATGTTGAACTATCATTTTTGCAGCATTCCAACCAATTTTAAGAAATACAACCATAGCCGCACTCCATTAATTAAATCATTCCATGTTCCAACTTCCTGATCACTGACACAAATTTTTCAGTGCGCCAACTGGTTAATGTCTGTATTTTGTATTATAAATAATTTTATATTATATATAATCAGAATCGGTTTTCATTGTCCATATGAATATTTCTTTTAAGCCGTAATATTTTTCACCGAAGTTCCTTATTGAAAGCGTTGGCGTTTGCAGTTATATCCAGTAAAAAGGATCTTGTCAAAAGATATATAATAAATAAATTAAATCCACATCTTATATTATTATGCAACTACTTCGCCTTTCTTTATTATCATAATAGGAGAAACAGCAGTAAAATAACCAGGCTTATACAATTTAAAAATCATATTTGATAAACAAAACGAAAATATTTTTACACATCTGAGAATCAATGATTCTTTTGTAAGATCAAGATTTAAAAAAAAAAACAAAAAGATGTACACAATAATTTTTTTACTTGGATCTTTACAAGAATTATGAATATAAAAATGAGAGTTATTCCTTTTAATTATAATATTATTACATCATAAAGAATGTTATATAAAATTATGAAATTCCGCTTCATACATAATAATCAATAGTGGTGCAAAGGTTAAACAATAAGATATTAAGTATAAAAATAGATATTCAAATATATAGCTTTTATAAAATATGTCTTTAAATCCATTGAATTGTAACACCAACTTCAAAGAATTATTCTAGATATTATTAACTTTTACAACGCCGACTTCCTCCCATCATGCAGTAAGTTTTGACACAATGTATGTTTTTAATGATACTTCATGGATCACATATACGCAACACCTGCAAACGGAGATAGCCGCCGATGGCTCAAATATGTGACAGTCACGTAGGTAAGGTTAAGTTGTTCAAAGTGAATAATTACATTGAATATGAATGTTTTGATTTAATTCAAAGGAGTAATATTCTTATATTTATGTGGAAACAACACATTATGCTAAAATAACAACCCAAACTTAAAATAAAATCGAGGATAAAATAATTTTGTGGTATGTATTTTTATCAAAGGGGAAGTTTTTCATTGTTTTTCAGGTCTAAAATTAATCATGTTTGTTCGATGCAAAAATATCATAAGGCAATCATCTCAATAGATAATAAATTGATACATTCAAATCATCGACAAAACTTAAGTTTAATTTAAGACGAGATTCAAAGAAAAGCAAAAAAAAAGTGATAAAAACCAAAGCAATTGATTTTCCACACAAGTAAATATGAAGTTTCCTGAATGTTTGTGAGTAATTAAATATATATTTTAGAATTTAACAAGATACCTACTATCATAATAATATTAAAAAGATTCTGGAAATATGTTGTTTTGAAAAAATATTCAAACATATGTGGTTCGGAATAACAAAACAATAATACATGGCATCAGTATAATATTACAATATTCCATGAAACTAAAATTCCATAGACATAGCATTAGTGGGATTTTGTATGAGTGACATTGAAGCCAAATCTAGGGTGAAGGGAGATTGCCCGGCAGCCATCTTATATCACAAACTTTCGAAATAATTTGTATGCAAAGTGTAATAAAATGAACTATTGTTAATGCAATTATAATGGCTTGTTTTTTTGGTATTTAATGAGATAGGGAATGGTACATATCATAAAATCAAGTATAGTCTGTCAAATAAGAGTAGAAAATATAAAAAATTGAATTACAAAATTTGTAGGCTGGCAACACCAATTTAACTGTCAAATATTCTTTTAAATTGCAATGACACTGAATGTATAGAACACAGTAAACCACATTTAAAAAAAAACATTTTTTGTTCCCGACATAAATTTGATTAAGGTGTTTTATAAAGCGATTTGCTTTAATTTAATTTAACACAAATTTGAATTTAACAATAGATAGAAAGGAAGAATCACTAATGGTGAGTATAGTTACAAACCAACCCAAAACCAAAAACCCCGGCAATGCGAGGTACTAAAGCTAATATTAAATAAATGTGAGCGATTTCTAAACTGTGCTTTATATTTTATTACATTATCATTATGTCAACACAAAATTGCAAAGGTATAATAATAATATACCTATTCGCAGTTCTAATTTTGAGGTCAGTGGGTATCTACATTGCGATGTAAATGTATTTTTTTCACTTTTATGCCTTATTAATTTTTTATAAAAATGTAGGTTACACAGCTTTGCTTTAACACCATGAGCTATATTTTAGTATTGACATTTGAACAACAGTGGTGCCCTCCTATGTTTTCTACTCTTATTTGACAAACTGTAGGTAAAGGCATTTTTCATACATCTTCCCTCTCACCCCGTGGCTTCTTACTATGCTCGAATAGGGCCTTTTGGGTTCTTGCAATATTCATGTACTAATTAGTTGTTACTTTTAATCTTCGAGGGTGACATTCTTGAAGAGATAAGACATGGATTCCTTGTTGTGGATGCGACGGATAGCTTCGCTGAGAAGAATAGATATGTCCACGGTTTTGATCTTGTGGCATTGCATTTTCTGCAGTTCATGGGGGACGGTGTTGGTGACCACCACTTCATCGATGGCCGAGTCCTCGATGAGGCGTGGCGCGTCGGAGGACAGAAGGCCGTGCGTCGCAAGCACGTAGATCTTGTAGGCGCCTCTCTCCTTCAGCACCTCGGCGGCAGCCACGAAGGACTGCACATCATCGATAAGGTCATCCTGTAATGAGAATTAATTTTAATATTGTGGAAAAAGTGGCAAACAGGCGAGAAAGAAAGGGTTGTAAAGTGTAATGAATGTAGATCTGAGACTATGAAATAAAAGTTAACGTATGTCTCTGATGAATGTATGATGACGTTGGGTATAAAAGGCTTGATTGCGTCTAAGAGAGCCTATTCCATATATAACCATCGGTTCCATGACAATTAGCGACCGGCATACAAAAAAAATCAATACTGTAAATAAATTCGTTTAATATCCATACCAACTTATTATTAAAAGTATTTTTGAAGTTGAATTTAGATTTTTTTTTAATTTCAATTATTTCTGGCTGTCACCCTTCGAGGGTGCTCTAGGCCAGTGTTCCGCAAAGCGTGTGCCGCGGCACACTGGTGTACCGTGGTGAGAAGTTGGTGTGCCTCACTAAAAATGAGTCCCAGAGGTTTTAGAGACCCAGGATTCAGATTTTGCTTCTCTGTTTAAAAAAGATGAATGATAGCAAAACTTGCATATCTCATATTGCTCATTTAAATGAGCCAAACAAAAAAATGCAAGGAAGGATTTCTAACATTTTAACGTCATTGGAAAAGATTGAAAGCTTTCGCGCTAAGTTGGTTTTATGGATTAGTTACGCCACCAATAGTAGTAATGAAATGTTTCCAAATGTCATGGCTACCGATTCAGAAAAAATGAAATGGTATTTTCGTAAGTGTGACCTGGACATGGACTGGGTACGAAATCTATTCTCAGATAGCATTTCTCTTGGACATTTACCGATAAACGAGCGGGAAGAATTCGTGGAGCTAAAAACTGATTGGACATTAAAACTAAAATTTTCTGAAACAGAGCTAGCACATTTTTGGCTGCGTATAAAAAAATGAGGATCCACTACTTTCAAAGCTTGCTATTGCAATAGAGAACCCCAGTCCAATTTTTTTTATTGAATAATGACCTTCTAACTTAAATAACGGTATTTTTTTTTTTTTAGAGTTAGTTTTAATAGTTAAAATAATAGTCAAAATTTTAATTTTTCAAGATCCCGAAAACCACTGCACGTGTAATGAATCATGTGACGTTATCACTCCTGAAAAGTTATTTTTATTTTCAACAGGTGTTGTCATTTTGTATGATAATTATAAGGAAGAAAGATGATACTATCTGATAAGTTAAAACATTATTAAGGTGGAATTATTTATTCATTATATTATATTTATTGTATTTTTGAATATTATTACAGGAGAGTGGTATAAAAATTGTTTGAAATTGTTATTTTTTTAGCTTTTAAAATCAATATTATCAAAAACAAACCATCACCCACAAAAGTGTAGGCAAACGACATCAGCTGTTCGATAGCGGCCATTTTTAATTTGGCCGTGGAGTAGCTTAGCGGGTAATTAATTCCAATTGTATGCAATTTTTATACAATAATAATTAAAAAAATAATAATACTGAAACTCCTATTAAATTTTTAAAAAGAGAACGTCTGAGGACGATCGACGAAGAGATGAAAGCAACATTATCAACGATTGCTCCAAATTTTGATCTTCTGTACCCAGTTAAGCAGGCTCACATTTCTAAGCAGGGCAATCGATTTTCTCCAAATTTGCCAAAATTTGTCGCACTCATCGAATTGTAAAGTCAATTCCACCAAAAATTACTGTATATTGCTATTCAAAACGGATTTGATCCTAGTATCCGCTCGTAAAAACACAAAGTTACAGCGATCATTCCCGAACACAAATTAAAAAAGGATCGTATTATATCTTAGCCGTTTTCGTGGATCGCTGGATTTTGATTTTTCCCTTTAACGTGGGGAAATTTCCCCAGAGATTCCCAATTTGTTAATATTTAATGGGATATAACATAAATGCATCTATAAAAAAATTGGGACAAATATTTTTTAAATGTGCATAATGTGCACAGATGAATTTGAAAACATGCGAAACTATAAAATATTTTTAAAAATCCCCCGTGGTCTCTTAAACATAATTTTTCATGTTATATTGATTTTATAATAAATATAAAATAAACATTAATTTTTTCTTTAGTGTACCTCTAAAATTTCTTGATTTGGTTGGTGTACCTTGAACACAAAAAGTTTGCAGAACACTGCTCTAGGCCATCATTTAAAATTACAGAGAAAGGAAAGGTGAATTTATATATTAATTTTATTTAAACATGCAAATATCAAAATTATAAGTTAACAAAAAATATTTTTACTCAAAACGTTCATAAATTCGAAAGATTTCGCTATTTAGAAAACTCATTCCTAAAGAAAATTTGTAAGAAAACTGTCGCTTCATTTTTTATGCTGTTTATACAATAAAAATATATAAATAATTTTTTAACTTTCAACTTTAGTCTTAACCGCTTGGATCCATATGTTTGTTTTCAAGCTACCTACAACATTACCAGACATGTAATGACGTGTGAAGCGTACCTGACTTATTAAACATCACAGCTCATAAAGTACACAGATAAAATAAATCTGAATTTTTATACAAAGAATGCCTTTAGTGAATGTATATGTATACGTAGTATAAAACAGTACAAACAAACTCGGCCTTAATATAATTTGAAGTAGAAAAATAAGATACAGCAAGCAGGCAGTTAGTCGGTTGATATAATTTATAATTGAGATTGCTAAGAAATCAAGGTCATTTCCTACCATGAAAATTAAAATAAAATTAGGTTGCTACTGCCAACTACGTACAATACGAAAAAGTTACATATTTTATTTTACACATTATGATTTTCAAGGAAAACAAAACATCAAACTTTTCTCATTGATATATTTAAATTATAATTCCCGGGTGCAATTTGGCAAAATCCCAATAAGCAGTTTTAAAATAAACTAATTTTGTGGCTTACATTGTTTTAATTACAATTATTTGTATTTGAATACAGGGGCGAATTATCGTATTTTATAAAACAGAAAAAAATAAACAGTCATCTAAATGTTACCTTAGGGCTGTCTGTTTCAACAGAAAGCTAAATCGTGAGCTAAATTTAAAGTTCAACCATCAAGCAAATAAGCAACAACGATGTCAAATAGGATCACCCGCCGTTTCAAGTGTACTTTTGCTAAAGTAATAGTTATAGTGTGGCCAGTCTAAAAATTGAAGCAATAAATGTTGAAGCACGCAATTTCGTACATTATCTCCAACAAGAGTTTACAGAAAGTAAAAGTTAATAGTGATGTAAAACAGGCAGTCAAAGTGAAAAAAAAAAAAAAAAAAACGCATTTTGGTGAAATTTCACTTTAATATTTTTTTTTATTCTTACATTTACTCTAGCAAGCATTGAAACAGGTGGTCCTTAAAGAGAGAAAATTCTCTCAAAAACAACAATTTATTTGACTATAATTTTTTTTATGAATGAAAAATTTTGGTTCTGCTTTTGGATTGTGTTTATTTGATGTCTTAATTTTTTTTCCTTTAAGTCGAGAAAATAATATTGACAAAGTGGCCGATGTCAAAATGGGTCCAATTTATGGCATTTTCCATCACTCTTTCCAGAACTTCCGGCGAAAGGTTCTCGCATTCTAGACGGATATTGTCTTTGAGGGTTTCAAGAGCCTGAGGCTTGTTTATTTATTTATTTTATTTTAGGGAAATCAACAGTTTACAATTTGAATAATTTATACATGTTTAATTTACCTTACTGAGAAACCAATTATAGATTTCCTCACTATACTATTACATTGTGAATCTAGAAATTAATAATTAACTTAAACTGAAATCTTACAACTAAAAGATATTACATATAACAGGAGCTAGGTAGACATAATATATATCATTATATTTATGCATTTTTGTACTCATTTAATAATTTTAATACACTTTAATAGAATTTTTATATTTACTTTCGTTACAATTGAAGATATCTATATCAGAGAAAATGTTATTATATGTTGAACACAGTCTTATCAGGCAAGCATTTTGGTTAGCATTTGTATTACAGTGAAACCCTCTTAAGAAGTTTTCCAAGGGACCGGAAAAAACAAACTTCTTAAGCAGGAAAACCTTATATGTGGGAAAAATTGGGTCAATTTTGGGCCGAGGGACCGAAAAAACCAAACTTCTTAAGCCACGAAACGTCTTAAGAGAGAGCTTCTTAAGAGGGTTTCACTGTACAGTGTTTCTCTTTAAAAATATTACACGAACGTGTGTGCTGTGTAGGTACTTTAAAATCTATTCTGTTCAATAATTCAGGACAGTTGATATAGACTCGTGACTTCAAGAAACCCCACAAAAAGAAGTCTGGAACGGTTAAATCGGGCGATCTAGCCGGCCAGTGCAAATCACCAAAACGAGAGATTAGGGGACCCGGAAATATGTTTTCAAAATTTTTCCTCATTCTTGAGGAGTATAGTGATTCATGTCTTGTTGATGTATATTTACTGATATTTGCCGCCTTTTGCAAAAATTATGGCATCTTCTGATAGGGTTTTTTTTTTAAATTTTTATATGTATACCGCACAAGAGTCCCAACTGCACTCGTCTGGAGCCAGTGAGACTATGGCATCCCCAATTGGGGTATGTTGTGAGGCTGAAGGTAGTGGGAAGGGGAAGGAGATGGGAAGAGGAAGGTAGAGAAATACCTGGCTATTCAGATCTGGTTACCAAACACGGCTAAAGTCATTTCAAGTTACATTTCAATTCTGAATGGTGGTCTTACACCAGGGTTATGACTTTTGCGCCACCTTGTACAATCCCAGGTAGGAATTTAAGATGATAATACTGTATGTAATATTGAATAGTCTTACCACCATGATAGCGATGCGTCCTCCTACATCTCCCACTACGTTGATTGGGGGCTTCTCCTTGGCCGGGTGCACGGGGACACCAACACCCACATCCATTGTTCTAGATCTGAGAATGTTATCACAACACATTATTCATTTCCACCCCTTGATAACATTGAACTTTACACAATGAACATTATTATTATTTTTAATACAATACAATAACTTTAGATATTTTAAAACACTATTCGATAATATGGGCTTCACTGAGTGCCTTACCAATTTTGTCAAATTGAAAACAATCTGCAGAAATAAACTCTGGCATAGAGAATTCAGACAAAAGTTGTTCTTTCTCAAAAGTGTGAACTCCTGAGATTAGCCAATGTAAGAGTACTACTTGACACACTGGGCATATGGACCAATTTCAATGTCACCGTTCAGAAACAAATTATGAAGCAAACTTGCCAATTTCTCGCCCACATGGTTTAGTTAACTTTTAGACTCCCAGTGGTACGGGTCGCGGCGCACACGCATTTAAAAGAACCTTTAGATGCCCAGTGGTCTCATACGGGACTGCAGATTTGTGTCGTTCAATGCCCAACGGTCCTATATGGGACCGGTGAATATGGTGCGAATATTTTTAAAAAATGCATGGGCAGTGGGCTACCTTTATTGCACGCGGCGCACAAGCGTTTAAAGGTTAACCCATAAAAGGCCAGCAAATTCCAGGAAAAATATGGAAATTTCGTAACAAAACACGATTTTGAATTGAATGTTTTGTTGATTAATTTTGAGCTATTGTATATTTTATTGACTGAAACACGTTCACAACACAATAAACTATCTACCAAAACAACATTACTTGCATTTATTAGGTAAATTAATATGTTTTACGATGTTTCAGTCGCAGAACACGCATTAGTTGCGACGGTTAAATTCGTGGCAAATTCTGACAGGTCAATGTCATAGACGAAATCGTTTTAAAAATATTCTGGGGTTGCAAGGTGAATGAGACTTTTAGGTGTCTCATAGAGTAATGTTGGCGCAAGCGATTCTGACACTGTTCTTCATACAAATTCTGTACATAGAAGGGCCAAAATCGCAGACCAAAAGTTTTTTGTCGAAAATATTATTCAAATATTTGAATTATTTTCTCGCGCATGCGCATACGACGCGCGCGCCGGCGCGTCTCTGGCCTGTCACCGGTTAAATAATATACAAATGATTTCAATATTTTTAAGATAACAAATTTGATGTTTAAAATATACCCAAACAATTTTTATTTTAAAAATTTTTTTTTTCTCGCGCATGCGCATACGACGCGCCGGCACGTCTCCGGCCTGTCACCGGTTAAAAAATATACAAATGATTTCAATATTTTTAAGATAACAAATTTGATGTTTAAAATATACCCAAAAAATGTTTATTTTAAAATATTATTTCAAAAAATTTTAGATTATTAGAAAATATACATATTTTAATTTTACGAAATTGGAAACCATATGCATTATATGCAACCATTGTTTATTACCACCCTTGTGTAAAAAATTGTAACCATTTCATATATTCTTTTATGCATGAAATGTACAAAAGAGTAAATAAACATTTATAAGAGTAAATACATAAATAACCATTTCATGTGCCCATATATTTATTTACACTTTTGTACATTTCATGCATAAAAGAGTAAATAACCATTTCATGTACACATATATTTATTTACTCTTTTGTACATTTCATGTATAAAAGAGTAAAAAACCATTCCATGTACACATATATTTATTTACTCTTTTATGCATTTCATGCATGGAAGAGTACATAAATTTTTTTTTTTTAAAAAGAAAGACAAACATTCCCGGGTTACGAATAACCCAACAATGGTTGAAAATCTCCTACTGCTACCATAGAAAGCCGAAAATGTTGCTTGTGTTGTGATGGAGGACTTAGCCAGCCGAGGAATGAAACAAGTGACGCTAGGGTGGTACCCAAGTGCTATGCCCACTCAACCACTGACCAGTCAGATATACAGGATTATGTAAGTTTATTGCTTTAGTAATGCATATTTTTGTTATTATATTTTCATAAATACACAATACACTATTACCACCAACTAGCAAACAAAGAAATAAGACATTTTGATAATGAGGAATCCCGCTGGGCCTATAACAAGTTATAACTGAAGTATTTCCGAACATCATTACAAAACTAGACAAACTTTGTTAAAAAATCACTTATACAATATTAATCAATGAAGTTTCATGAATTGGTAGTATTAATTACCTGGGCAGGGTGGGAGGTGAGTACCTCCCATCGACCTCATCGCTCTCCGACTCCTTCTGTTCCCCGTGTATCACTGCGATCCCCAGTCGGAGTCGTTCAGCATAGGAAGTTGCCTTCTTGGCCGAGCCTGGATTCCTCGCCACAATCACAGCATTGCGGTAGTCGGGAATCTAAACAAATATTTATATATTTCACCTTTTTTTTTTAATACTAGCCTTCTCTACGTAATCTATTGACGCATTGTGTGATGTGTTTTAGTGAATGCATCAACCGTGTAGATCAGGTTACTGATTATTACTGCTACTCTTCGTAGAAAAATCGCAAATGCGATAGCTTGGACATGCGCTTAGAATGCCTGAAGATCTACTTCCTTATAAAAAAAACTGGCGATAATTCTAGAGGAAAGACATGCAATGAACCCTACTAAAAATTGGGAAAGCTACTCAAGAAGCAGAGCCTTGAATGGACGGAGGTCACTGAAATAGTTCAGATACCTGGTGATACCTTTCAAAGCCATGAGTCCCCAACCCAAACATCACAAGGAGAAGAATAAAACATGATTTAACTATTGTACATAACCCTTTAAGCAGATTCCTGAAATTTCACAGATTGTTACAAAGAAGATTGTATTTGAAATGAGAAAGAATAAAATATCTAAATGGAAAAGTACAATAAAAAATACTAGTATTGATGGTCTGTGTGTCCTACCTAACTATGGTTCGATGAACTCGAATTTGCCATGAATTTAAGTGTCATTTTAAAAAAAAAACAACTGATTGGGCGCTTTTATAATTCCCATGGCAATAACATAAAAACGGAAAAAAAAAACTTTCTTATACACTAAATAATAGTGAGACAAACGATGTACATATGTCTGTCATATCATTTTCTTTCATTTCCCTCACTCGTAAAATGAAATGCCCCTTTCTGTTGCCGTGGGAATTTTAAAAGCAGCCAAAATGTGAAGAATTTAGAAAAGTGCAATATTTCTAATCTATATAAATTCTATTCTGTATAAATAAAAATGAATCGCCGAAATATACGCGCGTAACTTCCGAACGACTGCACCAAATTGGGTAATTCTTTTTTTTGTCTTCGTTATTGTCAGGACAATGTTTGTATAAAACTACTGGTGAGCTCTGGCATTATGAAATTCGTATAAAAAAATTGCAATAGGTGGCGCTGTTTGAAAACTGAATGTACCAGGACTGAATGTATGGATTGCGGGAGAGGGATGGGGGAGGGGAACTTGGGTGGGGGGTTCGCTGGAGGGGGGAGGGGGGGGGGAGGAAAGGGAAGGTGGAGGAGGCGGAGTGGGAATGCAAGAGGGGAAGGGGACACAGGAGAGGAAGGGGATGAATGGGAAAGGACACGCAGGGAGAAACAATTTCTTTATTTTAAGTGGCATAGCAATGCATGCTGGGTATCAGCTAGTAATAATATATAATTTAACACAAAATTATTTTTAATCATCATTTTCAAAACAGGAACTGATTTGTCAAGAATTCGGACTGATCAGTGATTTTCACAGGTCTGGTATATTATATTCAAAGAAGAAAAAAAACAGTGAAACTCTCTTCAGAAAAAACTTTTTTATGTGGGATCGAAATGAAGTAATTTATTAATTGCACTTTTCAAGAGTTCGAAAAAACAAAGAAAACATGATACGGAGATCTATAAATTAAAATAGAATAAAAGATGAATATATTATGCGAGGCAAATACTCAGTCGCTTTTCAACGAAATAAGAAAACTTACGCATTCTTGAATATATTGCAGCAGGAAGGGAGAAGCTCTCAGATTGTCAACGGGACAGTCGAAGAAGCCCTGAATCTCCTTCTGGTGCAGGTCCATGGTGATGACGTGCGTGAGGCCGGACTTGCACATCATCTTGGCGAGCAGCTTGCTGACGATGCAGCCGCGCTTGCGCATCTTGCACTGCTTGCTGTAGGGCAGGTAGGGAATCACCCCCACAATGGATTTGGCCGATGAGGTCTTGCAGGCGTACGCCATGATCAGCAGCTCCATGATGTTGTTGTTTACATCTCTGGAAAAGTGGACAAATGATTTAAAAAAAGGTGATGTTTAATCCATCAGACTTCGGGCATATTTTGTCACAAGGTCAAAATATTTCCGCTCTTCAATAAAATCAAAATAATTGGAATATTTGTGAACGTTTCCAAAAACTAAAAACTGTTTTTAAAAGGTGATAAAACACACTTTTAAATTTTATGTTTCAAAGTATACATATAATTTTAGAAATACATTATTTTTTTTAATGCATACAAATAGGTTTTAAAAATGGCTCACCTTACGTTTTCTATAACTAAAATTACTGACAGTGAAAAAAAAATAAAAACACATATTTTATCAGACATATTATAAACGTTATCGTCACCTCACTTTTTTTCATTTGAGGTAAAAAAAATTAAAAAGTTTGATAATTTTTTCCAAGATGCAATCCTAAACTTTGGTTATCCGTTCGTCACGCTTGATACCATTTTTAACTAATATTTGGTATACAGCTTGATTTTGCCGTTTTATAAACATTCGCAAGGCTACCGGTCGGTTATGTAGCGGTTAATGCTTTACGGACCGATTTTGGTCAGTTAAATGGATAACGATCCGTTTGCTGACGTTTTTTGAGTTGTGAGCAGGAAGTTGTTCTCGGCGCTCGGTTATTTATTTATTATCGAAATCAATCAGTATCGCCAGCCCACCTTTATTTCTTTTATTTTGTGTTCCGTATCGATGCCTGGAATCCATTATGAGAGAGAGCTAGCTCTTTCACCCTTTTAGTTTCAGTTTCGCGCGTGTTTATTCCCTATATTTGCCCTTTTTTTATTCGACTTGCCACATTTTCTCTCTGCTGGCAACACTAGTGACGCGCATCTCAGATCACGTGATGTTATTGTTTGTCATATGACGCCGTTTTTTCGTGTTTCGCTGTACTTAAAAAAACAATTTTGAGTCGAAAATCGAAGTTTATTCCCTGCTCTTTCAGTTTAAACATTAAATATACCGTGATAGATAGTTTTCTGAGAAATTGACTAATTGTTTAGTGTGTTTTTTTCGGTTGTTTCGTGTTTAAACTGTGCAACAAAATGAGTGATATCGACAAAAAAGACGCTTCGCCGGTTGGAAACAATGATCAAGCACGAGTTTCTCGGAAACGCCTAATGCCGCGCGAAAGCTCTGGATCCGACACTTCGGAAGAAATGCATTACTATCGGGATACTCGGGTAGACATCCTGATGCAACAGATGTCGGCCATGACGGACGTTTTATCCGGGAATCGGGTAGAGTTCGCGGAGAAAACGGTCTCGGACAAAGAAGACTCCGCGGGAGAGATGCGGCAAGAGGTAGAATTGGGGTATTTAGAGATGCCCGCCAGCCTAGCCGCTCAGAAAAACGTTTTGGAGTTCTGCAATCCAAGCACATTGGTGAAGGAATCGCCGATTCCGAAGGCGGACACAAGAAGAGTCGCAGTTATCTCGGCTCTACAGCGTTTTGGCTCGGAGGAATGGTCGCGTGTTCGCTATGCCGAAACACAGAAAGTATACACCGCCACGCCCGCCTTCGTAGAGCTTGAGGTAAACGAAGAACCGAGGAGGTTTGATAAGAACAACTCCTTCGCGCCAGCCCTGGACCGTTCCCTGGGAGCCCTCTCCAATGCAGTGCTATCCCAAACAGAGTCGGTCAGAGGAAACATGCAGGCACTGGTGAACTAGGCATCCGAACCAGGCACCTGCTTGACCCCTGCGACTCTGTTTGACAAGATTCAGGGGATGTTTGCCAAGGAGTCAACATAAAGTAAGACCACGGATGACGTCCTACAGATTTTATGCGGAAGGCGAACGGAATGCCTACAAAGTAGGCGAAAGGCCCTGCTAGAGGGAGTAAGGGACCCGTACATCAAGGAAGGCCTTGCCAGGATTCCTCCGAGCGCCAGTCACCTCTTTAATAAAGAGGAACTAGCAAGCTATATTGTGGCAAACGGGGGACGAGACAAGATATTCGGTAGTGCATCCTCGTCGTATATCCCCCGTCAACCTCAACCATCTACCTCACAAGCAGCAAGACCGGTGATAGAGGCCCCACCCTCCCGACCTAGGAAGCCCTTTCGACCTGCCCCTAGGCCGGAGAAAGACAGGACGTACAGGCAGCCCGCCAAAAAGCCAGAGCCCTCTCGCAAGGCAGCCAGCGATCGGGGTAGGAGGCGATGGAGGTGACTGGAGGCCGGAGCCATTCTGGAAAGGACGCCTAAAGGCGTATCAGGAGGTGTGGAGGGAGCTGGGAGCATCACCGCTAATCCTGAACATTCTAAAAGGAGCAAGGATATACTTCATATCAAAACCTCCTCTGGCGCTCCCATCGGCCGAGCTGAAGCAGAATTTCAGGACAAGGTTGTCTCCAGGCATGACCGCACACATCGAAACGATGAAAGCGTCAAAAATCCTGGAGGCAGCAGACGACTCCCCAAGCTTCCTGTCAGGTATGTTCCTTACCTCCAAATCAGACCAATTTGGGAGGCGGGAATGGGTACCGCCGCCCCGGGAACCTTTATTGGATAACCAACACCTCTGCCATAGGTCACCCCAAGTGGTTCGCCACGTTTGGTGATTTAGCAGGGGTGCCCGGGTTCATGGCGTGAGGTTTGTCTAGGTCTTGGAGGCGGATGACCAAGACACACTGAACCCAGATTCCTACCCACCCCTTAAACCCTTTTCCTTCCCAGAACTCTCCTCTCCTTCCTTTTACTAAAAAAACCCTCCACACAGCATCCCCAAAGTTGACATAGGCCCTGAGGAAAATTATTTTCCTCAGCGCCTCCTGTGTGGAGCTCATGTAAAAAAAAAAAAAAAGACCACACCCTCAGGCCCATCTTCAAGCTGAAGGCCTAGAACGTCTTCATAGACTCAAAGCCCTTCAGACTCTTCAGTCATTTTCGGGTCCCGGAATTCCTCCAACCCGACGACTGGCTGATAAAAGTCGACCTCTCCCAGGCTTACTTCCACGTGCCGATCGCAAGATCACACCGGAAGTTCCTGCGCCTCGTGTACAACGGAGATCTCCTTCAGATGACGTGTCTGCCCTTCGGCCTGTCATCAGCGCCAAGGATCTTCTCGCTGCTCTCAAACTGGGTAGCGGAACTACTAAGGAAAAAGGGACTCAGGATTGTAGTCTACCTAGACGACTTCTTAGTAGCAAACCAGTCCAGAAAACTTCTCACCTCCCAAGCCGTTGCTATAGTGCACACACTTCAACAGCTAGGCTGGTGCATAAACCCGGACAAGTGTGTCCTGACACCCACGCAGAAATTGGAGTTCCTGGGTATAACATGGGACACGAGAGCAGATCAAAAGTCTCTCTCCGACCGCAAGTGCGCTGGTCTACGCCAAGCCTTGGAGGTTCCCTTGGAAGTCGGCAGTTGCTCTCCCAGGCAGGCTCTCGGTCTACTGGGAAGACTCAACTTTGCAAATTTCGTGATCCCTCGTGGTCGCTTGCATTGCCGCAGACTGCAGAGGTTCAGCCGCCGCATACAGCACCTGAAACCATCGCGGCCCGTTGCTCTGCCCATCGCAGCACGGCAGGACATACAGTGGTGGCTAGCAGCCATTGGAAGGACAAGCCCCATTCAACCTCTCCCTTTCCATCACTTCCTGACAACAGACGCAGCGGACACAGGATGGGGCGGACAACTAGACGACACCACAGTTGCGGGCCAATGGACAGGCACTATGGCACTCAAACCGAAAGGAAGCATACGCCGTGTTAGAGGTCATCAAAGATCAAGCTCATGCCCTGGCAGGGACGAATGTCTTATTGCAGACAGACAACAAGACAGTAGTGGCTTATGTCAACAAGGAAGGGGGTACAAAATTGTTAGCCCTTGTGGAAACAACGCGGGAGCTACTGGATTTCATAGACCAGATGGAGATATCTCTGACAGCCCAATACATTCCAGGAAGATAGAACGGAATTGCGGACCGTCTCTCTCGGGGCGCACCGCTTCCAGAGTGGCATCTACTAAGTCCGGCAACGAACGAGATATTAAAAAAATGGGGTCGCCCTCAAATAGACCTGTTCGCTTCAGCCACTGCTCACGTGGTACCAACATACGTCTCCAGAGACTCAAGCGACTGCTTAGCCTGCTTTCCCAACGCGTTCAGTAAACCTTGGGACTACAATCTAGCTTGGGTATTCCCTCCGCCAAACCTCATTCCGAGAGTGCTCACCCACCTAAATCAGGCAAAGGGCATGTTCCTTCTAGTCGTCCCAAAATAGGAGAAGACTTTCTGGAGAAGCGACCTAAAACAGCGAACAGACGAACCTCCCATACGCCTGCGCAACCTAGAGGGAGTCCTCATAGACACATCGACAGGACTACCCCCTCCCAGGATTCAGGATCTGGAACTAGAGGTCTGGAGAATTGCGGGTGGGAACAAGCCCTGACAACATGGAGTCAGGAAGAATGCCAACTCCTCAAGTCATCCTGGAGAGAGTCTACACTGAAGACCTACAAACCTGCGAGGGATAGGTGGCGTAAATGGGGCACTCAAAACGGTGTGGACGTCAACAATCCCCCACCAACTACGGTTGCCAGGTATCTAGCCCACCTATTTGTTCAAGGAGGCCTAGCCCCAGGGACCATTCAGGTCCACAAGTCAGCCATTGTTACCTTCTGCGGCCCAGCTCAGAATGCGAGAAAAATCAGCTCTGATTTCTTGGTAAGACACGTTCTCAAGGCAATCTCAATGGCAAGGAGGACCAAGGAGAAAGCCCCTATCTGGGATTCCAGACAAGTAATAGACTGGCTGGTCAAGAATTCCCCCGCAGAAGACTCGCTGTTTGAAGCGTCACGGAGGGCAGCAATACTCCTCGTCCTGGCGTTAGGCAGGAGAGTTCATGATTTGACACTGCTCAGAATCACCCCAGAACATTTCATCGACAAGAGGAACTCTATTACCCTGTGGCCAATTTTTGGGGCAAAAACCGACACAGCCAACCATAAACAATCAGGTTGGAAACTGACGGGCCCACAAAAAGATAACATCAACCTCCTTAAATGGTTGAGAAAAGTCGTTGCCCTCTCCACAGCCAGAAGAGGTCCACTACTAAAGAACCTATTTGTGACCACATCAGGAGAAACAAAACCGGCAACGCAAACAATAATAGGGGGATGGATCAAATCAGTCCTCAGAGAAGCTGGAGTCCAAGGAACCCCGGGAAGTGTACGCTCGGCTGTAGCCTCCTTAAACTGGTTGGAAGACTACCCCATAGAGGAGATTCTTGCTAGAGGGAATTGGAAGTCCGAGCACACCTTCCGGAAGTTCTACCAGAAGGAGATAGCGCACTCCAGAAGCGAGCACCTCCAGCACTCAATGGCTCCATTCTTTACTCCAGTGTAAATAGCATCACATATAACGCTAAGTTTTCAGATCACCAGGTGAGAGCAAACACATCTCATAATGGATTCCAGGCATCGATACGGAACACAAAATAGAATAATTTTACCTACCAATAAAATTTATATTTTGTTTCCATCGATGCCTGGAATCCAGGTAATCCCTACCTGGTGCATTACGAGTCATATGACAAACAATAACATCACGTGATCTGAGATGCGCGTCACTAGTGTTGCCAGCAGAGAGAAAATGTGGCAAGTCGAATAAAAAAAGGGCAAATATAGGGAATAAACACGCGCGAAACTGAAACTAAAAGGGCGAAAGAGCTAGCTCTCTCTCATAATGGATTCCAGGCATCGATGGAAACAAAATATAAATTTTATTGGTAGGTAAAATTATTCTATAATATATTCAATAATATTATTTTTCAATTTATAAAAACAGTTTATTTATAAACAAGTTCTGCTATGTAATTATTATTACGTGTGACAGCTGTTTCGCCTAGTTTGATAACGCCTTCAGTAGGCGAAACAGCTGTCACGTATAGTAATTAATAATTACATAAAAGAACTCGTTTATAAATAAACTGTTTTTTTAATTGAAAACAATATTAGAATATATAATAGAAATAAAAATTAAAATGGGGTTGTACAAATTAAACTTAATAATAAGTTATTATTAACACTATGTTTCTAAGCTCTGGGATCAATGCTGCAAGCAGCTGGCGATTTTACAGGAATCTCCAAGTCGACGCATCCGCCTAACAATGCAAGTAGTGCATTGTTACACGGAGAGCGACCCAAGTAATAAAAATTTCAGACTAAATGTAACCGATGACCGCTAGTAATGCACATTTGTTTATAATACGTAAAATAAGAAAACGAACGGATAGCGGTCCGTTAACGAAAAACGGTTCATTACGTAACTGAAGATTGGTACTTCGTTTATAAAACCGGCCCTAAAGGTGTATATTTTTATTATTTTGTGATTAACTTTTAGACTTGAATATAAAGTGTGGTGTTTTCTCTTTCTAATCATATTTCTCACGATGGTAGTAACGGATACACAACAATCTCTATGAGACCTATATAAGTTTTTCCCAAAAGCAAACAAATTAGCCTGAGGGGTTAACGGCCAGAAGTCAGGATATGTAACATTTGAACCTGACAAAGTCTAGCATATTCCTAGCGGATACTTTAACAGCTCAATCGCACTTGACTTGATTTAGGTATTTTGAAAAATTAAAAATGATGCTAACTTACTAAAATGTATTTTATTTACGTGGCGAGGAAATAATGTTTCCTAAGGTAATTATCGGTTCGGACTGGCCACGCTTATTACGAATAATTTTTAGAAAAAAACTTTAGATTCGCCTTAATTACTATAAAAGGAAACTTTTTGGCTCTGGGGCGGCGGAAAATAATGCATTTTAATTTTCAATTGCATAAAATCAAAATTCTCTTCGCGATCCGACACAGCGAAAACCAGCGGCCGTACCTGTCACTGTGATGTTGGTATCCTTTATAAATTAACAAGAGCTAATACGACTGTAGCCGACTTCGCGGGATACCTACATGAAATACCGCGAATCACAAACCATGTTACACAAACCTAGCGTAGCCGCTAAACCACTTGAAAACTGGGATGTTTTTCTTGCCTTGACGCGAGTAGGCGTTATAAAGGGGCACTTTCTTTTGTATCACAAACCATGTTACACAAACAAGCCCGCTAGACAAATTTCATAATTACGCGCCTTATCCCACGAAGTCGGCTAGTCGTATTAGCTCTTGTTAATTTATCAAGGATACCAACATCACAGTGACAGGTACCGCCGCGGATTTTCGCTGTCGGTCGCGAAGCGAATTTTGGTTTTATGCAATTGAAAATAAAAATGCATTATTTTCCGCCACCCCAAAGCCAAAAAGTTTCCTTTTATAGTAATTAAGGCGAATCTAATCTAGTTTTTTTCTAAAAATTATTCGTAATAAGCGTGGCCAGTCCGAACCGATATTCACCTTTCCTAATATTATTTTAGCTCGTTATATGTAAATACATTTATTTTATCTGTGAAAAAGTGCAACGGTGGAAACATGCAAAAGTGAATGGTGTCTGTGCAAAAGTGCAATGGTGGAAATGTCATTGACCTTGCAACAAACAGACTTCTTGTGTTTGTTTATGCTATATTTTGGGAGGCTTGGATACCAAAGTGCAGGGAACATTGGATAATAACCACCTGTGCCATAGGTCACCATAAGTGGTTAACTCGGCAACCCACCGATTAGTATAAAAGTAGTCCCTAATTTCAAGAGATCAGTGAGAGAGGATTTAAAGGTTCAGCATTGATAAGACCTGGTAGGAGCAGAACTGGTGGAGTTCTTTGAATGGAATATCAGATACCACTCACATTGCACTAAATATAAACCGACTGTTAATACTGTTAGCATTTGTAATATCTTACTTGGTGCCCGTTTGGACAATGTAAATATCTTTTCCGCGGACAGAATCTCCTATCTCCACCACCGTCTCCCGGTTCGTCTTGTGGAAAACGGCACAGCCTCCATTCTTTACACCAAGGCGGCTGGAATGTTAAAAATGGCAAACATTTACTTATAGTTTGGAAAATAAATACTTCAAAGAAAACATAAGAATAAATAACCATGAATAGATAAAAAAAAAAGAAAACAACATATGATTTGATCAATTTTGCTGTTTATTGTATTTATTACACAAAACCAACATTCAAAGAAGTGTAAATATCTATAGATATGCATCAATTCTTTGTTCCATTTCTAACCTTTAAATTTGACATGTTTGTAAGTTGTCAAAACGAGCGAGTCAATATATTGTACAATGGGAGATAAAACTAATATTATGAATCCATAATTGAGACAGATAAGTGAACACATTTTTCTTACCTAGCAATCAAATTAGCGAGCTCAACATGTGAGTTACCGCCAATCAGAACAATATCAGAAGTAATTGGTCCCTCCATTTCATTTGCTCCACGAGGAATCCGAAATCCTCTATACCTAAGGAATAACGAACGATTATTACTGGTGGTTAAGTAGCGGCTAATTTGATATAATGTGTGTGCAAAACATGCTTCATTCCAATGCCGGAAAAAAATTTGAAGGATTTCGAGAAAAACATTAGTTGTGAACGACAAACACGCAAATAATATAACACAAATAATGTTAAAACTTAAAACAAACTCCAAACGCCGGTGGTAACTACAGGGGGGATCAAATACGTTGCAGAATGGAAAGCCGTAGCATATTATTAAATCGATGGTAAACAAGTGGTTGAGTCACAAGGCAAATCACGAGCATAGAAAATTGAAAGTAAAGAACCTTGTTTTGCTGATAAACATAATTTTATATATAATTTATACCTCCTAAAAAATATATTGTATTATTAATAATTAACAAACGGAATAACGATGCACGCACTCGCACTCCGGTGACAGCAAATCAGGGGGGTATAACTCCGAACTTTTTCGTGTCGATCACGTGGTGTGTGACGTATGATTTATGACCATATCATTTTATTGGTCCAAATTTCCATAGAAAAACTGTTTAGAACTGAGTAGTATTTCTAGTAGGATTCTATGGTATTATATGTCAAAATAGCACATTGTCCCGAACAACATCGAAGTAAATATTTTGGAAAAATGCTTCCTAAATTTCGTTGCAGTGTTGAAGGCTGTGAGGATAGTGTTTCAGTTCGACACAGAGTACCAAGTTGCAAAACTAATGAGAGTCGTTATCGGGAATGGGCGTGGAGAATCGGCAGATCAGACTTCATTGCTTACCCGATTTTGGGAAGTTGTGGGTATGTATGTGGTTCCCATTTCGCTAAGAAATGCAAAAATTCCAATGGCACGTTAAAAAAAGACGCTTTGCCGACCCTTAATCTTCCTGGAATCGGAAAACATCGGGGTTTACCCAAAGAAAAGGTAAACGTACGTAGGAGACTACATGTTCTACCTAGAGTGTTGTCCAGCACGAATCGTGCTGTCCAAGACCACAACTACAGTTTAAAATGTATAAAAGGTGGAGAGATAGATGTTGATTCACCGAGTCTTTATTATTATAAAGATATTCAATACATTTATTATTTCTTCAAACACAGTAATTCCATTATTATTAAGATATTTAAAATGACAGGCGTATCCGAGACGCGCGATCGTTCTTCCTTTATTTTCTCTTTTATACTCTGCACTGGTAGGATATAGTTCATTGGATGAGGCTGGGTAATATAATGAATTTATTTATTTCAGAACCAAACGTGTTCCCCCCTGGGCCGAGCACCGAGTCTTTTGCTGCCAAAAAAGTATTGGAAGATTATGGAGGTATACATCTTTATTTATATTTCATTAGGAAATAATATTCTATGTTTTGTTTGCGAACTTTGGTTAATGTGATGAATATATTTATTTCAGAACCAAACGTGCTCCCCCCTGAACCGAGCACCATGTCTCTTGCTGCCAAAAAAGTAGTGGAAGATTATGGAGGTATACATCTGTATTTATATTTCATTAGGAAATAATATTCTATGTTTTGTTTGCGAACTTTGGTTAATGTAATGAATATATTTATTTCAGAACCAAACGTGTTCCCCCCTGAACCGAGCACCATGCCTCTAGCTGTCAAAAAAGTAGTGGAAGATTATGGAGGTATACATCTGTATTTATATTTCATTAAAGGAAATAATATTCTATGTTTTGTTTGCGAACTTTGGTTAATGTGATGAATATATTTATTTCAGAACTAAACATGTTCCCCCCTGGACCCAGCAGCAATTCAGCTTCACGTAAAAATAAAGGTTCTCGAAGTAAGCATATTTATAGCTTTTTATTTGATCAGCGTTGTTCGGTACCTTTGGTTTTGAATAATGTAATCATTGGCCTGAAATATTGTGTTTTCTAGATATTCAGAGTCGCTCAATCTCTTCTTTTACTGGGCCAATCGCTACGCTATCTCCAAGAAAGAAGAAAATGCGGTTGGAGATGATGGTGATAAGGCGACAACTTAGATACGCACAAAAGAAAAATAGTACACTCAAGAAACGCCTCGCTATTGAAACGCGCTTTAGGAAGGGTACCTGCTTGGAAGATGCTCTTTCAATTCTAAATCCGGTGCTCCGTAAATTCGTTCTCTCGCAAGCAAAAATTAGCCCGCGTTTAAAAAAAGGTCGAAGATACACACGCGCGGATAAGTCTTTGGCACTTGCTGTCTATAAGGAAGGGCCAAAATGTTATCGATTACTCTCAAAAATGTTTGCTTTACCATCACCTCTAACTTTAAAAAAAGAATTGTCCTTAATATCTCTTAAACCGGGAATTAACCAACATTTATTTAACTTTTTGAAAAAGAAAGCAGATTCTATGGATGACATAAACAAATTCTGCATTTTAATGTTTGATGAGATGAGTATTTTTCCACACATAAATTTCAACGTACATAGTGGAATCATTGAAGGGTTAGAGGATAAAGGTGATGCAAGAAGAAAAAAATTTGCTGATCATGCTCTAGTTTTAATGATTAAAGGCCTGACCGTTCCTTATAAGCAGCCAGTTTGTTTTTCGTTTTCAGAAAGTGGAACTAATTATTTTGACTTGAAAGAAATTCTTCTAACTGTTTTAGGCAAATTGTTCGATTGTGGTTTCAAGCCCGTTGCAACTGTGTATGACCAAGGCACCGTTAACAGTAGGGTGGTGAAAGCCTTGCTTGAAGACACTCGAACAAGTTGCCTAAGGGATAAAACAGAATATAGGGGTGGACCTACTTTCAGAAGCACAACGTAATCTAGAATTGGAATACATGTCGCTGTCAAACGTTACCTGTCATTCTGTTACAATTTAAAATCTTCTATCATCAGTTTGTCAGTGCGTGAGAACTTTATTTACTGTTTTAATATGCCAAGGAAAAGACGAGCTGACATAGATCGTCGAAGTCAATCAAATGGGCGACGAGCTACGAGTACCTCACGTGAAAACCGCACTGATGATCTCTTCGCGATGAACTCAAAGACGGTGGTGGTTACAAAGGTTGGATTTTACAAAGTGTTTTATTAGCCACAGCAACGCGTGGCCGGGTCAGCTAGTAAATAAATAAATAAAATACTTAAACATGTAATTATGAATGTTTCTGTTATAAACAGAGAAATGTCGTAATTCAATTCTATTGTAGGAAAGCACAATCATATTTTAGTTCTATATTCTTGTATTTCCTGTTTTTGAAGTGAAAACTTATTTAGCACCGTTGTGATTTGAAACTCAATAAAATGAAAAATAGCGACACTGAAAAGAGACGAACACATAATACTATAAGATTTAGCCTGTGAGAGAATGAGATAGAATGAAAACTTACCGCATTGGCCGCTTTGATTATGAGCTCACTTTTCATGGCTCCTGTTGATTGAGATAGTTTATCGTTATGTGTGCCACCCACCTGTGCCAAAACAGAACGGTTATTGTTAATTTTGTTCTCTTGGCATTGATTTGTGTATACTGTATATTCTTTGTTTCTTATTATTTTATCAATATTTTGTAAGGACTCGTAAGGAACACTATAGAATTACTTTTAAGTTGATTATATTTAAGCGCACTTGAAGTGAAATAACACAATACTGCGCTATACAAATATTATGTTATTATTATTTGTGCGGTGCTTCGTAGCCTCCCCACTCTTGTCTACTCTAGTTTTCTGAAGGTTTCACTTGTACCGTGTGTGAATTGCACACTCTGTTATTACATTATCTTCAGACCTCTGCAGCCATACTCTGTCGACCCATCCCCTTCACAGATAGACTCATACATCCATCACTCTTGAACATATTGACTCCCAGATTCCTAACTACCGCTCTGTACATTTTTCCTACCCAAACTTCCTCCTTTTCCTTCCCCTAAAAAGACTCCACACTGCATCCCTAATGATGACAGGCCCTGAGAGATTTTTTCCTCAAGGCCTCCCGTGTGGGCTAATAAAAAAAATCTATCCTAAATTCCTTTTTTATTATTGTTCATATTTTTATATTAAAGATTAAAAACCTTCCCTTTCCAGGTGAATTACTAAGATATTGTAATCAGTTCTTTCTAAATGAGGTTGCGCATGATTGTATTTCCGTTTTTTTGTATTTGTATTTTATTTTAATAAAATGGTACATGCAATTATGAGTTTTTCATTTTATTTTTAAAATAATTTTTAGGCTGATAAGTTGGGTAGGGATTTATATTGTTTATGGAAGTTTTTTTTTTTTTTTACTTTTCTATATTCTTGTCGATGGTATGTGACGTCAGAGTAATAAAATTTTCATTTTGACAGTTAAAATAGTGTTGAAATGGTATATTTATGTGTTGAAACCAGTTGGGAACAAAAAGCCGGAAGATATCGATCTAGGTATTAGTTCATTTATGCAGCAAATCGACAAATAATATTAATCATAGATTAAAAGCATAACTGACATGTGCACAAAATTATTGAGATTTCTTAGATTGTGTTGTCATCACATCGTTCCTGCCAAATCGACCTCACGAGTCGCTGGAATCTAAAAATTGAATGTTGACTCATAATAGCATATAATGTGTTGCCACTTGCAACCCCGGTTTTATAAATGTTTTTCGAAAATACAAGCTGGATATTTTTTATCTTCACTAGCTATGAAATATTAAAAAATGTTTATTGAAAGCAGAAAGCATGTATTTGACAAGTGATTTGAATACATTGCAAATTATAGGTTATACTTCAAAAACACAGCTATTGTTTTCGTTTTATCGCGGTTTGAGCTGAAAACAATATAAATGATTATTCTAATTAATTTCAGTTAATTGTCTTATAAATTAATTACCGCCAAAATGGGCCTGACGAAACAGTATCTTCGATATGTGGCGGCTGGAAGTTTTAACATTATTTCCAGTCCTCGCAGTAATGTGTGTAATGTAACTTTGAATGGAGTTAGTGGACGATATGTTGCTGCAGCGGCTTGTGAGCATGTCATCGTCTGGGACATGAGACTCGGAGAAAAGGTTACTACGTAAATCTGTTATTTTTGTATATTGGTGTCATTAAAAAAAATCACGGGTTTGTTAGAAGTTTAGTAGTGCCTATGTCAGTTTTGGTCATTCTAGATACCTGAATGTCCTCTAAAACGTCCCTTAATTGAATGGTATGAATACCTATATCAGGTGCTTCAGATTGGTAAAATTTTGACCTGTCAATATAAGGTTTCTGCGTTTTTTACATCAAGAAATCGATAAACAATCTTCATTCTTGAGCGATTTCAAATTGGACAGGCACTACTAACATTAAGCGCCAGAAATATCCATCAGTTTTACTCATTTTTCAATAATTGTAAGAGTAACGTTTTGTGTGTTTCTGTTTATAGTCGCTATGCTTGAATATTTCGCTAATTTGGCTAAATGACAGTCCTATTTCAACTGAATAATTATAATCTAAACCTGTAAACCTTGTGATGAGTGCACTAAATATTATCTAAAGACTGTTTTCTGTAATTCTCAGAACATTCAATGCACGCAAGCTTTCAGTAAGGCTTTAAAATTTAACTCTTCAATATCCCTTCCATGATTTGCGTCATTAATGTATCAGACTATAGAACTCTAGAACGCCTGCCTCTCAGAATATACAATATTATCCACATTTATTTATAAAATAATAGCACAATAATAATCCACTCATCTCACAAGAGCAGCCCTTTATTATAATAATGAATTCAATTATTGGTTGTAGACTTAACAAATTATTTTTCTAGGCCCAAGTCCTGCCCGGAGAGAAGTATGAAGTCACGCAGCTCGCCAGTTCCGGGAACCAGTTGGCCGTTGGCTACTCCGATGGCAACCTTCAGATCTTCAACCTGACCACTGGCGATTTGGGCTGCGTGTTCGCTGGACACAAGTACGCCATCACTGCTCTGCAGTTCGATAGTCAGGGGCACAAGCTCTTCTCAGGATCTATGGTAAATATTTAAAAATGAAGAGTTTCAATAAATGTATTAACCTTTGGATTTTTTTTTTTACATTAGCTCCACACTAGCGATGTGTAGGTTCAGCTGGAGTGGGCTCTTAAACTCAGGTTCTTCGCGCGAAGCGGCTCCTATTCCTCCCTTTTCAAATCGACTACTCCCAAAGGGTTCCATGCCAACTTAGAATGAAACCAACTCAGAACCACCTCAGAAAGGTCATTAAAAGCTATGAAAAAATAATTTTAAAATAGCCGGTAACCCTAAACTAACTTAACCTCTTTAACCAATTTTTTAATATTTTTTTATCAACACTCTTAATGACCTTTCTGAAGTGGTTCTGAGTTGGTTTCATTCTGAGTTGGCTGGTCTCCCTCCCAAAGAACCCGGTCCAGTACTTGTAGCCGGAACTTGACGGACCGAGCCACTCGCGAGTCGTGGACGGTGGCGCGGCAGTCGGCAGCGCGGCCACTCTTCAAACCTGTGCATCTCGGTCCGAGCCACGCGCGAGTCGGGAGTAGGTCGCGTGTTCGAGTTCTTTTGCGAGCTCCAGCTCCGAGGTTCGCCTAGGGTGGAACCCGAACGTCTCGATTCAAGCGAGTCGGGAGTAGGTCGCACGTTCGAGTTCTTTTGTGGGCTCCGGCTCGGCGGTCCGGCTAGGGTGGAACCCGAGCGTCTCGGTTCGAGCCATTCGCGAGTCGGGAGCAGGTTGCGCGTTCGAGTTTTTTTGCGAGTTCTAGGACTCCGAGTCGGGAACCCGGGCGTCTCGGTCCGAGCCATTTGCGAGTCGGGAGTGACTTCCGGGACCTGCTCCAAGAACTCAAGTACTTTTAAAAGGAAGCACGTCTCGGAGGCCTCCGGCAAAGTGCAGAACTTACCCATCTCTACTCCACACAGGAGGCCTTGAGGAAAATAATTTCCCTCAGAGCCCATGTCATCCTACGGGATGCTGTGTGGATGGTTTCTTTAAGAAAAAGAAGAAGAGGAATTTCTGGGAAGGTAATAGGTATGATGGATGGGTAGGAGTCTGGGAGTCACGGACGTATGAATCCATCCCTCAACTGCGGTGCAAGGTGATGGGTCGAGGGATTTTAGCTTGAGAAGTCAAAAGACCTCATCCAGTCTCTTGATCCGGCCTGTCACGCAGCAGGTGGGCAGACACACTGGCTGCTAAGACCTTGACAAACCTCACCCGATGAACCCGGGCACCCCTGCTAAGTCAATACGTAGCGAACCACTTGTGGTGACCTATGGCAGAGGAGTTGGTTATCCAATAAATGGTTCCCGGGGCGGCGGTTTCCATACTTCCAAAATGCAAATGGAGTGCCTATGAATCCACAGCAGATTTTCTATGAACTCACGCACGTATCTCGATTTTATGGAATTGTGGACCTTAAAAAATGCCGCTAGCAGTCTACTAAGTTCCGGGATGCCAGTTCTCGAGATCCCGGGATTGAAAGTTCTAATCTGTGTAGCACTCGCCATCTTTATAATGAATCACTTCTTCCTTATGATATTCAATTTATTTATGTTGCTTTTAGGATACTGAGGTGATTGGCTGGGATATAGTAGCTGAAACGGGTCTAGCTCGGTTCAGCGGCCACAAGGGGGCCATAACCAGCCTCTGCTTTGTGGAATCACATCAGACCGTCATTTCCACTTCCAAAGACACCTTTGTTAAGTTCTGGGACTTAGAAACCAAACACTGCTTCAAGACTTTAGCTGGCCACAGATCTGAGGTTAGTCAATAATAAAAAGAATTTTCCCTATAAATGTCCAATCTCGTGTTCCGTATCGATGCCTGGAGTCCATTTTGAAAGGGAACCTGCTTTATCGCCTTTTATTTATTTTTCATGTATATTTATTCCCTATACATATTTTCCCTTTTTTTCTAACTTGCCACACTTTCTCATTCGTGGCAACACCGATAGATTATAAATATTCGGTCATGCTTTTCTCTATGATTTTTCCACCTGCAATCACCTGCAGCTTGCCATGGATAACTTTGCAGGTGGCAAAATGAGGGATTAGATGCCTTGTTTTTTTGTTTTTTGTTAAAATTGATGCACAAAATATTATTCTCAAGGTTTTGATGTTCAATTACTTTGTAATCATATCAAAAGTCCCGATAATTCCGTATAGTATTATGACGAATTGCTGCCAGCTGAGGTTGTGTTGTGAACTTTGCAGTAATTAATTACCAATGAGAAGAGTAACTGCTGTGATTATGTATTTACCATTTAAAACTTTTATATTTCATATCATTATGAAATGAATAAATTGGTGCATTTTAATTATATATTATCTTTATTCCTTATTATTAATTGATTGACATCCCCAAAATCTACAGTAGGGGCTCCACCGTTAAGTGTGCAATCTAAACTAGTAGTTCTGTGAATAGTAGCCATTGCATCCAAAAAAGTATGTTTCTAACTTTCCCTCATTTAATAAAAATCAAATGAAATTTTCTCTGAAGTCATAAGATTTTTTAGTAGATACTTTAAAATACCTACTAACCACTTAATTATAAACCATATTTGTATATGTAACATTCTGAAAATTTAAGGGATTTTGTCCAAAGAAACATCACTATCTCGATGATTCTTTTTCAAACTTTCTTCAGGCAGGTAGGTACCATAACATTGAAAAAAGAATCTTTCATATAATGTTTCAAAATTAGACTCGCGTTTCTGTTTTGTATTCCAGGTGTGGGCTTCCGCTTTGGTAAAGCAAGATAAATATTTAGTAACAGGCTCCACAGATCAAGTATTGAAAGTTTGGAAACTCCGATGGAAGGATGAGTCTGATGAACTCCTCGATAAAACCAAAGCTCTGGCCATCACTGAACTTGAAGACTCTGAAGAATTAGAAGAAAGCTCTGTAAGTATTGCTTTGGGATTGTTTTAATTCAGACTACCTGATTGCCTGGGTTTTACGAGTTTTTCAAAGTCAGATATATTTATTTATTAACGCCCTTTTTCGGGGCTTTTACATGAATAATATGTATTGGTTAACATTTAGCTATTATTTATCTACATATTATGTTCCACCCAGTATCATTATTTTGTTATGTGAATACTACTCGAGAGTCCCAACTGCTCGCCACTATCAGTAGCCAGTGGAATTATGGCATTCCCAATTGTGGTATTGAGAAGTGGGAAGGTATGGAGATGGGGTAGAGAAAGGTTGGGTAAAACTTGGCTATTTAGATTGGGTTGCTAAAGTCATTTCAAAGAACCTTTTGATTCTGATGTGTATAAATATAATCAATGTTTTTTTTCTTTTCATTCCAGGCTTTACAATGTCACTTGGTGGGCACTCTGTTACGGGGTGGGCGGGGACGTGTGGTGTCCCTTGAGGTGGACGCACAGGGCAGCATACTCGCTTGCCACGGGACGGACGCGATCCTAGAGTTCTTCATGTTCTGCGATGATGACGAGGCACAGTTGAGGCTAAAGAAGAGAAGAGCCAAGGCCAATAAGAAGGCCCTGTGAGTATTTATGTATATTTATTTATTATGTGTAGTTGTTTCCTGTGAAAAATCGCAGGTCTATTGCCAAACATTTTTCCAAAGGAGATGCGCCTTTAATTCCGCTTTTGAAAATGGTCTGGAGAAGTAAGCCATGTAAATTTATCGTAAGTAGGTACTATATTTAACCTGTTGAATGTCGGGTGGTATTGGAAATAATAGAGAACTCCAGTCCAATTTTTTAATATATTTTTTTAATAAATTAATGACCTTCTAACTTAAATAACTGCATTTTTATTTTTATTTTTAGAGTTAGGTTTAATAGTTAAAATAATTGTCAAAGTTTTAATTTTTCAAGATCCCTCTAAAACCAACGTATATACAGTGAATCGTGTGATGTCATCACTCCTGAAAAATTACCATAAGATCGGGCAATCAGCTGATCAAGTGCCGCCATTTTGAATTCCGTTCGAAGCATTCTCCCTAGAAGTAGCATTACTATTTTTTTTGTGCAGTAGTTTTTGAATATTTTCAATAATAGAGATAAACTAATAAGAGATAACTTTATTTTTTAAACATTATTTAGGCCTAAATAATGTTTCAATAAACACAACAACTAAATCTATATGAACAGTATGTAAATAAACGAATAAATTAATACGATGGCTTGTGTCATATCATACATTCCCATACAACGACTTTACGATAACGTCACAACACGTCGAACAGTGACGTCACCACTAAAATTTCAATAATGCCAACTTGACAGCGTGTTTTTATGAATCGATTAAAAATGGACTTTTTAATAATTTTTTAAAAACTCTGCATTTAATATCATTAAATAAAACTTATATATTCAGAATCAGCGTTTATTGGTCTATATGAACATATTTTTTTAAAGGCATAATATTTTTCACTGGAGTTCCTTATTGTCAAAAAATATAATCACCAAATATAAACTGATTTTTTTTATTTCTACACAAATCTGAATGTATGCTCAACATGAAAAACACAATTCAAAGGTGTTTTCAGACCTTAACCCTCATTTCAAAATGTAAAATATCAAAAGTGACACCCGCAAAGTCATAGAAAATTCATTTAAAAATATTCCGATTAGATAAATTAATGATATTGGTGCAAGCGATTCTGACCTTGTCCTTCATACAGTTTTTTTATGCATAAGGGTTAAAATTGCATTTAAAAAATATATATATATAAATATTTGGCCGCCCGCGGACTCGCAACAAATGACAGGTTAACCTCCTTGGTAAGTACCTACTTAACCAATTCTCTACACCACTCGACTAAGCTAATAGCTAAAATACAGTTCATAAAACAATTGTTATGAACAAAAACAAAAAGTACCTACTTAACCAATTCCCTACGCCACTCGACTAAGCTAATAGCTAAAATACATTTCATAAACATGAACTAAATTATTATGAACAAAAATAAAAAGAAAAGCTAACCATAAAATAATCTAAGTATACGAAAGTATGATGATTGGTGAATATCGTGAATATTCTTACGAGTTGATCTGCCGTCCGCCATTGCTGCTCCGTTTCTTTCACACGTGCACCTTACCGGCTTGTCGTTATGGCACAGAATTGATTTCTCTCTGGAATCCAGGACTGAGCAACTTGACTTGTGGCTAGTAATTATTAGGTAGGTAATTAGTACCCCGATAGATGCACATTCGTTTCGACAACGGGGTATGAAGTTTTAACCGTTACAATAAAATAACTTTGGGTGGGACGGGGTTAATCACTTGGCTGGATTCAAAATGATAATTTTCAGACATCTATCAGTTCCAATTTAGAAAATTTTCGATAAAGTTCACATGCATATTGACTTACTCACAAAGGAAACTATGTTGCAAAATTATTGTGTGATATATCCACTATTTATTTTTATGAAACATTTTATTTTTATGAAAAATTTGCAGTCTCGAGGCGGAGAAGATCAAGAAGGAAGATGAAAAGGAAGTGGAAGAGGGAGAGAAGCAGGACCTGGAGACGCTGGCCCTGGCAGACGAGGTGCGCCGCCTTCCGAGCATGAAGCTGGAGAGCAAGGTGAAGGGGGTGGACCTCATCAGCGGGGGCGGCGCTGAGTTCAGGCTCGCTGTGTCGCTGGCCAACAACACCCTGGAGCTGCACAGCATCAGGACCATCAACAAGGAGACAGAATGTAAGCATTCTTCAATAAGATTAAGATTGGATTCTGGCAGATAACAGATAACCTTCATTGTTCTAAAAAGTGCTTTCCTTATAAATTGTTGAGATTATATACCTAGTTATCCAAAAAAATCCATTGCTGTAGTCTAGAATTCTTTTCCTTATTTATATAACATCTTAAAGATGTTAAGGCTCTGCAACCGGGATCGAAAAGAAGAAGATGGAGAGATACGAAATTACGAATGTTAGAGGAGAGCGCTAACATTTACAGCGACAAAATCGATGCGAAAATTGCGAAAATGTTTAATAGAACACAATTCATTTAAAATATTGCAAAAATCTCGCGGGCATTATCTTAAACAGCATTTAAAGAAACACTGTGAATTTTTTCATACATATAACTTGTAAAATAACTGAAACAAACGTGTTTATAATAATTTTTGGAGCATACTTTGCGATTTTTTTCTATCGAGGGAATTTTATATAATTTGCGTTTCGGCGCGGGCAAAGTCTAGATATTATCTTCAAGAATAACATGTATTTTTTTAAGAGCTTTAAAACTTACCGTGTTTAAGGGAAATATGTAATAAATCGGTAGAAATCCGGGTTGCGGGCCCTTAAACAGTTTTGTTTCGATTCCTGGAATTCATAATGAACTAAGAATGCCTTTGCTCATTTTATGTTTCGCTCTTTGTTATTAAATTTAATATAGGTTTTATTATACTTTATTTCCCTATTTTTTGTTTTACCCCTTTCCTTATTTGCCACACTTTTTTTCTGTATGGCAACACTGAGGCAAAGTGTATGTATGCTTGTGTACATTTCTTCCAAGTGTATGCTGGACAGTGGTCAAGCAAATTTAAATTCTAATTTTAAAATTCAAATTAGAGAAAACAGTGTCGAAATAAAACTAACTCACTTTTGAGAGTCAGAAAAATCACTTGATCACGATGAATAAATGCAATAGAAATCGTCACTTTTTTTTGCATACTTTTTCATATTTTTTCTAAAATCCCACTCTAAATTTCAAGAAAAACTTCTGAAGTTTTCAATCAGTAGTATTTTTATTGAGTCATTGTTATGTACATAATTGGTTTTCAGATAATTGCCTAAGACAGATTCACAGTTACGGCCATCAAACGGAAGTTAGATGCGTGGCCTTCAGTTCTGATAACCTGGCCATAGCATCCGGCAGTACAGACTCTGTCAAACTGTGGAATCGGTGAGTTCAAACTTACTATTATGTAAGCCAGTTCATGACAGCTGTCATTCCTTTGTTCATCAACTCCACCCTGGGAACCATTTATTGGATAACCAACACCCCAGCCATAGGTTTTGGTGCCACATGTGTTAGCCCACCTCCTGCTTGGCAGACCGGATCGAGAGAGACTGGTTGAGGAGACCTTGTGACCTCTCCAGCCCATCGCCTAGCACCACATTGAGAGGGATGGATTCATGCGTCTGTCACTCCTTAACGCATGGACGCCCAGATTCCGACCCACTGCTCATATCTTTTTCCTTCCTACAACTTCCTCTCCTTCCTTTCCCTGAAGAAACCCTCCACACAGCATCCCCAAAGATGACATATGCTTTGGGGGGGGAATTATTTTCCTCAGCGCCTTCTTTTAATGTAAAAAAAGCGAGTTAATGTAAAAAAAAAACTTCTAATTTACCTGTTTGTGAACTACGTATGTAGGGAAATTATTTGAAGAGGGATGTAGCAGAAAACATCTCATGGTTTCTGTAAATATCACACAAGAGTCCCAGCTGCTCCAGTCTGGAGCCAGCGAGACTACGGCATCCCCAGTTGGGGTGTGTTGTGCAGGTAGTGGGGAGGAGAAGAAGATGGGGAAAAGGGAGGTGGGGAAGTACCTGGCACCAAACACAGCTAAAACCATTTCAAGCATCATTTCAATTCTGAATGGTGGTCTTACACCAGGGCGATACTGAGAGTATCTTCCATTCTGGAATGTGCCACAAATATTCTATATATTATTTTTAAGAGCCTTACCTCTCGACGATGGAGGCCGTCGTATAATACATCTAAATTTGCTAGGAAACAGGATTACAAAAGACTACCATGTATTATTTATTTTTCTTCCCAGACCTTCCCAAGTATGTCTCCGAACTATCGAAACGGGCGCTGTAGTCAGCCTTTGTTTTGTGCCCGGAGATCGCCACATCTTGGCCGGCTTGCAAGACGGGAAGCTGCTCATCATCGACATATCCGCCGGAGACATCCTCGAGGAGATTCCGGCACACGCCAATGAGATTTGGAGCATTTCACTTCTACCAGATCAGGTAAACTGTCCTTTTGTGATAAACGTACAACAAATCAAAGCATTCATTTTAGTTGAATATCCTTTTGCGCATTTTATTTACTGAAAAAATTGTCTTTTTAATTTGTTTTATCTCACAAATAACGATTTATTTTTACTTGACAAATAAGTACACACATATTACACATTTCATTAAATAAAAACTGTCTTTAAGAAACCACCTTGGTAAGAAACCACCTTTCGGTATCGAAACTTCGCTTAAAATAACTTTAGCTGTGTTTAGTCACCAGATCTAAACAGTCAGGTTCTTCCCAAGCTTCCTATTCCCCATTTTTTAATGTGAATACCGCACAAGAGTCCCAACTGCTCCCAACCACCTGGAGCCAGTGATGCTATGGCACCCCTAATTGGGATATGTTTGAGGCCGAAGGTGTGGCGATACCGAGAATATTTTCCACTATGGAACGTGCCGTAAATATGTCTTACATTATTTTAAATGATTGAATTTTGAAATTACACAAATCAATCAAATAAAAATTACTTGTGCCCACTTCGATTTGAACCTGTGACCTCCGGATTGCTAGTCGAAGGCCTTATCCCTTGACCACGAAGGCCATCAAATACCCATCGTCAACTCCATCAACCCTCACCATTTTCTCCAATCCAACATCACTTCATATAATTCATGGTCACCATGATACAGGCAGCTGCCTAGTATGGTGACCTAATGTATCTTCTCAAGCAAATGTATTAATTGTGTAACATGTACTTATAAATAAATAAAAATAATTATAGATGCCATAGTCCCAATTCAAAAAGGATTTTAAAAATACATAATAAATTAGTTGAAAATAATTCTGATGAAGTAATCATTGTTTATGAAACAAGTCAGTTTTTGAACAATAAACGTGGTTGAAACTAAGTAATCTATTAATTTTGAATACATAATTGTTTTCTGGACTTTTAAATTAATCAATTTATTTTGTATCACAGCACGGTTGTGTCACAGGCAGCAGCGATAAGACGTTGAAGGTATGGGACTTTGAGCTGATCCCCGATGCGACGGGTGACAGCAAGGCGCGCGTGCTGTCTCTGCTCCACAAGCGTACCCTGCAGCTGGAGGAGGCCGTGCTCTGCGTCAAGGTCTGCCCCAACAGCAAGTTCATTGCCGTCGGTCTGCTGGACTCCACAGTCAAGATATTCTTCCTCGATTCTTTTAAGGTAAATTTTATGACTGTGTTTTTTCTCTCGCTAAAAAACTCTTTCAAGATATTCAAGAACTTAAATATAGAAATAACAAAATTAAATAAAAAAATTACCAACTTCAAGAAATACTTATTTAAATATACATAATTACTTCACTGTTACATTACCATGATGGCAAAAAAAGGCAATAAACACATGTTCCTATCGCTTTAATGCTGCGGCTATATCAAAAGATGAGATATACAATATACGGAGAAAAAAGTCTTAATTTTCTCGCATCTCTCTCACACACTGCACCGTGACTTTCCGTAGACCCCTTCCAACAATACTTGCTATGACGATAATTTTGAAAGCATGGAATATACATAGTTACAAAGATAAATAAATACTAATGCCGATACTCAGCGCCATGGAACAAACAAATTTATCAACGACAAGCAAAAAAATAACCTATTGATAATTTTCAATGTTTTGTACCTATTGTTTTCAACGGTGTTGGAATGATTAAGGTCAAAAGGGTCAAGAGATCACACTTCGTGAACAATATTATACCCAATTACACAAGGTCTTTTGGTAATGTACATACCTACTGCACGTTTTATTTTATTTTCCCATCCAATACGGCCGATACGTAGCGCCATGGAACGATCAAATTTATCAACGACAAGCAAAAAAATAACCTTTTGATAATTGTCAATGTTTTGTACCAATGTTTGTATTGTTTTCAACGGTGTTGGAAAGATTAAGGTCAAAAGGGTCAAGAGATCACACTTCGTGAACGATATTATACCCAACTACACAAGGTCTTTTGGTAATGTACATACCTACTGCACGTTTTTTTTTATTTTCCCGTCCAATACGGCCGATACGTAGCGCCAAGCAACAAGCGAATTTATCAGTGACAAACAAAATATATCTTCAACAGGATAATATTTTCAACACCGAAACCAACGTCTTCCAACAGTTTCAACTTTCAACGTTATTATAGGATTATTATTACGTGTGTATCGCGTGGGGCATAGAGATAATAATAATTAATAATACATCAATGATTCGGGGAACCACCCGTTAAAAGGGATTCCTTAATACGATTTTGATATATTTTTTGTTAGTATCGTGTCGATCTCCTATTATAGTTGCGTCAACGTCGACGTTATTTTCAACAGCTATTTTCAACAGTTGAAAATTGCCAACGATAACGACGTTGGCGTTGGATAGAATTATCGTCAACGCCCAGTACTAGTTGACATCATTGTTTTACTGTTCGATGATATTTTTGTTCAATTAAAAACAATAAAAATAAAATAAAAAGAAGAAAATACTTTGTTTTACATCACTTTATTGTTATTAGTGACGTAAAACAAAGTATTGTCTTCTTTTTATTCTATTTAAAATGTCAAGTCACAATGTATTTGCTTCTTTTGAAAAAAAAAAAAAAACAGTAAAAATATTTTTCCATCACATGTTGCAATTGAGTAGTTAGGATATAGCGCGTTTATAGCCTAACGGGTCACTTGAAAAGCATTGCATCTCATTCTAGCAGCATGGTAACACATGAAACAGTGCACTTTCGCCCAAACCCACGACGACGTATAGCGATGGGATCAATAGCGATGGAATCGTGGTTCAGTTGACAATGCGCTGAAGCAGTGCGGCGAAAAAACGCGGCTTTCCGAGCCTACAACACATCTAGAACATCCGAAGACAGAACAGCTTACAACAAAATGGCAAAGGAAACCAAGAGAATCATAAATAGGTCAAAATTGGAGCACGACCTGCAGATCAGCAGAAAGCTGGCTGCATGCCCGCATGGCAGCAGGCAATTCTGGTCACTTGTGGGCTCAATAGGTCGCAATTTCTGCAAATCCAGTCTGCCACCTCTCACCAGACCTGACGGCTCACTAGCAAACACCGCCACCGAAAAGGCAAACTTATTAGGTAAAATGTTTGCGGATAACTCAACCCTCGATGACCAAGGTGCTGTCCCGACGTCGGTTCCTCACTGCGGTTTTCATATGAAAAAGCTGAGGATCCGGCATCGGGAAGTACTCCATGTTTTACGAGGGCTAGATGTTAATAAAGCTATTCTCTATCCGCATTTAGAACAACCCGCGATGGTACAAAATTTGGTTTGTACTGCGCATACCACTCCCCCCGCTACGGTTCCTTCACCAGCCCTCGGCTGCCGCCAATCACTTCGCCCAAAATTCAGTATGCCGTTGACCGTCGTACTGTGTGTCCACGTTACAAAAAATTAACCCATTCAGACCCAGTGGTAAAATGGGTAATCAGCCGATATGTTCAAATACATTATCACTAATTACAAAGAAAGAGGACAGCTCTCACAGAGGGTTATATGATAAATAATAAGTATATGGTAAATGTCACTGCTAGCGAAGTCAACAAAACTATGCTACGATTACTTCCTTGACATTGCGAATTAAACACGAGCGAATTGGTATGGTCGATGATAAAATAACATGTTAAAGTAAACAATTTCTCCTTCAAAATAAATGCCTAAGAACACCTACGTAAGAAGGTATCGGAAAAGTTACATCAGAGTATTTGAGTAATTTTATTCGACATATTATTGGTATTAAGCGATAATTTTGGAATGTTCATGACCTCGGGGACAACAACGATGATTCACTGGCTTTCAATGTTTCAAGTGAATCATCTGAGGTTTTTTTTTAAATGACAAATTGAAGCAAAGAATGGACGGTTACCTCGAGAGTGTTTTCACTTGGGGTAAAAATAATCTCGTTAAATTTAAAGTTTCAAAGACCCAATCTTGTCTGATTATGTCTAAAAGGGATCGAAATGAATATCTAGTATCCTTCAACGGAAGCAATCTTCCGAACAGGCCCTCCATTGATATGCTTGGTGTAACTCTAAGTGACCAGCTCAGGTATGGGGGCTCCATCGAAGCCAGAGTAAAGTTAGCCTCCCAAAAACTGGGCGTACTGTACAGGGCCCACAGATACTTTAATAGTACACAACTGCTAACCTTGTACAAATCACAAGTGCGCCCCACGGTTGAATTTGGCAGCCACCTCTGGTCTGGAGCTCCAAAATACCTGAAAAATACCCTCGACTCTGTAGAAACGGGCGGTTCGTGTAATAGATTCTCCCATCTTAACAGACGGATTGCAATCTTTAGAGCACAGGCGTTCTACCAGTATTACAATGGAAGATGCTCCGAGGAACTAGCATCATTGTTCCCTTCGTCACTGGTGCATAGTCGGGAAACACGCCAAACGCGTGCCCAACATTTGTACACGGTTGACATTTGTCACATGAGAATGGGTCGTTTCTTCGACTCGTTCTTGTGTTCAACAGCTCGGCTGTGGAATGATTTGCCGGCCTCTGTGTTTCCTCCTTCCTACAACATGGGTCTCTTCAAGACCAATGTTCATTCCTTCCTCTCCTCAAAAAGACCCTCCACACAGCATCCCAGATGACATAGACCCTGAGGGAAATTATTTTCCTCAGGGCCTCCTGTGTGGAGTTAATGTAAAAAAAAAAAAGGAAATGTGAATGAATGAAAAATATATACTTTATTTTTAAAAAATACAATAAATTTTATACAATAATTAATTACATAATATATGTATTTGATTTACCCCCATAAACAAATATCATCAGACAGCAAAATGACATCTACATTTATTTTTTTTACTTCAAATTCGACACATATTCGTACGCCAATAGCGAACATGGGCCTCTTTACCACCGAAGTTTACCAGCGACCTGTGTCGAACAAAAAGAAGATTCATTCTGTTCCCAATAGAGAACTCCAGTCCAATTTTTTTATTTTTTTTAATGAATAAAGACCTTCAAACTTAAATAACTGCATTTTTATTTTTATTTTTATAGTTAGTTTTAATAGTTAAAATAATTGTCAAAGTTTTAATTTTTAAAGACTCCCAGAAACGCACCGTATCTATGGTGGTCTAATTTTTTTACTTTTTAAGTTGTCATTTTGAATCAGTGATGTTATGTCGAGGGAAATTTCCCTAGATCTAGGGGAGAAAAATATTTTTTAGGGATAAGGGAAATCAGGACAAAATCTAGGGAAATTTCGAACTCTGGCAAAAATTTTATTACATATGACAGTATTACTGGTATTATTTATATATATACGTATATATATTTTTTGGAATTCCTATGAATCTTAATTATTTTTCATGTACTTACATGCCATGTTATTTTTAACACTGACAACTCAAAATGATATTAGGGAACGTACCCATACTACGTGACACGTTCGGGGGGGGGTGGGGGTCTTCAAAATACCACGCTTGGTACAAATGAGCGGCGGGTTGCTTATGATTTTTATTTTGCAAAGTGTTTTTTTTTAATTTGGAATTCAGTTTCTAATTCGGTGGTGAGTGTATTCGTACTTTTAAATTATTACTTCACGTAGCAAAAAGTGTTTTATTTGGAAAATCACGGTATTATTAGTATATTTACCAAGTTCCGATATCTTTCCAATTAATTATCATATTAATTAACATATAACAGGATTAGTGTTACACAATCAGGTGGCTACGTAGGTAATTGCGTAAATGTGAAATTCTAGGGAAATTTCACTTCTAACTGTTGGCAACACTGTGAAGAACCCAGAATCAATAATCATGGCGGATAATGACTTTTAGGTGTGAGGTGTGTTTTTTATTCAAGATTAACTGCTTTTAATATAGAAAAACATTGGTAAAATGTCCACATTTCACCGGTACTGTTATTGTATTTAATCAAAGTGCAATATAAAAACAATAAATCATCTCTTTCATTGCAAATACATGTGACGTCGTGTTTTGTGTCAGGCGTTACTTTGTAGATGCATTGTTTTATGTATAATACATACAGAAACACTGGTATTTATAATACACTGATCATGACGAGTGTGTAACAACTTGTATAAAAAGCCCTACACTAAAAGCAATTTGAAAATACATAACTAAATGTCAAAACATGACATGACTTTAACCTCAAATAGACAAAATTTATTGCAGATTGTCAGCAAATATAGCCCTTTTCATAAATTGTTGAGGGCCTAAATTATGTTTCAATAAACACAATAACTATTATTTATCTAAATCTCTATAAACAGTATGGAAATAAACCAAAAACACGAAATGTTGAATTGCATAGGTACGTGTGCACTTCAAGTCATTTCAAATGTCAATACCATGTCAATACAATACAATACACAGGTGACAGGTTAACTGTGACGTCACGGTTAACCATTTCAGTAATGCCAACTTAACGCTGTGTTTTCCGAAGAGGTTTAAAAATGCACTTTTTAATAATTTATTAAAAACTCTGCATTTAATATTATGAAATAAAACTTATATATTCAGAATCAGCGTTTCTTGGTCTATATGAACATATTTTTTTAAAGCCATAATATTTTTCACTGGAGTTCCTTATTGCCGCCGATCTAACAGCTCGCGAATTGCTTTGTGTTCGCAACCACTTTCCGATAACTAATATTGTTCAAAATTTAAGTTATGGTAATTGGATAATTGTTTGATAAACTTGTAGGAAAATGCAAAGCTTATTTGATTTATATGCAGTACACAATCCCATGCCCCATAAAATAGTGACCCCAATAACTACAAATATGATCAGGAATTGCTGGTTAAAAATCTTTTGGGTACATGCTGTTACACCCATAGTATAAATCATTGTTATTAACAAGAAATGGAAAAAAGTGTATCCTTTGATCAAATTTGACTACAAGTTTTACAATGTATTCTATTTATTACTTTTATTTTCACTAAAGTTTTCTTTTCTGAAGTCGAATATAAATGCATCTATGTAAGTACTACTCAAATTTGGTTGCGATTTATAAACATATTTGCATATTTATTTCAGTTCTATCTTTCGCTATATGGCCACAAGTTGCCCGTCCTTTGCCTGGATATCAGCTACGACTCCAACCTGATAGCCACGGGCTCGGCCGACCGCAACGTGAAGGTTTGGGGTATGGACTTCGGGGACTGCCACAAATCCATCTTCGCACACGACGACTCGGTCACCAGTCTGCAGTTTGTGCCCAAGACACATTACTTCTTCACGTGCGGAAAGGACGGGAAGGTCAAGCAGTGGGATGCCGACACGTTCGATAAGATTAATACCCTTCAAGTGAGTTTTCATTTAAAGTAAATTTAAACTTGGCCTCGGAATTTCCATTTTGCAATAAAATCCAAATAAATAGAATATTTCTGAACACATCCGAAAACTAAAAATTGATTTTGAAAGATGAAAAATACGCTTTCAGATTGAATAATTCGAAATAATTTTTAAAATATAAAAAATTTTAATGCAAACATAAAAATGTTTTAAAAATGGCTCACCTTACGTTTTTTACTAATTAAAATTACTGATAAGGAACAAAAATAAAAGCACATACATATTTTATTAGGCAAATGTATTGTAAACTAGAAATGGGTGAGTTCTGCATTTTGCCAGAGGCCTCCGAGGCGTGCCTTTTAAAAGTACTCGGGTGAACTTACACCTTGCTATTATAAACGTTATCTTCAACTCACTTTTTTGTCATTACATACCATGTAAAAATAATTAGTAAAAAATTCCCAAAGTTTCATCAACTTTTTTCAAATTGCTGTCGGAAACTTTGGTTTCATGAAGGTGTACATTTTAATTATTTTGTGGTTAACTTTTAGATTTGAATATAAAGCGGGGTGTTTTCTTTTTCTAACACCATTTAGATCATATTTCTAACCCTGATCGCAAGGGAGACAACGATTTCTATGAGACCTTTATGAGTTGTTCCTAAAAGCGAACAAATTAATAATAATAAATTTTATTATCGCACAATCGTCCCAATTTTGCAGTCAGTGTTTTTGACATCCCCTAATAGGCCACTTGCATGGATTTCATAACGACTTGGAAAAAATCGTGTGGATAGATTTTTTTACTAAGATTACGAAAATGTTAGTAAAAATTTTTAGAAATGTACAGTTTTTTTTATTTTTAAATAAACAAATCCATTATTTGGGCCCGTGACGTCACTGTATGAAAATGTCCCGTCTCCGAAAATGTTCCTATTAATTTTCACCCTGATTTATTTTTTTTATACGGCAACACTTTGATTTCAGGCGAATTTTTGAATTTAATGTTTACTAGATTTATTGTTTGTTCTCTGCGAACTTATCATTTGGTTTGACTTTTTGACAGATGTTTTGAAGAGAACTCCGTACATTTTACGCTGTCTGCATGAGTTTTAGAGGTATAATGGTAGTGGTGCTGATTTTAACAAAATCAAATTTTATAATATTCTTATTATTATTATAATTTACAAGTACAAGTATATTACATTGGATTTAGTAATATAGACGTTGAACATTATAATGATTTATGATCAATAAGATGGATTAACCCCTCCGCAGCGTAAGCAGATATAAGCGTTAAAAATAGGACAGCAGTCAAGTACAATAAGCGTGTTTATACGTCAGCGCGTGTGTTTCCATAGAAATCGTTCTAACTCCGTTATTGTTTTAGTTACATCCCTAAAACAAAAAGTCAAAGGTCGATAGAAGATCAAGCTGCACATTTCTATCAAGTTGTCTATGGAAATACATAACCGGAATCAGCTGTCAACCGTGTAGTTGACAAAAATATTTTCCCACGCAAATTTGCTACCGGCAGCTCCACCGCGCTCCACATTTTAAATTTTTATTAAATATTTTTATATGAAATGATAAAAAAGTGAGGTGACAAAAGTGTTTATTACACATATTTACAATAGAATAAGTATTGTTGTTTGCATAATCTGTGATTTTAGTACCGTTTTCACATAAAAACATCATGTTCGTCATTTTTACCAATTTTTTATGTTTGCGTTCTAAATTTTAAAATTTACAAATGCTAATATTTATTTGTAATATAATAATTTGAAAGCCTATTTTGTAACCTTTCTAACACAGTTTTTACTATTCGGCTACGTTCAGAAATGTTTCATTTATAGAGCTTTAATTGTGAAGCGGTTATAACTAAAAGTTTTCGTAAAATGTCATTTCGTTTAAGACACCAAAAGCTAATATTCTCGAAAATTCGGAGGGGCTAAGGAAAAAAATATTTATGAGATGTAATATTTTTGGTATGCCTCATTATTCTCCTGTGCCCTTTCTTGTGGAAAAGTCTTTTTTTTTTAAATGATTTTCGGCTATGTAATTATCGTTACACCCATAAAATTATGTCCCATCTTTCCGGTTTATAAAAAATGGTCTGATTTTTCAGATTGAAATTTTCAAAAAATCGCCAGGTTTCAAAAATACGATTAAAAAAAAAAAAAATACAGAGTGGCCTATTGAAGCGTGACGAAGACCACCAAGATGAGACTCTTCCGGATGCTAATTTTCCCCATATTTCTCTGCGGTGTGGAAACATGCGCACTTAGGGCTAGTTGTTTCGCAGAATGAATTGTACCCTGTAATTCTACTCCACTAATATGTGTTTGTGTTTGGCAGGGACACATGGGCGAAGCACGCTGCTTGAGCGTGGCCACCAATGGGGCATGGGCCGTGTCGTGTGGGGCCGATCGAGTGCTGCGGCTGTGGGAGCGCTCCGAGGAGACACTAGTGCTGGGGGACCTCGAGGAGGGGGCTGAAGAGGAGCTCATCACCGGAGACAAGGTAGGGATAACTATATTTAACCACTCAAGCGATAAAAATTTCCTGGTGTTTGGTTTTCGATTCGGCCATTATATTTTGTGGCGATCGCATCATAATACCTATTTACTGAGTACATGCCTACTTATGTGCTGTCAATAAGCTGACTCTACCTGGCACCACACACAAGCGACCGGCATGAGTGGCTGAATTATTTAACCACCTAATCGAAAGATCCAGAAATGTAACCCATAATTAAAAGTACCGCGCCGAATTCTCTCGACCTTTTGCGGGTGCAATTTGTCAGCGATTAGAGTAACTACTGATCCAGTTGGGTACATAAGATGCCCCTCAAATCGATCCGCAAGTTCATTGACAACACTCTGTAGTATTTATTTATTTTACACGTCACTAAACCATTGTTTACATATAAATATTAATATCACACCTCCAAATATGAATTCGGAAACATATGAACTGCGGTTTATAGCCAATGAGTCCACCTAGTTTTCACAATTTATCCCATATTTTTAGGTTTTATAAAAAAAATTCAAATAATCATTTTGCCTCGGGCGTATTTTGTAGGAAGGTTAAAATATTTACGCTTTGCAATAAAAAAATTATATTTCTGAATGCATCCGAAAACTAAATACTGTTTTTGAAAGGTAATGAAATACGCTTACAAATTTTATATGTAATTCGAAAAAAAAAAAAAAAAAATTGAAATATAAAAGTTTTAAAAATGGCTCGCCTCACATTTTTTATAACTCAAATTACTGATAATGAACAAAAATAAAAACACAGGTATTATAAATGTTATTGTCACCTCACTTTTTTTGTCGTTCCATTTAAAAATAACTAAAGTTGCTAAAATAATTAAAAAAAGCTGCCCAAAGTTTAATTTTTTTTTTCAAATTACAGCCGGAAATTTTGGTTTCATAAAAGTGCAAATTTTCATTATTTTGCGGTATGAAAATGAGATGAGAGAGATTTGAAAATGCAGGATGGTATTTTCTCTTTCTAACACTGTTTATATACGACCTCCGTAGTCCAGTGGGTAAGACTCTTGACTCACAATCCGGAGGTCGCGGGTTCGAACCCGGCATGCGCAAATAAATTTTATTTGAATAATTTGTGTTTTCACAATTAATTCATTTAAAATAATATATAGTATATTTGCGGCATGTTTTAGAGTGGAAGATACTATCAGTATCGCCCTGGTGTAAGACCACCATTCAGAATTGAAACGTTGCTTGAAAATGGCTTTAGCCGTGTTTAGTGACCAGATCTGAATAGCCAGGTACTTCCCAACCCTCCTCTTCCCCACCTCCTTACCCTCCCCACTACCTTCAGCCTCACAACATACCCCAATTGGGGATGCCATAGTCTCACTGGCTCCAGACGGGAGCAGTTGAGATTCTTGTGCGGTATTCACTGTAAAAAAAAAAAAAATCATATTTCTCACTATGATAGTAAGAGTGACACAACAGTTTCTGTGAGACCTATATGAGTTGTTTTAAAAAGTGAAGAAAATGACCTGAGGAGTTAATGGGGTTTTTGTGGATTTCAATTGCCTCTGTAATTAGTCACGCTCAATTCATTTTGGATCTACCCAGGACCTACAATGGAAAAAATTCAAAGTGCTCTGGCAAATCAGAGATGGAGATAATCCAAGATTTCTACCCACCTTTAACTTTTATTCCTTCCCAGGATTTCCTCAACTTCCTTTCCTTAAAAAAACCCATCCAAAGATGACATAGGCCCTGAGGGGTTTTATTTTCCTCAGGGCCTTCTGTGTAGAGCTAATGTAAAAAAAAAATCATATCTGATAGTGAAATAGTTAGTGAAATGGCCGGATCAAATAATATCAGTACAATACAGACACAAATAGTGTCAGATTATGTCCTCTCTTCTATCAAGCGTTATCTAAAATTACCTCCCCTCCATTCAACATTTCATCTCTTCTAAGTCTGAACTCGACTCCAATCTTCCATTTAATTCTGAAATTTGCTCCTTTAAATAAAATTAATATATAATTTCATCTTTCCTTTCTCTATAATTTTAAATGATGGCCTAGAACACCTTTGAAGGATGAAAGCCAGAAATAATTGAAAAAAAAAAAAAAAACACTCCACCGAAATTTAACATTCACTTTTTTTTTTCAGACAGCACTACCTGGAGTTCCAAATCTGAACATGCCGTCAAAGAAGACCGTGGGGAGTGAAAGAGCGGTAAGTAACAATCAACTAATCAACTGTCACGTTATATTGTTTTATCAGACAATTGTTGAAAATAGTTTTAATGTGCTTTCAGGCGGATTCTATACTGGAATGCCTCGATGTGTGTCAGGAATTCAGAGCCAAAACAGCGGAGACTTCTGGAAAGATCCAACTGCCAGTATTAATGCAGGCATTTGACTGCCTGACTCCTGAAGATTTCTTCTGCAAAACCATTCAGAGAATAAGAAGCAGGTAAGTTTTTGTTATTATTGTAATTCATTTTACACTGCTTACATAATATATTATGTATTTGTGCTTGAGAATACATTGTTTGTACTTACCCAACTTAAAGTCGTTTTAGTATTTTTGTTTTATTTTTAAAAATTAAAAACAATGAGGAAGTTGAGTGAAAAATATTCTGACTTGTAAAAAATATGTTCATGTAGATCAAAAAATATCGATTCTAAATATATAAATATATACCTATATTATTATTCTTAGAATTAATTAAACATTCTTAAAAAAATATTAAAAAGGCGTAAACTAAAAACACTTCATGATTACGATATACGCTAAACAGTTTTGCTTGCTATCTTTTTATGACTCTTTAGTTTGTAAAGTCTCGATGACATTGAGCGAGTTTACAAGCTACTAGCTGGGAAATTCACTATCTGTAAAGCCTCGATGACACACGGCGAGTTACAAGCTACTATCTACTAAGTTTTAAAAGCGGGTAAATCGGCGAGTGAGATTGTCATGATGACACACAAAACTGTCCACTCGCTCAGAAGCGTAGGAAACTGAGGTCGCTTTTAGCGCCAGTAACAAGAATAACGACGCCTGCGTGAACTAATTCTTCAGATTTTTGACAGTCGAAATCAGCTGTTTATCGGAAGCCATGTTGGAAACGTAAATAAAAAAATCACGAGCAAGCGTGTAGGCGAGTAAAATTGACGACCTTTCAACTTTTTTTCGTAGATTGTCAATAATCTGCTAGTTGTTGCTAGTTAGCAAGTGACACGATGACACTGGGCGAGTTTACTAACAGATAGTGAATTTCCCAGATAGTAGCTTGTAAACTAGCCCTGTGTCATCGACGCTTTAGTAAACTCGCTCAGTGTAATCGTATTACTAGCTAACTAGCAGATTGTGGACAATCTACGAAAAAAGTAGAAAGTCAACTTTGCTCGCTGTCAGTGTAGCCAGCTCGGAATCTCCGTTCCCGCTAAATCGTGATGGATCGTCAGTCAGAATTCTGTCAGATACCCACATTTTCGTCCATCCGGGATGGCTTGAGATTTTCAGGGATAAAAATTTCTCCATAAATCCATAAATATGGGCTATTTTCACCTACAAAAGTATGAAATTTGTTACTTTATTCGATTCTGCCAGGAAATCCGTCATCCTGTAAATTCTCCCGATTCGGGACACTCCAATCCGCCAGATACACTGAAATCCGCCTGTACGCTAGCGCTTGCATCAAGATGGCCGCCCACCAACAGCTGATTTCTTAACTCAGAATTAGTTCCCGCGGGAATCGTAATTCTCGCTTCTGGCTAGCGTGTGGCGCTAGGTGCGACTTCAAATTTTCTACAAAATAGGCGGGAGAAACAAAATTTCTAACTTTAAAAATTAATTTAACTATGAAATCTTGACCAATTTTTTTATTTTTAAATACCATTAATTTTGTTAACATTGATAAAAAAAAAACTGGAATTCCTTATGGAAAAATGAAGAAAATCTCCATACGAAATGCTAAAGTGACGTTTTTTCTAGAGCCCAAATGACGTCACACACACCTAGAGACACACACACGCGTCACACACACGTCACGCATACCCGCCTCTTACATCTCGGATTCCGCTCGTTTTGGCAGGCTTAATAAAAATTTTTACTTGAAAATTAATTTAATTATGAAAATGAACTTTAAAAATAAAAAAAATACTGGTATATAAGTTTGAATGTGAACATTGATAAAAAAAAATTAAAAAATGGACTCAACTTCCTTATTATAAGAACAGACTGTGTCCATTGATACACATATGAACAGTGACAAAAATACAATAATGTGTTGAAAACGGCCTTCGTAGCATTGAAGAACTGCATTGAAATGATTGATATCCTTAGCCTCTCGTTCGCCAGTGTATCCATAAGGATAATAATAAAAAATCGTTTCTCTGGATACAACTAGCTTTTCTGGGGAAACTACCTATGGTAGATTGTATACTGGGGTGAGGTTTGTCTATGTCTTGGCAGCGGATGCATTTGCCCATCTACTGCATGGTGGGCCGGATCAGGAGAGACTGGTTGAGGGAGACCTTTTGCCCTCCCCAGCCGGACGCTCGCCCCACACCGCAGTGGGAAGAATGAATTCATACGTTGTCACTCCTGGACACACTGATCCTCAGATTCCTGCCTACCCCTTATACCTTTCCCTAATAAGACCCTCTACACAGTATCCTGAAAGATGACGTAGACCCCCAGGAAAATAGTTTTCCTCAGGGCTTTGTGTGTGGAGCTGCGTAAAAAAAAATACTGTTTTTATAAATATATAAGCACATCATCTCTAGTAAGTCAGCACAATTTACAAAAACATCATTTTGAAAACATCACCTAGTAAGTCAGCACAATTTACAAAAACATCATTTTGAAAACATCATCTAGTAAGTCAACACAATTTACAAAAACATCATTTTGAAAACATCATCTAGTAAGTCAGCACAATTTACAAAAACATCATTTTGAAAACATCATCCAGTAAGTCAACACAATTTACAAAAACATCATTTTGAAAACATCATCTAGTAAGTCAGCACAATTTACAAAAACATCATTTTGAAAACATCATCTAGTAAGTCAACACAATTTACAAAAACATCATTTTGAAAACATCATCTAGTAAGTCAGCACAATTTACAAAAACATCATTTTGAAAAATTCAAATATATTATTTCAAAAATAGAATCAGCTGGTGCGTGGCAAAAAAATTCAAGAAGTCAAAACATTATTTGCTTTACCATTTTCTGCAAATGAGTAGTTCTGTACACAATAAAGAGCTAGAAAATATGAAAAATGTAGCTTTAAAAGAGCCGAGTTGGCTACACTTCAAAGTTAGTGTGGAGGTGAAATTGGAGAAGTCTGAAGAGCCGCAAACATCTGTAAAAGAGCAACGTTAGAGTTCTGTTAAAAACTATGTGTCTCCAACACACCATAAAAGTATGTACATATGTGAAGTTAAAATTTAATACGCACCTTTATTTCTCTTTTTCAGTGACCTTGAAGAAGCCCTCATAATTCTGCCATTCAAGTCAGTCTGTGAAATAATTCAAATGCTGCCGTCACTTCTGCAGAGGAAGGACAAGTGCGAGCTGATGTGCAAGTTGACCATCTTCCTCATCAAGGTTCATCACGCCGCCATAGTGGCTAGCCACGACCTGCTCAATGACATTGTCACCATCCAGAACCTAATCATGGCCAGAATGACTGAATTCAGAGTAAGCATAAAAGACCTTATAAATTAATTATTTTTTTTAAATTTATAAACTAATGTTTAAGACAAGATTTTTATGCATAGCACAAAGGGTAACAATTATTATAATCAATAATTGTCAGCCTAAAACACTCATTTATATTGAAAAATCTTCCGAGAAAAGATACTTGCCGCCAACGGGAATCCGACCGGCAATCAGAAGGACACGGGTTCAAGTCCCGTTGGCGGCAAGTATCTTTTCTCGGAAGATTTTTCAATATAAATGAGTGTTTCAGGCTGACAATTATTGATTATAATAATTGTTACCTTATAAATTGGCCACAACCACTCGAGCATAAATAACTAACCATCACGCCTTTTCTCCTCAGGGGTAGGCAGAGGGCGGACCGCCAAACAACTCGATCTTGGCACACGTTCTTTGCCTCGTTCACATTCATACATCGTCTCATTCATGCTCTTCTATTATTCTGACTCTTGACATGGCCCGACTCAAGTATCTGATTCACTTGGTCAGGCTATATCTTCCTCGGGCGTCCCCGACTCCTTCTACCATTGACATATGCATTATATATTCTCCTTACACTCCTTACACTTCCCTCGTTCATTTGCTCTGCATGCCCAAACCATCTGAGCGTCCCTTTTTTACCACTCAAGCATTCACATTAATAATTGAAATTCGCTTCCGATTTGGAAATTTCCCATCCTCATTAAAAAAATCATGCGTCTGAACTTTAATATGGAGACCAATAAACTGCTTTCAGTGTTAGAGAGCCATTGAATGCACCTATGTCCGTTTATCCCATATTTTTAGGATGCATAAATAAATAAATCGTTAAATTTGTAAATGCATTTTTTAACCACATGATCAATGATTTTTAAGAAAAAATATTTCAACAATTTCGGTTAGCAAAATGTCAATAACAAATAATTCAGAAGACGTGCTAGTCATCTCTTGTGGAAAAGTGAAAATACTAAGTTATCTTTGTGATTAATTGAAGTATACAATGTGTGGGAACTTTTTAAGTAATTCCAATAATTGTTTTAAAATATCTTAAAATTGGCAACATTTTGACCGATGGAAGAATCAATAAATGCAGACTCAAACAAAATTATTTTTCTTTTTCTCAGGATATGGTTGGATACAATCTCCACGCCCTGCAATGGCACCAGAGGGAGTACGAAGTGACTGAGAAGGAGGCACTCTTCAAGGACGCCACTAAAGACAGGAAAAAGAAAAACACCAAGAGAAAAGCAAAAGAAAATCTCAAGCGGTCAATGATTGTTTTAACTTAGTGATGAAATTAAATGAAAATATATTTTATACATTTGTTTCAGTCATCCCCTATAATATTTGAAGACCTTATGACTAGAGAGCTGAAAATTATGCATACGCGGATAATGTAGAAAAAGGAAAACACCGAGAGAAAATCTCAAGCGGGGTTCAACGATTGTTTTAATGGGTTGTTTTTGCATTATTTTTGCGCGTAGGTAACAACATCTCAAAGACAGTTCCATTAGATGCTAGAATTCCACTAGAATGGTCAAACCACGGAGGTTTTCTATGCTATTTGAGACAATAAGGAACTCCAGTGAAAAATATTATTGCTTTAAAAAAATATGTTCATATAGACCAATAAACGCTGATTCTGAATATATAAGTTTTATTTAATAATATTAAACGCAGAGTTTTTAAAAAATTATTAAAAAGTCCATTTTTAATCGGGTCGTAAAAACACGCCGTCAAGTTGGCATTATTGAAATTTTAGTGGTGATGTGTCGTGATGTCACCGTAAAGTCATTGTATGGGAATGTATGATATGACACAAGCCATCATATTAATTTATTAGTTTATTTACATACTGTTTATAGATATTTAGTTGTGTTTATTAAAACATTATTTAGGCCTAAATAATGTTTCAAAAATAAAGGTATCTCTTATTAGTTTATCTCTATTATTGAAAATACGGGGTGTCCGGGGGTAAAGTGCATTAACTTCGGGAGGTGATCCTACATGATAGTACAAGTAAAAAAGATAACTAACTTTTTTCGAAATTCCAACTTTTAGGGGTAGTTTTCTGGTAGAAAGATAAAATTAGACTAGCGTGTGCGGGCGGCATTATTATTTTACACTGTTGCCGAATCCCTGCTCCAAGCGGTCAGTGTTGAATTCGATTGTAAAAATTTTATTCGCGTAGTAGTGTTTCATTTTAAAAAATTTATTGTTGTTAGTCAAAACTTGTTGATTTAATGTGTCTTTATCTAGTGTGTATTTATTAAGACTGACAAAGGAACAACTTCATTCAATGCGTGTTTTTTTTCAGGCTTACTTTTGTTTACTTAGTTGTAGACATGCCTAACCTGCCTAGCTGTAAAAATGGTGTTTATTTGTGCATAATTTTATCATTGAATTATTGTGCCAATACCGCGTAATTTTGTTATTGAATTATTAGGTTAATGCCTTACTTTACCAACAAAGAACGGGCAGACATTCATTAATGAAATATGCCATAACGTACAAATTGATAATAATATTACTTTACGTTTACATGCTCGCTTACAAGCTGAAGGTGGACATTTTGAAAATTTGTTAAACCAGTCAAAAGCGATGACATTAATTAAGTGTTCAATTAGTTTATAACAATTTAATCGTTAAAAGCATGTCTTCAATTGTTATTTAAGTGCAGTTATCTTTTTACATTTGGTTTAAAACATACGAGCTGTATAAACGTCAAATTCTCGGTCTTGTTATTGTTTACAAACGGTTTCCATGGATACAGGCCAAATCACACCAAGCACCGTTGCAACAAATGCGCCCGGCAAGCTAACATGGGTAAGTGCTACCTTACATTAAGAATTTTTAGTAGGTATCTCTTTTTGTATGGGAAAAAAAAGTTGAAATTTCAGAAAAAGTTATTTATCTTTTTTACTCCTACCATAATGTAGAATCACCCCCCGAAGTTAATGCACTTTACCCCCGGACACCCTGTATTCAAAAACTACTGCACAAAAAAAATAGTGATGCTACTTCTAGGGAGAATACTTCGAACAACGGAATTCAAAATGGCAGCAGTTGATCAGCTGATTGCCCGATCCTATAGTAATTTTTCAGGAGTGGTAACGTCACACGATTCACCATACATACGGTGGTTTTCGGGGATCATGAAAAATTAAAACTTTGACAATTATTTTAACTATTAAAACTAACTCCAAAAATAAAAATAAATATGCAGTTATTTAAGTTAGAAGGTCATTATTTCATTAAAAAAAATTAAAAAATTGGACTGGAGTTCTCTATTTAAAGTTTATGTCATAGTATCTTAAGACCATTGTTTGCCGGCGACCGAACTAGATCTTCAATAATCTCATGTCTTTCGTTTGTCCCTTTCTAACGAAATATTGTATTTGCGGTGTGTAGCGGGGAGGCGGGAAGGGAAGATTTCTATGTAGTGGTATTTAGTTGCAGCGCTGGCGAGCAAAGTATGGTGTTATAGAGTTTTAAAGAAAAGGGCGCGTAATTATTATGTAACATCATTTTATCGGAGAATACGAGGAATGATCTTTTTGTGTAGTGCCTTGAAATTAACGGAGATATTATATTGTTACAGGAGATACGGGAATCGGATGCATGACGTAAAATTGTAAATAAGTAAAATAGAGCGTTAAACAAAATAAGGCATTTATTTCCATGCCCGAATACTTGCACGAAGACGGTGCAATGCCCCTTTTGTTGATAATATCTATAGCGACACGTCCTATAATATGGGAGACTCCCGACATATTTCGTAATGGTGTTAGTGTGTCCGGTGTCCGGTGTCCCGCGTTTCGACGTGTACACAGTAAAAACGCGAGAAACCACCGAAACAAAATTTTTATTTTATGTGTCAATATATTTTCGTCAAGACGAGAAATCACCCTTTTGCTTAGTTCATTCAATATTAGCTGAGACATGTATTGTTAGAAGAGCTCCGGAAATAATAATGATAATATATTATACAATTCTGCAAGGAACTCTAGAAAACATCTATGTATAAAAATCAATGTATGTTTGCTTGTATGTACGTTTGTTCCATACGCGTTGCTAAACCAATCATCCTATTGCGATGCAATTCTGGTGATTTGATGTGCGCATGCCCACGATGGTTAATATATATAGTGGTGAGATTTTTTTTTTTTATGAATATTAAGAGAATTTTAGAATTTTAGAAATATTATTAGAATTTTAAGAGTCCCAAC